>JAQOWZ010000009.1:5000000-6250000 GCA_035578165.1 Stenolophus ochropezus
TTTTTGGAACTATCGTTATTTGGTAAAATCGCTAATGCAAAATGCAATCTCTCTACATTGTCTTGCTCGCTAATAAATGTAAATTATTCATGTAAAGAACATAAATAGGTTTGTGACCTTTCAGAACAAAATTATCGCTTTATAATTCTCAGTAGGTACTACGTAAAAATGCCATAGGATCAATATTAAAGCGCATCTATTTTCAACTTCAAATATTTATCATAAAAACTATCTATCTATAGAAAGATATAAATTTTAATATTTGAATAACTGAAGAAACAGTATTAATAAAGAAAATTTTAAGGGAAATAATATTTTAGAACAATCCTCACTAAAATATAAGTTATTATTTATAAAAATATCTAAAACAAACTCTTGTTTTTACGTACCTATAAACAATTCGGATAATCCAATACTACTATTAAACCTTTCCTAACGTCAACTATATTTCTGTTGGTACTATACTATATGACATATCTAAAACGTAAGTAAACATAAAGGTATATTACATTCGAACAAATATTGTAAGAACAATCAAATTTCTTCGAACAAACTTTTCTTCGAAATGTTATAAAGAAACATAAATCTATATAGACCACGTTAGTGAGGTTAAGATTTACATTTAGCGCGAAACCCTAATTCAAATCTGAGTGTATGCATTTCTTATGGGAGTACATTTTCAATTCACGATATTCAAGCATTTTGGCGATTCTTAACTATAACATAGTATTTTTTTATATCCTAAAATATTACTCTTTGCTTTCCGTACAGAAAAAGTACAAATAAAAGAATAAATTATGAAAAATTTGAATTTAAGGAAAGTAGTATCCCAAATAGTAACATGTGTCGTTACTTGGTGCAGCAAGGTAAAAACGCCGCGTTAAAGTGACAGGTTCAACTGAATACTAAGACAGCTACGACATACGTTTTCAGAAATTTGCACCTACTGTTTAAATTGAAGTTTATTAAATAATACTGTGTTTTTTGGGTATGTATATTACATTAGAAGATAGATAAAACATTAGAGATTAGTATGTATAAGGTTTAATAGTTAAGATTTGCATTTTATAATACTTTCTAGAAGTTTAAAGATAGCACATTTTTATTCCCATAAGAATAACATGGGCGTATAAATCGGCAGAGGCGAGTTAGGGTTTCAGTTTGAATTTAGCGCCACAAAATGACCGTTACACTAATGCAGTCTATTGTATCATATCCATGTTTACCACTTGATATTTGACTGACAGCAATGGATTTACTTGTCTCATTTAAAATGAAACCGGAAATTAATTTGATAGAGGTATATAATATTGTAAGAAATTACAAAAAAAAAAAACTAACTAACAAACAAGTAAATATAATAACGAACAATTAAAGAATAATTACAATAAATAATCAAAAATACATCCATTAATATTAAGCAAGGACTCTATCTTCTATAAAACTTTCGGATTTACGTATGATATTTGGGCAACTGTAATATTTTGAATTTGAAGTTTTAATTGCTCTAAATTTTGAAGATTTCCCTCCTAAACTAAATTTCTGATTTTAAAGGTCATCAATAAAAAGGATCTAGATATGTAAGATCGAATGATCTGAGAGATCATTCTATTATTCTATTATTTCCTCTAGAGTTAATAAAAATTCTTAAAATTGTTGTTGCACTTTGTCTAGGCCAGTCAAAAAAATTTATAACCCGAAAAGCAAGTATCAAATTCGTTCCGTATGTTTCATTGTAGATGAGACAAGCAAATACATTACTTTCAATGAAATATCAAGTCGTAACCACGAAAATGATAAATTCTATATTTCACGTTAAAAATACTTATGGTATAATTTGTATAGGATTCATGAATTTGTCTGTTTTGTTTATTTTATAATAATAAATATTGCAGAAAATTAAATAACATAGTTGTTTATATAAATTAATTAATATTTACAATACTCAAGTGGAAAATCCATTGTTTCCATTTTAATTTATATTTTTCAAAAAATCACTATGAAATTTTACCCTAATGTTGAGGGAAAACGATCGTTAGTACGTACATACGTAATTCAATAGCCCAATGTAAGTTGAAAGTCTAGTGACCAGTACAGCGTAGTGAAGCTGAAGCAGATGGAATGTTTACATGTTGGCAGATGTTTCTCACTTGGTTACCGAACGTTGAATAGCAGCCATACCGCGGTTAGTAAAAGCGGGCAAGAGAAAATGCGGGTAAGTAACGGTAACAGAATCACTTTTACACTAGAGAAAAATGCGTACTACGAAACAGTATACCTACATGCCTGATCTCTAGAGTATAACGCTTAGTGACATACTGTGGGATAAAAATATTTGCAAACTACGTTTTATTATAATTATTATTTAATACATATTACTACAATGCATATTTATGTAATAAGGATGGAAACTGAAATTAGTAAAATAAAGAGTCTCTTATTAAACGGAAGAAAAAAAAAAAATTTAGTTTTCTGTTCGACAACAAATAAAAATATGAAATAGTAGCTAAAGTTAAACTTTACAGATTCTTATGTTAAAATTGAACTTTACGGATTTATCTGTCAAACTGAATTAACTTATATTTTAATAGTATTATATTTTTGCAGTTTATTTTAGCACTATCTAAAATAACAAACATCATTCTATAATATTATTGATGAATTTATTTATTATTTCCCTTTGATAATAATTTATCTGATTTCATGCAGACGACGTCTAAGCAGGTGTAAACATAAATGAAAATCATAGAGAAATATTTGACACTTTGACAGTACGTTTGTTATCAAAGCCATCCCCGTCTCTATAGCTAGCTGACGTTTTAGAAACATATAATGCTATTTTTTTATGTTTTTAATTAATAATTTAACGATTTCGGAAAAAGTATAATGTCTATCTAGGACTAAAGTTTTTATTACTCATATGGTTTATTCTACATGCATAATAAAAAATTATACTTTAGTCCATTGATATAAAAATAATTATTTACAAATGTGAAATATAGAGGATACTTGCAGTTCCCTAAAACTTAAAAAAGCCTAAGGAAATTTGATAATATTTAGGTCTGATGACCAAAATTAAAGAAACAGATGAATAACCTATTACCCACTGTAAATTCTGCTTAAAAACTTGCAAATGTTACATATTCGTATTTATAAATGATTTTAGTAAAATATGGTTCTTGAAGGCCATGTTTCGAAACCAGTATTTCAATTTTTCTAATACGAAACTTATGTCAACTGTTTAAAATTTTATTTGCAAGCACGTACAATAAACAACGTGCAATAAAAATAAATTCTTTTGATTGTACAGCCTTACAAGTCTCAAGGTTACATGTTATTTTTTCATATGAAGCCAGGTAATTTTCCACTCATCGTTACTAACGTTTTATGTTACTAAATATGGTTTTAAGTGGTTAGCATATGTTTTCTATCCTCCGACAAAAGCTGTAGAAATGAGTTACACGAAATCTAAAAATAAACAAAGAAAACGGAGTGATCGCATGCTTATAAGTTTGAGAGCCGCTGGTAAAGCGTTCATGTTGAGAGTCTTGCTTACTATGTGAAGTTCAGCGACCTGAGTCACTATAGTATAGTGAGTAACTTCGACAGAGCCGCGTAGTTTTGTTCAGAATAAATTACTATAACTTTTTACCAATGTATTCGTCTCTAGCGGGAAGAAATGTGTTTTTAGTTTGTAAATCGTTACACGAGTGATCGAGCATTTGTGTATTTAACACTGACTGTACAATTTCACTGGAATATAAGTTGGACGAGTCCAAGTTCCAATATAACTACCTCACCTCTATTATTTTTATGAATTGTTCAAGTTTTCTTTTTTTGATGAATCAATACATGATAACGTTTACGTTTTACAGAAAATTAGTTCTGTAAAGCGTAACTAAGGAGAATTTCCGGTAGCAGCGACAACGCCTTTATGACAGGAAGTTACGTATTGTGACACTCTGACTAAAATGTTCTCGTTGCTTGTTTTTTCAAGGTGAACTGCCTTTACAGTTTAAAAAACTGTATTTCTCAAATACTTCAACAAATATGTTGTTAAATTTTATTAAATATATTCAACGTATAATGTTAATTTAAATTTAAAAAACTGATGTGCATTTTATTAAAACGCAATTTTCAACAGATATTACCAGCTGTTGCAAAACTACAGTATTTAATATCTTAATCTTAATTTAATTGTAAACTATACGAATTAAATAAGTTTTCTATCATTCAAGAATATTTTACTTCAAGAGTTTGATCGTATGATCATGTAACATGTATGTATAATATGTAAGTTTTGTTCATAATGAAACATAATGTCTTTATTTTGTTCTAGGTACAACGGAAAAAGAAGATGTGAGGACAATAGTTCTTTGTAAACTCAAATACATAATTCATTACACATATACAAATAAAGGGCAACAAAAATAGAAAAACAGTTATAATCCCTAGTACTATTTCTTGTTTTCTGATAATAACTAAAAAAAGTAGGTACATTTTTTAAGTTAGTAAAAGTATTTTCATGAATACAATAAATAATTGTACAAATGTATTTTGATGAAAAATTTTATAATTTCAAACTTTGTCAGAAACAAACAATTATTAATGATTCACGACTTTGTAATGGTATATGTAAGTAACTATATCGTATGTTTATTTTAACGTTAAATATAGGATTTATGATATCCATGGTTTCGAATATGATAATAATGTATTAAAGCCTTCTTCTTTTGTACTATATAATCATTTTAATTTTTTCTTCAGTCGTATAAATTTTTAATTCCATGTAAGAAGTAAAGGAAGTATTGTATTCGCAAAATATTTTGGTTTTCAGATTTCAATGGAAATATCCATTTTGACTATCCGTGAATCAATTTTGAGTACACATCTCGCATAACTTAAAAATGATTAGCCGTTAAATTTAGTTTATGAGACAGCTATAACTTCTAGTTGTGCACCTCCCTTTTTTATTGCAATCGTCTGTGTCAAAAGGGCACTTTGCTCGTAGCATTTTTTTAGCCGTAGTAGAATGTTAAAATTCTGTTTATGGAATTGCTATAACATCAAATTATCCTCCATTTTTTGTTCCAAATGGCCTTTTCAAAAAGTCAGTTTATGTTTGGCAAAAACAACAAAAATAACAATTTAGTTGGCTTTAAATTTTTGTAGCAAACATTTGATTTATTTTTAATAAACTGACATTGACAACTGTCAGAATATATTCTTGAGACATATTTACGAAATATCTCTTTCTTTAAAAATTTTTGATCGATTAAAATAAGTTTGTGTAGTGCAATAAGGAATAGTGATAAACATTTTAATAAATTTTTCAAAAGATGTTCCATTTCGAAGGAAAGTTCGAAGATATGAAACAGTTAACTGTAGAATGATTTCACTTTCAAGTGAAATAAATTTAAATAAAGTACAGCAAGAAATGTGTATATTAGCGTACAAGGAAGTCATGTGTTGTCCACATCAGATTTATATTATTTGTCAAACAATGTAACATTCATTATGTGAAATTGACAACTTATGTTTCATTTTAAAAAGAACGCTCTGGGTCTGATTGCTGTCTAGAAATTATGGATATGACAAATCCTTTGTTTCACGTTAAAATAAACTCACGATAGTACTCTTCGTACTGATCACGAAATTGATTTTTTTTTTAATTAGAAATTTTGTTGTTTCTGATCCACTTATTTCAAATAAAACAACACAATTTTTAAAAATTTTAATCGAACAATAATTGTCAAACAATGTAACAATATTTGACCGTTAACAATGATGTGTCATTGACAACTTATGTTTTATTTTAAAAAGAACGATCTGGCTGTCTAGAAACCAAGGATATGACCACAGATGACAAATCCTATTTTCACATTAAAAATCTCACGGTACTACTCTGTTTCCTAGTCAAGTTTTTTTTTAAATTAGAAATTTTGATGTTTTTGATTTCAAATGAAACATCACAATTTTTAAAAATTTTAATCGAACAATAATAATTACAATGCCAACTCCAGTGGTTCCCAAAATGTACAGATTTTAAAAACAATTGGATTACGCAACTGATAGTTGAGCATCGTAGTTGCTACACGCAAGCAGCTGTCACATAACCTCACTCACTCCACTAGTGTCACCGCTGCACATAGTGCACCAGGCGTTAGGCTAGGCGATCTTATAAGATTCTGTAGCACGTACTGTAGGTCAGGGTGCTACGGGCCCGCGTGCCGGCGTGTGCGCGCGCATGCTCACACGTGATCGCCCCTTGTTACCCGCCGGCCACGTGCTGTCCTGCTCCTTCAACCTGTCTCCACAGCCCACCTGCCACGGACGCCCATGGACAAGAACAGCGCTGCTAGTAGTAGTCGATTTCAAGGGTATCTGCTGTCTAGTAGCGAGGATGGTAAACCGCATCGGCTTGTGTGAATCATTTCAACTTCATACAAAATATCTAACAAAGTTTGGTGGTAGCTTTATGATTCACGTGCCATCGGTTCTGGGTTTGAATCACTATACCCATCAAAATAGCAAAGTAACGAAAAATGTTGAAAAGTATTACCCCCATCAAAATATCACCTCTGTATATATTATTTTTTAAACTATGCACTGTAGGGTGCCACAAATAGAAATGGACCTGTCAATCATTCTCGCACATCTAATTCAAAAGTTAAAGGAGACAGCAACGTATACAGTGTGCAACAAAACGCAAACATATAGGACTTTTACATGGGATTTCAAAAAATTACGGATACTCTCTCCTTCCTGATAGATTTAGAGCAAAACTATAAGAGTTACAACAGCTCGTCTACAATACGAGATTTTTTTAAACATAAAATATAACATTTTCGTTAAAAATCAGACAAGCCATTGAAATAAAAGAAAATATCTATGCGACAGTTAATGACCTGTCATTATTAATAATTTAATATTTTTGTAATATTGATACATTATTTAAGAAAAATAATCTAAATTTAACATAAATAATATTATACTTCACTAAACTGTCACATAGATATTTTCTTTTATTTCCATGGCTGTCTCGTACTGCAGATGTGCTGTTGCATCAATTATGATCTTATCTGATGTAGAACTTAATTTTGAACAACTTTGTACTTTTATTTTAGTCTAAATCTATCAGGAAAAAGAGTATCTGCATTTTTTTTAAATCCCATGTGAAAGTCCTATTTAACGTGTTTCGTTGCACACTCTGTATATCGTTTTATCCAATGGTGTGCAATGTGCAGTACAGTACTATTGCAACTTTCCTAGACCCATGTCTCGCCTACAATCAACAAAGTTCAAAAATGCACTGATCCTATAAGCTAGAGGCGAAAACCATAAATGGGAAAGCATTCTACCAGTGGCGTGGGATTAACAAATGGATTTTTTTATAAATATTTTTATTTGATAATACTTTAGTTAGTGAAATTGATATTCTATTTATCGCTTCATTTTCCATAAATTTTACTAAAAGTTGAAATAAATTACCTACAGTAAAGAACTGCCTTATGTGATTTGTATATAAATTCCAACTGTTCGTTTGTATGTGATCGTTTGGACTAACTCTATAACCGAATCAAATGTCTGGTTTAACATATTTATATGTATCTGAACCATAAAAAGAAAGTAATAATACTAAGTGCATGAATGTAAATTATATTATCTCCTTCCGTGAAAATTATAATATTCTAGGTATGTTCTCTAAGTAAACTCACATATACAGGGTGATCATGCGAGAATGAACCAGCTATTATCTCCGTTATTAAGGGAGATAGCGATTATTTTCTTATAAGCTAATTTACTATAGATAACATGGGCTATAAGATGCGGTAGTTAAAAGTGTTCTATTACTTCCGGTTCCGGAGTATCTGATATCAACTTTCAAATTTCAAATGGCACATACTACTTTGTTTTATATTTTTGAAAAGTACACAAAATTTTGTTTACAATGGTGGTAAATAAGTATTATGTTATGTTACTAAAAAATAAAATGGCGGGCGTTTAAAATATTTTATTAAATAAGTGTTTACTGTTTGAGATTTGGTTGTTTCTAGTTCATGGATGATGTGATATTTAAAATTAATTTTATTTATTTAAAGCCATGAAATCCCTATTCTTATTCAATCAAGTATATCCATATTTATAAGAATTTAACGCTAAATAAATGAAATTAATTTTAAATATCACATCATCCATGAACTAGAAACAACCAAATCTCAAACAGTAAACACTTATTTAATAAAATATTTTAAACGCCCGCCATTTTATTTTTTAGTAATATAACATACTACTTATTTACCACCATTGTAAACAAAATTTTGTGTACTTTTCAAAAATATAAAACAAAGTAGTATGTGCCATTTGAAATTTGAAAGTTGATATCAGATACTCCGGAACCGGAAGTAATAGAACACTTTTAACTACCGCATCTTATAGCCCATGTTATCTATAGTAAATTAGCTTATAAGAAGATAATCGCTATCTCCCTTAATAACGGAGATAATAGCTGGTTCATTCTCGCATGATCACCCTGTACAAAGTGATACTAATTTGTAAACTGTTAAATAATGGTAAGTACAAATTCCTAGTAAAAAAACGTCAGATTTTAACGGAATTATCGAATGTATCCATTTTTAATATTTTCCAAATGAAACCGCCTACTTTTCGTCATTATGTACACATTTCTCTCTACAAAAAGCAGAGTAAAAAAACTTAAAAACGAGGACGTGTTTTTATCGTTTGTGTATTTTCTACCAGAAGCTGTCTAGTGTAAACTGTTGAAATAAAAATAAAACTAAGAAAATACATTTGTTTCAAATTCATCAGACTTTTAAATAAAATTTACAACTTCAGTAATCAAAATAATTAAAATTAAATTGAAACAAATTTTGAAATATCTTCAAAATAAAATTTTCAGAATATCATCTGATTTATGCAATCATAGAAAATGACAAGTTAATGAATTTTCCATGTAATGATAAAATTTAAAAAAATTTTTCTTTACAATAATAAAACAAAATTTACTCATTTTTATAGTTTTATCAAAATTGCTATTTCACATCCTACACTTTTTTTGAGATTTGAGCCGTGGGAATTACGAAATATTATATATTTTTAAAAATAATATACCTTGCCTACTTTAATTATTATTTCATGCACGTTCAATGTATTGAAACATGACCTTGTTGCAGTTAAAGTCGAAGTGAAATAATTTCCATACAGGTTTACCATAAAGTTTTTAAACTTATTTGATAAATAGTGTACTGTATGTATAAAATACATAAATTTTAAATTTCAAAACAAAGAAAAGTTTATTATGCTTTGCTTAAAAAACAGAGCAACATATTCAGGAATATTTTATTTATATTTTATACATGTGATTAGAAATTTTCCAATTTTAAATAAATTATGTTTATTGCAAATTATTGTAATTTATAATAGATATAAAAAAATAATTGCAATAACAATAGATACGTAAATAATAATATTTAAGTGCACAAGTGGATATAAATTTGAACAAGCTTATTCTCGGAGTTGAATGTTTGAAATAGGGTCCTCTACCATAATAGCAAATTAGGAAATTGATCACTTATACTCAACCCAGACATTAATTACGTATGATGGGACTATCAAAGTTAGAAAAACTTATTCGTTTTTAAGTTATTCGAGTTTTTAGTACCCTTAACATCTACGTCAAAATATTACACCTTCCTCTCGCACACATCTACCCAATTCCAAATCTTGTTACTTCCATCCCTACTGTCAGTGTCATATGTCATATTTGACTATTAATATATAGCTGGTAATTAAATACAAAATACATCTTGCTTTGAAATTAGATAAAGTTTCATATAAAAAAATAAAATAAAAATAGTGGAGGATCCCATTTATGTATTAAAAACACTTTTCGTAGAATAACTCAATTAAGTCATTTATTATTAGAACCTTAATGTAGGTCAAATAATTAAGCTTGTATAATATTTTATAATTTACTTTTTTCACTGATATAAAAATCGTTATCAGTGGGGGAGGAATAATGAACATGGCTGTATTTGTTTTATTCGTCAATAATTTTCACATGGCTGCATTTGTCATAACGATAACGGGCACTAGGACTGAATTATAATTGACGAAGCGCAGAACTGGTGACAAGTCGCGTCAACTATTGATTTTCGATTGCTTCTAAACATCGTATCTCTTATATCTCTTCGTTAACTCGCACGAAACCAGACCAATTGTTGGAATTACTTATTGAATTTCTTTTTATTGTAACCTGATTTCTCTCCAACGCCTTCACAAAGCCTTGTGTTGGTTCAACCAGTGAGTTATTATTAAAGTTTATGATTTTACACCATTTATTTCGTTCTTTCAATTAACCTAATTTAAGGACATAGAAGATTAAAATGCAATTAATGGTTATTTTTCTTTAAGAAACAAATGTAGCACGACATTTTTCCTTCTACTTTTATGTCAATTTCTTATGTACTGTAATGTTAAAACAAAACAATAATTAAATAAATACATCTGCAATTTCTGTTCGACACTTCTTCACAGAACGACATATTACGTTATATTTATGCCACATATGCATTTGTTTGTAATTACTAGATAGAGTTGATAGAGTAACTAAATACAATGATAAGAAGGATGCGCTTTTAAAATGCAATTCAAACTATTCAGGAACTCGAATCGTAACGAAACCGTACCGAAAACAGCATCTTTATTTGACTTTTTATGAAACCGCAACCGAAAACCGAAACCTACATTTTATTTTTTCAAATATGAAACCTCGCGAAAACCGATTCGAAAAATAAATTTATTCTGTAACCGAAAACAACCAACTAAAACCAGTATAAATATAAATGTTGTACTAAACTGAAAATATTAACCATAAATTTTGTGTAATTAATATAATAATGATTAACTAGTTATATTTTAAAAGCGCAATTTTAATTTTTAGATTACAACTTAAAAATAAAGTAATTATACTTTTTTTAAAAAAAACTTATAATTTTAACCGACTATATCACTTGATTTATATAGATTGTAAATGTTCGGAATTTTCATTTTCTTAAAAGAAACATCTCTGATTATTAAAATTCAAAAAGATATTGTTTATTTTTGAATAACTATTTTTTTAATATCTAAGAACAAACTGCTGTACGCTTTTCCCAAGTTAAAATTATTTTGTCAGATGAAAAATTTTTCAGATAAAAAGATAATATTGTTGTTTTTACAAAATACTTATGGCGGTTAATGAGATAATTTGAACTTATTAATACTTTTTCTGTTCCATAGCTATATTTTTATTTCAACAATTCATAATTCACCACTACAATATTGCGGTGATAAAAACCGTCAAAAAACAAAAAATCAGCTATTTTAGTTTAGTGTTTAAAAGTATAATTTATTTCTTACGTCATAAAAGTGGTGCATTTATTTTATTTATTATTAGCATTTCTGTACACTGTAAATTTACTTGTCGAACCGTGGGTCATTCATTCGTAACGGTTATCGGAAGTACATCGTAAAGAGCAAAGGAATATATTGAATGTTATAGTTCGAACAGGAATCAGAGTTATATTTATAGATATTCTTATTTGCTGGTTGAAATATTATAGTGCGAATATTCCATATTCAATATAAGCAAACTAATTCATTTTATCATTTTACATTAAATATATTTTCTTCGATATATTACAATTCAGCGAATTTAATATTTTACTAAATAAATCTTTACTATATATTCTGTTTATTTAAGAGAAGCGAATGCGAAAGTCAGATTTACACTAGTGGTATATTATTATTGTTTTACACATATTTAATATATAAAAATTAGACATTATTAGGTCTTAAAAGAACTGATTTATAGATAAACCTTCAAATTTTAGACAGCTTCTAGATTAAATATAAAATATATATACAGCATAAACTTAACGAAACACTAGAAGCATCAGAATCGTCAGTTTTGGAGATTAAAATATAAACAGTTTCTTCTAGTTAAATATATCAACTAGGGATATTACGATACTGCTGATATACTAGTAACGAACCGGTATACAGTATCTTCCGATATTTTATTAATATCAGTACATTTAATCCAGTATCGTAAAACTTAAATTTATTCTTCAATCAAATGTAAATATTTCCTTTATTTAAAATTTTTTAAACATAAAGCTATTTTTTTTATTATTTTTTTAAAAAAGGGCAGCATAATTTACTTTGTCTTGATGCTTCAAATGAAGAAGAGTGGAACTTGTAATTTTATTAAAAAATATATATATACCTACTTATTTCTGATCACTTCATACATTTTTCATTCGATCCGTTACTGATATCAATATATTTTTTCCGTACAGGCATGCCCTACTGGTAAAGGTAAACCACACTGATTTCTGAGTCAGGTAAATACTAAATTTCTATTAGAACTTTAACAGTTATGGAAAGTGGTAAAGAGCAAAGAAACGTAGTAAATGCTATCACTATGTGAACCGGAAGAACTGGTATTCTAATCCAAATCTCTGCTCCCGTAGGAGAAGAGGAAGTTAATCATTTATTAACATTATCGGATACTCCCACATTTCCGCGACTTTTCAATCTTGACCTTGCCCCACATCAGTGCCGCGATGCACCTTTCCTGCTCTTCCAGTCTTCCGCAAATTAGGAGAGGAGAGGCGACGTCGCGATCCCCCACCCCGCTGCACCAGTGGCGTGCGTGTCCACAGACGGCGACCGAGCAAAACCGGTTCCGATCTCAGTGCACGAACACAATGACTGCAAAACTGGTGTTGCTTCTTCGCAAAAAAGTATTTTCGATAGAGTTTGCTGCATTTTTATTTGCCATTCAGATGCATAGTAACAAAAATATTATGTATAAAACTTTACATGCAATGTAATCAATACTCTATTATTTATATTATTCGTATATGCATTGTAAAATATTTTTTGCTTTCATACTAACATGTTGAGTGTAAATATTTAAAATTCAACAATTCATTTTTCTATTGTTTTGTATTACAAACTTCTAAAATTAAATCGTTTAAATAAGCAAAATATCGGTATTAATCCGATACATGATTTGATTCTTGACACTAAGGTCAAAGGTGTTCCACGTGTTCACAAAAGAAAAACAATTTGTTCAAATGAAAACTATGACTACAGTTATAAATTAAATATTAATGTCTAGTATTTCTCTTTTACCCTCAATAAATAATTTGTCAATTTTGAATAGCAGTTGCCGAGCTAACGTGATGTTAACGTAAACAAAACCGACCTGGATGGGTCACATTACCACCCGGTTCTTATTTCAAGGTCAGAGTTCACATCACTGTGAGAAAGAAAACAACGGTTCCGAGACAGTTATTACATTGTTCATAACGGAAATCGGAATATAAAAGCTTGCTTAGTTTAAATACATGATTACAATATATTTACAATTAATAAACAATTCACATTGAAGTACAATATTCCAATTAGAAATTTTAAAAAGTTTAAAAATTATCAGTAAAAATAAACAAAGATGTGTAAGCAAATAAAAGTAAAAGTTACATTTAACTTACTTTCAACCACCCTCCCTGCTGAGTAACAAGTGTGTATAGGAGGTACAAATCGACTTCGTGACCTCCCAAAGTTGGACATCTCCGAAATGGAGTCCTAAAAAATATACATATTAAATTAAAACAGCTAAGTAATAATTCATAAATATGTGTATCATAAATTTTTAAAATATTTTTTAATATTCTTTATAACTAATTAATTAACTCCAGAAATTCATTAATATTATAAAAAAATATTTATATTGAAATTTTTATATAAATACAAATGTGCCTAATAGTAACGTACGCCTATGACAGCGGCTGACATAAAACTATACAAGCATTTTGTATGTAGTTTGCTTTACGTGTTGGAAATAATTCATTATGGTGGAATACGTCCATTGGCATTGAACAAATTATTTAATTCTTAAACGTAAAATATACGAGACAAATGCATTCTATAAACAAATGATGTTCAAATGAAGATATTTTGTTTTGTCTTTGACCTAAACCAAACTAGGCTGCCTTTGATTTACATTGCAGTAGTAACATTTAGTAGTAATGCAAGCGATAATTATTCGCTTTTCAATGCACCTATACTGAATAGAAGGTTCAGAAGTGGGAGAAAATGTGATAACGTACCCGCGTGTCTCGTGGAAGTGGTGCAAATCTCGAATGAACCCATCTCGTTCTTTGATGTACGTCGCTGGGTCCTTGTCCAGGTGTCTGGCCATCGCAACGCGTTGTATCAGCGTTCACTGCACCGCACGGGTTGCACGCGCACATTTAGACGCACAATTCACGTGCCCCGGCGCCGACGGCGACCGCACCAGGTTGTATTGTCCCTCGCTCGACGTGGGGTTGATCTCAACCGCCAGCCAGTAGCCGACTCCCCGCGGTAGCACAACGTTGCAGGACCAATAATACGCACAAACACTATCAATCACACACTACCAGTCATTTTATCTTCAAATTTACCTCGAAATGAATAAAATATACACTGTAGACATGATAAAACGACCAAATTCATTACCAAAAACACACAACGAACTTTATAGTACTAACCCATGATGCTTGACAAGACTATATATTAACAACATGGCGGCCGGTGGTGATGTTTAATAGGCGCGAAAGGCGTTCGTTCAATATTCTTATTTGTGTTTGACGTTCATTCGCTTGATAGTTGCCACGCGAAATCAATTTTCTTTGAAACGTACAAGTTTTGGACCCGATATTTGCAGCGTCTTTTATCTTGATAAATAAATAAATTGAAATTTATGAAGTTCACATTTCGACCAGCAGGGTCATCAGCATTACGAACGACGACAGCTGTTGGTGTTGATGTTGTGCAGTGAGGACCTCTATTGACTGCAACGCGAACTGTGAAAAATATATTAAATATGGCGTTTTAAATACAATAGACAGGCGCCAGGCGATGATGTACAAAAAAATTGAAACATAATTTTATATCCTTTTTTAATAATCAATAATGATTGTAAAATTTGCAAGTAATTGTATTAGCAATTGAAAATTTTATTTTTCTTATAAGAATATTACATTAATAATATTTTAATTAATTTATGTACATATTTTTAAATATTAAATTTTTTCAACTATTTAACAAAATGTAATCGCCATGTTTATTTTCAAAAAAATGTTTTTAAACAACTGAATGCAAGAGATCTCTTCTTTTTCTTTCAAATAAGTAGTGTTGACATTTAAAACACGTGTTGTAGAAAATATATTATAAATTTAATATAACTTAGATGGTTTATAAAAGGAAAAAATATCACCGTGGTGATACACATCTAAAAAAAGGTTGGAGAACAAAACGCAGAAAGAGAGATTTAGATGAAGTAATTATTGATAATTTTGAGGTTATAATAAAATAATTTAATTTTTACATTACAGATTGATGAAGATTTGAAGGACGAAAATGCATCTAAACTACTTAATCAAGAAGTAGATGTTGATAAACCTGGTCAAGCACAATATTATTGTATTCATTGTGCTCGATATTTTATAAATAACGTTGCTTTGGAAGATCATTTTAAAACAAAGGTTAGTATTTATTTAATTGGTGTATTCCATGTATTAATTTTTTTATAATAGGTCCACAAACGACGTCTAAAGGCTTTAGAATTAGAGCCTTATTCTGTAGAAGATTCAGAACGCGCAGCAGGCTTAGGAAGTTATAAACAAGCTACAAAACGCAAAATAGAGACACAGCCTTCTAAATCTGAAGAAACAGAAAATTCAAACCCACCAACTAAAAAAGTGAAAACTGATGAATAATGTTTGCTTTTATTAAACAATTTTCTAAATTGTACACTGTTAATTTATTTAAACAATGTAACTACTCATCCGCTTTGTATATTACCGGTGATAAAGCACATGATACTTTCGTTGTTTTATATCCTCATTTAGATTTTGAAGAACGAATACAAAATAAAACAGAATTAGAAAATAACTTAAAACTTAGGGGCACAAATGTAAATTTAGATGAACTAATTAAATTTTGGGGTTTTTATAAAAATATAGAATCAAAAAAGAACAAATTAGAGGAATCTCGAATAAGTATTTCTCAAACAATTAAACATATTTCAAAAAAAAGTGGTGACCATGCCGAAAAGTTAAATACTTTAATGGCACACGGGAAAATGGTCAAAGAAGATTTAAAAATTTTGAGGGAAGAATTTTGGTCTATTGAAGAAAAAGTAGCACATAGAGTTTTATCACTTCCTAATATATTACATAGTAAAACACCATCCGATTTAAATGTAATTCATTTCTTTTTTAATAAACCTGCGCAATCAAAAATATCACATTTAGAAATTGCTAAAAAGTTAGATCTAATTGAATATATTAATAGCAACTGTTTCTATTTAAAAAACGATGCTTCGTTATTTGAATATTACTTAATAAACTATTTCGCTGATAAATTAAAAGAAAATTATACTTTATTTTCAAATTCAGATTTTGCCCGTAGTGTAATAGTAGAAGGTTGTGGTGTAGATTTTTCAAATCCCTCACTTGTTTTTACAATAGATGAAAATGAAAATCATGAATTTAGTCGTTTACATTTAACTGGTAGTGCCTCATTAAGTTCATTTATGGCATATTTTTGTAAGCACAATGTCTTTTCATCTCAATTTCCTCTAAAATATTTTTCAATCGGAAAAAAATATCAACCAACGACTGAATCAAATTCTTTACTAAATACTACTCAAGAAACAGCAATTAGTGTTTTTGTAGCTACAAAAAATGCTGAAGAAATGGATATTGAATTTGACAAAACACTTCAAAATTTTGTTGAGTTATACAAATCTTTAAATTATCATTTTCGAGTTTGTTATTTACCAGCGAAAAACTTACAAAGCTGGGAAAGTTTAAGAGCAAGTTTTCAGTTATTTTCACCTTATTTAAATGAATATGTAGAAGTCGGGAATATTAGTGTATGTGGAAATTATGTTAGTAAACGTTTACTATTTAATTACGGAAAAGGATATGATGTTAATTATCCTTGTGTTATAACAGGAACTCTTCTTAGTGTTCCAAAATTATTATCATGTGTTTTAGAAACTGATGAATATATAAAGAACGGTTTGTTACCTGCATTTTTAAAATAATATAGAGATAATTAATTTTATTATAAATACTGAAAATAATGTATAATAAATAAACTAAAAATCGAGAGCGCATATTAAAGCTACTCCTCGTTTTATCCAGTGTTGTTCACTTTTCAAACTCGGGATTTCGGTAGCCACTACATAATTGGTCGAATGCCCAGTAGTTGACAGAGTACCGGCTCTAGTTAAAGTTTTATAAACTGGACATTCGTATACTCCACTTGGTTTTTTATGATTTTCTTCTGGTATCATCCAGATAGTCGGCATATCTAACAAACACAAATAAATACTAGGACTAAAACAACTGTTTATTACGTACCAGTATATAACTCTTTCGGATTCGATTCATCTAAAGACGAAATGTCGGGATTCCAACGACAACCTTCTAAAAATAAACCATAAATACAACATCCATCACTAACCCTTTTAGTAGGAGCTCTGGGTAAAACCTAAATAAGGACGAAATAAATAAAATTTACTTAAAAAATAATACACAATAACCTTGTAAGAAAAACCAATAGTATCAATTGAAATAATATATTTCCTAGCAAAATTCTGTAATGTTCCTGTTAAAAATGCTTGAGGAAAATAAAATCCTGATATCCAAAAAGATGGTGGGATTCCAAAATTTATCCAATTTACCACAAATTTTACTCTTGCGTTTAAATCATTAACCCATGCACCTAGTGTTCATTCGCAATGAAAATAGCATGTATAAATAATAAAAATTTTACCTAAAGGTTTCAAAGATGGGTAAGCTTTACTAGCCCATACTTGAGGTACTTGGTTTGCAAACAAACTATTTGCCATAGCTTCAAGAACTTCAGACATAACTACAAGACCTTTCAGTGCTTTCAATAAATCTTGTAACGTTTGTTGAATAGCTTTTAGTAACTTATTAAAGCGAATTACTTCCTGCACTAGCACAGTATTTAGGGATTCTTCATACATGACAGGATACCTAAATTACAAATAAAAAATTGCCAAAATTTCGTTAAAAAGAAAGGAAACAGAACATAAAAAGCAATAGAAAACAGGATAATAAGGAAATTTACTCAATAACAACTATACTTGGGACGCCGAATAGATGCACAAGAAACTCCTCCCATTAACGAGCGCGAAATTTGAAGAGAACATTATTATTGGTAATCCGTTTTTAAATAGCTAAATGAATACATAGGCTTTGATGAATACGAGTACTGTTCGCATTCTTATTTCTTTCAAATATTTCTTTTGTTTTCATACGATTATTTTATTTGAAATTAATATTACAAATAATATTTATTAAAATAATTCAAGTATTAATTTTATTTCAATAATAAAAGAAATTGTTTCGCATGCCTAAATTTGCAACGAGTAAAGCTGACTCAGCGTACACTGTACTGCTCAATTTGGGCCCCGTCTATTAATTTAATTAGTGCATCTCTTCGGCGTCCCAAGTAAAGCAGTAGCGATATAGAGTGTTTTAGTTTCAGAGATAACAATGGTGGCCGATGAAATCTGGACACGCTATATGTATAACAATAAAATAACTAATTAGAACTAAATTTCACAAAAGTCGATACATTTAGCAAGGTCATTAGCTGACTTGTCTTAAATTTGTGTATTGCGCAACTACTATGAGATAAATGAAAAACCTCTAAAAAATTTTTACATGGAATATGGAAAACCTAATTTTTATGAATTATTTTACTCTTACTTTTGTTGAACAGCTTCCAAGTCCAAAACACGAGGTATTTGGCTTAACATATTGTTTGCAATTTGTGCGGTAAGTTCATCTTGATTTCCCGCAGAACCACCAGATGTTCTCGGTTGCAAAGCTAATAAAGTTGCTAAACCTGTAAAAGTTTCTGCTTGTGCACAACTAATATCCGCGTTAAAATGTAATCCAAACAAATCTGGATCGTCATTAATTGGTAATTTTTTTATATAATCTATGTAATCGTTAAGAGTTACTTCTGATGAAAGCTAATAATTTAAAAATATTTAATTATAAAATCAGAATTTTGCTGATTTTTCATACTTGATAATATTGGCCAGCTGCATCAAACACGTAATCATCACGAAGTACATCTGTTTTGTAATAATCAATAAATATATTCATCAAACATCGTCTGTCCCAGTCATCAGTTACTCTTCCACCGTAATTTATGTGTCCAGCAGTATATAAAAGAACCTGCATTGTATAAAACTCTTAATTTTACATTTTAAATTAATCAAGTATATTACTTTAAAAGGGATTTTCTCATATTCCATAATAAACATGTGTAGTTGAGAAATACAGATTCTGAGATCACCATCGGTAAATTCATACGGAATATTAAAACCTAGTGGGCCAAATTTCCTTCTTTCTATGAGTACTCCATGAAACAGACACAACGAAAAAAGTAACCATCGGAAATTCATAACTTTATCTCCTTCCGAATGGAAGAAGTCAGTCAAATCAGCAATTTGGGCTGTGTAAGACCGTAGCATATTTGCTTTTACGCCACGAGGTGGCTCTATGGTCATTTTGCTACCATTTTGTAAAATGGATACTGGGAAATTGGGAGATGGAGTCGAAGTCAACCAAATTCTAAAGTCTCTGTGGCAAGCATCTGGAGAGATGTTTTCTACCAATCGATCAAGGCGTGGCATCCAACTTGGTGCCAAGTGACAATTCTATTAATATTCATATACTGTATAATTTATATCACAAGTAAATATAAAAAAATAAAAGAAGGTATTTTTTGGAGTTGCAGTCATTTAATAAAATCCATTAATACACCAACGTTTCGACTGTAAATCAGTCTTCATCAGGGTGCTAATAACATACAAAACATACAATCAAATATACAGACATACATTCAAATCAGGTAACATACTTACATAAACGGTATTAAAACATTATCAAGTAAATCATGTAAATTATTTTACAGAAATCTTTCGTCAAACATAGATAAAACAAACACACGTACATGTTACTTAACAGTTATCAACCAACTGACTTAAACAAGAAGTTTCTAGTTGAGTAATAGTCGAAAATTGTATAAATCAGTTGATTGATAAACTGTTAATTAACATGTACGTGTGTTTGTTTTATCTAGGTTTGACGAAAGATTTCTGTAAAATAATTTACATGATTTACTTGATAATGTTTTAATACCATTTATGTAAGTCTGTTAGCTGATTTCAATGTACGTCTGTACATTTGATTGTATGTTTTGTATGTTATCAGCACCCTGATGAAGACTGATTTATAGTCGAAACGTTGGTGTATTGGATTTTAATCACTGACTGCAACTTCAAAAAAAGACCTTCTTTTATTAACATCCAGTCGATAAAACCAATCCTACATAAAAAAATACCTGAAAGAAAACCCAGTGTCCAGCTTCCATGCCATCTTCGATCATCTTCTCAGCTCGAGGTCCTTGTCCTTGTCCTAGAGAAATAGAATTCATCTTTTTGGTGAATCTCATTTTATCTGCGAATTTATAAAGATCAGCAGCTGGATCAGTCCCGGCAGAAAGAACGAATATTAGCGGAATTGTTGGACCAGATTCTTGAAACATGGCGCCTAGGTCCGAAGTCTGTGGTTCCACAAACCGTTCATCTAGATATTTCACGAGATAATCTTGCATTGCATCGGTTACTTTATCTGGTCGAAGACATTTTAAAACTATTATATGTTGAAATGAGTCTAGTTTATTTTCTATTGCATCTGGCAGTGGTTCTCTATAAATAATAATCACTCAAATTTATAAATTTGGTAAATCTAATAAATAAATACCTATGAGGGGCTTTAGAATCAAAAATCTGTTTATAATGAGGTAGAAACTTTTGAAAAGTGTTGATGAAAAGTTCAAAACTAGGTAATATTTCTAAGGATAAAATATCAATCCACGATCGCATGGACAACCATCCTGGAGCTGGATTAGTACGCACCTAATTTAAAACAAATGTAAGTGGAAATTGTTTAAATAATTTTAAATAATACCAGCTCAGGAGTACCACCAGCTAGAAAATGATGCCATTCATGCGGATTTATTACTCCCTGATCTGTTTGAATACGAATACATAACAAAAATGCAAAAAGCATTTTATGTTTTTCAAATAAGCTTCGACAAACATTAGTATACAAACTAAATGTTAAATAGTCGTTTATTATTTCTACTCGTTCCTCCAATTTTTCTATAAAAATATAGTAATATAACTATATAGAAATAGAATTTAAAGCTTAACATACCAGCTTTTTCAGTGTTGGCCATACTACCAATAAATATATTCACGTACCATTCCAAAGAATATTGATACATAGGATCTATATTTGGTAAATCAGCTAAACAGAAAAACAAAATTTGTCCTCTGTTTGCCACTGGTATATATTGAGCCCTTGTCATGTCAATATCCTGTTGCGTTATTTCCGCAGATTCTACTTTGGCTTTAATCTCTTGGCTTTTTATCTTACTAGCTTCAAGAGTTATAATGAGATCTATGTCATCTACTGGAGATCCTTCGCTAGTGCTTAATTTATATAGAATGCGATTTTCAATATCTTTCAATTCGTGTCTCATCATCGCACTGCTAACTACTAGAGCGCCGCGAGCTTCCTCAAGATCTGGACGTTCTTGCATTACGACTAAAGCTAGAAGTTGGTCTTGAAGACCACTAAAATATATACCAAAAAATAAATTAATTTATTTTTCATACACTGTACATTGTTGGTGACACGAGACAAAATGTGGAATCTTATTAATAATAAACCATTACTCTTTATTTATATTTCATTATAGCAAATTAAAAACTCTACTATGAATAGTTTTTTCAAGCTTGTGATGACTATGTTTTCGTTTTTACTGCTGTACTACTGTAGATGTACAGCGATCCAACTGTAGTTATGAAATAACAGTAATGTGAAATAGTATTTATGTTAATTAATACTAATTGTCAAACAGTTACAGAAATATTGCTAGAGTATTTAAGGTTGATTTATTATTATTAAATTATAATTGACATAAAACACAAAACATAATTTAGCACAGAAAAGAAATGATTGTATTTTCTGTGTTCGTGCATGTCCGGCGCTAATCGGTATACCTCGTAGTAGTACAAATAAATTCTACTAGATGGTTAGATAAATCGATTTCTATTTATTTGTGTTCGAGGAAGAAAATGATCGACGTAAAATGAATTAATAGAATAGAAACCAGGAAATGAATGAATGAATTAATAGAATAGAAACCAGGAAATTTTGTATGATACGAACGCTAATTACAAAAAACAAAATAAAACAGCAGACCAGAAACAAAATCCTGTTTTCTCTGCTAAACTAAACTATGTTCCGTGCCCGTTATAAATCAACTCAACTATTTTCTCTTGTATCACCAACTTTAAGATGTAAAATTAGTCACACCTGGGTACTAAAGTGAAATTAACTAATAGTACTTTAATGGAAACTTCTGGTGTATAATGGGGATTTGGTAATTTAGTTGTTATATACAATCGAAAATCAAAGTTATATGGAATTGTATTGTCACCTAATTTTAACATCCATTGTCCACTTTGCCTGCGGAAATTTAAAATAATTAGCAATTAAATTCTTTAAGATTAAATTGTAAAATGCCTGAAAATTTGTCTCTGTAATACTGGATCCAAAGCGGGATCCAATTCAGTAGCGACGTTTTCTATGAGCATTGGTTTTCCAAATCTAATAGCAGACTCCAATGTGCGGATCAAATCTTTATCCGCTAATTTTGCCACGCTTATACCCATATCTTTACCCTAAGTTAAAATTCATAAAAATAAAAATTGAAACTGATCTTTTTTAAAAATGGGAATGATTTATCTTTTACTCACTGAATTCTTAATCCATTTATTAGCTTGAGTTTGAGGATCAATAAATAGTGGCCACCGTCTAGAATGTGCCACAAGAACAGCATTTTCCACACTAAGAGAATCACGAGGTAGACCATCCAACTGCCATCTGCGTATCATTACCGGATCTCCCAAGGCAGTAACAGGATCTATGGATTCAGTATGAGGCACATTTGCGTCGTGGATTACTTCTATCCACTTGGAAAGGAGTTCTCTCCGGAACTCATCAGTGAAGGGTGTGAGATAAGCAACCGCTCCAGAACACAGCAAGATGTCGCCGGTTACGCTCGTTATCCCTTTTTCCAAGTTTTCTATGGTGGATATCCAACGGACTCGCTCATCGGACAAGCCACTCACTAAAATGGAATAGTATATTAAAACGTAAGTTGTAGAAGGCAACCTTTTCAAGCACGAGTTTGAATTTCGGGAACGAGCGCGAAGCAGCGAGTGCCCGAACGAACGAGTGCTTGAATTGCCTTCTATAACGAATGTTTTATACTATTTTCTCTGTTTCGGCTTTTATTTACATTATTTTTTATAATAATGTTTGACAATTTCCATTAAGGGATTTTTTTGATAGAATAGTTAGGTTGGTGACAGTGATTTCTGTTTCGTTTATACATTGTAACACAAGCAATTTGTTTCATGGCCTCCCAAATAAATTAGAATTACTTTGTCAGTTGCCTAGATATTTTGTGTATTTAATGCAGTCATGCCAATCTCAAATAACAAAATAGAACCAAAAATCGTTTAAGAATGAAGCTCCTTCTAACATCAATAAGCGTGCTGGAATTTGATATTCTAATTCCGAAACAGAGAAACATATTTTTCCTTACGCGTACGTACTTCTCCCACTGTTTTGCGTTGGAGAAGTGCATGCTTCTCCAACTGTGAGAGAAATAAATTGAGTGGAAGAAGAGCGGACTTCTCCCACTCGCCGTAAGCGAAGTAAAGTTAGCGGCACTGACCTTGTATGAAATTAATTGTGACTTGCAGTCTGTTTTTTAGCTATTTGTGCAAATAGTTTTAATTGAACTGGAATAAATCCGCCGGAAGATATTGTTGCTTGCGGAACAGCAGCAATCGATTAAAGAATTCCAGTAAAGTCGGCAAATATTTTAATGCTTTCGAACATTTCGAAAACTGGAGTATGAAGCATTTTAAATTTATATTTTCATACCAACGGGCCATAAAATCTTTATAAAATACACAAATTGGAATAACAAAATTAGTTTCTTTTATATAATTATTTTTTAAAAGTGTTTATATCCAAATGAAAAATAATTTATATCAACTAATTGTATACTTGTAAGAAAAAATAGCGTACTTTACTCGTGGGAGAAGGATGGGCTTCTCCCCCTCGTGTGAATTGGCAGTACTCGCTTCGCTCGTGGCCAACTTCACACTCTCCCACTAGTAAAGTAATATACTATTTATAATCGCACTCTTTCCGTGTTACACAAAGACTTAATTTTGCTTATTCCCACACTTGTGCGTTAAAGAATGACAGTGAAATAATTACATTTGTTTTTTCCAAGATTCGTACTTTTTCCATGTTATATAATGACCGAAATTTGTTAATCCCACACTAGTGCGTTAAAGAATGAAAAATAATTTCTCCCAGTAGTAATCGTTGTTGCTATGCTAAGCGTTCCCTAGGCTTCCAGAATGATTTAATGGCGAAATTTTGCTATTTCTGTCATCCTGCTTTCATTTGTTTCAAATACGACAAACTTCTGACAACTTTTCACAAAAAACAAAAGCCTATCCGACATGGCGAATAATTCCCCAGCAGCTTTTAATAATGAAAAACACGCAGTGAAAATGGAAACAAAATTAGTGACTGACTTACATATTTGTACCTTGTTTTTTAGTATACCCGCAATAAAATAATTTTAAAATTTTACCTAATCTCATAGCGCGGTTCATTCTCTCTTCGCATAGTTTCATTTCATTCTCCTTTTCTTCTTTATATTCGACTTTAAGTCTAAGCTGTTCATTGAGTTTATCCAACTTCCCTAGAACAACTTGCATAGAAGCTTGCGCAGCAGCTAGAGCTTTTTCTGTTTCTATTAGCGATTCTTGAGCTTGTTTTAAAGCAGCTTTTTTAGGTGCTACCTGAAGATTTACGAAATAATATTTGTACATGGCGTGTACCCACATACACAAGGAAGTACATGCTTTCGATACCTAAAAGAAAAATAAAAAAAATCTGTATTTTTTCCCAATTTACAAACTTACATGAATAATCTTTTCCGGCAGAAAGGCAGGATCTGAAACATATTTATTCAACGAAGTAATCATTGCTTCAGTAATTGATTCTTTATCAAAATTCATAAGTGACTGTAAGAATTGTCCAGGATCAGACATCATATTCCTTCCAGGTTCCCAGTAATCATTGATTTTTTCTCCTAATTTTGGTCCTGGGACTTTATTCGGCTTTATGTCCTTAACAATGCAGATAGCTTCAATAACGTATATAACACCTACAGGAGGTCGTTTCATGGCTCGCACTTCAGTTATGTCATTTTTATTTAAAGCTTGAAGAGATTTTTCAGCAGCTAACAAAGCAGGCATTGCTTCGGCTGTTTCGAAAAATACATTAATTAATAAACAGGAAAATTTAAAAGCTGTAATCACAAAATTAGTTATATTTATTTACCTAAATTATTAAAAATAATAAGTGATATTTAGTGCAAAAAATAAATTTTGTATTATTTTTAAAAATTCAGAATTATATATGGTGAAAAATTAATTTTATGTAGGTACCTAAATCTTTTTGAGCATCTTCTGCTATTGCTTCAGTTTCCATTTTTTTCTTATTTGCTTCCATCTCTTCTTTCTCTACAACTTCTTTTGTTTCTTCTGCTATTAACTAAGAAAGAATTTAAATAACATTAAAACATTAAGATTTTCAAAATATTGACGCCTCAAAAAATATTGGATTTCAAAATTGTTCGGTTGTGTATTTTTATAAAATGGTATATTTCTAAATTTTGTATTAAAATTATGAAAAAAAGAATATTTTGATAGTGAGTGTTTACTTTTAAAGTTTTGAAAAAATATATTTTTAGTTTTTACACCTTTGCAAGTATTATTAAACATATGATGAAATTTTCTTACTGTATCTTTCGCAATTTGTTCAATCATGACTTCAGCATCTTTAGCTGCCACAGCTAAAATGGGTTTGAGTACTTCCAAATTAACCTGCAACACTTTCACTTCTTCTGCTGTGCTGAGCAGTTTATCCAAACCGACTCTCAATCTGTTGATTCCTTGTTTTAGTTCCCCTTTCTTCTTTTCCATTAGCTCTGAATAGGAAGACAACAATTCAAGATAAGACGTAGGTGTTACGTAGTTGTGTCGGTTAAGAGTTTCCAGAAAACGATCACTAGCGGAAACTACACTAGCGTGCATGTACTGACAAGTTAACACAATTCCATCCAATACGTCGGTGGAAACATTTAACGAATCAATGTCGTTCATAAATTGGTATGCTACAGACTGAAATAAATATATCAGCTATATAAAATCTAAACTTAAATAGTTAAATGGTTTACTTGTAAAGCTGATTCTGGCCAAGCACTGAACCAATCAATTGTGCAACAATTTACCAAAGCTGGAAATTGGCGAAGTCGTGCCCGAAAAACTTCACCAATCGGGCTAAAAATATTTATATATTAAATATGAATCTAATTTATAACAATTATAACAATCGGGATTTCGCAAGAAGCGTGATTAAAAAAAATAAACAGATAAGCTGTTTTATACAAAACAACTATCGTACACGAAATAAAAGATGAGCTATCTAAATCATATAACTATATAGGGAACGAGTGAGCTCACCAAATGTCTCGCCGAACTATTCAAAATGGTGATACATTAATGATATTGTACATTATGTTGTTACGTCATGCATTAATTAATTTTGTTTTATTTAGTTATTTTGATATGTTTTTGCAGTATCTTATTAATTTTATTTTTGTTAAACTTTATTTCAATAAGTTTCTTTTTTAGTTTTTCGAAATGAAAACTGTGAATTTGGGAATTTTATTTTAAGTACCTACATTGGAAATAGATTGAGACCCTTACGGGAAAGAGGGGCTACATTTTTGTCTAATAGACACCTAAATAATACTTTGGATTACATTAATAAAATTGTAATTCAAACAAAAGTATTAACAATTTATTTGCATTAAAACAACATACAAGCCTATACTAAAAACAAACTTATCCTCATTGTATTAGTTTGTCTATTTTCCGCCAGAGGCCAACTCTTTCGCCGTACGTTCCCTAGTCATTATTTGTAGGAAGCGTATGATATTTTTTTTTATTATATAATTAAACAAACATTGCAGACATTAACTGATAATGATGTAGACAACAAAAATTCTTCCATATCGTACACCTCATCTTTTATTTCATGCACACTAATTATTTCTCTGTTTACTAATTGTATTCAGCAGTCATGTGTTTATTAAAAAAAATGTATAACTTTATTTTTAATATACAAATAATGGAAAACATCATTCTTGTCAATATTTGTACCTCATTGTTATGACACTGTGCATATTAGATCGAACTTTTCTTGTGTAAACAGAAAACAAATTTGATTTTGTTGCAGTCAAACCCATTTCAACAACAACAACTTTCATCTCCTGAAATATTTTATCGAGTTCATCTGGTGCATAAATATTTGGTACATCACCAGAATTCAAAACATTGTTTAAATCTTCTAAGAATGATTCAGATTTTATCTATAAATATTAATTAATATCTAACAACTCTTATAACAAGTAATATAATTAATATCAAACCTGCGTATCAGAAAATAGAAATACTGTTTCTTGATTATAAAGACCTGCTTTCAGCATAAGATTTTTAATATCTTCTCGCCATTCGTTATTACCATAAGTTTTGCTCAATTCTATTTGGAAGCATGAAAATTCTGCCATATGAGATGCCAGACGTGTTAAACTCTGACGACCTTTAATTTAAATTAATCAATAATGTCTATATTTAAAGATTTTATCATTCATAAAACATGACTATCATATGTTACATGAGTAAGGTACATTATCAAATTATATTTATTTTTAGTATAAAAGGATTTTTATTTTTTACCTGATCCACCCATTCCCAGACAAAGTGCATTTCCTAACGGTTGGCGAATAATTCTAGATATTCTTGATAAATGCTTAACTGCATCTAAGAACAGTACTAGTTTCATCGGTCGAGTAGTATTTGCATTATATTCTTCCAAATAGTGATCAAGGACTTGCGATAGCTAAGGCATATTACAATAAATAAATATTGTGAAATAAACAGTATATTGTGTAACAAGTGCAGAAAGTCGCCTATTTCCCATAAGGTATGAAAGTGTCGGCACGAAACGAAGTCGAGTGCAGGAATCATATAAGATAGGAAATAGGTGATTTTAGTGTTTCACAAAACAAGATTTCTTGTCTTGTTTTGTTATTTCTTGTCTTTCATTACTCTGGTATATAAAAATCTTATCTTGATTGACATTTTCTTGCTTATTTCTTGTCTTACAGGTTATAACATAGTCAGGAATTCTCTTTTTCCAAATGAACATATAATTTCTTTATATCAGATGTAATTTCTTTATTTTATTTATAATAATAATTATTATTACATATTTTTAAAAATGAAATTTAGATACGCATATTGAAAATTTTTGTCTACATTTTTTCAATACTTACATATTTTTGTAATAAAAAATATTAATTTTATTATTTTCCTAATCAGTAACATATATTTATATAGATAGATTTTTATAATAAATATAGATTTCAAATTAACAAAAAAAGAAAATCTCAAGAATACAAGAATTGAAGATAATCTTGCTATTCTTGCACATTTCTTGCAAGACAATTTCTTGCTTTGTCTTACTTTGAAATTTGTAGCTCTAGTCTTGTTCTTGTCTTGTATTATTTGCAAGACTGATGCAAGACCAAGAAAAATACAAGACACTCGTGAAACACTAGGTGATTCTGCACGAGTGGCACACTATATTTTTCTACGACCACACAGCTAAATAATATGGCGCAGGTAACCTCACAAAGAGTACCTTCACGCATGCGCAGTGTTGGCAATTACTGTAAGAAATGATATTTCCCATACTGCACATGCGCAGTGTTAGCAAATACAGTGAGAAATGATTTCTCACACTTTAACCCACGATTGGGAAAAACACGTAACTTTCAAGCTTGACATAGTGTGAGAAAAGTGTCATTTTCCATAGTGGCCGTAGAAAATCTATATTTCAAAGTTAAAATCAACTCACGATATTAAAATCTGTAATTTCTTTATATAATTTAACATCTGACGTCGGATCCAGAAAATCTCCAAACAATAGTTTATCTACATCTCCAACATTAGTTTCTACATCAACTTTGAAATTATTTGCAATCTTTGAAAACAGTAATTCATGGAACCAAACTCGATCTTCATCATTTACTAAACGATCTTGATAAACACGACAGTTTTCATGGTACCACAAACGAACCAAAAGTCCAATATCCTAAAATTTAGTTACACCATGGATTTTATTATCGAACTTTTCTGAAAAATGAAATGCAATATACTTACGTCAACAGTTTCTGGTTCCAGCATTAGCATTCCTTGGAATACTTTGGAAAGATCTCTCAAATTAAATGTATAATGAGTCTTTGCTGGAGTCGGTAAAAGTTCAGCCAAAATTGTTTTATAAACTGACAGTGTAGAATTTGCCAAGGTATCAAAGACTGTTATCAGTGATGGGGTTCGAACAAGCCACGATTGTAGAATAGTTCCAAAGATTTTCAGCTATGCAGAAAACGGAAAATATGTAAATTTATAATTGTTATTAAAGTATAATTGCAGTGGTATTTTAACAATTAATTTTATGAGCTCGTAATTTAAATTCTTTGCGAGTGAATGGCGATGTGGTTCAGAAAGAAAAGTTACGATGTCACAGACAAACAAATAAGACGGTTATTTCCTTTCGCCCTTGTAAAGTATAACGAGGACCTCGTAAATTTGTCCGGTCACACCCGTCATGTTAATTGTTTGTTAAATTATGTTACGGTGTAAGTGTAGGTTTGTTGACCAAACGATCGATTCTTCCTTATGCAGAACTGATGATTCTGATTCTCAGAATATTTTACATACAACTTTATTAATATAAACCTACCAAAAATAGTCATTATCATTTAATTAAAAATATTGTTTATTATTATAAATGAATGGCGAGAGGATGTAACAAAATTCTAGCCCTTAATTTGAGGTCATATTCAAAATTTGAGCTTTTTTCTACGGCCAAAAATCACGCGACTTGTAAATTGGAATCACAAATAAAATTGGAACATTTTCAGAAAAAAACTTTCAACTTTGCACTTATTGTGAATAATATTTAAAAAAATTTAATTAATCTAAATTAAAATCAAAAAATGGTCTGACGATAAAGCAGGAATTTTGCAGTAATTATTATTTTAATTATTAATTTGAGAGCTAAAGCGTAAGCGTTCCTGGAATCAGATTTCTAATCGCTTGAGCTTATATTATATTTTAGACACAATATTATACAGTTTTTTTTTTTAATTTAAAAGCATACCTTACTAGCATCCTCCATCTCAGTGAAGGCAAGAAAATGAAAATGTCTAAGACATCTTGCTGTAACAGGATTCCTGCCACCTCCTGGTGGGCCCATTGCTGCTACGAAGTTTACGTCAATTATCCTTCGAAAATCTCCAACTGTTCGTCGATCATACCATCCTTAAAAACAAGAATTTTTGTTTAAAACTAATTATAGTTGTAAACTTTATATACCTTCAAAATCCATCCATTGGCGGATAAGTTCTATTGGAGGCTGGGCTCCATATATTTCCAAAGCTGGCATATTAAAATCGTCAATGAAAAATACTTGTCTTTTCAAAATTGGTGGACCAAATACTCCTTTTCGACGTCGATCTAATTTAGAATCAATTAAATCCTACAAAATAATTAGTATAACATAAAAAATATTAATTTTAAAATTATATACTTGTGTTTGATTTGCTGAAGTTCTTGCTGAAAATGTAATATAATCACAAATAAATTTTTTGTGCATATTTCGACTTAATTTTGCAACAACAGTTAATGTTTTGCCTGTTCCAGTAGGACCAACACATAAAACATTATTTTCATTTAATAAAAGCATCCCAATCATTTCAGCGTTTCGTACGTTATCTATAGTAGGCACTTCAATATCTACAATCAAAACAATATTAAATTGAAAAATAAATATAACTTCCAACACATTTTACATGTTATTATTAATAATATTTAAAATAATTTTAAGATGGAATTACAATTTAAAAGAGATAAAAAATGTTAGATTTAATGTGAAAAATATTAATAGAATAATAGAAATTTAAATCATTAAAATCTTTGATGTAAGTCTAAAATAAAAGTAGTATTATTTTTATACATATATTTTGTTACAATTTATATTGAAAATTATAAGTATTTTAAAAATTGCGTCATATGGTTTCGTTGATAAGCTATATGCTTGTATCGATATATGTAAAACAAACATTGTTTTTTGAATAGTGAAAGCATTATTATTATTTTTAAGATAACAGTTATTGTATCAAATTTTATCATGTAAGTGATATACTTGTAATACTAAATTAAATTTATTACTGATGTAAACCAAAAAAAAAACCTAACATCATGATGTTTATATAATTTATACCCAAAACTAACAGATCGACATTATCATAGGATAAAATTCCTAATATTTTGATTTTTGATTTATAATTACCAGTGTAAGTCATATCAATGGAGATAACGTATTTTTCTATATCATGCATCCAAGATAGCCAATGAGGTACAACTGGCTCTCCATCCTCTGTAGGATCGGTAAAACCACCATCATGTAGTCTGAAATAATTTATGTAGCTTTATACAATTTAAAAACGAAAATCAATATTTATTTTGCTTATATTCATAGATTATAGACTTTACAAAACATGTTATATGTGGTAACTACTTACCACTTTACGGCTTCTTAGAGAATATTAGTTTTAGGAAAACTACCAATCTAAATATACCAACCTATTTTTCAGAAATAGAAAATAAAATCAAATATAACTTACTTATAATCGTATACTAGTCCATCTGCAGGATATAAAGGTTTATGATTATGACTTTCCATCGTTTTCCGAACCCAATTTGAAAACATAATACGAGAATCATAATCACAAGTGGCGCCAACACTCCAAATCAAAGAAAAAGTCACCCATGGTATAAGCAATACCGCTATAAAAATAAAATAATGATTTAAAATGTATCCATAACAATGAGATATGAAACAAAGAAAAAAAGAATAGTTCATTATTCACCAAGGTTGAGAAGACTGTCGTTATTGACATAGTACCAAGTTGTTTTCCCGAGATGCGAATCAATCGACGGATATACTGCGCTGGTCATTAATGGTCTTCTCAACCGTGGTATATATACTATTTTTTTCACTATTATCATTAAAATCCCAATCCTACTAAAAAAATTATATTAATAATAACAAACAATTTGACAAGAACATTAATTTATTTCTTAATATTCATAAAAATAAAGTAAGCTGTCTTTGTTTTTATATTACGTTTCAGTTTGTCAATCTCAGTTTTGATTTTAAATTTGGTTTTATTTGATTTACTTATTTAATTTAGACTGCATAATTAATTTGTGAATCCATAATTAACACTTTTCTTGAGTTAAATGATCCAAACAATAATTGGGACTTGATTTTCTTTAAAAAATAACAGTTTTAATTATCGGTCATGGATAATAATAATTTTTCATTGACCTAGGTGACATTGCTTACCTAGTAGGCGGTAGTAAAAAGCAAATATTTATGTCAAATAAAGGTTAATCATAGTGGGTGTCTAGGCTAGTAATGAAAAAAATATTAAACACCTCTACATGTGTAAACAAAACAATTATTATATAATCCAATACTTTCTTACAATCACACTGCAAATTTGCATTTTTCCGATATTATATAACGCTTGTAAATTGTTCATATCAAAAAATTGTGGAGTAAATTGTGAGAACTGATTTCTCACAGTATTTATCATTTCTAAAACTACGTCTATACGTAGTTACACTGTAAATTAATGGATACCATATTATTCTTTATTTTAAAAAGCTTTCCTATTTATTTATTTCTATTCCACAGCATTAAACAGTGTGATTGTAGAAAATGTATAGAGTAGTAAGAAATATGTAACTTTCTGCACTTGTTGTACAATAAACTATTCATTATATATAAATATAGTTTTACAATTTTAAAATATTTAAAAAAAATAACATTTGCTAGCAATCTACTTCAATCTTTTCTTTCTAAATGGAAATATTCAGGAAAAATAATAGAAATTGAATCTATATGGCTCTATTGATAATTTCTATGACTTACGCATAAGTTTGAGGAACTGGATTTGGGGAGGCGGTTTGTTATCCCTGCCTGCCAGTGGACCTAGCCTGAAGTCCATAAGAGCGAAGAAACACAGCACAAGGGCCGAATCTACCGACCCTACAATTTCCTTCATGTGTGAGCGAAGAAGATCTAAACCAGGTAGCAGGTAAATGGCAATCAATTCTCGCAGTCTATCAGAGAATTCCACTGCCAACTATCAACAACAACAAAATTGTTAATAAATTATATTGAATATAGGTAAAAAGCTAGTTTTAAATGTTTTTGTTCAAAACAATAACCTAATTTTCACATTGCGAAAGAAAACAATATATATGTAAATATTATATAAATTTTGCAATTTCTATTTTAGTTAGTGAGTTAATGAACTCAAATGTTTATAACACTCAGTAAATATACAATTTTTATTCTTAATACCAGAAATAAAACAGATGTCATTGTACTTTTTATTTTACACCTACTTTTTAAATTGGGAACGGTTTTAGCTCTTAAAATTGCCTATTTAGTAAATTAAACATTCTTAAAAAATGAATAGCAATTGAAGACTGCTTTTTACGGAAAGTGGTTTTGAAATACTAATAATAACATTAGGGGAAGAATCACATAGTTTCTCAGGTAGCAAATATTACGGTGATTTCGATATAATATGGCAAGAACTAGAGTACTTCTCAGTATTGGAGCACCCCTCTCAGTTAGTAAACATTATGGTGACTGGATTTTACGGTGGGTGATTTTGCACTAATTAAATTAGAGCAATAATTAGACTACTTCCCAGTGTGTGAGCACCCCTCTCAGACAGTAAACATTACGGGGACAGGATTTACGGAGGGTGATTTACCACTAATTAAATTAGGGTAAGAATTAGAGCACTTCACAATGGGTGAGCACCCTTCTTTCAAGTATAAATATTATGGTGACTGGTTTTAACGGAGGGTGATTTTCATTTAATCTACTTCAATCTTTTCTTTCTGTAATTAGGGTAAGAATTAGAGTACTTCACAGGGATTAACCACCCTTTCTCAGGTAGTAAACTTTACGATGACAGATTTTCACATAGGGTGATTTTGTACTAATTAAATTAGGGTAAGAATTAGAACACTCTTCAAGGGGTGAGCACCCTTCTCTCAAGTAATAAATATTATGGTGACTGGTTTTTACGGAGGGTGATTTTCATTTAATTAAATTAGGGTAAGACTTATAGTACTTTACAGGGATTAAGCACCCTTCTCAGGTAGTAAACATTAAGATGACTGATGATGATGATAATTTTACGGAGGATGATTTTTAACTAATTAAATTAGGGCAAAAATTAGAGTACTTCACAGTGTATGAGCACCCCTCTGAGTTAGTAAACATTACGGTGACTGGTTTTAACGGAAGGTGATATTGCTCTAATTACATTAGGGCAAGAATTAGAATTATTTAATTATATTTAGTTGAAGCAGCCAATTAATTAGGACAAAAAAAGATAAGTCCCAATATTTTTTATTCAACAGTAATAAACTTTATGGAAAGGTTACCGGGGGAAGGCGATTAATCCAGCAGTTGATGAAGGGTTGTAGCCCAAGAACACCGGGTTCGAGATACACCATGCCACAACGAGACACCGTAGCGGGAGAAGCTACAGCAAGATCAGCCACTTCGAACATCATAGTCATGGTGTCGCGTAGCTTAATGATCTCGCCGCTGCTGAGGCAAAGCTTCTTGTTGTCGTCCAACACTGTGTTCATGTTCTCGATCCAAACGGCGTCTACAGGTCCGTCAAACACGTACCAACGCTTGTCCTTGTCGCTTCCAACCGCATCCGCGCGGATCAGAGATGGAAGGATGCCGTCAGTCCTAAATCAAACCGAATTTCTAATAGTTTTCAACTCATATTTTTTCCGGTATAATAAAATTATAATTCTAAGAAAAATATTTTAAAATTACTACTTCTAGAATAACTAACCCTTCCCTTCCCCTGTTGGACTTTTATTTGGAATCGGCAAATGTAGATGGCGTAACTAACTCAAACTTAATATCTCGGTTTAGTACTTGTGCCATTTCTCATTGGGATCAGATCAAATTTCCGTTTTTGATTCAAAATCACATATGTTTTATTCCATTTGACTGAATATATTTACCCCGTCTACACAATAAGTACTGTAACGTTTATTTATTTAGATGAATAATTATAAAAAGAGAATAAAAATAAGTAACACTAGTAATAAACGAATATAAACACTAATTTAAGAATAATAAATATTAATAAAGATTTAAACACTAAGAAAATTTATTTAAACTTTTAAAACAATGCTATATTTATTTACACGATATTTATATCACCAACTATTTATTTATTTCTACTTTACATATCGCTGACATGCATTGAGCGACACTGACATACTTCAATGACTCTCTGCACATTCTGACCGATACTGACTTCCCTGAGCCGCACAATGTGACCCTTATATACCTGGCGCCAATTAATCTCTCGAACATTCCAGAGCCATACGGACTCGATAAAATTCACGAACAATAGGTGCGTCGCTCCTGTTCCATTTGACCTTTAAGACAACTACTTGCCCCGATAGATCAGCCGTGATGACTCATTTGCGATGAATCTCGCTCGTTACAGTACTAATTCAAGTGATCCAACTGACCTATTAGATCAGTTAGGTCAGAACAAACTGAACTGAACTGAATTGGTTTTAGTGATCTGATATGATTCAACTAGCAAAAGGAGTAATAATAATATTAAGTTTTTCAATTGAGAATTTTTCTCCTACAATCGTAGATTCTAGATCTATTTGTAATAAATTTTAATTTGTAGTAAGCACAAAACCTTCCTATTCTGTAACTTAGTGGTTTATTTTTAACTAGTTACTAACTTTTTTATAATGAAAAAAGAAAGCACTAGAGAAACTATCAAAATATCTATTATAATGTTTGTTTTTATTTGTCAAGAATTTTAACTGGTTAAAAATTAACCAATTAAACACAGAATAAGCCCCTAAATGCATATTTTTGTCATTTTTAATTTGTTACTGAATTCATTTATTAATTAGCAAAAAATCAATAAATTTAAATAAAATTTATTATTAGTTATAAGTTTTTATACAAGTATTATTATTTTTTATACTTAAACATGAAGAGATATGTTTGCATCAGTACAATAATTAATCTTTATGAAATTTTTAATAAGTACATAGGTAATGTTTATGTAAATACAGTATATACATCAAACTTCAACAAGGTTGTTGTATAATACGCCTTTAAAGTTCCACCTTCTTGTAATTTAGGCACGTTTAAGTAGAATTTATGTTTACACAATCTGAACATATTTCGCGATTTAATCTTTAGTAGTACAGATAAGATGGACAGAGTCACGCAATTTTGGAACAAAAATATCGCAAGGATGGTGTGAAAGTATTAGAAAATATCTACAAATCTACAACAGAGACAAGTCACGTCAGTTGAAATGACCTTAGATCTAGCCTTAACACTTCAATTATCGAACCTACTCCGGATGACCACAAGAACTCCACGAATAAATGAATATTGGTCCCGAACAACCCCTATTTGATTAAAACTACATGTGAAAGTGGTTATTCAATTACTCTGAAGCCTTTCATTAGCAGAGTATCAGAGATAAATTGGAGAAAAACATTCTCTACTACATATTGATTTGCGGAACGGTATTTAGTTGAATGGAATTAGATAATGGTGAAATTCAAGTCAATGCGCTTTAAAAATTATTAAAATATTTAAATTTAATAGTTATTTAAGCTACAAGGAATGTAAGTACATTATAACATTCGAGGAGGTATGAACTGAGGCGAAGTTTACGGAGCAGAAGTTCAATTCGAGACGCTTATTATATTTTTCAGGCTACCAACAAAAATTAACTTCAAATAATGTTATAGTATATTCTACAACAAACATGGAATGGTACTCATTTCATACGAGTATGAAAGTTTGTAGGAGTATGAAATGGACATTCCAAGCGAGTTATACACTATACTTTTTCTACGACCATGATATTATTTCCTAATTAATTTATATCTTAATATTACAGATACCTTAATTTCACTATTTCCTAACAACTAGCAACAAAACACAAATTAAACTATATGTACTATTTTTGTCTAAACTGTTAGATATGAATTTGTATTTCACTTTGTTTATGATTACCGTGAGATATGAAAATGTGTTTAACAAATATACAACAAATAAATATATTAATGGTCGAAGATAAAAGTATTTTAAAATGAAGGACACTTGACAGTTTAAATTTATTTACTTGCTACTTTTTATACTTAATGTTACCCGTTGCTAGAAGTCCAAATAATATACATGAAATTTCAATGATTTTCATCATTACCCTACTAGCATAACTATTACTTTAACACTCCGATGTCAAGTAATAAATGTTATAGGAAATTTATGACTTATATTGCTATGGAGTTAAGTTACGCTTACATGAAAGGTGGTGTGAAGAAATGTATAACATAGTCTCATATTTTTATAGTTCATTGGTTGAACCCAGATGAAGAAAAATATTCCAAAGAATATAAATTTTGTTAAAATTTTAAACCCTTGTAAAATCTTCACAAAACACGACCTTAAGCTTTAAATATCTTCACATTTTTGTTTATAATTTTTAAATACTAGGAATGTGTAAAGAATATATTTTTGGCTTTTACCGGTTGTTACTTTGAAGTGTTTATGAATAGTTCAGTAACTAGTACCGAGTAATAGATATTGTTTCCTAATTAGTTATTTAGCATGATTGTAAAAAAAATCTATTATATTATTTCATTACATAGTAAATTAAATAAATAGTTTATTGAATTATTTGTAATTAACCAAACCTAATAATCAAATGAATTACGTGATTAATTTATTAGTAATAATTATTTGGCACACCCCTTCTTATTAATTAGCTAATAATTTTTATCATACAATAATCTTCTTCGACTTTAAAAAGTTGTAAAAGTGTGTGAAACTAGTTCATTTCACTTATAATGATTGTAGAAAATTAAAAACTCACCACTCATGAGTAGCAAGATCGAATTCGCCATACAGTTGACCCATTGTGATAGATTTGGGATTCAAGACATACGTGTGTACTTTTTCGAAAGGATATCCACCAGGAGACGGTTTTCCTTTTAAAGCTGTCATTGCCATTTTCAGGATTTCGTAGCACTGAAATAAAAAATACACAAAGTTGAACAAGCAGCTCAATGAATAAAAATATTAGGTATCATTTATGATTATTTATGGTTTATTTATTTGAAGTAGAAAAATTATTTGTTGAGGTGTACCTACAATTTCTTTACGTTTTTAAGTTAGAATATTTTTAAACAGAAATCCTATAAAATTTTTTTTACTATAATATTGTGATAGTCATATCAGCAACATCTGATTATGATAAACAATCAAATTTATTAATTATTTATGTTAAGTAGATTGTTAGGTAATTAATGAAATATTTATGCATTTTAAAATGTAACTATAAAATATCCACATAAAAATTAATAATATAAAACGCACATAATAACATACTTGTTATTTTCAGAAATAAATATTTTGTACTAAGCAATCAACGCCGTAACGAAAAAATATTTCCATGCACTTAAAATAACTATTTATTGTTTGTATATATCATTTTTCAATTATCACATTTATTTTAAACTTATAAATTCTTATATATGTATTATAACAGTGATACTTATTTGTTAGAAGAAAGTTTAGATTATGGTTCCAATGAATGTAACAATGTAAACATATATTTCAAAATATCTTTTTTAACACTTTCTAGCAGTAGCAGAATTTAGGAGAGGCAATTTAACTCCATTTTACCAAGTACGTTTCATTACCATAAGGTTAAAGACGAACATAAAAAAAAAATCATATCCAACAAAAATACCCATTTTTGGGTCCAAAATTTTTGTTTCTGAAAATAGTCTATATTGATAATCGTCGATACGTAGATTTCAAATTTACAAACAGTATTTAATTATCTCTTCTCGTTCCTAAGATTTTTGCTCCTAAAGTAGCATCACCTCGAAAAAGTGGGTTCTCAAAAATGGGTCGAGATACAATCTCAACAAATATATCATTTATATTTACTCAAGTCCAGAAAATTAAATATTTTGGAGAAAAAAAATTCCCAAGCGAAAAACTGAAATAGAGGTTTTTTCGTTTTCTCATTTTTCACTGAATCGTTCGAAAGAATAGAATCGACTGGTATATTTGTTGAGATTGTATCTCTATCCATTTTTGAAATATACCAGAAAAAAACCACATTTTTGAGAAAAATCTCAAGAACGATATAAATGAATTCTGTTTCTAAATTTAAAATCATCGTGTCTCATCTATCATGTATCAATTTGGACTTTATAGACAAAAATTTTGGACCCAAAAATGAGTATTTTTTTATTATTTAGAGTGTATAAACACAATTTTACGTCAAAAACCAAAGATATATTTTTAACCCTTGTACATAACGTGAATTTTATGAGGATTATTTAAAAAAAATAAATTTAAAACTAATTTTATGCATTTTGAAGTTATAATAACTGAAAGGCGTTATTACAAAATATAAAAATTATATGTACCATATGAATGTGATACCTTACTTCTGTGTATCAGTATCACATAAAAAAGTAATATTTTTACGTTAACCATTTAATTTACTGGTGAATGGTGCAAATACAAAACCAGTGCAGTCTGGTAACCAATGGCGTCGTGACGCTGTGCGACGACGCTCACACTAGAATCATTTCCCACTGTGCGTCAGTAGGCGCCTCTACGCGCTTCTGACTGCTTCAAAAGCGTCGTTCACGGTTCATTCAAAAATTACGTATTTATTTCAAAAACTTTAATGATTCGGTATATTATCCAAATTAAATTTTATATTTTTGTCTGTTACTTGAAACAATCGCTAGCTAAAAAGTATCATGTATTAATCATTCATAAAACTTTTATTTTTACCATATAATGTAAAAATCTTATTAAGATGGAAGAAGTTTTTACTACAAATACATCTGAAGGTGATATTGTTGAAAATACAACTTTTCCATGGTATGACGACTATGAAAACAAAACATTTAAAAATGTAACAGATTTGTCACAAAGCGATTCTGAATTTTGTCAGTCGTTAGTGTTTGTAAATAAATACTACATTCCTTGTATCATAATGTTGGGCCTAGTAGGCAATCTTCTATCATTCATAGTGTTTCTTACGACCCATTTGAAGATGAGAAGTTCAAGCTACTATTTGGCTGCATTAGCCATTGCCGATTTCGGTTTTCTTTCCTCCTTGTTGATGGTGTATTTGAGCAACGAAACTAAGACTAAGTTTTACAATACGCAAGGTTGGTGTCAAGGTATAGTTTACCTAAGTTCAACTTGCGTGATGTTGAGTGTGTGGTTTACTGTCGCTTTTACCGTGGAGAGGTTTATCGCTATACAATATCCACTTCAGCGGCCCAGAATGTGTACTAGTAAGTAGAAAATATTTAAATCTAATAGTGATAGCATATTGTGCAACTAGTGCAGAAAGTCGCATTTGTCACACAAGTTTAGTAATGGGTGATGCTGCTCGAGTGGCAAACTTTAATTAATAATTTATAAAATTTACAATGATTTCCATGACAACAAATACTTGACACATTTGTCAAGAACAATAAGATATACATATTAATAACTGACATGCACGCATAATAACAATTATGACAAATTTTTCTTCTCATATTACACATGCGCAGAGTTGAGAAATTACTAAACTTTTAACCTTTATAAAGTATGACAAAAAGTGCGAGTTTCCATAGTGGTCATAGAAAACTATATATCTAATTCAACAACCTTAAAATTATTATAATTAATTCTACATTTCGTTTACAACATTATGCTGGAATAAGTTTTATTATTATTATTATTACCTCATAAATCAAACTCTAAATCTAAATCAAAAATGCAACTGCATAGTAAAAGGAAGTAATAAATTATTACGCATCAGATTCAAACATTTATTTCAGTCATATTTTGTTTTTAAAAAGTTATTTTGATATAGCAGAAATAACGTGATATTGCTTTTACTTTAATTTGGTTTGAATTACAACAGGAAAAAGAATAAAATCCACTTAAAATTAGTTTGACTGGGTAAAGGTCAACCGAGAAGAAGAAAGTTAAGGATCCTCTCTTTGTAAAACAGTAACTTTAACTGGATATATAAAAAATTTTAAAAAAATTGACTTGCCGAAAGGTCCAAAAGAAGGCTAGGGCCCATTGAGAAATTTCGGTGGGTTCAGTCCGACCCTGTAATAAATAATATACACATTGGTAATGTTTAACGTTGAAGTCGTAGTTTCTTTCTAAGGAGTTTTTTATATAACTTTTTCATGTTTTCATAAAAATATTTAATCTTTTTCAATTAAAACTATTTCAATTTCAAACATTAGATATTGGTAAATAATACCTAATGTTTTTCTTGTTATAATTATAGAAATATTTATGTATTTATTGTTTTGTCAAATACTGCAATTTAAATATACAAACTCAATTTATTATAAACATCAATTTAAATGCACTAATAATAGTATAAAATCGTAAACTATAAAGTGATTTCTTAAAATGAATGGGGCAACGGTTAGGATTTCTGATTTTTATTTACTTGCGTAAGTTTTAGAAATACTTTTAACACAAATGTAGTGAATGTAACTTTTAAATTAAATAATTTAAAGAGTTCGATTTAAATATTTTTATTTGATGGTTGAAATATAATGAGGAGAATATACCAAAATATAAACTATATTTAATTAATCAAATACTTAATCTTACAATTAAGATAAAGTCCGCTTCAGAATGAGTGAGAGAGAGGTCAATAATTGTTTGCTCAGATCTACCTTAATTATACTTATTTCGATAAATGTATAAAACGTGCATAATTCTATGAGCGTCCTAGCAATAGCTATTAACATACCTAGGATAGTTATGAGTACCTATCACAACCTTCGCAGATGTCAATTTAATTCTGAGCTCGAAGAGCAAGGATTTTAAAACATCTAAGGCTTGGTATGATTCATAACATCCGTAGTTTATTCAATAGTTTACCGGTTTCCCGTTATTAATAAATATTATTTTATAAAATATTCTCGTGACAGCTATATTATCCCACATTACTTTGACAAAACTATACGGTAATATTTTTACCATATTGACTTGTAAAAATTACATGGACTACAATTATGACTCAGTTAGCCTTAGCCTGCTTACTTTTTCCTACGGCCACTATGGAAAGTGGTTCTTTTCTCAGACTGTAGAATAAAGCTTCAAAGTGGGTTAAAGTGTGAGGAATCATTTTACACAGTATTTGCCAATAATATTTTAGTTTAATCTTAATAACTACAATTTTGTGTACATTAATACACATGCCAAAACGTCAAAACGAGGATATTTCACACATCGTGGGAAATAGGTGACTTTCCGCACTTGTTGCACAATATACTATTGTCTAAGTGAACAAAAGCTTAATATCCTGATACCAATATTGGTATTTTTTGGTGGATTTATAAGCCTCTTAACTGAGAAAAATACAATATTACTGTTGTATTCGTAATTTTTTTTAATTTGTAATTCTCTAATACATTTAGAACATAGAACTAAGCATATTCAAAAAATATTAAATATTTAATTGGAAAGGACAATGCTGGATTTAAATATAATGCCCGCTTCAGTACATCTCACTTTACTTCATACTAGAATCATTTGGAATCGTACAGTTCGAATGAAATGAAAATAAATGTTTTGTTGTTTTCAGTTTCTCGGGCGAAAACGATCATCATTTGTATAACCTTAGTAAGCTGCATCTCCCAATCTTATATGTTCCTGATCGCTGACATTGTACCTCAGCCGCAACAAAATTCAACCACTGGATCACCGAATGGAACGGTTACTCTCGAGTGTGACTTACGTCCCGAGTATTACGGAGTCATGCGAGTTGTAAACATTTTAGATGTAGTTGTGTCTCTTTTCTGTCCAGTGGTAATGATCGTCGTTATGAATACGATGATAGCAAGAAATCTGTTTGTATTTCGTAAGCAATTTCTATTTAATGGGAATCAGTTCGACTGCGTGGTATACCACACATCAAGCATAAATACAGAAGATAGAGGTGAAGCTAGTGGGGATGAAAAAATAGAAATTCAGGTAAGATCACATTATAATGAAAACAGCTGACTGACGCTTCCGTACAGCACAACCAACATCTCGTGGCAAGCAAAGCTTAGGTACTTATATTCTGCATTTATCATTTTTTATTATTACTAATTTCGCTGAAGTATGAATGTTTCACTAGAAAGTTTGTAAGACGGATTAAAAAGTATGGAATCATTTTTGATTTTACATTAAATTTACTAATGAGTATTTAACTAGAATTAAAAAAACATTTTGCGAAATTTAGTATTTATCGAAGTTGAAATTGTTTTAAAAGGGAATGAAGATCAACTGAATGATTGTTGCTTGAAAATGTACATACATTATTTATAATGTGGTAATTATATTTACACAGAATAATATAAAAAAAGTTCAGCTTCGCTTATGCTTCTCATTCTTATCATTTCAACTAATTCCTGTTAATGCTTTTCTTAACAAAAACAGGTTAATAAAAAAGTATAACATTGCAAAGTAAATAACTTATATATTTGACAAGTTATTTATTTTTCTATTATCCGACACTTTAACCGGAGATGAAAAATCCGGCCCTAGGTCTTTTAAAAAGTGAAGATATTCCCATTATTTAATTGTTTTGAGTGGAGTTAAACCAAATCGAACAGTATTAAACCAAAAAAAAAATGCGAAATATCCCAAAAATACTTATTTTGTGCCCAAAATATTAATTTTGGGAAATAATGTACGTTGATAGATCTCAGCGCGCTGATTTCAAATTTTCAAACGGAATTTGATTATCTCTTTTCGTTCCTAAGATATTTACTGTCAAAGTTGCACCTTAAAAAAGTGTGTTTTTTGGCTATATCTCTAAAATGGATAGAGATACAATCTCAACGATTATACCAGTAGATTCTACGGGAAAAGTTACATAAAGAAATGTTTTCTCCGCATATACGTTCTTTGGAACGATTAGGTGAAAAATAAGAAAATCGAAAAAAACCTAAATTTCAAAATTTCTCCGAGGAACTTTTTTTCTCCAAAACTTTTCATTTTCTAGACTTAAGTAGATATCAATGTGCTGATTTCAAATTTTCAAACCGAATTGAATTATCTCTTACCGTTCTCGAGATATTCATGTTTAAAGTTGTTTTTGCAATACCTAAAAAAAAAAGGTTTTTTAGGTATACCCCTTAAATGGTTAGGTTTAAGGTTTCGGCGACCTCACCAATCGATTCTACGGGCAAAATTACATAAGTATAGCAATTTTTAAGTTTTTATTCCAAGGGATACAATTTTTAGAGCTAAAAAACGAAAATCGTCAAAATCGAAAAAAATGCCTGATGAACCCCTTACGATTTTTTCGATTTTTAGCCGTTTTCAGTTTTTTCCTTCTAAAAATTCTATCTGTTGAGATAAAAATCTGAAAATTGGTACACTTATGTAATTTTGCCTGTAGAATCGATTGGTGAGGTCGCCGAAACCTTAAACCTAACCATTTAAGGGGTATACCTAAAAAACCTAATTTTTTAGGTACAACTTTGAAGTAAAATATCTCGAGAACGAGAAGAGATAATTGAATTCTGTTTGAAAATTTGGAATCAGCGTATCGATATCTACTTAGGTACAAAAAATGAAAGATTTTGGAGACAAAAAGTTTCGATGCGAAAAATTGAAATTTAGGTTTTTTCGTTTTTCATATTTTTCACCTAATCGTTCCAAAGGACGTATATGTGGACAAAACATTTCTTTATATAACTTTTCACGTAGAACTGAATGGTAAAGTAGTTAAGATTGTATCTCTACTCATTTTTGAAATATACTCAAAAAACACACTTTTTTGAGGTTCAACTTTGACAGAAAATATCTCAGAAACGAAAAGAGATAATTAAATTCTGTTTGTAAATTTAACATGAGCGTAGTTAACTCTTTAAAAAATCTTACAAACAAAATTTGGTAAAATTTGAAAATTTTCGAGCTAAAAATTCGATATTTTCAAATATTTTCGAGTTTATGAAAAAATACAACGTCAGCGGCTTTGAAAATTACTTCCCTTATTATTACTACATGTTTTTTCAAGTAATATTCATCTCAATATCCGTTCGTAATTGATAAAATTTTTGCTTTACGTACTTGTATTTGTATCGTAAATAATTATTTAAGTTTTACCGGCTTATTGTTGAAATTAAGTTGAAATTTACTCAAGAAGTATCACGTATACATATTTCAAATGAAAAATTTTGCTGGTTCACATTTTTGAAAGGTGAACCTCAAGCCAATTAAGAATTTTTCGTTCTTATGGACAGAAAAAAAAAATTTTAAATTCAGAATATAAGCTTCTAAGTAAGTAAATTATACAAATATAAATAATTAAATGATATAATTTGTGCAAGGACATAACACTTTTTAAATAAATCTACAGTAGATACAGATACCAGTTGAAAATTTTGTGACGCAAACTTTATCTATTGTTAATCTGTTGCTAGGATAAATATCTGCTGTTTCCACTTGGGAATTGAAAGCTGCGTTAAGTGAATTTATATCTACATATTTCAAATACCTATATACTTTTTATTTACAAACCACTCATGTAAACGTCACCATTTATTGGTCTATTTAAAAATATCTTTATTAAAAAAGAGATTATATATTTTTTTATAATTACTAACAATTCACAATTATCATATGATATTTTTTGTTATAAATTAAAAATCACGTTTGTTATGACATACGTTGTAGATATTCCTTTCTACAATTTCAATTACAGTTTCTATTTTCAAATACAAATCAATACCCAATAAATCAAAATATCTTTAAATAAGCGTACTTCAAATTAATTTGTAAGTGTTAAATTCCGAACTAAATTTAAAATAGTACGTATACACACTTCAGTTACCCACGTCAATTGTTGAATGCATAAAAAACAAATAGTATTACCTAAACAGCAATGATTTATAATTATTACTGGATGTTTTACATAACCAATATGTGACAAGTAATTTTGGTAATGTTTTTTAGGCACATCAAGTAGAGAGTCACTGCAGAGAAAGACTATCTATGAGCCCTAATCAAATTACTCCCATAGCTACGAGATCAGTCATACAGTATGCTCGGAGAGCAAAATGCAGTGCTGATAGTGAAGAACAAATCTGCATAAGTAAGTTTTTTTTTTGTTGAAATGACATACATGCAAAATATAAGAGATATGGTGTGATTTTTTCTACATCCGTTTAACAAAAAACTATTATGTAGTATATAATGTTAGCTAGGTTATTAATTCCATTATTTTACTAGTTACATAAGAAGGTCATTATTTCACTCAAAAGTAGAATGAAAAGTAAAGTACTCATTAACGACCGAATTCACCATTCCTTAATCAAGACTTGATTCACTGATTAACTCTGATCCGCGAATCAATTCAATTCACCATTAAAAAAATAAATGATCAACTGATACGTCATATTCCATTAATCAAGTTTTGATCATCTAATTTTGATGCTCGTTTTGACATAAATATATACGTACACAAAATTTTGGCTGTCAAGATTAATCTAAAATATTTTAATTACAATCGAAGCAATTTCTTCCTGTTTCGTTCTTCTTTGCCATTTACATTTTTTTTTCAAATATGTAATAGTATACTGTGCAACACATGCAGAAAGTTGCTTATTTCCCACAAGATGTGAAAGACGAAGTAGAGTGCTGGAATCACACAAGGTGGGAAATAGATGATTCTGCACAAGTGACACACTGTACTATTTCTACGACCACAATGCTAAACATTACAGAGAAAAAATACTAGCACGAAAGCTATTTGACATAAAAAAACAATATGCCGCAGGTAACCTCACAAAGAGTACCTTCACACATGCGTACGCGTATGGTGTATTTCATACACTACACATGCGCAGTGTTGGCAAATACTGTGAGAAATAATTTCTCACACTTTAACCCACGATTAAAAAATTATAAGAACTGTTAAAAACATGAACAAAACTGTGAATCAAGTTGGTGAATAGAACATATGTTGATCTTGATTGATTCTTGAATGAGTAGGTCATTAATCAATGAATTTATGGTGAATTCGGATCTAACAGATATATGAAAATAGAGAATTTAGTTCATATTCTCTTTACAACTATTAATAACACACTTATTACATTAATTAAATTCACAGTGACTCGAATGACAACTTTCAATAAAATAGCAATAGCATAGAAAAGACTTTTATTAATTCATTGTTTCATCAAAATTATAATTAATATATTCTTCTATTGGGTGAAACCCATTTTTTATAATAATTGGACTTCAAGTAGCAATTGGGGAAAAAAACAAAAAAAATCTATTCTACCGACAGGAAAACGTATAAAACTTTTATTTACTAGTGTATCATAAATTCTACACAGACCGTTAGAGTTTAATTTTAGATTCAAGTATTTTGCAACTTGCTATATTTCAACACTATAAAGATTCTATTTCGATGAATAAACAAAAAAGGAATTTCGTTTCAGAGATGAACGCCACGTTACGATCTACACGCAATCAACAGAACATCACCAAATTGCTTCTTCTCATTTCTTCTGTTTTTATTTTGTTGAATTTACCCAGGTATGCACTTTTACTATACCTAGAGCCGATTAATTCACCTCTGGTTAAAGTGCCAGTTATCTTAACAATGGTTTAATTAAAAAAGAAAAATATATGTTTTTGACAACTTTTTCTATTATTCGATGATTAAGGCAACCGGCCTTTATTTTAAACTTTAACCAGAGATGAAAAAATCGGCTTCTATTCTTTTTTGCATTAACGAAGAAATTAATCTTCAATTGTGTTTATGCTTTCAGCTATATTATAAGGATATACTTCTTTTTCGGTTTTGCTATTTGGAACCTGAGTATACCTTCTCTCTATTGGTGTGTCCAACAGACCTGTATGGTTCTTTTTTATACCAACTTTTCCGTTAATTTTCTACTTTATGCCGTGTGCGGTAAGACTTTTCGACATTGTCTTAGTCAAATGCTTCGTAAACAAGCCACACAGATATTTAATCTTATTCGACCGTTATTCAAACCTAAGTAGTATAAACAAAATAACTATTTCAATTAAGGATGTTTGTGTTATGTAAATGTTATTTATGTTGTATATGATGCATTGATTATCCTTAATATGTAAATTAATATGAAATGTTTTATTCCAGTTCAAAATTTATATAAATTTATTTTTCATATTTTTAATAGAACCAAATAGAACACTCCGGCGCTACGATCGTTTTGCAGATAATAGAACCGATTTAATTTTTCAAAATGTTAGATTAAAAGTAGCTTTAGATTTAAATTTGTAAAATGTTCACATCTTCCCGAGGTTTATTAAAGTTTCCCTTTATTTCTTTCACTGTTGTCAACTTTTTCGGTCCATTACCGTGCAAAAGGATCGTAGAGCCGCAGTGTCTTATTTAAATTAAAATTCGAGATAAGGTTCAAAAGTAATAATAATAATAAATTATATGAATGCTTGTATGGTTGGTAGGATATGTTCATTTAATTTACTCATTTTAAATTGTAAAATATATAAATGTAATGTTAGCCAATGTTATACTTTAAAACATCAACTATCCGAAAGTTTTGCTGTAACCTCTGAATTAAATGTTTTATAATGTTTACAGGTTAACTTGTGATAAAATAGTTATTTGTATTTTATATCAATAGTCCAATTATATGAACTGTAAATGCGAGATCTCGCAAAAGACTTTCTGGGCGTGTGATACACAAGATTTTTTGCGCCGATAACACTTTTAATTTATTAAAGAAATATATTATTACTGTTTTAAATTTTATGCAGTATAGGTTTTTAGGTTGTCAACATTTTCGATTTACGCATGGATATATAAACAATTAACTTGTTTTATTACCCCAATTATAATGAAATAAAATAGTTTTTTTTTTGACAGAATATAATTTAAGCTGGAATTCCTACATTTTGCCGGCCTAAGTCGACAACTTTGAGTTTCTGGACGATTTGGAGTTCTTTAATACTAATCATATCGGACAGAGGTGCGAAAACAAGATTATATTGATAGTTGCAAAATAAATTCTATTATTATTTCTCCATTCCAAACTAACGATTTATTTCAAATACATTTAATGTTTCATACGAAAAAATCGAATCAACAAACGCAATTTTATTAATTAAAGCAAATTTAAATTGTAACAAATATATTTTTTACTTTGGATAATTGACGTTTTACTGTTAGCTTACTAAATGTATATATGTCATCCATAATCTTTGAAAATCCATATCGTTTCTACATGTTAGTAACAAATAGTCTATGATGCATTTATTTTACAATTGTAGTTTTACTCATATAGTTTTTTTTTATTACTGTATAAAAATTATTGCATGGTCCTTGTATTTATTTGAACTTATATTGAAATGGACTATATATGAATTATTATATAAATGTTTTAATTTAATAAATTTATTTCCGTGAAGTAATACTGAAAATATTTCTTACCTTAGTTTTTCCAGATCCTGTAGGGCCAACTAACATTAACCCATGTCTTACCACCGTAGTTTCGTACAGTTGAATTACTTTCTTTACATAATCTAACAATAAAATGTAAAATAAAATATAAAATAAAAAACTTGCACAATTAATTTCTACCATCAACATCTTCCAGTCCCTCCGTTTTGCAACAGTCTCGAATAGAAAGTTCTAGAATGCCATAATCTACTGGTAGTTCTTCCATTCTAGGAAACAGATCAGATACTATACCTAAACAAATCAAAACATCAAAAATTATATCTCCCTATAATTAAAATATAAATAAAAATTATTTTAAACCGAATTTCTACAAAATAATATTAGAATCGTACCATTGAAAAGTTTGAGATCATCTTTAAGGAATTTGGGAACATTAACATCCCGGAGAGATCGCAGGACTATTTGTCTTTCCTCCATGTCTGGTTTCTCTCGTTTTAAATTACCAGCTACAGCGATAACTGTTTTTACTGCACGCATTCCAAAGTCGTAGTGGTCCTGAGTACTCAACTGTTCAGAACTCAATTTGAATGTTGTTGTTATTTTTTCAGCCAATTGTTTGGCTCCACTGAAAATTATTAAAGAATGGAATTAATTTAATGGTTTAGCTTGTTAATGTATCGCATTACCTGAATCCAAACGAAAACAGGGAAATCTCTGCAATGAGAGAATAATTCGGTACCATCATGGCAACTGGACGGAAAAGGGCTTTCAAATTATCTGGTAATTCAGTTCTACCGGCGTATCCAGGATTCATAGTGATAAATACTGCACATGATTCCTTCAAAACTAATTCAACTCCTTCAAACATGAACCTAAATAAATATTCTTACAGTGTACATAAAATAATGATAGGGAATATTCACCAAAATAAAATATTATTTGCATTACTAATTTTGAAATGAAGTATATATACCTGTCTGCCCTGGCTTGTTGTGCTTTTTGGATAGTAGTAATTTGTTGAGCAACAACAGACAACACTTCGATATCAATACGATTGAACTCATCGAAACATGCCCACGCTCCAGAACTGTTAAACATACATTAATTCTAATTAAAACTTTCTTAAATATTTTCATATCACACAAAATTTTGTTTATATTTTAAAATTAAAATGTATTTAGGAATAAATTCATAGTAAGGATAATTAAATACCTGGCTAATCCTTTAAAGAACTTGCCCATAGCCATAAAGTCAAGCTGATCTGAACAATTGAACACCACGCACTGAATAGCAAATGCCTTTGCCAAATCCTTTGTGGTTTCAGTCTTTCCAGTTCCTGCTGGACCAGCAGGAGCTCCTCCGAACTTCAAGTGCAGAGCACCAGTCAGGGTTAAATAGCATCTGTAAAAAACATATTTAAAATCCTGTTGTAACGAGCATGACTCACTGTCGGTGACTCATCGCGGCCTACTTGTCTCATCAGGAAGATAAGAGCAACGCCGCTATTCGGAAATTTCACAGAGTCTGGAAGACTCTAGAAGATTCCAGAATAATTACCCACAGCTATAAAGTGTCGCGTGCTGAGACTGTGTAGTCGAGTCGAAGTCAGTCAATTAGTCCAGTGGAGAACAGCGAGATGTGAAGTAGAAATGAAGGACACCAGTCAAGTTTAAATGGCTTCTGTATAAATTCGTATTTAAAAAACTTTTGTAACGAGCATGACTCACTGACGATGACACATCGCGGCCGATTTGTCTGGGCAGGGAGATAAGAGCAAAGCGGCTATTTGAAAATTTCATAGAGTCCGGACGACTCTAGAAGATTCAGGATAATTACCCACAGGTATAAAGTCTTGCGCCTGTCAATCAATTCAGTGGAGAACAGCGAATGAAGTAGAAATAAATATTTAGTGGAAATAAATTTTGATGTCGTGCGATAGCGTAGAAATAAATACTATCGTGTACAAATAAATGAGTGTTAATTGTATACCTGTCAGTAAGTGGAGTGATTACCAATCTACCACTGTTCCCTAAATATTCATAACCATATTGAAATTCTGCATTAACAGCTCTAATCTTTAATTCGTTCATTATCCAGTAATATCTGTAACAGTAAACTTATCCTTTAACATGTTTCCATTACGTTCTTATATAAAGTAAATATTATTCTCAAACACCTTATAATCTACTTAAAATATGGATGTTTACATTAATAAAAATATTTATACACCAATATTTGCTTTCTATTTTTAGATAAAAATTACCTTAGCTGTTTTATCCATTCAAAATCGTTTATATTAACAACATTTTCATCCAAAAGATCTTGTGTGACGTCGCGAGCATGTACTTCAATAACAATAAGAGCGGAAAGTACTTCGCGTTTTAAATTTGTAAGTGTTCCTCTAACTAAACTTCGTAAACCGTCTAACTAAATCGTTATAAAAATATTTTAGGAAAATACAATCATCAAACTTGAAAAACTTACTAATCCCAACATAATTTGGAAGAATTTTCTGAGTTTGTTTTCTAAAAGAGCTTTTTCAACTTCTGCAGTCCAAAAGGTCTGACAGCCAGCAATAACAATTTGACCTGGCCAGATTAATACCCATACCTTTCGATCTTTTTTTCCCATATCATCGATTGCATCACCAAAAGTTACTCGCACTAGAAAATTAGATAAAATAATTAATAATTACCTACCGATTTAAGTACAATCAACAACAGTTTCTATATTTATTATTAAATTTACACCATTTGTATTACATTGATTTTTTGTCTAAATTAAAATAGAATAAGTAAAATTTAATTATAATTACATTATAATCCTATTTATTTCCTAATTATATTATTTTATATTTGGTCAATTAGTATTTCCGGCAATCAGTAAAATACGAAAACATTTTATAAAAATTATAAAAATACGTAATAACTTATTTACAGCAAAATGTGGAAATTCAGTGTTTTAATTTCGCTTTATATACAAAATTCATTATCTATGGTAAAAAAAATATAAACAGTGATAATAAAATTATATATTATAATTTTCACAGATGAAAAAAGAAACTGTAATAGATAGACTAGACTATTGTTACAATGGATCTAATTCTGTTTTTGACTTTGAGTATATAAATATACACAATGATGCAAAGGGTTGTTATTTTAATGCAAAAGCTACTATACTTCGAGAAATAAATAATGATTTATTATGGGTATTGTATATGTAATTATAATTCAAATAAATCTTTTTAAGAAATTTTAGTTTAACAACACACGATCTTGTAAATTTTAATTTGTACAATATCTGATTTTTTCCACGCGATTAATTACTATGTTTCACATGTTACCGAATTTTAGTAAGTTACATTTAAATGTACTGTGCTTGAAATAAACGATAAGCTGTGCAATAGGGAACAGTGTTCTCACTTAAATTTAAAATTCCTATTTAATGCTTTTAAAAACGAAAGACATCGATCTAATAATCTATATGGATGGAGCGTTGCTCCACTGTTACGTAACGCATTGTGTAATGAACACAAGAGAGAGATAGACATATCTGAAACTAAGAAGTGAGAAAAGGAAAAGTATATACGGAACGTGACGAGTGGCAGAAGAAATCAATTAATCAGGCATTTATAGAGGAGTTTGAAGGAAAAGTGATATTTAAAACAATTTTATTTAATACACATATAAATCTGTGTTAAAAATAGATGAAATAAATGGTTTTAAGTTGATATGCATATTTTATTAAGCAAACTTTTATACTATAACATTTATTTCTACAAAACAAAACAAAAGAGTACTAAAAATATATAAAATTAATAAAATGAAACATTTTTAAGCTCAACACATTCTGTATAGCTCAAAAGTAATGTTTATTTACTTCTTTAAAACAAAAAAAGAACTATACGTAATTTACTGGGTTAAAATCTGAAAAAGCACAATTACTGATTTTTTTATAAAATTAATTTATTGAATGTATGCCGAATTCCGTCATTAATTTTGTTTTTATGGTGTAGTCGAATGGTAAAATGTATTTTAAACACGTTATGGAAAATTTGAATTAAATAATTTTCAAAAATTTTATTGCTATTAATTTTTCTTGTTTTTAAATTTATGAATTTAATAATGATATTACATTTAAAGATATTTTACATATCTGTACAACATCATTTTATGGTATTATTTACCTGTGAAATACGAAAACTTTCTTAGCTCGTTGCATATAATAATAAGCAGAACATGACTTAACTATTTTATTGTTTATTACAGTAACAATTAATTAAAACGAAACTTTATAACAAAAATAGTCAAAATCACATGCAATTTAATGAGACTTCATCAGTTTTTGCCACTCAACGAGCACTATCTCTCTCACACTGTGTTTATTACATCTATCTTTATCTAAACTCCTTCCATACGTATTATTAGTTCTTATAAAAAATAGTCTATATTCATTAGTACATAAAATGATGAAAATAGAAAAGTAAAAATAAATAAACAAATTTTCAGTTAACTATTGACATTCAACGATGCGCAAGTAAAGAAGCCTTGGATTTATGTGAACATATAGGAACTCTTAAAGCCCCAAATATGTGTGGTTTTTTGAATATGAAGCATGTTGCTTGGACAACTATAATAGAAAGTACAAAACCACCAGCTAGGTGCCCATTACAAAAAGTAAGTAAAATATTAATTAAAAATATTCTAGTAAAATAAATCATTTCAGACTACATACATTGCTGAAAAAGCCAAATTTGATGCTAATATTTTTAACATTTTTCCACTTACTGGATATTATTGGAAAACTCAAGTATATTTACATGAAAAATCTATTGTAATTGGAAAACTTTGTTTTGAAGGAACTATTATATTAAAAAAGTATTAACTTTTTATCCAATATGAAAGTCTATTATGTATAATTATATTCAAATTTGTGTGAAAATATAAATATTATAATTTACGTTGTTATCATATATCCATCACCTGATTTATAAGATAATCACTACAAAATATGACATCCCAAAATTATTTAGTTTTAAAATGTTTCAACGAAGTAGAATACTTATTTTACTAATAATTATAAGCTTGAATTTTGCTTCATGTAGAGTAAGAAAAGAATTAATACTGGATCGAGTTGAAGATTGTTTCGATGATAATACTACTTCTCTAATTCGATGTGATTATATCGCAGTACAACACACTTCTAAGGGTGCCTACTTCAATGCAAAAGGAGAAGTTTTACGAGATTTAAAAAATAATAAACTAATGGTAAAATATTTCATGAGAGAAAGAAAATAAAATAAATTTTATATTTGCAGGTTGTAGGTGAAATATACAGATGTACAAATAAAGAACAATTAGACTCGTGTGAAAATTTTATGACGTTGAAACCACCAAATGCTTGTCTTATCTTAAACGCAAGAGGAGTTTCATGGGAGGCTATGTCTGGAAATGTAGAGCCTTCTTTTAGATGCCCAATTAAAAAAGTATGTGATGATTTTTTAATCTTTAACGACGCGTATTTCATTTCATGTATATTTGCTAATTTAACTATTTTAATAATTTATATACCATATCTAAATAAAATTTCTAAAATGAAAATATTTTTAGGGTGTATACATTGCTAGAAAAGCAGGATTTGATCCTAATCTATTTGATATTTTTCCTTTGGAAGGTTACTACTGGAAAACTGCCATAAAGTTGTATGAAGCAGGAAGTTGTATCGCAAAATATTGCATGGATTTTTCTGTTATAATAAAAAATTATTAATAAAATGCATATTTTGTACTAACCTGTGTTTTTCATTGAACTTTCCACTAAAACTAACCACGATTCAACTTGGCTCGTTGGATATAACGTTGGAATTAAGTCGACACATTCATCATCAGCACTGTACATTTTTGTAATGTGAAGATCTTCTTCGAAGTGAAGCTAAATATTTTTTTTAATAAATATTAAGTTCAAGTGTAATGAAAACAATTACCCTTGAAATATTTTCAAAGACTTTTCTAAGATGTGGTTGCACTGCCATTGGATTTTTAGCTTGGGAAAGAATTTCCAGTAATTCATCGTCGCTGAGGAAATATAAACGTGGAAATGCATTTCGTTTCGTTTCCAAATATTCTGAAAGACCTTTCTGTACTATATCTAAAAGATGAATCGCATCGCGTAGAGATTCTAAAAGTTTTTTATCTGCGCAATAAGAAATCACTTTTGGATTTTCTTTTGCATTTCTCATAATTCTTCTCCAAGTACGTTCCATCGAATTATACTTCTTTGCTTCAACTGGCAATTGTCTACTTATATCTTCACTTGTAAATATGGGTTCTAAGTACATCCATACTCTAAAACATATAATTAATAAAAAGTAAATAATTTATTCTTTTAATTTACTTCTGTAGTTCTATCCATTCTTCAATAACACATGTAGTAAGCTTCAGTGTTTCTTCCCATTCTTCTATCATTTCTTCAAACGCTCCTTTGAAAGGACTGAAGGATAGTTGCTGCGTTAGAAGAATGTGATCGTCTAACATTTGCAATGCTTCGTCGCTTACTTTCATTATGTAAGTTCCTAAAAATACATATTAACAATAATAAAGGTGCAATTATTTGAAATCTTTGTACTGATTATTGATTAAACTTACCTGTAGTCTTATAAGGCGTAAGTTCCATAAGAGTTTCATCCCATTCTGAAAACATTTTATTGAGAAGCAGTTCAATTTGATATTCCTTAGTTGCATTATCTGCTATTTTAGTAATAACTTCAGCGTATTGGTCCACTCCCATACTCAAACATTGATTGAATGTTAAAGTCGGCGACCATATAATATTAATACCTAAAAAACAAAATATATTTAACAGAATAAAAGAATAAATTGCTTTTTTCTACGACCACTATAAAAAGTAGCACTTTTCTAATACTATATAAAGCTTTAAAGTTGAGTAATTCTCACAATCGTAGGTTAAAGTGTGAGAAATCATTTTTTTGCACTTGTTGCACAATATACTACTTCTACTCCTGTATAAATATATCATCATTATTTTTTTTCGATTAATTACAGTAGCCATATTTCGGGACAGTGAAATAGGACTCATAATTAGCTCGTTTCTGCCGTGTTGGGATCACACATTATAGTCGTGATTACGGTCATTATTCACTCAGATGATTTACTTCACTCGCCTACGGTTCGTGACGCCGAATAATAACTATCATAATGCCTTATATAATAAAGTACTATTTTTGAAAATAATAATTGCTTTTTAGAGTTATTTAAATAATTGTGTTTGCAAGTTTGAAATAATGAATTTTATAAATTATTTTAGAATTTTTGTTTAAAAAAATGATAATATAAAATCCTGCTGCCTTTTAAGGCAAACGTTGTGAGCTATTACAGTGCGCGAAATAAGATAGGAGTTGTGCAACAAATAAGTGTTTTCATAAGTCGTAAAATATTGATAACCATTGCACGACTGATAATAATTGCAATAATTTAGTTGGTAGTACAATAAATTTCACCATAATTTACTCCGCACCTCAGTAAAGTATAAAAGTACAATATGAGTCCAAGTATCACAAAAGTGTGATGATAATAATGTTTAAAGATAATATTTTTTTTTACTTTATTGTATTAAAGATGTCTATTTTTGTTTAAGAACAACTGAGTGCAATAGAAGAATGTTTCTGCCATAAGATCAGGGGCATGTAACCGAAAAAAATACTGGTTAACGGTTAACCCTTATAGAGAACGTTATAATAATAACGGTTTTAGTTCGCCGAAAACCGGTTTTTGAAAATTGGAAACCAGTTTAAACCGGTTAATATAACGGTTAAAAAAATAATTAAAATTAATTAAAACAAATTAATTATAAAAATTTGATTAAAAAAATAGAGAATAATTAATTAAAATTTTTTTTTTTAAATATCATCTGAGAAAAATATCACAATTAAAAAAAAGCAATTTAATTAATGAATATTTACAAAAATTCCCGTAATATATCTCCAAGTAATTTACAATCATAGTTAATCATGAAAACTAACAATATTTAGATTTGCACCTTAAAATTTTGATTTTACAGCCGAAAAAATCCAAAATGACCCATTTTTCGGTCAAAAATTTTGGTTTTTTAAAATAGTCCAAATTGATAGTCGCCGATGAGCTGATTCTAAATTTTCAAACCGAATTTAATTATCTCTTCCCATTCCTGAGATAGGCTTCAAAGTTGCATCTCAAAAAAGTGTGTTTTTTGACTATATCTCTAAAATGGATAGAGATACAGTCTCAACGATTATACCAGTCGATTCTACGCACAAAGTTACATAAAGAAATGTTTTCTTCGCATATATGTTCTTTGGAACGATTTGGTGTAAAATGAGAAAAAAGAAAAAAAACGGAATTTCAGTTTTTCGCTGGAGAACTTTTTGGCTCCAAATCTTTTCATTTTTCAGACTTAAGTAAATACAGATGCGCTGATTTCAAATTTTCAAACCGATTTCAATTATCTCTTACCGTTCTCGAGATATTTGGGTTCAAAGTTGAAACTGAAAAAAATCGTTTTTCAGGAATATCCCTGAAATGGGTCAAGATACGATCTCGACGACTTCACCAATCGATTCTACGGGCAAAATTACATAAGTGTACCAATTTTCAGATTAATATTCCAATGGATACAATTTTTAGAGCGAAAAAACGAAAATCGCGAAAATCGAAAAATCGCCTGATGAACCCCTTGCGATTTTTTTCGATTTTTGACGATTTTCGTTTTTCCTCTATAAAATTTGTATCCATTGGAATAAAAATCTGAAAATTGGTACAAAAATGTAATTTTGCCCGTAGAATCGATTGGTGAGCTCGCCAAAGTCGTATCTGAACCCATTTCAGAATTATTCCTGAAAAACTGATTTTTTCAGGTCTAACTTTGAACACAAATATCTCGAGAACGGTAAAAGATAATTGAAATCGGTTTGAAAATTTGGAATCAGCGCATCTGTATTTACTTAAGTCCAGAATATAAAAAATTTTGGTGACAAAAAGTTTCCAAGCGAAAAATTGAAATTCAGGTTTTTTTCGTTTTTCTCATTTTTCACCAAATCGTTCCAAAGATCGTATATGCGGAGAAAACATTTCTTTATGTAACTTTGCGCGTAGAATCGACTGGTGTAATCGTTGATACTGTATCTCTACCCATTTTAGAGATATGTTCAAAGAACACACTTTTTTGAGGTGCAACTTTGAGGCCAAATATCTCAGGAATGGGAAGAGATAATTAAATTCGGTTTGAAAATTTGAAATCAGCGCATCGGCGACTATCAATTTGTTTTTTTTCAAAAAAATCAATAAATTTTACCTAAAAATGGGTTTATTTGGGTTATTTCACACCCTGGAATATGTGTTCATAATTAAAAAAATAAGTTTAACACGATTATGTGTTGCATTTTATAGCCAAAAATGAGTTGAAAAGTGTCTAAACATATTGGAAATTTGTCACACCTTAAAATGGGTAAAAAGGAACCCAAACCTGACCTAAAATTGGGTTTAAAGGGTGTCAATAATCAAAAACCAAAATTTTGGACTCATACATGGGTATTTTTGGAATATTTCAGCTGTATATGAAAAATTTTACAGTAAAAATCTAAAAATTGTAACTTTTTATATTCAACTGTAATTAGAAATTACTAAAAGTTAGTTACAAACAGGGAATGTAACCGAAATAAATACTGGTTAACGGTTAACCCTTATAGAGAACGTTATAGTAATAAAGGTTATAGTTCGAAAACCGGTTTTTAAAAATTGGAAACCGGTTTAAACCGGTTAATATATCAATTTAAAAAATTATTAACATTAATTAAAAAAAAGTAATTATAAATATTTGATTAAAAAAATTATAGAATAAATAATTTAAAAAAATAATAAAAAATTACCATCTGAGAAAATATAACAATTAAAAAAAACAATTTAATTAATAAATATTCACAAAAATTCCCGTAATTTATTCAGAAAAACGCAGGTCACTTTTCAATTTTAAACCTGCCTGTGTTGACAAAGGCCGTATTTATTTGGACTTTTTAAGTAACCTTAACGGCCAAAGAGACCTACATTTATGACTCTCCAATAAAATGTTAATTGTAAAAACTGTCACGACTCATGTTCAAATACAAATAGAAAACACAGATATAAAAAAAAAAATTATTTAATCTTTTTCTCGCTAAATGATATTAAAATAAAGGTTAATGTTTGCTAAAACCGGTTTATTTTTTTTTGGTTAACGGTTACCGGTATTTTCGGCCTGAAAAATATCGGTTAAAATTACGGTTAAAGTTCGCAATTTTCGTTAAAAATATCGGTTACCGGTTTTTATTAACCGGTTTTTTTAACCGGTTACATGCCCTGCATAAGATGTTTTTTTTTTAAAGATCATTTTAAAGTATTATTATTAATATTATTATAGATTCCAACACAAATTTTATAAATATCAAAGTGCCTTTAATATAATTATGTATTTAGTATGTTTAGAGATAACGAGAGGAGTTATTAAAGAAGTTTTGAGTTTTATTTCCAACCGTAAAGAAAAGAATTGGATAAATATGGATTAATATGCAGTGATATATTATAATTATAATTAAGCTCTCATCCTTACCAGTCTCTTCTCTGAACTCGTCCCAATGTCTGTCTCGCATTCCGGGGTTCCTGATTGCCTGGATCAGAGGCACAAGAGGTCGGAACTCCTCGATCTGTCGTCTGATCTCGACGGCTACACTCTGCACTGCTGGGATTTCCGCAAACTGTCTGATGCACTTCACCATAGTCTTGTACATTTCGGTCACGTTACGATCGATGCTCTCGCCGTCGATGTTCACCAGAGGGTTGTCCATCCAGATATCGTACCAACGTAACCAATCTGCAGAAGAACAACGATATTGCTTAACACTTAGAAAAATAATAAAAAGAAACATATTTGTATTGTTTTTTTTAACACAGGGTGTTAAAAAAGAGTCACGAATTTTAAATATATGTATTTCCAAGTCTTAAATTCTTCACTAGTCTCTCAGGTAGTAAACATTATGGTGACTAGTTTTTACGGCGTGTGATTTTTATGTAATTAAATTAGGGTAAGAATTAGACTACTGTACAGTGAGTGAGCACCCTTCTTCTAGGTGGTAAACATTACGGTGAGTGATTTTATGGAGAATGATTTTCATTTAATTAAATTAGGGCAAGAATTAGAGTACTTCACAGTGAGTGAGCCCCCTTCTCACAGGTAGTAAATATTACGGTGACCGATTTTTATGGACGGTGATTTTCATTTAAGTAAATTAGGGCAAGAATTAGAGTATTTCACAGTGAATGACCTCTCTTTACACAGATAATAAACATTACGGTGACTAGTTTGTAAGGAGGGTGATTTTCATCAAATTAAATTAGCCTAAGAATTAGAGTAGTTCACAGTGAGTGAACACTCTTCTCTCTGATAATAAACATTACGGTGACTGTATAGAGATTTTAGTCTCATTTAATTAGGAGAAAAATAGAGTAATTCCTTATGAGTGAGTATCCTTCTCTCAGGTAATAAACATTACGGTAACTTTTACGAAGAGTGATCTTGATTAATTAATTACATTACAGAGAAGAAGAGTTCTGTTTTACTTTAGGTTGTAATTTATTATTCTACTTGTACTTTGAATTGGTCTAGTCACTTATTGTAGTTTAGAAGAATTTAAATTGTTATACAATATTAAATACTGCATAATATAAGTCGCAGAAATAATAAAATATCGTATCCAACTAGTGGTTTAAAAATGTGTGCTTCAAAAATTTTAAAACCCAATTTGAGAATTTTGAAAAAACCTAATACATATTTAGAAACTCAAAATCTTTAAACCATTAAAAATTATGGAACTTTTTAACAACCTTTATACCAAAATTATATATTTTACCTGAAGCCGTAATCCACAAGTTTTTGTACGGTTCAAATTCTTTCAAAAGTTTATTAAGATTATCGAAAGGAACCACCGGAACAAGAAACAATTTTTGTCTAGAATTTAACAAAGCTCCTTGTTCTTGGGCTTCTTTCATAAGTTTCCACAATCTTCGGATCTCTACTGCAATTTCATGTGTCTAACAAAACAAACAATTAGTAATCTAGAGAATGTTTAAACATTAAATTAAGCAATTACTTTATTAAAGTCTTTTTGAGCAGAATAAAGTTGGACTTGTACAGTGTAGCATTCAATTTTATCGTCCAACTCTTGTTCATCATTAACTTGCATAACATAAAATCTTTGAGTTTCTTCAGCTAAAAACTCGTACGTTGCTTCAACTTGACAAGTTATTTTATATGACCAACCAATAGCTTCCCATTTACTTTCAAAGTCTTCCTGAGGTAAAGAATACCAAAAGAAATCAAGGACTTCATATTCCTTTAAATTAATTTACAAATTATAAAAATATAATTTAAATTTTGGTATGAATTTTTGAGTAATAAAATAAAAATTACCAATATATATCGTTTTGTTGTTTCTTCCAATGTTCTTAATGACATAGGAATGGTTTCCATCCAATCTTTTATTTCATAAATATGTTCTATTGAATTCGGTTTTTCATTTAATTTATTCAAAATTATATTGTATTCGATAATAAGCTATAAATAAAAATATTTTTTGTATGATTAATTAATAAATTGAAATAATACTAACATCGTCAATAGCTAATTTCATTCTTAGGCAGTACATATCCAGCAGTTTTGTAATAAGTTCTTGTCGTTTATTAATAAGAAAATATTTTAAAGGTAATATATTTACATAAAAAGGTCCAATTGTAATGTTTGCTGGAATAGTAACTTCAATGTTATGTTTTTGTCGGTAATGAAATGAAACCTCTTCTTTCACTTCCATTGCTGAATGATTTTCTTCTTTAAATTGACTGAGAAAACAAATATTTTATTATGATATCACTGACAAAAAAAAATTCAAGATAGTGATTCATAATAATTCAAATTAATAATAATCTTTACATTGCATTTTATAGAGTAATGTTGTTGATCTAAGCCTCTGTAAGAGAAAAAAAATACTTACTTGACATAGTCATTGATATTTAACGCATAAAAAGGTGTGTGTACATTATATTCTTTGGCATAAGCCATTAAGGGAATAATTGCCTTTTCATATCCTTTAAGCATTTTTTGACGCAAATAACAAATATCATCGTCTAAAAGACCAACGCTTGATAAATTTAACTTTTTTTCAAATTTAAGTCCCAAGGTTATAAATGGATGAACTTGTGGAATTTCATGAAGTTGAAGAAGACCAGAATCATATAATTTCAATAACAATTGCTGTAATCATAAATGGTCCTAAATATTTGATTATTTCTAAAATTTGAATGTTTTCGGTGACATTAACAATGGAACTACATGCACTAAAAAAAATTATATGTAAAATATTCTTTGAAGTATAACTGTTTTCTTTTTCGTTCAAAAAGTTTAGAATTTTAATTATAAAAGACAAAGATTTCTAAAAGGTAAAAGAGGCAAATAAAATCTAATCTATAGTTTAAATTTAAACGACAAAATTAAATAGTGATGCATGTGTCTTGCAGGACGCGCCAGCGCTGCAATTGTTTTGCAAGGATGCTAATGGATCATAAATTTAAATTGAACGCTATTTTTACTTCCTTGTATTTAGTAAAGAAAGTATTGTAATCACGAAAAATTTCGATTTTCAGATTTCAACGGAAATATCCATTTTGAACATCCCTGAATCCATTTTGACTAGTTTCGACGTAACGCTTGAACGTGCGAGGTATCTCGCGCATGACTCAAAAATGATGAGCCGTAAAATTTTGAAATTTTGTATATGGACCTGTTATAACATCTAATTGTACCTCCCTTTTTCATTGCAATCAGAAGTGTCAAAAATTTTAATTTTTTGCATCTCAAAAACGATTAGCCGTAAAATGTTGAAATTTTATTTATGCAGTTACTATAAGTTCGAATATAAGGAACGAATAGAAGTTGAAGAATAATTAGCCGTAAAATGATCTCACTTTCATGTAAAATAAGTTTAAATGAAGTGCAGCAAAAAATGTATATAATTTAGCGTATCAGGAAATCTCCTTAACATCTATTTAAAGTTTCTTAGTATTTTTTTTCACTTTTGTCAAGCATGCGGTTCCATTACCAAGAAAACGATCGTAGCGCAGGCGTGTTCTATCCATTTTATAAACAAAGATTACTTACGATAGTAAGTAGCCAATTGATAATTTTATCATTGTCCAAAACTATTAAAATTTTTACTTACTCCAAATCTAACGGGTTCTGTGTTGTAAAAAGCCTGAACTTCATTCAACATCAGTTGTAACACAAAGACCGGCAGAGTAGACGGTTTAAATTGACTTTTAATTAAATTTTCACCCCAGACAAAGCCTGGGTCACAATGCAGAGTGCACTGGCATGGTTTCTCTACCAGTTCCACTAACATGTTCACCGAATTGAAGACCAGAGTGTGAATTGTTGCTTCCATGAAGTGTTTGACCAGCTGCATTATATGCGACAACTTCGATATGTCGTAAATAAATGGATTTTCCACTGAGATATCATACCATCCTCTACCTGTACGTCGAAGGTGTAAACGAAGGTTTTGCTGGATTTTGTTGCTCCAGATAGTGGTCAAATAATTAAAGGTCTACAAAATTTTAAAATATTGTACAAGATTAAAATTATTTCTGTTTTTGGTATCCAAAACTAGACTCTCACAATTTTTTAGGATGTATACGTCTTGAATCTGTACCAAATTGTTTTTACCTCTTTTGAGTTTTGTAAAAAGTTACTTTTATACACTAGTGTGTGAAAAGTTACCGTTGTTAGGAAATGTAATCACATTTAACAATGGTTTTATTTACTATTGAAATTAATTTCTATTAATATTTCGGTTTTAAGAAAAATGTTATATATGCAACATGTGTGTAACATAGTGTTTTTTATCTCTTGCTATAATTAAACAGCACTCGACTTAAAAACTCTTATTTTACACACTACTTGTATAAATAACTAGTTTATCATTAATAAAATTTCATGTTAATAACTTACTTTTCCAAATTAAAAAAAAAAAATAGTAATTGGCAGAAAAAATTTAAATATTAGTTAAAAGATCCGGTGGCCCGGTAATATTTTGTGCAATAAGTGCAGAATGTAACCTACTTTCCACGCGGTGTGAAACTTTCGGTACGAGACGAAATCGAGTGCTGAAATCACACAAGGTGATTCTGCACAAGTGGCACCTATATTTTTTTTACGACCACATTGTTAAACGTTTGAACTATACGTAAAAAAAAGTTATTTGACATAAAGAACAATATGGCATAGGTAAACTAGGTAAAGAGTTGCTTCACGCATGCGCAGTGTTGGAAATTACTGTGAAAATATTTCTCACACTTTAATCCACGATTGTGGGAAATGCGCAATTTTTAACCTTTATATGCCATAGGGGTCGTAGAAAATGTATCATAAGACTTTATTTTTCGTCTTTCTGGTGCGTAACACTTTTTGGTAAATATGAAGATGAGAGAATATGAAAATGGAAAGTAAACTTAAAAAGAATTAAATCGAAGGAATGCAAAGGTCTACATTGTTTAGAGAACAAGAATCAATCATTCAAGAACTATCATTCTTGACTTTAAACAAGGTGAAAAAATGACTAAAATGTCTGGCTCTATCGGAAACAATCTTGCACTAAAGCTCCCAATAATAAGACAGTCCAAACTTACATTTCTCATGACTTGATTTTGCGCCTTTTCAAACTCCTCTATCGTCAGCTTGTTGACATAACTTGCTGTAAACATCGACATCTTCTCCACGATTGCATCCTCTGCTACAACAGCTCGGATGGCCCAGTAAACGTCTCGCTCGAAAGCAGCGCCTACCCAGAGTCGAATATCACTTTGGGCCTCGTAGTCGTAGGGCGGTACTGGCACGCAACCACGGTCTGGAGCTCGCCGTCGGTCTACGCAAGCTGGTGGGACGGACACGAAGTGGAATTGTTCAGGATGGGTTTTGATGTTCCTTCGAAATTGCATTTCTCCTAACGCGCGACGGTGGTTCAAACGGATTTCTCTTTCGGTCTGAAAATACAAGGTAAGTTATTTTATCCAACACCGTGTAATTATAACGATATAAGTATGCTGTTTTTAGATAAATAAAGTAGGTCATAAGTCACTAGTGAGCTAAATATATTAGCTCACTGTTTTTTGGTTCGTATCATAGTAACTACGTTATAAAACCTACTCTACTCTATTTTGTTTCTAAATGTCATTTCGAAATTCCATCTGTCAAAAATCTTATATGTATTTTATATCAATGATTAAAATGTGTTGGATAAAATGTTGTATGGCACACGTGTGTTAATTACCTAAGTCACTTGAAAAAATACCACACTCGGCCTAACGGCCTCGTGAGCTAAACTTTTCCCACATGACTTATTTGTAATATAACACGCTTGAACTATAAATAACTATTAATTTACAAGCTTTTATTTACCTTTTCTATAAAGTCTTGATCGTCGAATTTAATTGCACCGTCTCTAAATGATAAAGCATATATTTTCTCCATGAGATTTTCATTAATATCATCAGTTCCAGTTAAAATCATACAATCTAAATAAAAATTAAACCTAAAAATAAGACATAAGGTACAATTTTATTAAAACAACAAGAAAATCTTACTTTATAACTTGTTCACTTTCATCGCGAAAATCGACAGCAAACTTAACTCGTTCAGCAAATATATCTGGATCTTCAGCTTTAAACATTAGATATATTCGAGGGACTTGAAAATCTCTTTGCAGGCCATCCAAAGTTAACACTGAATATAATCTACCAAAAATATAATTTAGTTAATAGTTAATAACACTTGATCCTGACAAAGTCTATAGTTTGTGCAGTTAAGAATCAAATTAAAAAATATATTTCTGTGCAAGAAGGTGCAGGGATAAATTAAAACAGTTGAATGAAGCATTAGTTTACCATAAAACAGTTCTCAATTATTATTAAATGTAAATTATAATAAAACACAACACCCTTACCATCTACTTCGAACAACAAATACTGACTAAATAAATAACTATATGAAAGATTATTTATATACAATTCCGATTAAAACATAATCATATTAGCAGAAGCGTAAATAATTATTTTTAGTGGAAATTGCGTCATCTGAATGTTACGTAAAGCCTTAAGAAAAATATTTGGAACTACTCAGACATCTTTCAATAATGTAATTTAAAAATATGTAATAAAATGCAAAAATATATGTCATGAAGTATAGTATATGAAATTAGAGATGAGCCGCTGAAAGAGATATGTAACTAATCACTCTAGGATGAAGCACATATAAATTTAATTAAATATTTATTTTTATTTAATGGAATTCTTTTATGTAATGGGTTATGTGGCCAGTGACCATATTTTGATTTTTACAAATATGATACTAGACAAAAAAATAAAATACCCTTTTTTAAATCGATTCAGTTTTCCAGAAAATAATTGTTAAAAATTTGGGAAGGGATACTGTGACGTCAGCGTGGTAGAATCGTGAAAGAAGAAAGATAGACTGGGAGTGTAACTATGCTGACGTCACATATCCCTTCTCCAAAACATTTAATTAAGCTTTTATGACTTATATTCAGAAATTCAATTATGTCACCTACCCCATTAAAATCTAAAATTTGTCATAAATTCTTAAAGTAATTTCAATAAAATTATTTCATTAACTTACTTCGTGTCGTGGTCGTAACTGGTAACAGCAACATCTGTCCATTTGTACACTTCAATCAACTCTGCCGGATTACTTTTTAAACGTTCAAAGGAGTACATCAAGTCATCAGGAACTTGAAGAAAAGCCTGACCCGGAATTGGGTGTTGAACACCGTCAATAAGGCCGTGATCGATCCAACCTTGAGGAGTACTGACAAAAAATATAAATAGTACATTATGTATCAAGGGAAGAAAACTCGATTTTGCAGCCATCGATTCAGTCTCGTAATGTCATCAAACCAGAGATAGCCCGGAAAGTACCAAGGGAGCAAAAATGCATTTTCCTCCCTATTAATAGGCACTTTCTGCCTCGTTTTGCGTTTATATATTTAGAATATTAATTTTAATTATGACTTATTGTTAAATGACCACTTAGTAGTGATTCATGTGAGGAAGGTAATTTAAATGTATATATTATTCTTTTTAATAATAATGTAAAAATTTAATTACAAATAATTACCGGGTATCATATTCTTCATTGTCAAATACTTCTAACGGGAAAATTGATAAATCGTATTTATGTACAAATAAATTTTCCCCGATAACTTGTTCAATAATATGTCCTGGAATTAATTTCATTGGAGAGACTCCTAATTTTTCTAAGCATTTTATTATATTTTTTGACAAAAATAATCGTCTTCTTCTTTCAATTTCTACATTTCTTGGCAGTTGTCTCGGTTCACATTCATTTTGTAATTGAACTCGAGGCTTAAAAGTATCTACCGGAAAAATCTAAAACGGAAGTATAATTTTCAAAATGTCAATTTAGTTTTTTGATATGTATACAATTCGCTTCTCAAGTTCGTAACACATCCATCGCTCAGCAGGTGCTAAAAAGCATTGGGTAACTGGGGGGTCCCAGCGTCTTATTATTGGAGCATAAATAGCAGTATGAATTTGCCATTTTAGTTTAGGTCTAATTCGCACTCCTTCTTTCTGGGTTTCGTATTCATCGGATATCAGAATTGGTTCTCGGATATGGGTTATTATTTCTGAATAATAACCGCGTCTTATTCGTTCTACTTTGTTTTCTGGACATTCGCTTTCTTCAGGTGCTTCTGACAATCGTTTAGATGCCCTTGATTGGCGATTTGACATTTTCTTTGATAATTAAATAATAATATTTATTATAATCTAATTATTCAATATATTATCAGAAACAAACATTTGTTTCAATTGATATATATCAGACATTCGGCAACTTAGATACATTTTTACTTTCAATAAAAATGTTAAAATTCTTTACTACTTTTCTAATAGTTAATTTTTGTGTTAATTAATTGGAATCAACAGGTTTCCGGCAGGCATGCGCAATGAATCGCAGTGAGTGACAGTTCTAGAAAAAGCAAACATATCTCGGTAGAGAGGTTATTTTCTTCTGCAAAGTTAGAATCAAAAATTTGCAAAAATGTCGTATATGTTAGCGCATCTTCATAATGGCTGGCAAGTAGACCAGGCCATTTTATCTGAGGAAGATAGAGTAGTTGTAAGTTTGCATAAAATTGTTTCTAACCTAAAAAATAATATATCTTTTTCTTCAGGTAATACGTTTTGGACACGATTGGGACCCATCCTGTATGAAAATGGATGAAGTTTTATATAATATAGCAGAAAAAGTAAAAAATTTCGCTGTAATTTATTTAGTAGATATAACTGAAGTTCCTGATTTTAATAAAATGTAAGTACATTTTTGATTTGTCGTTTTTGTTTCTAAAATGACTTCTTATTTAGGTACGAATTGTATGATCCTTGTACTGTAATGTTCTTCTTTCGAAATAAACACATAATGATTGATTTGGGTACTGGTAACAACAATAAAATAAATTGGCCATTGGAAGATAAACAAGAAATGATTGATATAATAGAAACGGTATACAGAGGAGCAAGAAAAGGACGTGGTTTAGTCGTTTCCCCGAAAGACTATTCCACTAAATACAGATATTAAGTTTTCGTAGTTTATTGAATATAATAATTTATATTGTGTGATGTAATGTGCTAGTTTGTAATAAATTTTTATTTTCTTTACAATTCCTGTTATTTACATAAAATATAACCTGGTAGAAAATTTTTAGACTATTAAATAATTACTTGTATACGAAGGTTTAAAATCTGATTAATATTTGTATATTTGCAATGCAATGTGATCTTAGTGATTAAATAATCAATAGTTTTTTCTCACATCATAAATGGACTCTTCCACCACTTTCAAATTTAACGTATTTTTAAATATTTTCAACAATTTGTTTTAAATAATAAATAAGATTTAAAAATATTCATTGCCATTTGATTGGCTTACTAGTGTGACGTAATTATGCCTTGCAAAGTAGGACTCTAACCGAAAAATTTTGGGGATCAGTTACGATGAACAGATTTTTGAAAAAATTATATTGGTTTTCGTTTCGTTTAAAATAAATAAATTCCGGTTTCGGTTAAAATTGTAAGTTGTTTTAAGTAAAGTATAATTTTTAATTGTGATCTAAGTAAGACTGTCAATCATCCGATGCAAGTGTCCTATAGTTAAGACATATGGCTTAAGATGTCGCTAGTTGCACTGATTCTGGATGATATTTAAACTAGAATTTAATAAAAATAAGTAAAACTTACGGTTAATATTTTCAGATTAGTACAATATTTATACAGGTTTTAGTTTTGGTACCGATGTTTTTTCGGTTCGGTTATAGAATAAATTTATTTTTCATATCTGTTTTCGGTTTCCTAAAAGTGAAATATCGGTGCGGTTTTTCGGTTACAGTTTCGTTACGTTTCGGGTCTCTGCTTGCAAAGCATTAATTTATTAATACAATATAGCTTAAATTTAAATTTTGTACAAAGCTAAAACTGATTCGTATATAAAATTAAATTTTGAAAAATAAAAGAAATGGTGGAAGAGTTCATTGAATCTCAACCGTAGATTCGTTTAACGAAAGTAGTAAAAGGTTGAAAGTAAAGAACTACTATATTTATATATGTCAAATATGTACACAATACTTTTTTCAATTTCATCAGTACAATTTTTAAATTAAAATTTACACATACTGGTAAGTAGAGTTGCAGTAGTGAATCTTCTACCCACATAATGGAAGAATGTTGATTATATTTATATATAATTAGTATATAATATATTTATAATGTATATACACGTAATGTTTTTAGTGTTTCGTTTACACTTAGGCCTACAAAACATGTATACTTTGTTGGCATTATACAAACAACACGTCTAATATAACCGACACACAATAAATAAAACTATTTCCCTTTCTTTAAATATGACTTTAACAATTTCTGCAATTTTTAACAATACTATTTTATATAAAACTAAACATACAATGTCAATCATAAAAGTACGTCCTATACAAGCTTGTTTTAATTCTGAAAATTAAAACAAATTTGTTACAAGCAGTTTTCAATGTATGTGTTGTACAATGCTCAAAATTCACTCATTCATCCCAGAAATCAAGACATACCTTAAACTAAACATAACCTCTACTGAAATATTGAAATTTTATAAAATAACGTCCAAAAAATAAAGTTTTATTATAATCTATTCCAACAACTATATAATATCTGGTGTGTGGTACGGTGATGCTTTGCAACAGAGATTGATTTCAGTGACCGACTGGTTCCACGTAATTCGCTGGGTACAAACCAACCCGGCCATCTTTGCGTCCTTTACACCAACCCTGTTCGTCTTCATCTTCCAATTTCTCGAATACATCGCCTACAAAGTTTAAGACATCAATAAAATATAAATATGAGACAAATTAAGCAATTTTACCTTGTTTAAACGATAACTCATCACTTTCTGCTCCTTCGTAATCGTAGAGTGCTTTCACGGGTACTCCAGGTTCTCCATTATCTACTAAAGCTTCTCCATCTCCTTCATCCCATTCTTCTTCGTCGAACGGATTTGCATCTCCTTTTGATGCTGTTCCATTCCTGCAATATTAAAGTCTAGTTGCAACTAATCTTTTCAATGTTATTAATAATAATATGTGTCGAAAGAACTGTAACAATATGGAATGTTGTCCATGTTACTATAACCCTTAACGTTTTAAAGATTAATATTTGTCGCCAGTCATTCTGGATTAGAGAGAAAGTGTTCAAAACAAATTAGTTTTTACAAAATATGGTCAGGAAGTCAGGCGATGATTTTCACTCTACCCTGAAAAACTTATCATATTTTGTAATTTTTAAAATTATCGCCTGTCATTCTGGATTCGATGAGAAAGTGTTAAAAAAGATATTACTTTTTACAAAATATGGTAAAGAGGGTATGCGTTGATTTCCGTTCTAACCTAAACAACTTTTGTAAATTTAAAAATTTATCTCCTGTCATTGTAGATTCGTGAGAAAGTGTGCAAAGCAAATTAGTTTTTACAAAATATGGTAAGGACAGGAGATGATTTCCGCTCAGCACTAGAAAACATTATATTTTGTAAGTCGCGTCCTGCCATCTGTAGTGAACAGACGCATGCATCCTCCTCCCTGTTACAGAACAAATAATATGGATATAGGACACGCCGGCTCTACGATCGCTTTTCTAATCGACAATTTTTAATAGTTCCCCGCTAATTTTTCCACTGTTGTCAAGTTTGTCTTAACCATACATAACGATCGTAGCGCTGGCGTGTTCTACAGGCGAAATGTTGTAACAATTTTTTGTTCACTTACGTAATAGTTGACGTTCTATTAGATGGAACTTCTTTATCTGATTTTGAATTTGTGTCTGTCTTTTCTGGTATTTCGGTATGGATAACTTTAGCTGATTGTTTGGTCCTTATGTTTTTATTGTTTGTTGGTGGGAAATCCTATTAAAATTTTATAGAATTATTTAAAATAATTATCACAATCTACAAAGTGCTGTGTTGACTATTTCAATTTTGAAATTATATTTCATAATTTATTAAAAATTCACCATTTGTTTGTCTATTCAAAATTTTTACTAATGTTTATGATAATAAGTACTAACTAATAATTGTTAGACTAATTTGAATATTTTTACGTAATGCGGTTAAGGAAAGTAAATCTAAATGCTAAATCTAGAAACCACCAAAAGAAAACACAGCACTAATGGACTAATACAGAAGCAAACACCAATATGCGTACATGCAGCTCATCTCCAACGGGGCGCTGGTTGATGAGCGTGATACTCCCTGCCGGCAGCGACTCCTTGGACTTGCCCTTGGAGATGTCGCGGAACTCTTCCGTGTAGTCCTGCACAACAACAAACACGGCATGCAGAAACACCACTCTAACTAGCAACCACTTTACTTGCAGTTTCTCCTCTCCACCAGTTTTGCCCTTTTTCCTCATCAAATTTATCTTCCTGTTCTATTGTATTCTTATTAATACAAAATCAAATAAAAATTTTACCGAAAAAATTAGATAAAGCAGCCTCAATGAAATTTTTATTAAGTACCGCACTACAGAAAAAAAATACACGAAATAAAATTTCTTAGAAAAAAATTACACAAGAACGAAATTTCACGGAGAAAAAATTACATAGGATAAAACAATCAAATTACCAATTAATAAAAATATGCTGAAAAAATGTACACAAAAATATTGCCATAAGGTTCTGTTTTGATTCAATTTACACAAAAAAAACATCATTTTCCAGAAAATTTAGATTTCCTTTACTTAAAATTTTGTTAGTTTTTACCCGAAAAAATTATATACCGGAAAGTTAAATTTGATTTGATTTTATTTCCGCAAAGGTTTTTATTTTTATCTAAGAACTCAGTTCGTTTAATTGTATTTTTATCATTTTGCAATTTTATCCTTATGTATTTTCGCATTTACATAATTTTGTCCCGTATTATTTTATCATGTAATACGATAAAACAATACTGTTTTTTTCCAGAAACCGTAACGATAAAATTAAAGTTTTTTTGGAAATATAGTTTATTTTTATTTATATATTGTTCTTCAATTGTCGTGAAATATATATTTTTTAATATCTGTTTGAATTCACAAAAAAAAATTACTTTTGGATGACCGATTTTACCAAACGTTGAAAAATGAAAATATAAATTTATTGCAGGGCTATTTTATCTAATGAAATAATAGAGACCATTATACTTTAAAGTCTGATAAATATGTCGTAATAAACAAATTAAATTTAATTGCAATATTAAAATAATAATAGATAGCATGCGTGGTTCAAATAATTGTAATACAAACCTCCAACGACGAATTTATATTTTTTCAAGATTTTGTTATTTCAAATTCAAAAAACTCGCTTAAAATATTAAAAAAGCGTGCAAAAATAAACAGCATGCACTTACCTCAAACTGTGGCCAATTCATTGCCATATTGACACCATGGTTATTCGACCACCATTTCAAATCCTTTTCGTGATCAGCGTTGTTAATGGTGTGGAAGAATTCTTCGTATATTTGAGGCAGTCTGTAATTAAATAATATTAGTGACATGATTAAACACAGAATAAATGGAACTTACACGGGGTCTTGTGAAATATTCAGGCATTTGTGAATCCCGAATAGAATATCCTTAAAGAATTGCAATCTTTGAGCTTCCATTTCTTGGCATTTATCAAATACTACTGTCATATCTTCCATGTATTTAGGATTATAGCTGTTAATTTCTTGAAGGGATATTTCATATTTTTCTTTACTTTTCTGGACCTCTTCTTTAGTTTTCTGTACTCTATCTTGCATTTTCTTAACCTGAAATGAAGCCTATTGTTATTAGTACATTAAATATGTATAAAATCATTACTAGCATTTACAATACTGGACACGCCTGCGCTACGATCATTTGACAACAGAAAATTTAAATTTAGCACCATTTTAAACTTGAAATCGTTCTTACATCTATGGATATTTTCTCTAATTATGTTAAGTTTACGTTCCAGTACCATGTAAGACGATCGTAGCGCTGGCTTGTCCCAAAATGTATTTATTGTGTATTTAGCTCAATTTTAAATTCACTTTACTTTTGTAATTTATACTAGACATTAAATCGAATACATAAATTTAGAAATGTGAAAAAATAAGTAAAAAGTAAAAAAAAAATATAATTATTTCTTGACTTGCAAGTGTACCTGTTAAAAGTAATTAATTTATAACTTATGAAAATAAAAGTAACTTAATGTAGAAGTGTCATATGTCATAAATTAGCGTTTTTTGGTCTTGTAAGCTAGCATAACATCTAATTAACATTGCGAAGTACGATCTGAACAACATTAGCATTTGCATATTTAAACTATGAACTAGCTGCAATTTAATAATCTTCGCATCCGACAATTTTAATTCGTAACGATGCGATTAGCATACATCTGTATGAGTTAGTTCAGCTTACCATTGCAACTCGCTATAATTAGAAAATAAAACAAAAATATTAGTCACATAAATTATTACTTCGTAGTATTGTTGTTTATTATTCTGCAGAATGGTGACTCAGAGAAGGAAAGAATAATAAATAAGTTCTATCTTACTGATAGTGAGATAAATGGTGGTTTCATACATAAATACTTTGTAGTAAATAGAACGCAACATTAATAACTTTTATAGTTTGTAACTCTTCAGTAAAATAAAAGATTTATATAACTAGATTTTTTGCAGTATTTTTTGTTAATATCAAGATCCGCCTGTTTTATTAACACTGAACAAAAAAAAATGTTGTGGATGTACTTATTATTTATATAAATACACAAAGTTTCCTGTTTTTCTGCTAGGCGCCAGTATATCTTCCGCCTATATCGCTTTCTTAATAGCATTAAAAGTTTTTGTACGTCGCATGTAATATAAAAATAAATAATCAGAAAAGAAATTTTATTTTAAAATCATCTCTTTGTTGTAAATTAATATTAAATAAAATGCATAGTTATTATATAGAAATATGTAGATTAATCTAATGTATTATATGTTAAAATTCAGAAAATATGTGCATCAAGCGCAGAAAGAAAGATGAGAAATAAGTGATTCTGCACGAGTGGCGCACTTTACTTTTTCTACGATCACACTGCTAAACGTTACAGAATAAAAATACATGCACGAAAGCTATTTGACATAAAAAACAACAAGGCGTAGGTAGCCTCACAAAGAGTACCTTCGCGCATGCGCAGTGTTGGCAATTACTGTGAGAAATGATTTCTCCCACTTTAACACATGCTTGTGGAAATGCGCAACTTTGAAGCTTTATATAGTGTGACGAAAGCAGGAACTCAAACCGTAATAAACATGTAACGAAAAACCGCACCATTGGTATTTGACTTTTTATGAAACCGCAATTAAAAATCAAAACCTATATTTTATTTTTTTATATGTAAACCAAAAATCGATACGAAAAATAAATTTATTCTGTAACTGAAAACATAACCGAACCGAAAAAAATTCGATACTAAAAGAAAATCAATATTTTTTTTCCAAAAACCGTAAGCATAACCGAACTTTAATAGTACCAATTTCCATAGTGGTTATTGAAAAAATATATTTTATAACAAAATAATTTCCATTTCAAAAAATCTATTCATTTAAAATTTGAAACAAATCAAAATGGAACGAACTAATTTTGAATTTACAGTAGAGATTAATTTATTTTATATTGAGAATGAATAATTAATTACAAAGTGAAATTAATATCGTTGTTAATTGCACCATATTTTTTCATTATATTCACAAATTTATGCCGGATAATAAAAAAGAATTTAAAATGTCAGACCTAATTCATAAATTTATTATTTATTGTACTTCTTTTTAATATTGATCCCACTTTGAAATAGTTTGTTCTCAAAAGTGAAAAGGTATAATTTTACAATTCTATAAACGTAGACATATTGCTGAGCGTAATATTTTCCAGGTTTAACAGTAATTGATGTGGTAAGTGAATATAGTGATAGACTCACACCAACCTGATCTGGGGAAAGCGAGCTATCTCCTGACGCATTCCGCTCTTGGTTGCTCGCCGACTTCTCCGTCTTGCATGCCGTGTGGTAATCACTCTTGGTTTTGTCAACCTTGGCTAGAAGCTTCGCCCACGGCTTCTGCGCTTTTTTGAACTGGTCGTCCATCTCTTTGCGTTCTTTTATTTGGATCATCGACTGAAATAAGAAATATGTTGTTAATAATATAAATGAGCAAAACTTTTAGTAATAGCTCGTAACAAACCTAGAATTGTTATGAGTATCATAACCGACGCAGATGACAATTGATATCTAAGGCTTGGTATGCTTCATTACATCCGTGGTTTGTTCAATAGTTTATCGGTTTCAGAAAATTAAGTCGTTATTAATAAACATTATTTTATAAAATTCTCAAGTCAATTTGAGTTCGTATGACGCCATTGTTTCAGTTATATGTATTAGCCAATTGTTCAGTTTTATTTTGACAAGTCAATAGTATATCTACCTATTTTTAACAAACAATTTAAATGAAATTCGTATTGAACTGATTTTGAATAATTATTCCGTTGCGTGTAAAATTTTAGAATTTATAGACTAATTAAAGAACAAATTAGATATTCATTAAACATTATTAAATAACTAAATGTTAATTTATAAGTGATATAGAACACAGAACTTAATTTAGCATAGAAAATATACGATTTAAGTCGTAAAAAATTGATGTATCCATTTAAATGAAACAGATCAGGTATTCGTGTATATTCGGCTCGATTCGGCTTACTTCGTGGTAGTACAAATAAATTCTACTAGAGGGCTGTGTAAAAGGGTGTTTCTTTCTGTTTATTGCAAGATGCCGTTTAAGGGAGAAGGTGCGTATACATTTTATCCTCCACACATGTTATATTGCTTGACATTGTATCTTGCACACATTCAATCTTGCATACCTTTTATCGTGCACACTTTTAATCCACGAAAAAAGTTATCTTACACACATTTTATCTTCCAAATCATTTTATCATCCACATATTTTATCTTCCATTCATTTTCTGTTCCACACATTTTATCTTTTACACATTTTATCTTCAGAAAAATTTAATACTGGATATTACATCTAATTATAAATATGGTAATTACATGGGCAATAAAATGAATGGCAGGTACAATTACAATGTTTTAAAGATCAAACGTTGGCGAAGATAAAATGTGTGGAAAATAAAATGAATGAAAGATAAAATGTGTGGATGATAAAATTTGCGCAAGATAAAATGTGTATAGGATAACTTTGCGGATTAAAGTGTGCATGATAAAATGTGTAGGTACAAGATTAAATGTTTTAAAAATACAATGTCGAGGAATATAATATGTGTAGAGGATGAAATGTATACGCCCCAGGGAGAAAATAAATTACGTAAAATTAATACGATAATGGAGTGAAGAAATAAGCAGGATTGCAGTCAACTGATAAATTTTATTAGTCTAAGGCCGACGTTTTGCTACCAATTGTAGCATCATCAGAGCAAAAGACTATTTTAAAATATTGGTAGCGAAACGTCGGCCTTAGACTAATAAAATTTATCAGTTGACTGCAATCCTGCTTATTTCTTCACTCCATCATCCCTCCAGTCGCTTAACACCAATTTTTACATAATACGATAATGTTATTATTTATTAATTAATGTTGTGATTAAAATTATTTACGTTGAAAAATAAATTGATGGCTATCGTAGTACCCTACCTAAATTGTAAAACAATGCCATATTTCTCCTTTCACCGACAGCGTTTGATGTGAAAGAATTCGAAACAATTTTTATTCCTCGCGTCAACCGTTCATTTCATGCGATCGAAATCTAGAATGCAGTGGCGCACGTAAAAACAAAATACTCTCACTTTCACACGATGTTCCTGTGATGTTATGAATCACAATAAACTTAGCGGTAACAATGACGCTACGTTGCTAGGAAACTTGTTAATATTGCACCGGTGTATTTAGGACGAACGAGGAGACTTTCAAATTTCTACTATACCGCATGAATGAACAATAAGATAGTTATTTTAAGAAAGATGAATGGTTTTAGGTTAGGCATTCACTCTCATTTATTGGTAAAGGTCATAGGAAATGAGCTGTTGTTTTAATTTAATTTTAATGTAACTTTACTTATAATTAATTAATGTATGTGAGATACTATTAACTTTTTTCTAACATAATCTTTTTTATCTTTCTTTATGGTATACTCTGTTCGGCCTTGTCAGATGTAATTTTTATTATTTTACAGTTTTTTATACAATTTACCTAGTGAAAGTGTAAAATATTTTAATGTTTTTTTTATATCAAAGTATTATTCGCATTACGTAGAGCATTATTTTATAATTATAAAGCATAAAGTCAGTTGAAAAAGAAGACGTACATTAATACATATTTTTTATCTTGCAATTTAAAATTTATTTCTCAAGAAAAAAAAAATAGGGTCAGTTTAAAAAAAGTTAGGTAAGGTTGTGATATCACTAACCTATCTCAATGTAATTTAGTTGAAAGTAAATAGAAAGTGTTCTAGTTTTTATTTATTAAAATAAGAAGAAATAATTATGATGATATATTTAAATGTAAAATCATTTTAAAGTTATATATAAAAAGAAATTCTGAGGTTACTTTTCTTATGATTAATCTGATTATTTCACATATGTACGTCATTTTCACCCAATAAGAATGTTTCATTTAAAGGACATAGGTAGTTTATCAGTGAAGAAATTTGATAATACCACAGTTATCAGTGATGGTTACATTTTATTGATAACAAAAATTTTGTTTGAACTGTTGTCATTCGTGAAGTAATTAAGAAAATATAATTCGAGCTATGAATTTAAATGGTAAAATTTACTCATAATCCCTACGAAGTAACAACCACTTGGTTTAAAAATGACTAAATTCTAAATGTTATTTTTGTTTCTCGTTTGTTACTACGCAACAACTATTCGTAATTTTTTCCAGTAAATTTATTGCTCTTATTATATTACTTATTATTTACTATACAGTTTGTTTACCTTGTGATACGTTTCTTTCTGCCATGTTTTAAGCTGCTGCACTACGTCGTTACAAAGGTTGTCCCGTACTCGAGTGTGAAGGTCGCATCTACGGTCTGCTTCCACTAGAACACCTTTCCAAGCTGCCTCTGTCGTACCGTACTCTGGACCTAATCAAAAACAAAATATTGTTAGATACTGATAATTAATAATAAAGAAAAACTTCTAATTAACAAGTCAATTCTAAACAAATTTGTAAATCTTACAGATCTATAAATCTGTAAAAAACTAACAAAAACGCATCTAAACTTGTTGATTAATATAAAGTTATACAGAAGAGTGGCTACTTTCGTTGCGATTTTGTTTATTATTTATAGATTTACAGATCTGTAAGAATTATAGATTTGGTCAGAATAGAGTCATAAGTATAAGAATTTAAAAATAAATATTTCATGGATCTAATGATGAAACAATAACAGTTGAACTCATCCTTAATCCATTGATAATGATCAACTGATTTAAGAATCAACCTGATCCGTAGATCAATATTTGTTCTAATTCACCAACTTAATTTACAGTTTTGTTTATGTTTTTGACAGTTCATGTAATTTTACGAATGTGAATTAAATTTTTTCTCAGTTTTTGTTGTCATAGGACGTATAATTATATTTTTCATATCTGAGAAAAAATAAAAATTGCAAAGAAGACCAAATAAGGGAGAAATTGTATCGACTCATATAGATTTGCAAAAATTTAAATATATTTGATTAATCTCAACAACCAAAATCTTGTGTACATAAATATATATGTCAAAACGAGGATCAAATCAGATGATCAAAGCTTGATTAATGGAATACGACGGATTAGTTGATCATTGATATTTTTAATGGATAATTGAATTGATTCATGGATCAGAGCTTTGATTAAGGAATGGTGAATTCGGCCGTTAGAAATTGGAATTAAAGAAATCAGTATATAGCTTAATAATGAATAAAAGGTGGAGTGATGTACATATTTAATGACAAAGGTATTTGACCGTTCAGTACATGAACCACTTTCTTTATATTGCCATGAATAATATTAATGAGATTTACTCATTACATTTATACAATTCAGTATACCTACACGTAGATTCTACATTGGTTATTAGTAGTCAGTTTTATGGTGATATTTAATTTTTTTTTTGTAGTAATGTTTTATTAAATTTATTTTAAAGTAAAGCATATAAGAATATTGCTAAAACAAAATTGTTAGTTTTAGACCAGTAATTTAATTTTATTCTCGTATCATTTTATATGTGTTTTTTCCAAATATTATTTCTAACGGTTATTACAACAAAAGAATGATAATTTATTTGTTTCGTAGTTCATGAAAATTTCACATAAGGCTTTAATGCGAGACGTATACGGTTTCATGTTCTACTTAATTATTTATCTTGACATACAAAAAGAATGAGTGTTTATTCACGTAATTTTGTGCATTATCTTCATGAGCTTTAAATTTCTTCTGTATTTTCTTGTTAGTAATGTTTAATATTTACATAGTTTCTATTATCTCCTTGAAAATAATGATTATTTTTATGTTATATGGCAGCAAAACACGTGTTCTCTATGAGTAACGCATTTACTTTCTCATATCAATAATAAACGATGAACTGAAGACATCGATTCTACAGTTTGATGTGTTCTTTAATATTTGATATTTATTCCAGTTAATACTGACATAATTATCTAGTTTCGATCAAGACAAGACAATCAAGATATATAATATTTATTGTTCCAATTTGAACGATTTTTTTTATATTAGACTTTGCAGGAATTTTTTCCCAGTAAATTAAAATTTATTTTAACTCCAGCATTTTCAGAGTTCTAAAATAAAATACTACATTCTTGTGTTATAAATACATATTAAAGTGTATTTTCCTAGAAAATATGTAATCTATTTTATCGGTCAGTTCTGCAATAAATTCTTTGCTGGCTACTTTGCCTAAAATTGAAAAAATGCTGGATGTATCCATTACGATTTTTATCGATCTTAGCCATTTTCAGTTTTTCCTTATTCTAAAAATTGTATACATTGGAATAGAAATCTAAAAATTGTTACACTTATGTAATTTTTCTCTGCAGAAAAGATTTATGAGATCCTGGAAGTCGTATCTTGACCCATTAGAGGGCTATGCTTAAAAAACCTATATTTTTGTGTCGTAAATATCTCAAAAACGGTAGGAAATTATTGAATTCTGTTTGAAAATATGGAATCAGCGCATCTATATTTACTTAATTCCAGAAAATGTAATAGCGAGAAAAAAAAATTCCCAAGCAGAAACTAAAATAGAGTTTTTTTTTATTTTTCACCGAATCGTTCCAAAGAATATATAAGCGAAGAAAACATTTCTTTATGTAACTTTGCCAGTAGAATCGACTGGTACAATCGTTGAGATTGTATCTCTATCCAATTTTTGAGATATACCCAAAAAACACAATTTTTTGAAGTGCAACTTTGAGAGAAAAAATAGAATAGAGATAATTACATTCTGTCCGTAAATTTGAAATCTATCAATATAGACTATTTTTAAAAACCAAAATTTTACACCCAAAAATGAGTATTTTTGGATTATTTTAGATGTATAAATAAAATTCTACGCTAAAAACCTAAAAGCTGTATTTTATTATTATAATTAATTATTTATTTAGCCAATTTGTCCAGTGCCACTTTTTTTTATTCAACTCATTTATTTTATGAATATTTATTTTTTAACGGAATGTATTTAATATTGTAGTAGATATATGTATTTATTTACACGATATCTAAATTAAAACCATTCACAACATTAGTCCGTCCAACATTTCATTACGCTTATCATAAAATCAAATTCAAGCTAACAAAATGACGCAAAACGTTTCGTAGAGGGCTATTGTTGGCTCAGCATCACAGCAGCAGAGAAGCGAGACGAGCCACAGGAACTCGGAACATTTTCCGTGAGAAGTGCAACTCATTATCATTGTGCTGCTCGTTTGTTTCAGGAACTCACGGAACAAATGAACGGTGCGGTGAAGCCCGCCAACTTTAAATTGATATTGTGAGGACGTGTTTTTATTGTGACGACACAACTAGTTCGATGAAAGTTACTATGATTGATGGTGTTTTGTTCGCGAAATTTTGTTTAATATGGAAAATTTATTAGCTGGTAATGTAGACGTCATGTGTTAGCTGTGAAACAAAACAATGTGTCCTTGTTTTGGTTATAGAAATTTACTAGTGTATTTAGTCAAGTATATTTAGATTTGTATAGCAGAATACTTAAAATCAAATTTTGTATATACAAGCCAATTTTTATAATGAAAATCGATAAATATTGGTGTTCTAAGAATAACATTAACATGTGTGTTTTTAAAAATATAAATATAAACATTGGCTACCTCCCAAAACCACAAAAACTATAAATAATTAAAGTGTCATTGATTTTACACTTAAAACTTTGTAAATGTGATCAATATCCTAATTTCCTAAAACTTTCCTGACAAATTATGTATAATTTCAGTGCCTTACTTATTTATTTTATTTAATACCCATTATATATTTTTCATTTGTTTAATATTAGTTCTTCAATAATCATGTTTTAATGTAAAAGTTATGTTTTTATTATACCGACCATATAATTTTTAATATACTGGACAAAAAAATTAAAGTATTTCATTACACATTACACCCCTCTCTCTGGTAATAAAAATTACTATGACTGGTTTTTAGGAAGAGTGATTTTGATCTAATTATAGTAGGGTAAGAATTAGAGTACATAACAGTGAGTGAGTACTTCTCTTTAGGTCGCAAACATTACGTGACTGGTTTTTACGGAGAGTGACTTTGAAGTAATTATATTAAGGAAAGAATTAGAGCACTTCACAGTGAATGAGCACCCTTCTCTCAGTTAGTAAACATTACGGTGATTGGTTTTTACGCAGGGTGACTTTAAACTAATTAGGGCAAGATCTAGAGCACTTCACAGTGAGTGAGCACCCTTTTCTCAGGTAGTAAACATTACGGTGATTGGTTTTTACGCAGGGTGACTTTAAACTAATTAGGGCAAGATCTAGAGCACTTCACAGTGAGTTAGCACCCTTTTCTCAGGTAGTAAACATTACGGTGACTGGTTTTTACGGAGGGTGATTTTAAACTAATTAGGGCAAGAACTAGAGCACTCCACAGTGAGTGAGCACCCTTCTCTCGGTTAGTAAACATTACGGTGACTGCTTTTTACGGAGGTTGATTTTCCTGTAATTATATTAGGGCAGGAATTGAAGTATTTCTCAATGAGCAAGTACCCCTTTCTCAGATAGTAAACATTACGATGCCTATTTTTAACAGATAACGATTTTGATCTAATTATATTAATCAGGAATTAGAGTTTTTAGAAATTTTTATTTCTTTGTTTAATTGGGCCAAAATGAATTAGTCCCATCATGTATAAAATAAAAAGGGAATCGACTTTGTTATTATTTAAGAAAAGAAAACAGTTTAATAAAATAAAGTGTAGTAAGTGAAATAGTAATGTAGAAAACAGTAAATGATATTTTATTATTTTTTTCCTTTACTGTATACCGCTCAACTATAAAGTCACAAGAAATCTAATTGATGATCCGATAAAATGAAAGACACAAATCCCTCCTCTAGATTTACCCCTCAACATTTACTACAATGAACCAGTATTATAAGCGTAGTTATGTGAAATTACTTCAAGTTGACACCTTTCTCGATGAGGTCGTTCATACCTCCTCGAGATTTACCCCTAAACATTTACTACAATGAACCAGTATTATAAGCGTAGTTATGTGCAATTGCTCCAAGTTGACACATTTCTCGATGAGGTCGTTCATACCTCCTCTACATTTAACCTCTAAACATTAAAGGTGCATTCACATAAGTGTTTAGTTTTAAGGTTTACAAACATTCACACTTTGCATCGTAGTGCATGCGTTAAACGTAAAGTATGCAAACTCCAAACTTTATGTTTAGGTTTACGTTTACGTTTAGGAATGGACCAATAGAAAAGCAGGTAGTATGCAATGGCGTTATGTAGTTTTCTCTCTTTGTTAGCTGTCACTTTAAATATAACCACAAATTTGAAATGAATCGCAAAGAAAAATTAATTTTGGAAACTACTTTAACTTTATATCTTCATAATAAACGAATAAAAAAAACTAAACGACGATGGTGGGTTCGTCCAACATTACAAAGACGTTATTCCCAGGGAGACTGGTACAATTTAGTTTAAGAGATGAGACTACAGGACACTGATGCCCGGTTGCAGAAAGGCTAATCAGGCTCTAATCAAAAAAATCACTGATAAATTTGACGTTGTTACCATGGCCGTATTAAAAATACATTGCTGTCAAAAAATTAATCATTAATCAAAATTGTTGAAGCTTTGTGCAACCCGGGCTTAATCTTTTTTTTTTTGATTATACCAGGCTAACAGTAGCCCAATTTGCTCTAAACAATGTAAACAAATTATTTTGACACTGTTGTCCAAATAATCTATATTATCGACTTATTTAATTTTTGCAAAATTGCGGATAGATGACACGACTTACTAAACCTAATAAATATCTTCTTATATGAATGATATGCTGTCAGGCTATTTCTAAACTTAAAACATAATTGTAAATCCTAAAACTAAACACTTATGTGAATGCACCTTAACCAGTATTGGTAGTTATGTTTACCTTTCTCGATGAGGTCGTTCCACTTCTTGGACCAGCCCTTGAGGCTCTTGGCGTAGGTCTTCTCGATGTCGGCGCGCTCCTGGATGAGCTGCATGAGGTCGGTGCACAGCCGGTAGCCGTCCTCGATGCGGCGCGTCGTGCGCTTGTAGTTCCCCGGCTCCCAGAACGAGTCGCTCGTCGCGATCAGCATGTTGTCGTCGCTGTGGTGGGACATGCTGCAAGGTGCTACGCGGCTGCACCACCTCAAACAAACAAACATACACCACGTTAGTGAGGTTAAGACACAGAATAGTTACATACAGAAGCGACACTCCGTGTCGGTACCTTTCATGTTCCCCTATTCAGTTCTATGACGTTGAAGCATTGCGTAGACCTTCAAATTTGTTCCCTTCCCCTATTTCTCTCTAAGATGTGACGAAACTTTCCGATTTTAAACAATGAGCCCTTTAAATTTGTTCACATTCCCCATCTCTCTCCAATTTTAGTTTCTCTGTCTTACTGTCGCTATTCTGTGTGTCCGTAGTTTAGTTTTTTTACAAATATAAATAAAAAAGGGTACAATTATTAACGTTAATGGCTTCTAAAATTTTTATTTCTTTATGCACTTTAAATAAAAAGTAAAATTTGGTTATTGACATTTCTTTAGTTGCATAATTTTTTTATTAATATTTAAAGAAAAATATATACGAAAAAGTAACACTCGCGCAACTTAACTAAATGCTAATTGTTATTTTTGGTAACTTTAAATAATAATTTAAATTAGAAATCAGTCTATTTTAAAGGCTGGTTCATGGTTGATTTAATTTATTTATTTTAATTTAAAATTTTGATTTAAAATTTTTATTTTTCCTTTTGGTTTATGATGGATTTTAGTTTTCTAAATTTATCTAATCAGAAGTCACGTGATATTATATTTAGTTTTGATGTTTGACTCTTGGTTTGACATTTCTTTAAAGAGCAAGTGCATTTTTTTATACAAAATGAATTTGATGTCAGATTATTTTTATTTTACCATATATTCAAAATAACACTCACAAATTGCTATTTGCTATTAATGTCAAACGTCAGTTCAATGCTTTCTTGTGAATGGTTGGATTTGGAATTTAAAGTTTATAATATAAAAATTGGTTATATTCCAAATGTAAATTATAAATTTCTAAATTTAAATAAATCATTCATAAACCACCACATTTGTTTTGAGTATATTTATATGTTAAAATCTAAATAAAATTAAATTCATTATGAACCAGTCTTAACTCCTAACAAATTTGATTAATAATCATGTTAGACAATTGGGTCAAAAAAATTCGGGATGATCATTTCCGCGTGAAATTATTGAGGTGAGCAACGGAACGGCGGTTTTGGTTTTACCGACAACAGATAAAAAACCAAATGCTAAACAAATTCGAGCATAAATATAATTTCTCGTAAGGTGTTTCTCAATGGTTTTAGGAGAATTAACGTGTACTTTGATTTCCAATTTAATCAGAATTAATAAGTTCTGGCAAATTTGCTTTTGTTCTTATTTTTAATGCGATTATTTTAAAATAAGTTTTTATTCCATTTTTTCTATAAGTCCACCTGTGATCGCTAGTATTTTATTTTAAATGAATTGGTTAAGAGCTTCACAATAAATCACATTAATAGGAAAAATTAAAAAAATTAAGCTTATGATAAAAAAATAAGCAGTAAAATATTAATTGCATTTAAATAGGTACTTATTTTCTGTGCCTTTTATATTTCATTCCTAATGATAAGATTAGGTAATCTCCAGACTTTATATTTGTGTTTCAGCGTTCTGTTTATATTGCTTATACATTCATAAATTCTTGATGAACAAAGTGTGCCGATTTTTAATTGAAAACAGATTATAAGTGATTTTTGTTTGTATCCTGATCCTTTACGGTTTTGAGAGGGAATATATGACGTTAGTTCGCCGAATATTTAAAATTAGCATATTTGGTATTTGTGGTATAGATAATTACTGGTTTTCAAATTATTGACTTATTCCACGAAAAAAACTAATATTATATGTAAAATTGTAAAGTATGGGATTAGGTTAAAAATTTTTAATTATAAACAGTTTACCTAAATTATATTAACAGTTGAATTAAAAATCAATTTCAATTTATGTCCACAATTTTTCATTACGGAATAAATGAAATGAAATGACAAAAATGATAATCTAAAATTATTTAGCATTTTTGTTATTTATTGAAATTAATTAAATTTACTGTTTGTATTTAATATTTTTTTGTTTCATTTTATTAATATATATAAAAAAAAGTTTCATTATCAAAACAATCATTTTTATGTTAATATAAAAAAAATTCAATGTACACACAATAAAATTTGTTTTATAAAAGAATAAATAATATATACTAAAACAAAACAATAATATTTATATTAGTCTCATATATAAAAAAGTACATTTGACAACAAATTTCAATAAAAAACTAATCAAAGTTTAATTAATTTATTTTTAGATTAAATTAAATACATACAACAACGACTGCTGTTTGATGAAAAGTGTTCCATTTGTGATCCCCATGTATGTTTATCCATCAATGACGCGAAATCACACACTGTCAATCTCGCACCAATGTAATAGTTGGGGGTAGTACAGCACCGCGGTATCGCGCGTGTGTTACCGATACCTGGCTATCATTAGCAACGTGGGCTTTTCATTTCAACCCTAACGCTAGCGCCGGCGCTGTAATTCTACTGCGTCAAACATACGCTAGTCGCAATGTATACGAAAATGACGCTGAAGTGGTTAAACCCTAGAAGGTATTTTACTTAAGTAAAATTATGGTATGTTAATATAACGGTCACTGTTATTGTTAGTGAATTTAATATTTTTTTCATACTGTGCCATATTTCCATTTTTTCAATAGGGATTTCAGTCCGGTAAATGAGACTTTACGGTATTGTTATTATTTACGGTACTACTGTATATGTGAATTGCATTAATTTTTACTTATACATCATTTATATTATTTTAAAATTTTTGTACATTCTTATATTTTGTAGTAGTAAATATATTTTTTTTAAATCTGACTTTATTTTAATGAAATTCTATTTAAAGTTTGTGATTTACATGTCATAAAGTGACAGATGACAGCGTTTTTCCTCTTATGTTTTTCAATGACCACTAAGATTTTTATTTTGCTTTCTTAATAATTTTCAAAATTGAAAGTAACAAAATCAAACATTAGATTTAAATTAAAAAATATGATACAGTATAAAATAAAAGGTTGTACGTCATTCGTCCATTAATGATTTTCACGGTATTCATTTCGAAATTCTTATCGTACCATAATAGCACATTAAACGAGCTTATACCCTAAATTACTATTACAGTATTAGGGAGGAAAACAATTTTTACAGGTGACAGAAGGTTGAAGGTGTAAAAACTGTTACTTTAAATCACTTGTCAATAACATTATAAAATCACGAGACGAAGTCGAGTGCTGAAATTACACAAGGTAGGAAATAGGTGATTCTGCACGAGTGGCACTCTATACTTTTTGTACGACCACACTCCTAAACGTTACAGAACAGAAATATATGCACGAACGTTATTTGACATAAAAAACAATATGGTGCCGGTAAGTCTTAGGTACCATGGCAATCCCTTATATAGTATTAATAATAAAAAAGTTTATAAATGTTAAAATGAAGTACTTATTTACATATATAAATTTTGAGGGCAACAAATATATTTATTATTCTCTCATTATTCATAGAATTAAACCAAAAATTGTGTTGAGAAACGTGAAATATCCCAAAAATACTCATTTTTGTACCCAAAATTTTGATTTTGGAAAATAGTGTACATTGATAGATCTCCTCGCGCTGATTTCAAATTTTCTAACGGAATTTAATTACCTTTTTTCGTTCCTGAGATATTTGCTGTCAAAGTTGCACCTCAAAAAAGTGTGTTTTTTGCTATATATCTAAAATGGGTAGAGATACAATCTCAACGATTATACCAGTCGATTCTACGGGAAAAGATACATAAAGAAATGTTTTGTCCGCATATACGTTCTTTGGAACGATTAAGTGAAAAATGAGAAAATCGAAAAAACCTAAATTTCAAAATTTCTCCGTGGAACTTTTTTTCTCCAAAACTTTTAATTTTCTAGACTTAAGTAAATATCTACGCGCTGTTTTCAATTTTTCAAACCGAATTGAATTATCTCTTACCGTTCTAGAGATATTCGTGTTCAAAGTTGAGTTTTGGCAATACCTAAAAAATTAGGTTTTTTAGGTATAACTCTTCAAGGGTTAGGTTTACGACTTCGGCGACATCACCAATCGATTCTACGGGCAAAATTACATAAGTATACCAAATTTTAGATTTTTATTCCAAAGGATATAATTTTTAGAGCAAAAAAACGAAAATTGGCAAAATCGAAAAAAATGCCTGATGAACCCCTTACGATTTTTTTCGATTTTTGGCCATTTTCAGTTTTTTCTTTGTAGAAATTCTATCTGTTGAGATAAAAATCTGAAAATTGGTACACTTATGTAATTTTGCCTGTAGAATCGAATGGTGAAGTCGTCGAAACCCAAAACCTAACCATTTCAGGTATAAACCTAAAAAACCAGATTTTTTAGGTACAACTTTGAACTCAAATATCTCGAGAAAGGGAAGAGATAATTGGATTCTGTTTAAAAATTTGGAATCGGCGTATAAATATCTACTTAAGTTCAAGAAATGAAAAATTTTGGAGACAAAAAGTTTCGAAGGGAAAAACTGAAATTTAGGTTTTTTCGTTTTTCTTATTTTTCACCTAATCGTTCCATAGAACCTATATGTGGGCAAAACATTTCTTTATATAACTTTTCTCGTAGAATCGAATGGTAAAGTAGTTAAGATTGTATCTCTGTCCATTTTTGAAATATACTCAAAAAACACACTTTTTTGAGGTGCAACTTTGACAGTATATATCTCCGAAACGAAAAGATACAATTAAATTCTGTTTGTAAAATTGATATCAGCATAGGTAATTCTTTATAAAATATTACAAACAAAATTTTGTAAAATTTGAAAATTTTCGAGTTAAAAATTCTATATTTTCAAATATTTTCGGGTTTACGAAAAAATACAGCATCAGCAGAAAAAATCATGACGCAGTATAAATATTTCCAGGTTTTCCATGTTTCAAAATTTTTGGAATACAGATAAAAATCGGTCGAAATACATCACGGTTATATTTTGCGTGTATTTGTAATATGACGAGTACACTTTATAAACTAATCTTTTAATACACATCTCATATTGTTGAAGCTAATTTAATGTTCAAAAAAGTTCGTAATGCTAAATCATTTTTAATATATATTAATCACAGTTCGTAAGTATTAAAAAAAAGAATGTGTGAAATCTTCGTGGAAAAAAGTAACTTTTAGTAACTAATGAATAAATATGAATGTTATCAAATTATAATTTCTTGGAAAAAAGTGACTTGTTATTAACAATCGATAGTGTAATAAACGTACTGGAAATACATCAATCTTTAATTTATTCTAGTACCATATCATTTATTTCTTATTACTTACACCTATTTATTAGCTTAATGACATTAATAATTTTCAGGGCCGGTTCTACTGATAACGCAACACGTGTATTTACCAGGCGGTATAATTGGCCTGAATGAAATATAAATATAATATGACAAATAAATAATACAAAGTCATATATTAAGTTGTATTAGACTTTATGATGGTGTAAATTATTTTTTATATAATCAGTACATCTGCTTTCAGTTTTAAGTTACGTTTAGGTTTAGGAAATAGACTAATCATTTTGTAATCGTAGTTCTATAAGAAACAAGAATAGTTTTAAGTAGTGTCCGACCGAAACACAACTAATCCTTATTTTTATTTTTTAGTTTACTTCAATAACAATTTTTATATGTTCATTTATATTTATTCTTGCAAGAGAAATAATTCAATATACATAGAAAAGTAGTAACTAACTCTGACTTTTATTATTGTAGCGATCTACTGTACTGATGCGACGAAGGTGCGAGAATTTTCAGAACTTAATTGCTTTACTATATAAACCCCGAGCAGAAAAGACAGGAGGACAGTGTGATATTAATACGAGTCGTGGACATAAATAGTTGAAAACAAATTCTTTTAAATAAATAGTGCGTAGTGTTAAATGTTTAAATAAATAATCTTAGTGTTTTTTTTAATAATTAGTACTCTTGTTTTTTCATAGTGTTAGTTATTTTTATTATCTTTTATCATTCATATTTTGTTTATTAAACTTCTTTATATAAATATTCGTATTTCAATTATTTTTACCCTTCACGTAAATAAATAAATATTACACTATTATTATTTAAAGTTTTCGTATTATCTTCTTTTCCTATATTCAATAGTGCCTTTTAAATATTAAAAACTGAATGCAGCTTTTACAGCTAATTTGAATTTATACAATGTATCTTACCACAATGTAGCAAAACTAGAACTATTCATATAAAAAGTAGTAGATAGGTACACAAATATAAAAGATGCAGACTTTATTCTTTACTCAACTAACTTTGCAGTTTGCGAATGTAGATTCGAATATCAACTCATAGTAAACAAAGTTTCTGCAAGCAAAGGTTTGTTTTTGAACCAAGTTGACTTTGTATACATATTTTTGTTGTTGTATTGTCATTTCAAATTTGCATGAAACGTGAAATGCAAATTGTGTGTCTACTCTATACATACGGACATTAGAGGCTTTACACTATTGTCAAATAGGAACAAAAGCAATGTAAATACATTTGTAGAATACGATCATGCAAATTTTTTATAAAAAAAAACAAATAATCATTATTTTATAATAATATGGCATAAAAAAATCGGCTAACACAAATGTCATAGTGTAGTTTAAATTCTTTTACATATATATACAAAAAAGATATGTAATCCTTGTGGTAGGTACCTACATATTGCAATTTTGTAATATATCTACACATATAATATCAAGATAGGAAGTATCTATAAAAATACGTTTAGATAATGATACGTATAATACTATAAGCTACGGATTTAAAACTTCAAAGATAATAAAAGCATTATCACTAATAAAAATTATTTTGTAAAAAATTTAAGTAATGGTAAGAAATAATAAATATACTTAGAACACAATCACATTCACTTTACAATTTTTTTTTTTCAAAAGTCATAAAAGTAACATCTTTTGTAACGTGATTCACAAGGTTGAAGTTTAATTTCTACACCACCGAAGTAGGGAATTTTAAAAATCTGTTGCAAGTCTAGCTTTTTAATTAGTGTATATGACAGTGACACAAAAATCGAAGAGCCTTGAAAATTACCCTTATGAAGTTACAGAATGCATCACTGATAAAAAGAACTCCATGTATATTTTTTTAATGATGTTCGATCGATCAGAACATTTAATTTAATAATTTAATTACTATTTTGAAGCTATCGCAAGTTTTACTTGTATTTTAGTGGTATAGGTTGCAGAGGCGTAGCTAAACGTTTCTTTAGGGGGCGGAGGGTCATAACAATAGCTTAATTTAGTTCTTACTTTTTTTGGGACTTTTATAATAATTTATTCTAAGATGAGAATTTCACAATTTTTTCAATTTATAATTTAATTTCGGAGCGGGGGAGGAGGTATTCTAACCCCAACCTCCATCCCCTTATCTACGCCACTGGTAGGTCGTAAATGGGTTCTGAAACTCTCGGTATTTTTATTTTGAAATACTTATAACTATTGGAAGAAACTGCGATCTTCTTTACTCTTTGACTTTAGATGTCTGTCTACTTCTTATTATTTTCTAAATCATAATTACATGTAAATGATTTAAGAATATCACTATACAAACGAAAAACAACATGATTTCGTATATGTTTCTAGTACTATAAGTACGTTTCACAATTCAATGCATTGTTATGCAGTTTGTATTGAGCAAATTGTGAGAATTGGTTGATAAGAATGAATGTAGCAGTATGTTTCACCTGCAGAGTGTGTCGTACGAGGTTCCGTGTCTCGCGGTCAGAGAAGAGATGAGACTGTCTACGATCCGCATTCCAGTCCTACACGCCTTTCTCGTCTTGCGGACTTAACTCGTTCATTCATGTCCTCCTCCTGCCGTTCTTGTCAATTCCTCTTCTCCTCAAATATACCTTTACACATTCAATATTCACTACTGTTTATATTTACCGAAATCATTAGATGTTTAGTTATAGTTTATTCTTTTGCATTATCTCATATTGTTCGAAATATAATCTGTAGATGAATTATATCAATCGATGGAAGGATGGACACATATCGAATCAAGAATTAATTTTTGTGGAACTGTATTTTCATATTTTTTTTTAAATAGATCAACCAATTGTCTACATGCCAGTTTGCAAGTAGATTGCGATTTAAGGTCGGATGCACCAATATTCCTTAATTTTAAGTTTCCCTTGAATGGACAATATCACATCGGACATCGTAATAAAATGTCAAATGAACTATTCAACAGTACTGTCAAGCAAGTCAAGTTTTAAGCCTTATTGGTGCAACTGGGCATTAGAAAATTACAAAAATTATTATTTTTTAAAAACAATCGGGTTGCCACTTACATCGGTTTTGCTCCTATTTAAGGCCATTTAAACTAGCCTATATGTGGAACAATAAATAGTATAAGAAATGGTTGAAACAATAATTGTTAGATTTAGTCGAAGTTTTATATGATACCTACTACGATTTCTTGTAGAATATATTGGCTCTTATTCTGCGCACTTTCCTTGAATATTTCAATGTAGCAAACAAAATTAACCATAAATTCATTTATATTTAAAATTTGCAATTCTTACAACTTTACCAGAAGTAACACTAAGTTTTCTATAACCACCCTATATATAATAAAAACAAGTAAATGTTTGAAACGCGTGAGATCACATTTACGATCTTCTACAATATTTCAACCAATTTGCTGTTTGATACTACCCAATTTAAATTGTACCAAAAATGGTGCAATATCTTGTACAATTTACAGTCTAAAACGGCCTTTAGGATCTATCAGCCATATTCATAAAAAACAAGATAGTCCTCTATCAAAAGATATCAAAGTAATCCTACATTAGTACGGACTAAACATTCGGTATTCGTAGTCAGGTTGGTTCTAATTTAATCTAATATTAACTTACTTAGCTCTATTTAACCGTGGTATATATTTTTTAACTAAATGCAGTAACAAATTAACTGTCAAAGTCAACGTTGTTTTGTATTCCACTACGTCCATTTATAAAATTTTGTTTGCTTTTTTCGCTAGAGAATTTTATTTTGAATTTGAAAGGTTAGTTCATCGATAAACCAAGATACGGGCAGGACTAAATATAATACGAAGTTAGTTTTATTTTAGTTCTAGACCAAAGTTAAACACCCTCTATGAATAAATACATAAGTTCCGAAATGATTCGCCTTAGCCCGGCTTAATTTTTCATGAATACAACTGTATAGGTTTGTTATTTATGTTTGGTTTAATTATTAGTAAGTATAGATCTTCTTACCATATAGGCATATTATAATTTCTTTAATTTCTGAGAAAATTAGTGCTCCACATTTATACTTTAGTATCTCACTATCCTAGTTTCTTCTTAATTACTCTATTTATTTACTCCTCATTTACTCTACCTATCTTTCTATTTCTCTATAATTGCCTTATTTATTTGTAACAAACTGTACACCAGTTTTTTGATCTATTTATGGAATGAAACACATTCTATTAAGTATTCGTATAAATATATTTTTATTTTATTTGTATTTTTAATACATACTAAAGTTAAGTTTCAATTTTTCTTTGAGGTTTATTTAAAATGTACAAGCTATATCTACGACATTGTAGCAAATTAACATCTTTTATTGAACCTTGAAGCATTTATCACTACATCTGTTTTCACAATTGGAATTTAAAATAATATAAATTGTTATTACAGTACACAGTATTTTAGTTATGTATGGGGATTGTAAATACGAATATAATAATATCCTGTTATAACCTGTTATTAATGTACCGGATACAAATAGTAAGGAATTGCAATGCTATATAAAAGTTGAAGTATATAACGATTAACGTTTTTCTAATCGCAAATTCGCTGCACGGCAAGGCAATGATAACGCCCACTCACTTTTGATAATATACTCCTCAAAGGAATTTTCAAGGACGTCTTTAGAATTGTGTTGTGATCTATTTATTTTAAACTATTTAACAGAAAATTCATTTCAAATTCATTTTCAATTTTATAACAGTGAAAATAAAAATTTATTTTACAATATTGGAGTAAGAGTAAAATAAAACTTTTAAATTATAATTCCTATCAAAACATAAGAGGTTTACAAATGCAATGAAATAAAACAAAACAGAGAATCTTACGTAGCAACAACTTTTCATAACTTCGTCGCGGAAACAAATTGCTTGCTTCACTTTTAACAGAGAAAAAAGCCGGAAAAAGAAGTCTTTTCAGTTGGAAATAAAAGAACGTCGTTCATTCCGTAGCCCACTTTATGTTTGAAACAAAACTTAGCCGGAAACTCTACAGAAAATTAGTATGGAAAGAATAGACTGAGTATACATCTACATGCATGTATTCATACGGGATGTTTGCAATTGTCAGAGTTTTGTATTGCTTTTGAGTAATCCAGTAGGAAAGTTCTGTTGTTTTCGCATTCAATATGTGTCACGTTATCACGTACGTGCCATCAGCAGAATTATTTGTTTTTAAAACAAAAACGTTTATTATAAACGAGTATTTTAACTCAATAGAACAACTGAAGATTTCTGTAAGCACACGTTTCGTCGTAGTGTAAAGTTTATTTATTTGAGTGAAATGTAAAAATAATTGAAAAGCGAATATTTATACAAAAAAGATAATGAAAATAAGTATTTTAACACTTAATACTACACAATATTTATTTATACGATATTTATATCACCAGCTATTTATTTATATCACCAAATATTTATTTCTACTTTACATGTCGCTGACATGCACTGACCGACACTGACTTTCTTCAGTGACTCTGCACATTCTGTCCGATACTGACTTCCTCGAGCCGCCAGCCGCGACCCTTTTATACCTGCGGGCAACTAATCCCGAACATTCCAGAGCCTTCTAGACTAAATAATATTCCCGAACTATAGTGGCATCGCTTCTATCCCACTTGTCCTTTAGCGAGACTACCTGACCAGACAGGTCAGCTGCGATGACTCATCTGCCGTGAGTCACGTTCGTTACAATAGTAAGACATGAATTGTAGAACATCGAAGAAAAAAAATATCGCAATGAAATTGATGAACGTACCTGAACGAAATCGTTTGAGCATGAAAGCAAAGATTACCTTTCGGGAAAAATAATTCTTTAATTTTTAATGGCGTACCGAAACTAGTCAAAATGGATTCAAGGATGGTTCAACCAATATTTCAGTTGAACCTTAAAACCGAAGTTTTTCATATAAGGAAGTAAAAACAAATATTGTTGATCGGTAGAATTAAATAGTTCTCATTGCTAAAAGCATTTTAAAGAATTAAGTAAGATAAGTATAACCTTCGTACGAGTAAATAAAACGTTCATTATAGTTATATCGCTTCCAATAACACAATTTGTTTTTGAAGAAAAATATTTTTTTTTATTTGTCTACTCTTTTATAATTTATCAAAAAAAAAAAAATAATGAAGCGTTACAATTATAATGAAAGTTTTATTATTAATAATGGTATTTGTTTCAGTTTCGACAGTGGTAGCTCGTCAGGAAAGACAGTGCCTCATCTTACAAAATAAGAAGAAGAGAATTTTGTATTGTTTTAAATTTCAATCTTTTAGAAACTTTAAATGTAGCATGCAACATGTTCGTAAGATCTAGTTTTCAAATTCCCATTGTTTTCCTATTCCTTACAATGTCGAATAAAGCATTCGTACGCCCAACGATGTGAAATGCAGAGGCAAAAATTCTCTTGCCTCAAATTTCGTCAATGTGTGAGTACGATTGTACAGTTTTTACAATGCTCACAGCATCTAAGTATCGATTTTTCTCTAGCTGCACTACCTGCTTCAGAAAAGAAAGGTTTGAGGCATGCCTCCAGTGCATTCTAATTGGTCATTTGACGTAGACGCAGCGAACATGCGACCGAACTGAATGATTTTGAAATTTTGGCAGTTGCATTAGCAGTTCTTCAAATTTTAAATTTAAGTTTACTAAAAATGGCAGTAGTTTCTTCGAGTCTGCAGTTCAGTTTTTATTCAGTGCCTATCGCCTGCTTCACTAAAATTTCAGTTCACGATTCGTCACTGGTTTTCGATAAATTGCAACCTCATATCCTACGAAGTTTAAAATGCCCAATAAAGTTATTAATATTTCTTACACATTAAGGACAGAAAAAAGCGAAATGAAGTGATGATTAAATGAGAATTCTCCTATTAATGTTTTATGCATTGTGTAATGTTAGTCTAAAGGATCAGTTTCAGAACAAGTTAATACAGAACTAAGAAGGCAACATCCTCAAAAGGAATCATATCAGTCGAAGGAATAATCGGAATTATTTTCTAAGGATAGTCTCATTTCAGAAGAATATTTTAATAAGCATGATGAATGGAATAATAATAGTACACATAACTGCGTAGTCGTAGACCTGCGTTGGCCGGTAATTCATATGACATGAACCTGTTTTCGACATCCAATTTTCTGAGAGTAAAAAATCCGTTGGGCTAACATTCCAACGCATTATCACAACGCGGTGAATTGCCGATACAGCTGTTGGCGATGTAGTTCACTTACGTAGGGTTCACTGCTTTCAATAACTTACGTGCTACACATGTGTGAAATATATGCCATACCTTGACCAGCTGTGGCAGTCACACTTTACAACCATCAGTTTTGTATTATTTTCACACAAATTATCACATAACTTCAATAGGCCCATAAACCATCATCGAAATATGAAAAATTTATATTAAAAATGTAAAATATTTACTGTTTTATGAATAATAAAGCAACATTTAAAAAAAATATATTTTTCAGTAAAGAGTTATAGCGAATTTAATATTTCGTTACGTCACGTACACTCAAAATGATTCTATTGGCCAGAAATTTGAAAGTTGGCCTTCCCGCGAGAATGGTGAGAATACAAGAAAGATAGGTAGGTTAGGTTCGGCCAGTAGGCGTATCTCTCAGCTCCATTGTTTTCTCAAACTTTTTTGTATAAAACTCAAATATAAAATAAGTACTGTAAAATTGATGAAACAATATAATTTTTGTTTGTATTTGGTTAAATATTAACGAAATATGATTTATAACATGAAAAATAATACTTTTATATTAAACACATTTTATATAAAAATTGCTCTCATGAAACACCACTGTTTCACTGCCACTTTATGAGTGTACCTGACGTCACGATCGCATTCCAAAGTTTTAAAAATTCATATCTCGCTTATTATAAGGAATTTTCACATCGGATTTTCAACAATTGTCATAACTTCCAATGAAGTTTCATAAAAAATTAAAAAAAAATGGTTTATGGGCCCATTAATATACTTATTGTGGCCGTTCTTTTCCCAATGAAGCGATAAAATCTCTTCTTCTCTTAACGGACATCGCCAGACCTCAAGATGTTGTGCTTGCTGATTTTTGAATTGTTACTTGAAATTATGGTTGTTTTGTTGACAGCCAACAAAACTGTTTCACTACTGAATTTAAAATAACGTTATTTTATTTGTAATAGCAACAACATTGACCATAGGCGTTGCCATCAGGTGATTTTGGGGGTTTACCTCCTCCCTCCCCCGTGAACTAATTAATTCAAATAATAGTCATTTGATGTTTATTTTATTTTTGGACAACAATATAATATGAAAATAGCGAGTTTTATTACAAAAAGTATCATTATAGTGTCATTTTGGTAAAATATTTGTAGCGGCCTAATACCGACTTTATTAGGAACTATGAGAGAATTTCTATGTAAAAAAGTATCTATTTATGTAACCAGTTAGAAAATGCCTTATTACGAGCTAAGAGAGACCTCACAAAAGAACACAAGTTACACAAAATTGCTTTTTCTAACGTGTTTCATACAAGATTTTTTCTAATTTTGATACAATTCTTTCAATATTATTATTTACTTCTTCTTGACATACATGTAAATTGTCACTTTTAAAAATTGATTGAGGTTTGGAAACGATACACTTTTCATAACCAGTTAAAAAAATAATTCATTTTTTCAACCACTGATATTTTTTTTTCTAACTGGTTATGAACAGTTCAGCGAAAAAAAATTAGGCATTATAAATTCAAAATCATTTACCAGTAAAATAGTTTTACCGAGGAAGATAAGAAGATTTATTAGTTTTTGAAAGATTTGCCACATGGTAACGTTACTCACAAGCTTTTAACAATTGCAGAACAAGTGCTTTAAATCATTGATTTTTTTCAAATTTATGTGATTTAAAACAATGTAACCCTGGTACGAATTGATTTGACCATTATTCTTCGAAAACTCATCTATAGTCTACTATATTTAAATTTATACCTTGACTATTTAAAAATTTTGTCTTATAATAGAATATATAAAAATTATTCCGTAGGAACTATTAATCGTGCAAAAAGCACATAAAATGTAATTCTATTTATATTTATTACTTTTATTATATGTATAAATATAAGCAATGATTTCTTTTATTTAAAAGTATTTAATTCATAATATAATTGTGCAATAGAATATATGTTTCTCATTGTAATTTGACAATAAAATATAATATTATATCAAGGTGATGAGAATTTTAAATTTAAAATAAAAGTTAAGAATGTTATTAATAGATAGATAAAAAAGAACTTGATTGAGTTTATCTTGTTGGTTTGGAATAACCAGTAACCAACATGGATAAAAGACATGTAGATAAATTTATTTTGGCAGTTAAGAAGAATTTGTGTACTTGTAAGTACTGAACGTCTCGAATTAAAGGTAAGAAAATTAATTGAATCTTAAGAAATACAATTAAATTTATATAAAAAAAATTTAAGGTATTTACTACTAGATATAAATTTTAAATGTCACTGGACTATGTTACAATAAAACTAAAAACTGATGAATATTTTATTAATTTGATTAAAAATCTACAGAAGTTGTGGAATAGTTCTTTCAATGTTAATCTCGTGGTACAAAAAAATGTTAGCTCTAAGTAATATCGTTAACAGTATCGGATCGATTTTCTAATATTCGTTATTGTAAGCACCAAGAAAATTTAGTTTAGTAAGCCTTTTTCCCAGAAATAACAAAAAAAGTTAATTTTGGATTCAAAAAATTTTAATCGAAAATAAACATTCACAAATAATTAAATAAATTAAAGTTTTCTGATAATGGGTTAAATGTACTGATATTAATAAAATATCTCAAGATTAGAATCAATACCAAAATAATGGTTTCGAAAAAAAAGTATCGTATCAGTAGTGTAACATCCCTACTTTCAATAACATAAAAAATATGTATTTTTTGTTTGTTACAGTGTGCAATATGAAGTACATATTTATAATAACTATTTTAGCAATAGTACAAAGAATAAGTGGTCAGTATAATCCATGCGCTCGTTTTGGGATTGGATATTATGTAGCCTTCCAAGATATTACTGGTCGTATTACCTGTCATTTCGATGGTCGCGGAATAAATATTGGGGGCAGTAAGTATTCTACCAGTTACGAATTTATTACATCATTCTTCATTACATTTTGTTCCAAAATAAGAGAGTAGTATTGGATTAAATTTACTAGGATGTTTAAAGAAAATTCAAAGAAAATTGTAGAGAATTTTCAAAACTCTAAATTAATTACAAATTTTAAATTTTTGAAATTAAAATATATCATGCGAAACTTGTTCCATCCTATTTGAAATATTGATTGTGAAATAGAAAAAAAATGCTGTCAAAGAATTATCTGTCCTTGTCGTGTATGCACAGGTTATTGTAGAGTCCTGAAACAAGAGTCTTGATTTCTAGACAAGATTTTAATCTAGACTTAGACTTAGTCAAGTCTTGTCTAGACGGCGACACTAGCCGATTTACTGACCTTAAGGGGAAATGAAAGGGCTCAGTATTTTGTTTCACGGCCGAGGCGAGCGCTAGTGGGCACTATTTTTAACTCAGACAATAATTGCAAATATCTTTTTGTATTATACCATAAACTTATTTAAATATATAACACAGTATGTAGGAAGATGTAAGGTACTATAAAAATATATATTTTTTAAAACTTATTGTCAAATTCTAGTTTTATTTTTATTGTTCTTAGTAGTTTGAAATTCATTTTTTTTAAATTTTTACGTATTTTGAACATTGTGCTGTCATAAATTTATTCTACAAATTTAGAGAAAATTGTTCGTCTAGTATTGGAGATATATTGAAAATATCATTTAAAAAATTAAATAAGATGTGTAAATGAAGGTTAAATTTATTAAAACTATATTATTTTTACAATAGAATTATGTTTCTTTATTTCAACCTATAATACAAATACGTAAAGTTCTAGTTCTAGTTTTATTTTTATTGTTCTTAGTAGTTTGAAATTCATTTTTTTTTAATTTTTACGTATTTTGAACATTGTGCTGTTATAAATTTATTTTACAAATTTAGAGAAAATTGTTCGTCTAGTATTGGAGATATATTGAAAATAACATTAAAAAAATTAAGTAAGATGTGTAAATGAAGGTTAAATTTATTAAAACTATATTATTTTTACAATAGAATTATGTTTCTTTATTTCAACCTATAATACAAATACGTAAAGTTTCATAATTTGTAATAATAATTAAAAATACTTTATAGTGATTTGAATTTCGCGCGCAAGGGGTTTCATTTCACCTTAACATTAAAATAAATACAGGCTGGCCCAGTGAAAATTATCAGCGCAATTTTTGGCCACTTAACATTAATTTTGCAAAAAACGCTCGAACACGTCAATTTTAATATAAATGGGGACACCTAAATGGATTAGTACCAATGGCGTAACTTCAACCCTAAAATGGGGTGTGGACTGCACCTGAAAAATTTTAAAAGGAAAAGGGTGTCAAATATGACACAGTTCGAAAGGCCTTTCAATTCGCTTTTCAACAGTTTCGTTATTTTTCAAATCCGATCATTAGTTCCAGAGAAATAACGTTTAAAACAAATTTTATCAGGTGTTAAAAACTGCAATCAAGTAGGCTTAAACAAATGACAGAAACTCAAATATCAGTTTATTAGGTGTTCAAAATGACTATTTCCAACTTCTATACAATAATAAAGATTTTTTTTTAAATTTTGGAGAAACGGTACGTTGCCGTAAATCTTCTAAAAATTCGGGTAGCGTGGTATAAACTTTAGACTTCAAAAAACCCCACAAAAAACTCCAACTTACAAATTATTTGTTTATTACAAACAACTTGTCGAAATAATTGTTTATTTAATTTCTGTCATTTGTTTTAGTATACTTGATGGCAATTTTGAACACCTGATAAAATTGTTAGATATTTCTGTGGAACTAATGATCGGATTTGAAAAATAAAAAAACTGTTGAAAAGAGAATTGAAAGGCCTTTCGAACTGAATCCTGTTTGACACCCTTTTCCATTTAAAATTTTTGAGGTGCAGTCCACACCCATTTTAGGGTTGAAGTTATGCCATTGGTACTAATCCATTTAGGTGTCCCCCTTTATACTAAAATTGACGTGTTCGAGCGTTTTTTGCAAAATTAATGTTAAGTGGCCAAAAATTGCGCTGATAATTTTCGTTGGGCCACCCTGTATTACAGATGAGCTTGGAGGAAGTCCTGTCAGTCCTAGCGATTTTATAAATAATGCTAATTCGCCGTTTGAAAGTGTTCATGATAAACTTTTTAAATTTTACTCCCGTCAACATAATATTCCGGATACTAAGTGCTCTACCGGTTAAGGAAGAAGTCATTCTTCACTATACTCCGTTTTAAAATGAGAGGAGATATATATCAAGATTTGCAAGAGTTATAGTGAATTTTATTTTCAGTTATGCCGCAAATAAATCTATCTGAAAAATACGATATAACTTTAACAGGATGTATACAGAATACCACTCACTTTTTACTTGAAACTATGATACAGTGATTATTTTGATAAACAAAAAACGTTTTCTTAATTGTTTATATTATTTATTAAAATTAAATAAGACTTTTTCATATGATTGAATACCATAAAAAGATTCATTCAAAATTATCACAACCTACTACAAGCTCCATATGAACGGCCTTAAATTTATTATAAAAAGTGTCTGTAAACGATGCACACTAAATTCACTTAATCTTTTATTTTAAAAGTTATGAGCAAAAATTAAAAATCGTGAAATGTACATTTTCGTTCATATCTAGTAACCTATGCATCGCTTAAATGATCCCTTAATGCGGCAAGTTTAGTCTAATTTTACCGTTCTTGAGATCCCAATGTTTATTAAGTTATTTGGGACATCTTGTATTATATCAAGTCAATATATTCGAATAAGTATGACTACAGTAGATCTCTACAGAATTTAGTCTTTTCGACTATTCCTGACCAAATAATTATTGACAGACAACTGGAATGTCTTTGACAGACAGATTTATTACTTTCTCTCATTTTGGAATGTACTATAGTAGGAAGTAGTAGATGCCTTCAATATTTAAATAACTATTACAGATGAGTTTGGAGGAAATTCTGTCATTCCTAGTCATTTCACAAACGGTGAACCTTCGTATACTCGACATATTTTTCGACAAACTTTTTCCAGTCACCATAATTCAGGACTCAATCCTGAGATCGAGCATCATAATTCTTTCTCTAGTTCACAGAGGTTTGGTTATCCTGACTATGATTCTAGCGAAGAATATGAGAATAGTAACTTTGAAGATCCTCGTACAAATCCAGAAAGTACTGGTTATCCCGAATCTGGTTCCCGACGAATCCCTAATTTTCGACCTCGCGTAAATCCAGAAATTAACAGCCACAATTTTTATCCTCCTCCTCCTCCTCCTCCTCCTACTACTACTACTACTACTAGTCCAACTACCACATCGGGTACTACTACACAGAAATTTCCGTTCAACGAAGAAATTTGTGGTGGACAGAACTCCAAACCTCTTATTCATAATGGTGTAACAACAGCTAAAGAAGAATTCCCTTGGCTAGTCGCAATGAAATATCAAATTGGTAATGGAGATCCAGTATATAAATGTGCAGCAACATTAATATCTAATACACATGCGTTGACAGGTAATTAAAGATCTCAATTCGTAAATATCCGTTCATTCATATTATTTTTAGCTGCTCACTGTGTTGCTGTTAACATAAAAATTTATCTAGAATTTGGAAGGTATAATTTGAGCGATGCCACTGAAAAGTACAATCTAAATACTCAATTTCGAGAACCCGAAACGATTACTTCTTATCCGAACTACAAAATGGGCGCTGATAATGACATAGCTGTGATCTCCTTTAAACCAATTGAATACAATCCTAGTGTAATATTCCAGTACAATATTATAAAAAAAACTTTGAAATATATATGTTTTTAGGTTCAACCCATTTGTGTACGGACAAAAAACGACACACCTTTAAAAGAAGGAATCGTTAGCGGTTGGGGAGAATCAGACGATAACAATCAAACAACAGATGTTCCTATGAAAGTAAATATGATAGTAGTTGACTTAGAAGCATGTCGTGCATCCCATTTTAACCTAAAGTCCTTAGCAACAAGAAACACGTTCTGTGCAGGTAAAAACTAGCATCAATAATTAATAGCCCTTAACATAACTAGGTCTGTTATGAGTATCATAACTGCCACACATATCGGTTGAGCAAGAAAGACATCTAAAGCAAAGTATTTTATAACATCCGTGATTTTTTATGAAAAAAAAAATTAAGAAATATTATTTTATATAATGGGATCCTCCACCATAGTAGCAAATTACGAAATTGGTCTCTTACAATCAATTTAGATCCTAATTCTGTGTGACAGGAACTAGTTATCAAAGTTTAAAAAAAGTTATTTCTTTAAAGTTATTCGAGTTTTTAGTACTCTTAACATCTACGTTACAATATTATACCTTTCTCTCTCACACCTCTTATCCAATTCCGAATTCTTACTACTTCTAACCCTACTATCAGTGTCAGATGTCATTTTTGACAATTAATCTATAGCTGTTAATTAAAGACAAAATACAAAGCATATATCAAGGAAAATTTAAATTAGGAAAAATAGTTTAAAATACTATGCGACCAGGAAATTTTGAGAAAAAAATATTTACTATATGGAAATCAAAGATAAGTGAATGACATAGGCATCAAAATCATGCCAATGGCTGCCAAAACTTGGACTATAATATTTGCATACATTTATTAATTATTTTATTAACATGTTTACTATTTCCGCAAATTTCCAAGTAAGGAAAAAAATAAGTTATTTAAAATATATATGTTTTTATAACAGTTGAAATAGATCAATTTCTGTAATTGAAATTTTTAGCGAACCCCAGTTCTTGAGATCCGTATTACCTTAATACCTTTCTGAAAAAACACCTCGATTAGATTAGAATTAGATAAAGATTCTTATAAAAAAATAGTGGAGGACCTCATTCTCTTATCAATATCGTTAATTAGAAATATGAAAGAAAATCTTAGTCCTTTGAAATAATTACCCGTACTATCGTCTAATACTTACCATAAGTACTAATTATTAGTGATATTTTGTGTTGGGTTTCCATAATGAAATGCATTATTTTGCAGGAGGAAACTACTCAGGTGTTTGCAGAGGAGATTCTGGTAGCGGATTCTATGTTAGAGATAGAGCTTATAAACGATGGTTCTTGAGAGGAATTGTTTCACATAGTGTAGGACGGGACGGCTGCGATACCGTGCATTATTCTGTTTATCTGGACATTGTTCCATATTTAACTTGGATACTTGATACTATTTTATCCTAATTTTAAGTAGTAATTATAGAAACAATTCTAGTATTAAACAACAGATAATTGTTAGTTTTTTTTAATACTTAATAGAATATTATGTATTGTAAAGTCGTAACTTGTAAGTTGGATATTACGCATGAAGTGAAAAAAAAACTTTAGATGTATGCAACTTTAATAATTTTTTAAATGTAATATAAATTAATAATCAGAAATTATATTTAATAACATGTACCTACTTAAACAATGTATGTAAATAAAAAATAAGGTTAATATTTTTAATTTTTTTCATTTAAATTTATTTTATGATTAGTAAATTAATGTATGTCAGTAAAATCTTATCAATAGCATTCCCAAAATAAATTTAAATTTTAATAAAATATTGATTATACAACCACAAAAATATATCTTTGTTTTTATCGACTGGTTTGGTGTTTAGCATTTCCGAAAAGGATAATGATGTTATAAAATAGAAATACTTAAAAAATAGTAGTTAGTAAGATACTTCAAACACAAGAGTGTACTTAATTTGAATCCAAGGTAACACAGAATTTAAAATATTTAACATTATTTACGTATTTAGATTTTAGAAATGAAACATGCAATCATTAGTATTATTTTAACATTAACCCAGGGGATTTTCTGTCAATATACATCTTGTTCAAAATATATACATATTGAAAATATAGGACAAGAAATCAACGCCTTTATAAGAATTCCTTATAAAAATGAAAACGCAATAATAGATATTTCTTATACTACCACAGTAAGTAATAATTTAATTTTAATAAATAATAAGTTTCTTGCATAGATATGATTACAGCTCGAAAAGCCAAGACCTGGACAATTAACTTTGCCCAATAATAGGAACACAAATTATATAAAGTTACAATATATTTTACATCCTATGGTATTTCAACCAAATATAGTTAAAATTCATATTAATGGCAAAATTATTTGTAGTGATAAAAGTAAGTATATTTTGTTATAATCAATACAAAATATAGATATACAACAGAAATTAATTTTATTCAATTAATCTAAGCTTAGTTTATTAACTCTTAACCAGTGGCAGTGCTAGATATTGTAGATTACAGAGGCTCACTACATAAGTTAAAAAAAGAGGTTTTTTTCTAACATTGCCCACCAATCGATTCGACGGGCAAAATTACATAGTTTTTATTCCAATGGACACAATTTTCAAAAAGTAAACACTGATAATAGTCCAAATCAAAAAAAACTCAAAAATTCCTTACATTTTTCTCGTTTTTTGAAGAATTTCTTTTCAAGAAAATAAAAAAATTTGAAAAAAAAAGATCTAGAGCGAAAAATTGAAATTCTAGTTCTTTCGTTTTTCTTATTTGTCACCAAATCATTCCAAAAAACGTGTACGGCTTTAGAATCAACTGGAATAATCAATGGAATTATATCTCTACCCATTTTAGAGATATACCCAAACAGACACTTTTTTGAGGTACAGCTTTGAGAGCAAAAATTTCGAGAACGAAAAGAAATGATTAAATTCTGTTTCTAAATCAATATGAACTATTTTCAAAAGCCAAGATTTTAGACTAAAAACAATAATAAACTGTAATTCTTCAGTTTTAACTTTGATTGGAAATAACGAGGATATGTACAAAAGCCTATAAATCTATTTTTAAACTTAAGAAGTGAAAAATTTTGTAAAATTTTAGGTTCTTTTTTGATCGTATGGTAATAAAATTTCTACAATGGTTCGGGACTGTAAAAACAGCCTGACCACTGCTCTTAACTATTATTCAGAATCCACTTCAACTTTGCATTAGAAGCTACTTTAGATACGCATCTTAAATTCAAGAATAAGTATACTTCAGTTTATTAAATTCGTTAATTTGTCCATTTAGTTCTCTATAAAATGCTATTGTTGGTCTTCTTCTTCTAGTGTATTTACGTAGTTAATAGTATGCCATGATATGTTTTATAAATGTTCTACAAATAAAATAATAAAACATTCATTTTGTAGGACAATACATATCTCCGTTTTTATGTGTACAATCATTCTACTATCGAAGGGATGATTATGTTACTTCTCTTCCACGTTGTACTTCTGAACCTCTTCAAAGAACACCAGATACAACAACTAGTACCACTCAAAGAACGACTACTGCCACCACAAGATTGACTACTATGCCACCGTTTAACGATAATTTCTGTGGATATCAAAACTCAAACCCTTTTGTCTATGGTGGACAAGTAGCAGAGCCGAACGAGTTCCCTTGGTTGTTGGCGATTCTATATTTTAATGTCACACAGATTCCCAGATACAGATGTGGAGCGACTTTAATATCTCGAACACATGCTTTGACAGGTACGTTGACACAAATTATTTTATATTTATAACAATGAATATAAATAAAATCGATTCAGATTAATTGGGACACATTGGAATTAACGCAATTTGGTTCAATTAATAATAAATTCTAAAATAAAACAATGAAGAACTCTAATTCTTCCCTTAGTGTAATTAGTTGAATTTCACACTCCTTTAAAACTAATGAGGTGTGGCAAAAAAAATTAAGTGAACTTTATTTTTGTTTAAATCGAATGTACAATATCCAATTTACATTTTACGTTATAGGTATAACTTCGTTTTAAAGTATCATATTAAAAAAAAAAGTCGCAAATTGTGATTCTGGTGTGAAGTGGATGCCGATCCCAAATATAATGGTTTGGCTCGTTTGAATGTTGGTAAAATGGACAGTCTGTGATTTAAAGCATTGTAAGGCCTTTGTGTGTCACTATATTTTGCACAAGATTATTCAGTTTGAAAGTTTTGACGTTTGAAACGAAGTGAAGTTGGGTAGGAACCTTGATACATCACTGGACAAGGAGCGAAGAGAGGTACTTCACTTGCGTTTTAAAGAATATAATTTTTAATACAAATTTTTTCAATATTAAAAGACAATATGGGAAAAAATAAAAAATACGGGTCTAATATTTTTCTTTATTTTATTGATAAGCTAAAAATGAAAAATCGTGCAAGTCCTCATTATCGTAATGTTTACTAAGTGTTAGATACTCTAATTTTATTATTCTAATTAGATTAAAATCATCCTCCGTAAACACTAGTCGTTGTAATGTTTACTACCTGTCAAAAGGGTACGCAATCACTTTGAAATACTTGCTTCAGAATTCTTGCGCTAATGAAAATAGATCAAAATCACCTCCTAGAAAATTAGACGCCGTTATGTTTTCAAACTGTGAGAGGAATACTCTAATTCTTGCCCTAATACATTGAAATCACCGACCATACAAAACCAGTCACAGCAATGATTACTACCTGAGAGAAGGGTGTTTAGTCACTGTAAAGTAACATAATTTTTGCCCTAATAATCACCGGTAATGTTTACTTGGGTTACTCAGTGCGTAGAACTCTAATTCTTGCCCTAACGTAATTAGGCTAAAATTCTCCTCCGTAAAACCAGTCACGGTATTGTTTATTACCTACGAAAGTGGACTACTTAATTATGATTTATTCTAGTTCTTTTATTTTTCAGCTGCTCACTGTGTTGTGAACATGAATGACACTATCATGTATGTGGAATTTGGAAGACACAATATGAGTGTTAACAATGAACCAGGCCTTGAACGTAGATGGGTAAAATCTATAACATCTTATCCAGGTTACGTTTTGGGAACAGTGCATAACGATATCGCTGTTCTTTCGTTTGATTCCATTGAATATTCACCAAAGGTAAAATATTTTAAATTTACTATAAGAATATTATTTTAATATAATTCATTATAAAACATTCCCAAAAAAAAATCCTAAATCTGATTAATTCGGTTATACGGGGTGGCCCAATGAAAATTATCAGTGCAATTTTTGGCCACTTAACATCAATTTTGCAAAAAACGCTCAAATACGTCAATTTTAATATAAAGGGGATTAATGAATGGATTAATACCAATGATATAAAAATGGGAGTGGACTGCACCTCAAAAATATTCAATGGAAAAGGGTGTTAAACATGACACAGTTTGAAAAGCCTTTCATATCTCTTTTCAACATTTTTTTTATTTTTCAAATCAAAATTGCAATCAAGACGGCTTAAACAAATGATAGAAACTAAATAAACAGTTCTTTTGATAAAGGCCAGCAAGATCGCCAGATCTATCACCGTTAGATTTCTTTTTGTGGGGTTATTTGAAGTATAAAGTTTATGCCGTCGTATCGTAACTGAGTGTCGTCAGATTACTCCACAAATGTTGCAGAACGTACGACATTTTGAGTAAAATCTCTATTATTTTATGGAAGTTGATAGTAGTCATTTTGAACACCTAATAAACTGATACTTGACTTTCTGTCATTTGTTTAAGCCTACTTGATTGCAATTTTGAACTCCTGATAAAATTTATTTTAAACGATATTTCTTTGGAACTAATGATCAGATTTGAAAAATAAAAAAACTCTTGAAAAGAGAATTGAAAAGTCTTTCGAACTGGGTCATGTTTGGCACCCTTTTCCATTTAAAATTTGTGAGGTGCAGTCCACCCCCATTTTAGGGTTGAAGTTATGCCATTTGTACTAATCCATTCAGGTGTCCCCCTTTATATTGAAACTGATGTGTTCATGCGTTTTTTTGCAAAATTTATGTTAAGTGGCCAATATTGCGCTGATAATTTTCATTGGGCCACCCTGTATACTTTACTTTGTGTACTTTCAGATACAAGCAATTTGTTTATGGGCCGATCCAAATACACCTATAGTAAATGGAACCATAAGTGGATGGGGTGATCCATATAATGATGGTAGCATATCTGTGTTGCCCATGAAAGTGAATCTCACTGCAGTTGATTTGGAAACGTGCAGAAATTCACATCCTTTGCTTAACATGATAGCTACAGACACAACTTTCTGCGCAGGTATATAAATCAGGCGATTATCAATTTTGTGTCATACTCCATTTGGTTTAAGAATGTAGTATAGTGTAATATAGGGAGATCATTTTCCGGTTTGTAATGTACAAATGCGAGATTAGCCAAATTTAATTAACTAGAAATAAAAAATGTATCTTTCTAAGACCATTGTGGAAAGTGCCACTTTTCTCACACTATAAGGTACTCTTTGAGAGGTTTCCTGCGCCATATTGTTTTTTATTTCAAATAGCTTTCGTGTACGTATTAGTATAGTAAGAAGTATAGTATGTTACTCGTGCAGAATCACCTACTTCCCACCTTGTATGATTCTGGCACCTCGTGGGAAATAGGCAACTTTCTGCACTTGTTGCACAATATACTAATACGTTTATATTTACTTCCTTGTACGAAATAGGTTTTCAGATTTCAACTGAGATATTCATTTTGATTATCCTTGGATCATTTTGACTAGTTTCGGCTTGATATCTATATGTACGTATCTCGCATAACTCAAAAATTATTAACCGTAGAATGTTGAAATTTTGTATATGGGACTGACATAAAATCTAGATGTGCACCTTTACTGTTTACTGCTATATTACTTTCCAATGAAATAAGTTTAAATTAAGTGTAGCAAAAAATATACATAATTTAATAGGCGTACAAGAAAGTTTGATTGAATAATTGATCGATCGAAATGATCTGAGTAAAAAAATATTGAACTGATCATTTGATCGATCTAATAGTTCGATCGATCTGATTTGATCAAACTTATCGATGAATTAATTTGATCCCTTGTTCCCGATTGACCAGATCAATCTTCATAGATCAAATTGGTATTAAATGATCAGATGATCTTGATTAAGCAGAATAGGGTCAACTCTTTAGTGTGCTTAGTCTGCAATTTGGGCTTAGGTAGAACGCTTTTAACTCTAGTTTCATAACGTTATATTTTTTAACTATGAATATTGTAATTCGATTGCTATCTTATTAATAAACATCGATCTGTAGTTGAGATCCATCAGATCAATCAAGATCGATAAAAAATAAGGATCGATAAGATCAGTCAAGATTGATCAGATCAGCCAAGATTGATGAAAAATAAGGATCTAACTTCAATCACAATTTCCCTGATCTCACAGCTCTAGTCATGTAATATCCAGATCAGATTTTTTAAATTTTAAAATGTTGCTGCGTAATCTGTCGCTCTGCCCACCACTGCAAGCTTAAACCAAATGGAATATAGGGTGACAGAAAGACTAATGAAAACTGTTTAATCATTTAGGTGGCCAGTTGATTGGTCCATGTCGTGGGGATTCCGGAAGTGGTTTTTATATTCGAAATAAACAACGATGGTATTTGCGAGGCATTTTTTCTAACGCATTGGGCTACGTTGTAACGTGTGATCTTAGCTATTACACAGTTTATGTTGATATAATACATTACTTGGATTGGATACGAGACACCATTGCAAATGATAGACAAGTATCTTAAATACAAATTCTTGTAAGAATTTGATTTCATTCATTTTCACTCTATCTACAACTTATAAATAATTCATTGCAGAATCCTATTCTACCACTAGTTGCTGATTTGAGAGAATAGTAACTTTGAAAATCCTCGTACAAATCCAGAAAGTACTGGATATCCCGAATCTGGTTCTAGAAAAATCCCTAATTTTAGACTTCGCGTAAATCCAGAAACTAACACCCACAATTTTTATTCTCCTACTACTACTACAAGTCCAACTATTATATCGGGTACTACTAAACCGAAATTTCCGTTCAACGATGAAATTTGTGGTGGACAGAAATCCAATGCTCTTATTTATAAAGGTGTAACAACAGTTTTTTTAATACTAGAATATATTATGTATTGAAAAGTCGTAAGTTGTAAGTTGGATATTACGCATGAAGTAAAAAAAAAAACTTAAGAAGTATGCAACTTTAATAATTTTTTTAATGTAATATAAATTATTAATCAGAAATTATATTTAATAACATGTACTTAAACAATGTATGTAAATAAAAAATAGGGTTAATATTTATAATTTGTTTTATTTAAATTTATTTTGTGATTAGTAAATTATTGTACGTCAGTAAAATTTTATCAATAGCATTCATAAAAATAAATTTTAATTTTAAAATAATATCTGATTATATAACCACAAAAATGTATCTGTGCTTTTACCGAGTGGTTTGGTGTTTGGCATTTCCGAAAAGGATAATGATGTTATAAAATAAAAATACTTAAGAAAAAGTAGTTAGTAAGATACTTCAAACACAAGAGTGTACTTAATTTAAATTCAAGGTAACACAGAATTTCAAATATTTAACTATATTTATGTATTTAGATTTTAGAAATGAAACATGCACTCATTATTATTATTTTAACATTAACCCAAGGGATTTTCTGTCAATATACATCTTGTTCAAAATATGTACATATTGAAAATATAGGAAAAGAAATCAACGCCTTTATAAGAATTCCTTATGAAAATAAAAACGCATTAATAGATATTTCTTATACTACCACAGTAAGTAATAATTGAATTTTAATAAATAATAAGTTTCTTGCATAGATATGATTACAGCTCGAAAAGTCAAGACCTGGACAATTAACTTTGCCCAATAATAGGAACACAAATTATATAAAGTTACAATATATTTTACATCCTATGGTATTTCAACCAAATATAGTTAAAATTCATATTAATGGCAAAATTATTTGTAGTGATAAAAGTAAGTATATTTTGTTACAATTAATACAAAATATAGATATACAACAGAAATTAATTTTATGCAATTAATCTAAGCTTAGTTTATTAACTCTTAACCAGTGGCAGTGATAGATATTGTAGATTACAGAGGCTCACTTCATAAGTTAAAAAAAGAGGTTTTTTTCTAACATAGCCCACCAATCGATTCGACGGGCAAAATTACATAGTTTTTATTCCAATGGACACAATTTGAAAAAGGAAAAACTGATAATAGTCCAAATCGAAGAAAACTCAAAGATTTCTTACATTTTTCTCGATTTTTGATGAATTTGTTTTCAGGAAAATAAAAAAATTTGAAGAAAAAAGATCTAGAGCGAAAAATTGAAATTCTGGTTCTTTCGTTTTTCTCATTTGTCACCAAATCGTTCCAAAAAAACGTGTACGGCTTTAGAATCAACTGGAATAATCAATGGAATTATATCTCTACCCATTTTAGAGACACTTTCTTGAGGTACAGCTTTGAGAGCAAAAATCTCAAGAACGAAAAGACATGATTAAATTCTGTTTCTAAATCAATATGAACTATTTTCAAAAGCCAAGATTTTGGACTAAAAACAATAAAAAACAGTAATTCTTCAGTTTTAACTTTGATTGGAAATAACGAGGATATGTACAAAAGCCTATAAATCTATTTTTAACTTAAGAAGTGAAAGATTTTGTAAAATTTTGGGTTCTTTTTTGATCGTATGGTAATAAAATTTCTACAATGGTTCGGGACTGTAAAAACAGCCTGACCACTGCTCTTAACTATTCAGAATCCACTTCAACTTTGCATTAGAAGCTTTAGATACTCATCGTAAATTCAAGAATAAGCATACTTCAGTTCAGTGAATTCGTTAATTTCTCCATTTAGTTCTCTATAAAATGCTATTGTTGATCTTCTTCTTCTAGTGTATTTATGTAGTCAATAATATGCCATGATATATTTTTATAAATGTTCTATAAATACAAATAGTAAAACATTCATTTTGTAGGACAAAACATATCTCCTTTTTTATGTGAACAGTCATTCTACTATCGAAGGGATGATTATGTTACTTCTCTTCCACGTTGTACTTCTGAACCTCTTCAAAGAATACCAGATACAACAACTAGTGCCACTCAAAGAACGACTACTGCCACCACAAGATTGACTACTATGCCACCGTTTAACGATAATTTCTGTGGGTATCAAAACTCAAACCCTCTTATCTATGGTGGACAAGTAGCAGAGCCGAACGAGTTCCCTTGGTTGTTGGCGATTCTATATTTTAATGTCACACAGATTCCGAGATACAGATGTGGAGCGACTTTAATATCTCAAACACATGCTTTGACAGGTACGTTGAAACAAATTATTTTATATTTATAACAATTAATATAAATAAAATCGATTCGGATTAATTATGACACATTGGAATTAACAGAATTTGATTCAATTAATAATAAATTCTAAAATAAAACAATGAAGAACTCTAATTCTTCCCTTAGTGTAATTAGATGAATTTCACACCCCGTTAAAACTAATGAAATCTTGCAAAAAAAATTAAGTGAACTTTATTTTTGTTTAAATCGAACCTACAATGTCCAATTTACATTTTACGTTATATAACTTCGTTTTAAAGTATCATACTTAAAAAAGTCGCAAATTGTGACATCCATAGGTTCTGGTGCGAAGTGGATGCCGATCCCAAATATAATGGTTTGGCTCGTTTGAATGTTGGTAAAATGGACAGTCTGTGATTTAAAGCATTGTAAGGCCTTTGTGTGTCACTATATTTGCACAAGATTATTCAATTTGTAAGTTTTGATGTTTGAAACGAAGTGAAGTTGGGTAGGAACCTTGATACATCACTGGACAAGGAGGGAAGCGAGGTACTTCAGCTGCGTTTTGAAGAATATAATTTTTAAATTTTTTTCATTATTAAAAGTCAATTTGGGAAAAAAAAATACGGGTCTAATATTTTTCATTATTTTATTGATAAGCTAAAAATGAAAAATCGTGCAAGTCCTCATTATCGTAATGTTTACTAAGTGTTAGATTTTACTACCTGAGAGAAGCGTACTTAGTTACTGTAAAGTAACATAATTTTTGCCCTGATATAATTCCATAAAAACTAGTCACCGGTATTGTTTACTTGGGTTACACAGTGCGTAGAACTCTAATTCTTGCCCTAACGTAATTAGGCTAAAATCCTCCTCCGTAAAAACCAGTCACGGTATTGTTTATTACCTATGAAAGTGGACTACTTAATTATGAATTACTCTAGTTCTTGCCGTAATGTATTTAGACTAAAATCACCCTCCGTAGAAACCAGCCGCTGTTACAGCCCAATTAATTTCTTTTGGATATTTTTTCAGCTGCTCACTGTGTTGTGAACATGAATGACACTATCATGTATGTGGAATTTGGAAGACACAATATGAGTGTTAACAATGAACCAGGCTTTGAACGTAGATGGGTAAAATCTATAACATCTTATCCAGGTTACGTTTTGGGAACAGCGCATAACGATATCGCTGTTCTTTCGTTCGATTCCATTGAATATACACCAAAGGTAAAATATTTTAGATTGACTACACCAATATTATTTTAATATAATTCATTATAAAACATTCCCAAAAAAATTGTATCCTAAATTTGATTAATTCGGTTATATACTTTACTTTGAGTTACTTTCAGATTCAACCAATTTGTATATGGACCGATCCCAACACACCTATAGTAAATGGAACCATAAGTGGATGGGGTGATCCATATAATGATGGTAGCATATCTGATGTCCCCATGAAAGTGAATCTCACTACAGTTGATTTGGAAACGTGCAGAAATTCACACCCTATGCTTAACATGATAGCTACAGACAGAACTTTCTGCGCAGGTAAATAAATCAGGCGATTATCAATTTTGTGCCATACTCTATTTGGTTTAAGAATGCAGTGTAGTGTAATATAAGAAGATCCTTTTCCGGTTTGTGATGTACAAATGCGAGATTAGCCAAATTTAATTAACTAAAAATAAAATATGTATCTTTCTAAGACCATTGTGGAAAGTACCACTTTTCTCACACTAGAAGGTACTCTTTGCGAGGTTTCCTGCTCCATATTGTTTTATATTTCAAATAGCTTTCGTGTACGTATTTGTTCTGAAACTTTTAGCAGTGTGATCGTAAGAAAAGTATAGAATGTTACTCGTGCAGAATCACCTATTTCCCACCTTGTATGATTCCGGCACCTCGTGGGAAAAAAACTTTCTGCACTTGTTGCACAATATACTAATACGTTTATATTTACCTCCTTGTACGAAATAGGTTTTCAGATTTCAACTGAGATATCCATTTTGACTATCCCTGGATCATTTCGACTAGTTTCGGCTTGATATCTATATGTACGTATGTCGCATAAATCAAAAATTATTAGGCGTAGAATGTTGAAATTTTTTATATGGGACTGTCAATAACACCTAGATGTGCATCTTTAATTTTTACTGCTATATTACTTTCCAATGAAATAAGTTTAAATTAAGTGTAGCAAAAAATATACATAATTTAATAGGCGTACAAGGAAGTTTGATCGAATGATCGATCTATCGAAATGATCTTAGTAAAAAAAAAATATTGATCGTTTAATCGATCTGATCGTTTGATCCATCTAATAGTTCGATCGATCTAATTTGATCAAACTTATCGATGAATTAATTTGATCCCTTGTTCCCGAATGACCAGATCAATCTTCATAGATCAAATTGGTATTTAATGATCAGATCGATCTTGATTCAGCAGAATAGGGTCAACTCTTTAGTGTGCTTTCAACTCTAGTTTCATAACGTTATATTTTTTAAGTATGAATGTTGTAATTCGATTGCAATTTTATTAATAAAGATCGATCTGTAGTTGAGATCCATCATATCAATCAATATCGATCTAATCAAACAGGATATTTTTTTCTGAACGATGAAGATCGATCAAAAATAAGGATCGATCAGATCTATCAAGATTGATCAGATCAGATAAGATCGATGAAAAATAAGGATCGATCTTCAATCACAGTTTCCCTGATCGCACAGCTCTAGTCATGTAATGTCCACATCAGATTTTTAAAATTTTAAAATGTTGCTGCGTAATCTGTCGCTCTGTCCACCACTGCAAGCTTAAACCAAATGGAATATAGGGTGACAGAAAGACTAATGAAAGCTGTTTAATCATTTAGGTGGCCAGTCGACTGGTCCATGCCGTGGGGATTCCGGAAGTGGTTTTTATATTCGACCTCAACATCGATGGTATTTGCGAGGCATTATTTCCAACGGATTGGGCTACGTTGCAACGTGTGATCTTAGCTATTACACAGTTTATGTTGATATAATACATTACTTGGATTGGATACGAGACAGTATTGAACATGATAGACAAGTATCTTAAATACAAATTCTTATAAGAATTTCATTTCCTAACTTTTTCTACAACTTATAAATAATTAATTGCAGAATCCTATTCATGAAACATTGAACACAGAACTTGTCATATGATTCCGTATGACCGGATATTTACATAATGTACGTATTTTAAATTTTGTACAAACATAAATCTATTATATGACAGTTGGAAATAAAGATTCATATTGTGCTCGCGTATTACAGTTATTATCCAGATGAGTTCCATCTATGGCACAACATTCCTATGTGGAACAAGGCCTCAAGTACCTGAGGTACTTATTTCATGACAGGTTTTACTTGCATTTTAGTGATGCAGGTTGTCAGCCTACAGTCTCTACAAGGTCAGCACACACCGAGCTGTTGTGCGGTAACCCATCCAATTGGACAGGGCGGACATGTTGCTTATCTACACGATCAGACAAGACACGCCACGACCACACAACCGTACTGGCTGAAGATGAGTTACACTTTTAAATAATTGTTAACATAGTACACTCGTTGAATAATACAAGTACTAATATACACCATTTTATAGTGGATTAATGTATAATGTTTTATATATTAGTTCGAATGATGTATTTCATTTGTTTTATTACCTCATAATTTTATCTTTATTTATGTCAATTGTTTTTATTACTATTAAAATATATTCGACAGTAAATAATATTCATGTATATAATACTATATTTTTTCTACTCCTGTAAATTCGGAAAAACGCATAAATATTTTATAAAATGGCAACATAAAAATATACAATGACAAATTACTAAATTATCTGCTGTCAAAAGGCCGTAGGAAGAGTGGTCTACAAAATGGCAGATTTAAAATAAACGAAAATAATTGATTTGTGGTTTTATGATTGGCCTAGAAGAGTGAATTTTATACGTTATTATATTTTATTGTCCTATAAAATAAGGCTACCATAAACCATAATTAATCAAGAATATTGAAATAATGGATATATTGATACTGAGTAGAAAAAATATTACTAAAATATAGTGATAGTTAATATTATAAATAATATTCGCTAGTAATTGTAAAGTCTATAAAGAAATTCTGTACATATCGTTTGTCATGTAATTTTCAATCTACCGCTAGTTGCTTTAATCGTTTGGGAATAGAAGACAAGAACCTGAGAATAGTAACTTTGAAAATCCTCGTACAAATCCAGAAAGTACTGGTTATCCCGAATCTGGTTCTAGAATCCCTAATTTTCGACCTCGCGTAAATCCAGAAACTAACACCCACAATTTTTATCCTCCTACTACTACTACAAGTCCAAGTATCACATCGGGTACTACTAAAACTAAATTTCCGTTCAACGATGAAATTTGTGGTGGACAGAACTCCAAAGCTCTTATTCATAATGGTGTAACAACAGCTAAAGAAGAATTTCCTTGGCTAGTCGCAATGAAATATCAAACTGATAGTGGAGTTCCAATATTTCGGTGTGCAGCAACATTAATATCTAATACACATGCGTTGACAAGGTAATTCAAAATCTCAATTCGTAAATATCCGCTCATTTATATTATTTTTAGATGCTCACTGTGTTGTTGTTAGTAACACAAAAAATTATCTGGAATTTGGAAGGTATAATATGAGCGATGTCACTGATATGTACAAAAATATTCAATATCGAGTACCCAAAACGATTACTTCTTATCCGAACAACAAAATGGACGCTGAAAATGACATAGCTGTGAATACTTGAACCATAATATTCATAATCATTCATAAATTATTTTATTAAAAACCTTACTATTTTATTTACGCAAATTTCCAAGTAAGGAAAAATAGTATATTATTTAACAAGCATAATATGTAGGCTATATTACACGAGGATGTAATTAAAAATACGAGCGGTAGCGAGTATATTTAATTATCCGAGTGCAATGTAGCCATATTATGCGAGTCAAATACTATACTTTATCTACAACTATCAGGCATATAAAAAATCTGATATTATTTGTTAAATATTCAGTTAGGTGTGAGTAGTTCATATATAGCTTAACAGATGGCGCCACAGTAGCACTTAAATGTCAAAATAACTATTCAAATTGTATTTATTATACTTTTATAATCATTTATATTGATATTTATAATAAAAAATATATTATTAATAAATTAACAGTTTATTAAAATGTTATATGTTAAATTATATGCTCTATTTATTACAGAAAAGCATAGTGTGTAATATAACCAGGGTATGTAACCGAAAAAAATACCGGTTAACAGTTAACCCTTATAGAGAACGTTATAATAATAACGGTTTTAGTTCGAAAACCGGTTTTTGAAAATTGGAAACCGGTTAATATATCGGTTAAAAAAAATAATTAAAATTAATGAAAACAAATTAATTAAAAAAATTTGATTAAAAAAAATACAGAATAATTAATTAAAAAAATATCATCTGAGAAAAATATAACAATTAAAAAAAAGAAATTTAATTAATGAGTATTCACAAAAATTCTCGTAATATCTTCAAAAAAACGCAGGTCACTTTTCAATTTTAAACTTGCCTGTGTTGACAAAGGCCGTATTTATTTGGGACTTTTTAAGTAACCTTAACGGCCAAAGAGACTACCTACATTTATGACTCTTCAATAAAATGTTAATTGTAAAAACTGTCATGACTCATGTTCAAATACAAATAGAAAACGTAGAAAACACAGATATAAAAAAATATATAAAAAAGTTTCTCGCTAAATGATATTAAAATAAAGGTTAATGTTCGCTAAAACCGGTTTATTTTTTTTGGTTAACGGTTACCGGTATTTTCGGCCTGAAAATATCGGTTATAATTACGGTTAAAGTTCGCAATTTTCGTTCAAAATATCGGTTACCGGTTTTTATTAACCGGTTTTTTTAATCGGTTACATGCCCTGAATATAACATTTCATATTACACTTGTGTAATATGAGTAGTATATTATATGTAGTATCACACGTATAATGTACCATATTTCAATAGTTGTAGATAATAATTATTTAAAACATACTTATATGTTTTTATAACAGTTAAAATAGATCAATTTCTGTAATTGAAATATTTAGCGAACCCCACTTTTTGAAATCTGTATTACCTTAATACATTTCTGAAAAAACACCTGTGTTAGATTAGGATTAGATAAAGTTTCTTATAAAAAAAAATTAAAAAAATAGTGGAGGACATCATTCTCTTAACAATGTCGATAATCGGAAATATGAAAGAAAACCTTAGTCCTTTGAAATATTTACCCGTATTATCGTCAGTAAATAAAGCAGCTCTGAATAATAGTTACCATAAGTAGTAATTATTAGTGATATTTTGTGTTGAGTTTCCATAATGAAATGCATTGCAGGAGGAAACTACTCAGGTGTTTGCAGAGGAGATTCTGGTAGCGGATTCTATGTGAGAGCTAATAAACGATGGTTCTTGAGAGGAATTGTTTCACATAGTGTAGGACGGTACGGAACCTGCGATACCTAGCATTATTCTGTTTATCTGGACATTGTTCCATATTTAACTTGGATACTTGATACTATTTTATCCTAATTTTAAGTAGTAATTATAGAAACAATTCTAGTATTAAACAACAGATAATTGTTAGTTTTTTTTTAATACTTAATAGAATATTATGTATTGTAAAGTCGTAAGTTGTAAGTTGGATATTACGCATGAAGTGAAAAAAAATACTTAAGAAGTATGCAACTTTAATAATTTTTTTAATGTAATATAAATTAATAATCAGAAATTATATTTAATAACATGTGCTTACACAATGTATGTAAATAAAAAATAGGGTTAATCTTTTTAATTTGTTTCATTTAAATTTATTTTATGATTAGTAAATTGATGTATGTCAGTAAAATCTTATCAATAGCATTCCCAAAATAAATTTTAATTTTAAAAAAATATTGATTATAAAACCACAAAAATGTATCTTTGCTTTTATCGTCTGGTTTGGTGTTTGGCATTTCCGAAAAGGATAATGATGTTATAAAATAGCAATACTTAAGAAAAAGTAGTTAGTAAGATACTTCAAACACAAGAGTGTACTTAATTTGAATTCAAAGTAACACAGAATTTCAAGTATTTAACTATATTTATGTATTTAGATTATAGAAATGAAAAAAGCAATTATTATTATTATTTTAACATTAACCCAAGGGATTTTCTGTCAAACTACATCTTGTTCAAAATATGTACATATTAAAAAAAAAGGACATCAAACCAACGCCTTTATAAGAATTCCTTATAAAAATAAAAACGCAAAAATAGATATTTCTTATACTACCACAGTAAGTAATATTTTTCTTTTAATAAATAATAAGTTTCTTGCGTACATATGTTTACAGCTCGAAAAGCCAAGACCTGGACAATTAACTTTTCCCAATAACAGGAACAGAAATTATATAAAGTTTCAATATATTTTACATCCTATGGTATTTCAACCAAATATAGTTAAAATTAATATTAATGACAAAATTATTTGTAGTGATACAAGTAAGTATATTTTGTTATATTCAATCCAAAATACATATATGTAACAGAAATTAATTTTGTGCAAATAATCTAAGCTTAGTTTAACACTTAACCAGTGGCGGTGCTAGACATTGTAGACTATATAGGTTTACATATTTTTTATTCCAATGGATACAATTTTTAGAAATGAAAAACTGAAAATAGTCCAACTCGAGAAAACTAAAAGATTCCTTTCGTTTTTCTTGATTTTTGATGAATTTCGTCTCTAGAATATTTTTTTTTTTTTTAAGAAATATACCTAGTTCTAGAGCGAGAAACTGAAATTCCGGTTTTCGTTTTTCTCATTTTCACCGAATCGTTTCAGAAAACGGGTACGGTTTTAGAATCAACTGGAATAATTATTGAAATTATATTTCTATCCATTTAAGAGATACCTAAATACACACTTTTTTGAGGTGCAATTTTGAGAGCAAAAATCTCAAGAACAAAAAGAAATAATTAAATTCTGATTGTCAATCTATATGCACTATTTTAAAAAATCAAAATTTTGGATTAAAAACGAAAAAAACCTGTAATTCTTCAATTTTAATTTTGATTGGAAATAACGAGGATATGTCCAAAAGCCTATAAATCTATTTTTAACTTAAGAAGTGAAAGATATTGTAAAATTTTTGGTTCTTTTTTGATCGTATGGTAATAAAATTTCTACAATGGTTCGGGACTGTAAAAACAGCCTGACCACTGCTCTTAACTATTATTCAGAATCCACTTCAACTTTGCATTAGAAGCTATTTTAGATACGCATCATAAATTCAAGAAGAAGCATACTTCAGTTTATTAAATTCATTAGTTTGTTCATTTAGTTCTCTAAAAAATGCTATTCTTGGTCTTGAACGTAACCATTTTTTAAGGTTGACATTTCATCTAGTGTATTTATGTAGGCAATAGTATATAGTAATATGCTGTAATATATTTTTATAAATGTTCTATAAATACTAATAATAAAACATTCATATTGTAGGACAATACATATCTCCGTTTTTATGTGTACAATCATTCTACTATCGAAGGAATGATTATGTTACTTCTCTTCCACGTTGTACTTCTGAACCTCTTCAAAGAACACCAGTTACAACAACTAGTACCACTCAAAGAACGACTACTACCTCTACAAGATTGACTACTATGCCACCGTTTAACGATAATTCCTGTGGATATCCAAAAAAAGTCAAAAAGGTCTATGGTGGACAAGTAGCAGTGCCAAATGAATTCCCTTGGTTGTTGGCGATTCTATATTTTAATGTCACACAGATTCCCAAATACAAATGTGGAGCAAATTTAATATCTCGGACACATGCTTTGACAGGTACGTTGACACAAATTATTTTATATTTATAACAATTAAGTAATATAAATAAAATCGATTCAGATTTATTGGGACAAGTTGGAATTAACCCAATTTGACTCAATTCATAATAAATTCTAAAATAAAACAGTGAAGAATTCTAATTCTTGCCTTAGTGTAAAGATGAATTGCAGCCCCGGTTAATACTAATGAAGTCTTGCAAAAAATAAATAATAAGTGAACCTTTTTTTTATTAAATCGAACCTACAATGTCCAATTTGTTGCTCTTTAATATGTGATTCTTTTTATTTTACATTTTATTTTATATAATATCGTTTTAAAGTATCAATACTAAAATAATGTAGTATTAGTTTTAATCGAGAGGATGTTAATAAAAAATATTTTTTTGGAGTTGCAGTCATTTAATAAAATCCACTAATTCAACGACGTTTCGATTGTAAATGAGAAACCCCGATGAAGAGTGACTCCCAAAAAGATCTTCTTTTATACTAAAAAAAGTCGCCAAAATTATGACGTTCTTGGTTCTGGTGTGAAGTATTGTGGTTTTGCGCGTTCGAAAATTGGTATAGTGGACAGTCTGTGATTTAAAGCATTGCCAGGCTTTTGTGCGCCACTATATTTGCAAAAGAATATTAAAGTTGTCAATTAAGATGCTAAAACATTATATTTGACGTTTGAAACGAAGTGAAGTTGGGTAAAAACCTTGATACATCACTAAACAAGGGGGAAAGTAGGGTAATTCAGCCGCGTTTAGAAGGATATCATTTTTAATAGCAATTTTCTCATTATTAAAAGTAAATTAGGGAAAAAATAAAAAATACGTGTCTAATATTTTTTTATTATTCTATTGATTAAAGTTAAAAATGAAAAATCGTGCAAGACCTTATTATCGTAATTGTTAGATACTTTAATTCTATTGTTCTAATTAGATTAAAATCATCCTCCATAAAAACTAGTCATTGTAATATTTATTAACTGTCAAAAGGATGCTCAATCACTTTGAAATATTGGCTTCAGAATTCATGCACTAACAAAATTAGATCAATAATAAAATAAAGAAAACACTCGGTAACGTTTCAAATAATTTTATTAACAAAAATTATTTGAAACGTTACCGAGTGTTTTCTTTATTTTATTATTTAACTAAGATGTTTCAACGAGAGCCAACACACGCTTCTATCAATTTTAAAAATTAGATCAAAATTACCCTCCTTATTGAAAACTAGACACCGTAATGTTTACAACCTGTGGAGGGATACTCTAATACTTGCGGTAACACAATCTAATTTTTGTCCTAACATAATTAAAATAAAATTATCCTCCAAAAATACTTATCACCGGTAATGTTTACTATCTGAGCATGGTCACTCAATCATCTTTCGTAAAAACCACTAATTTATTAAGTTTGTTCCAACTAAATATTGCTCACGGTTTGTGATTAGTTCCTATATCAGTGAATGTACCGTGGTTTCCGCATGCGCGGTCTATGGATGGTTCCGGACCATGTTTTTGATGGAATGCATTGCGGACTGATTCTGAACCGGGCATGTCATTACGGTCAATTGTGTAAGGTTTGTTTTACTTTTACCTGAAAATAAATCTTAAGCCGGCTTCCCACGACGCGGGGCTCGGCGAATTTTTACCTGCTTTTGGCGAGCCTCGCGCCATGGGAATGAGGTGAATCGTGGCTCGTTGGCTCGGCTCGGGCTTCCCGTCAGTTGTCGATAAATTTGGCACAAGTCAAAGAAAAATGCGCCGCTCGTCTAAGCTCGGCTTGCAGGTTATGTTTTGTATAAAACTGTTTCATTACTATTTGACATCGTGGTATATTATCTCTATATATTTTATTATACACATATTATATATCAGGTATGTATTTATAATTATTACTTTTCCGCATTATTTTAAACTACCTCAGTTAAACTATGTATCTTTGATCTACATCTTAATTATTATTATGTTGTTATTATTATTATTATTAGAAGTTTAGAAGTAGTTACAATTGCATACAGGTGGTTGGCGAATGGCTGGCACCGAGAATATTTGTCATCCACCAGCGTCTTTTTCTTTTGGTCTGTTGTTTTTTTAAATAGTCACCTCTCAAAATGATATAAGCAGCTGCACAAGCAGAAATCTTATTCCGTCGATTATTCATTTTCAACTGAATGGCTTGGCAGAGCTACTACAAACGAGCCAAAAATCCTCCACAAGCCACGAACCAGGCGCCATGGGAACAGTCAAAGCGCGTTAAAGCTCGTGCACGTCCCAAGTCCATGAGCGGCGCGATGCTCACCAAGCTTCGCGTCGTGGGAAGCCGGCTTTAATATGGAAGATAAATAATAAAATCACTAGCTTGTTTACAAAAACCTCATTTTTAAACTTAAAATTATCAGAAACTCTGACAAACCATACATGCTCCGATTTTCTGACTATTTTGACCGTCAGATTGGTTCGGGATCGATCAGAAAACAGTAGGAGCAGTTGACTTTTTGTCAGAGTTTGGGTTTGATATCAGTTGGAACGCATTTTTCAAACTGCGCATTCGTCGTACAGTTCCGAACTAATTTGGAGATTAGTTGGAACAAACCTATTAAGAATTACTCTAATTCTTGCCGTAATGTAATTAGACTAAAATCACCCTCCGTAAAAACCAGGCGCTGGTACTGTTACAATTAATTTATTTTGGATATTTTTTCAGCTGCTCACTGTGTTGAGAACAAGAATGACACTATCATGTATGTGGAATTTGGAAGACACAATTTGAGTGTTAACAATGAACGACTCCTTGAACGTAGATGGATAAAATCTATAACATCTCATCCAGGTTACGTTAAGCGACAAGCGCATAACGATATCGCTGTCCTTTCGTTCGATTCCATTGAATATTCAACAAAGGTAAAATATTTTAAATTTACTATACCAACATTATTATAATATTTGTCATTATAAAACCTTACAAAAAAATTGTACCCTAAACCAAATTTTGGTTGATTCGACTATACTTTACTTTGGATTACTTTCAGATTCGACCAATTTGTATATGGACCGATCCAAATACACCTATAGTAAATGGAACCATAAGTGGATGGGGTGATGCATATAATGATGGTAGCATATCTGATGTCCCCATGAAAGTGAATCTTAATGCAGTTGATTTGGAAAAGTGCAGAAATTCACATCGTCTGCTTAAAATGATAGCTACAGACAGAACTTTCTGCGCAGGTATATAAATCAAGCGATTATCAATTTTGTGTCATACTCTATTTGGTTTAAGATTGCAGTGTAGTGTAATATAGGGAGATCATTTTCCGGTTTGTGATGTACAAATGCGAGATTAGCCAAATTTAATTAACTAAAAATAAAAAATGTATCTTTCTAAGACCACTGTGGAAAGTGCCACTTTTCTCACACTATAAGGTACTCTTTGAGAGGTTTCCTGCGCCATATTGTTTTTTATTTCAAATAGCTTTCGTGTACGTATTTGTTCTGAAACTTTTAGCAGCGTGATCGAAAGAAAAGTATAGAATGTTACTCGTGCAGAATCATCTAATTCCCACTTTGTGTGATTCTGGCATCTCGTGGGAAATAGGCAACTTTCTGCACTTGTTGCTCAATATACTATTACGTTTATATTTACATGCTTGTAGAAAGTAAAGGACGTATTTCGGTTTTTAGATTTCAACTGAAATATCCATTTTGACTATCCCTGAATCATTTTAACTAGTTTCGACGTGATGTCTGAAATTTTGTATGTGAGACTGCTATAAAATTTAGTTGTGCACCTCTACTTTTTATTGCAATCAGCAGTGTCAAACGAGCACTATGAAAGGGGTTTTTGATTTTTTTCTCGATCAGCCGTAGAATGTATATTACTTTCCAATGGAATAAGATTAAATTAAGTGTAGAAAAAAATATACATAATTTAATTGGCGTACAAGGAAGTTTGATCGAATGACCGATCGATCGAAATGATCTCAGTAAAAAAATAATGAACTGATCGTATAATCGATCTGATCGTTTAATCGATCTTATCTGATCAAACAGGATATTTTTTTTTCTGAACGATTAAGATCGATCAAAAATAATGACCGATCAGATTAGTAAAGATTGATCATATCGATAATATCGATCAAAAATAGTCATGTAATGTCCACATCAGATCTTTTTACCTTTAAAATGTTGCTGTGTAAACTGTCGCTCTGCCCACCACTGCAAGCTTAAACCAAATGGAATATAGGGTGACAGAAAGACTAATGAAAACTGTTTAATCATTTAGGTGGCCAGTCGACTGGTCCATGCCATGGGGATTCCGGAAGTGGTTTTTGGATTCGACCTAAAGATCTATATTATTTGCGAGGCATTATTTCTAACGTATTGGGCTACGGTAAAACGTGTGATCTTAGCTATTACACAGTTTATGTTGATGTAGCACAATATCTGGATTGGATACGAGACACCATTGAAAATGATAGACAAGTATCTTAAATACAAATTCTTGTAAGAATTTCATTTCATAACTTTATCTACAACTTATAAATAATTCATTGCAGAATCTTGTTCTTGAAACATTGAACACAGAACTTGTCATATGATTCCGTATGACCGGATATTTACATAATGTACTTATTTTAAATTTTGTGCATAAATAAATCTATTATATGACAGTTGTAAATAAAGATTCTTTTTGTGCTCGCGTATTATAGTTATTATCAAGAAGATGAGTTACACATTGTAAAAAATAGTTATCGTAATACGCTCATTGAATAATACATGTACTAATATACACCTCTTATATAGTAGAGTAATGTACCTATATTGTTTTAAATATTAGTTCAAATGATGTATTTCATTTGTTTTATTACCTCATAATTTTATCTTTATTTATTTCAATTGCTTTTATTACTTTTAAAAGATATTAGACTACAAATAATATTCATGAGATCCATATAATAATAGTATATTATTCAATGAGTATATAATGTGTGCTAATACTTATAAGAATGAAATTTGCCAACACGAGCGAAAGCGAGTGTAGTAAATAACTCGAATGTATTACATACAAATAAAATACAATACTTTATCCACAACTATAACATGAACAATAATTATTTATTATTCCTCTGCCACTTTTATAGCAGATTCTGGTGCTAATCTTTCAATAATTAAAAGACATGGCGGATGGAAGTCTTCTACGGTAGTAGAGGGATATATTGAAAGTTCGTTAGAGAATTACGTACTAAATTCTTCCCACAACTTCTGCAAACACCACAGTTACAACTACCACCACATGCATTGCAGGAATTTCTTTTTCTTCAACGGAGTCTCCTCAAGGAATCACAATTTCTAACTGTTTCAATTTTACAATAAATATTAATACAAAATAAAATGTAAAAAAAAATCGTTAAAATAAAAATATATCTAAGATCGTTTAGACGGGATTTTATTCTAAATAAAAGAACGGAACACATTACAAAAATAAGATACATCATAAATACAAGTAGTTACCTAAATAAAAGAATTAAATTACACGTCCTTAAACACTGTAAGAGAAATAGTTTCAACACAAAGTATTCAAATGAAAATGAAAACAACTCAGTGACGAAATGACATATGGAGTTCACCTATTGTTTTTAAACCATAGCTTGCGTATAGGTTTACATATATTCATATTCTTTATAGATTTTTTTAACTAAATCTTCTTTTAAAAGTAATTCACTTTTATAACTGGTGACATTTTTAACACTAGAAACAAAAGCTAAAAGGCCTACTTTTAATACTATTTGTAGAAAAAATAACAAATCTAATGTAACTGGCTTTTTATGTAGAAAAAATTACTTAAATGTAATTTTGTTTTCACTTCTTTGACAGGTAAGATTTAAATTTGACATAACGGTTGAATAATATTATTCCATCGAACTGTCAATATTATTCAATTAGCAACAATATCGAAGGTCATTAATGAATAAAAACGATTGAATTCTAAGTATATTGACAGTTGTGGTGAAAAATATTAATGAAATAAATTAATTATATTAATTTTTATTTTTTTTATCTCAATTGTGTAAATGGATAATTTTTAAAAAATATTAAGATAGAATAAAATTGTTCACAGTAATAAATAATGATGTCCAAAATCAACTACCTACTTATTTTACATTTTGAAACAAATTAAAAAAATTTAAACATAATATTGTATTTTCACGTGTTGACCGATCGTGATGGGTTTATTTCAGAATCGTATGCAAATATTCTTAAATAGGATATTCTCGTACAATTTTAAGAGCTCATATCTATGGAATGAAAAGAAATAATTAAAATTTGTGTTCAAATTTTAAATTAGCCCATAGAGGTCTATCAATAAACAAAAAAAAATATTGAGAAATTTTATTATTTTCTATAAAAATGAGTTATGATGTTACTTTACAATTAAGTTCATTTTCAAAATAATATTCAAACAGATATACAAACATTGTTATTTTATATCAAATTTAATAAGGGATAAATATGTTTTTAACTGAGAAAAATTTGCAGTCGCCACTGGGACTCGAACCCAGGACCTCTGTCATTCTAGGACAGCGCTCTGCCTGACAGAGGTCCTGGGTTCGAGTCCCAGTGGCGACTGCAAATTTTTCTCAGTTAAAAACATATTTATCCCTTACTATATACTGCGTAGGAAGTTAGAGTTAAACTTCAAAAGTCATCAACATCTCAAATATCAAATTTAATGTTGATAGAAACATTTATTTGCATCAATATAAGTAATCGAAATATATTAACACAAATATAAAATAATAAGTTTACACATTTGAATGCAATTTATTTAAGTAGTATTTCCTTGAATAGATAGTCAGGAAATAAAATTGTATCAGTGTAGAGCCTATACCTTGTTGGAGGAATAAACCATATTGATTTCTTATTATTGGATTAGCACAAATATTTCCGAAGCTTGTAGCTTGAAAACCTACAAACGTAAAAGTATCTACATGCATTTTCTTTTAGTGAAAGGATTAGTTGATGTCATATTATGTAGGTAATACTTGTGTACCTCGTAACACAATTTTCTTACATTGTTTTTGCGACGAATATATTTTCCAGCTTAAAGTTTAATTATATCGTACAATTAAATTTGTCTACGACCATTAAGGTATTTGCTTGTTGTATGTTTGTTATTGCTACGGATGTATATTGTAAACACATTTTCATTTTCCACGATAACCATAGACAAAGTTAAAGTTTAAATTCATATCTCACTGTCAAAATCGTATTGTTTAATTTTTGTTTTGTAGCTAGTTGCTAGGAAGCAGGGCCGTTCTTAGAACCCCGGTGGCATACTTTGAGGGGCAGCAAATAATATAAAATAATTTTACTACTTTTATTTATAAATAATTTATCTCTCTTATTTTAATTTAGACACTGTTTACTGTTCAGTGCCGTTCTTATTAAATTTCAAATTTGTACCAACTTTTATATTTATTAAATAAACAGTTTTATTGTGTCGCAATTTAACGTCGGACGTTTGTATTAGTGATGGGCATAATCGGATTATTTGAATAATCGAATTCTACCGATTCGATTATTTCAATAATCGGATGATAATTCGAATTATTATTCATTCAGTCAGGCGCAGCCGAGCTAAATATGAATGAACAAGAGCGAACTTGCACGGTCAAGTCAGGGGATGATTATGTCAGTCTTGCCATTATTTTATTTTAACTAAAAATAAATTTAAAATTATTTCTCCAGGTTCTAAAAAAAAATTATCCCTGCACAAGCCGATTATTTTTAATTCGAATTACCGAATTTTATAATCGAATTATACAGGTTATTTCAATAATCGGATGACAGGTTATTTTTAATTCGAATTATCCTATCACTAGTTTGTATCATCAGTCACCAATTATATGAAACGCTTTGTTGGTGGTCCCTCGCAGCTTACAATTTAGTTTTCAGTAATATCATTTAGTAGAATAGTTACTTGGAATTTTGTGGATCTTATTTTCTGTTTCTAATGTCGTAGTTTTTATTATTTAGTTTCGTCCGCATATTATATTATAGCATGTTGGTACGTACACTATTTTGCATTTTTTTTTTATTAAAACCAAGCAACGAGTAATTTTATAATATTTTGGACTAATAAACAATTAAACAAGATCCTTTGTTCACATTTAGACCAGACTGATCTGAAAATAAATTTACAAATAGTAGATAGTAACTTTTCTTATAAATTTTATTGCGAACTTAATATATTTCCTGAATAATATTGAAAAATTATAATTTATATTTAATTAAAATTTCAAATATTTTATTATTAAAATTTTTTTGAGAAGCCAGGATACTTATAATATATTAAATTCTTATTTAAGCGAAAACTGTTTTATCTTTTATTTTTTACCTTACATTATTAACCTATAAAAAAAACTTTAGGGGGCGGCAAATATTTTCTGACAACCTGGCATGAATGCAACTTATTAGTGAAATATAAATAATTAATAATACCGTGGTAATAGAAAAAGTATAGTGTACAACTCACATGGAATGTCCATGTCATACTCGTATGAAATGAATACCATTCCATGCTTGTTTTATAATACACTATTGACTATCTTACATTAAAAATTATTAAATTATTATTAACCAAAACGCTAGTCCAAAAACAACTAACACATTCTAAACTTAACATGTTAAAATAAGTCTCGAATTCATAAGTAATAACTCCAGTAATGATAAAGTAGTCTACAATAGATATTTATCTTCATTCAAAAACTTATTCTGTGGCATGAATTGGCTCCTTGTCTAACAAAACCTTCATTATATTCTGTATGCAATAGCGGTAACAATATCCAAGATACCGTACAATATCTCAAGTCCTCCTACTCGACAGCGATTCTTGGATCTAGAGTGCGTGTGTTGTGCAGATAGGCAAATGTTTGCACAGCACATGCGATGTGAAAAGATCTCACGGACTCACGGCAGCACAAGAGATGTGGGAAACACTGAACACTATCGAGTACTTGTAGGTGGATGCACAAACACAACAAAAATAATCTTCTTATTATTTCTTTTTTCAATAAACACAATCAACTTAAAAAACGTATTAGAAAAAAATTAAAAATATACTCAGAAAAATCTGTTTAATAAAACTATTATTATGATTTCGTTTGTGTTTAACCTTTAAAGGTTTAATGAATGACCATATATTTCATGATATCTACAATCCGATTTTAATTTTTCTATAATGGTGGATGTCTATAATTCTATGAGTTAGAAAAAAATTTAAGATTTTTTTATTTTTTCTTCCTTGTATGAAGTAAAGAATGTATAGTAATCGTGAAAAATTTCAGTTTTCAGATTTCAACGGAAATATACGTTTTGAATATCCCTATATCTATTTTGACAAGTTTAGGCAATTTTATTGCAATCGGTAGTGACAAAAGGGCACCTTGCTCGTAGTATTTATATTTTATTTTTTCGCATAACTCAAAAAGGATTAATCATAGAATGTTAAAATTTTGTTTATAGAATTGCTATAACGTCTAGTTATATACCTCTATTTTTGGTTCAAATTGGACTCTTCAAAAGGGCACTTTACTTTTGGCAAAAACATAATAAAAATAATAATTTAATTGGCTTATAATTTTTGTTAAATCTTGATATACATATACATACCTACTTCTTTACCACTAATGTAAGTAATAATTATAAAAATATGACAAGTAAGTTCATAATGAATATTTCAATTCAAACCACTCGCTCTCTATTATAAAGGTACTAATTATGTCAGAGATGACATCATATTTATATTTAATTATAACACGATTTTCCAAAACTGTCGTAAAACTAAGTCCGTAACGATTAAGATAACAGGGATTAAAGGCATATTTCGGCATTTATTTCCACTAGCCGCGATAAAATGAGAGCGAAGGGGCACCACAATGTGCTGCGGAGTACCCCAGGCCCGGGGTAACCGGACGCATGCCCGGAATTCGTTGGCCGCCAGCCAACTTCCACATTCCAACAAATTCGGCGGAGAAAGAAAATCTGTCGTTCCGCTCGCCCTATACTAAACTTGGCAGAATAAATCACAAAAGAAGGTAGAATTATGTACTTGTGAAACAATTTGTAACAGCTCCATCGTTACGGAATCTGGGACAATGTGAAAAATGGGACGCAGATTATGTACAATAATGAAATCTGCAAGTATCTCTTTCAGGCTACATAAAATGCGCAATTCAAGTATTTAATTCTCAGTAAGGAGGGGTCAAATAAATTGAGTAAAAACTGTCAGGCTAAACATTGCATTAACAATGGGGTAGGTGACCAATATAGAATTTTAATGAAAAAACTATTAAATTATAGAAAGTACATTTATTTATGAACGTTTACATTAAAAAAGTTAAATATTTATCAGCAATTGTTTAGTAATTTGCGTTAAATAGAAACAGCGTCGATTACTATGACGTTCACTAAGTTCACACGCTGATTGGTTAAAATTTGAAGGTGTGGCAATAAACCACGCGGTCTTTGCTTTCATACACTGGCACCACACTCACACCACCTATTTTCGTCTCTGTCTACCATCGCCCCTCTCATGAACTTAGTTGACGTCATAATCTCCTCCCAAGTACTATATTATTTATTTACTTCAAAACAACTTATAATTAACATTTTAAAAAAAATACGGGTATATTATTTTTGTACAAGCTATCACATATACCAAATTTAGAAATTGGTCACCAACCCCATTGGTTGTTCATACTGAGATCAGAGCTCATTACGTCTGTTTGCTACAGACGACGGAACGCAACTCTTACAATTCCCATATGAAAATTTTCATGGTCTGAGCTTCCTTTCTTATCATATTTTGTAACAAATGACAGTCGATAAATTTTAATCTTTCCGATTCTTGTTGCAAGATCAAGAGTTCAAATCCAACGTTCAGGTTTACAGTAACATATGGAAAAACATTTCATATTGTTACAGAACTTAATTGGTTGACGCGCTACGATTTGAATTAAGTGACTGTACGCTAACTACCTAAACCACTAAAAATGCAAGTAAAACATCATGAACTAAAATCTTTCATCGATCTGGTAACACTTAGGACACAGGACTTGGTTGTCCATAGCGATTTTTTTCGTAAAACAGTTTTTCTTGTGTGTTCTAAAAATAAGTAACGTTAATTTCAAACAACGTTGAGATATCAGGTTTTGCTTCAGACTTGGGTCCAGTACAATGGAGACTTTTACAATACAGCGTTATTTCAAGGGGCCAGGTTTTTCGGTGGTTTTAGACATTTTCAAAGGGAAAAGAGTCAATTGAAGATGAAACACGCAGCGGAAGGCCTTCATCTTCAAGAACTGATGAAAATGTCGACATAATCTGAGATCTTATACATTCAAATCGTCGTTTGCTTATACTGAATGACTAGGAAAGAATTAAATTTGATTCACATCACCGTTCATCACATTTTGACTAATTCAATGGAGATGAGAAAAATCTGCGCTAAAATGGTTTTAAATAAATTAAATTTTTGGCCAGTAAAACATTATTCGTCTAAGTTCTTGTGACTTTTTCCTCTACCCGAGATTGAAAAATCACATCAAGGTAACGGACATTTCAAAATATTTAAACAGCTGTAGGTAACCGGCCAGCTAAGATCATTCCAGTATCCTAGTTCCAGCAGTGGGTAATAAATGTAGGATTATATATTTTTATTTATAAATTTCACGAAACTTTAACAATCCAGTAACCAATAGATAAAGTATGGTGGATTAATTGGATAAAATTCCCAAAACAGTCGAAATGTGTAATATGCTTTATCAATAAATCGTTAGTTACATTATTTATTAAACAATAAATAAAACCATCAGTTATAATCTAAGCCCTCAAACCAAAATTTCCGTTAGTTACTTAATGACTAATGTAACATAGTTCTCCTTCTTGTGACATTCAGTTTGAATAATACTTTTCAAAACACGTACCTAAATCTTCTGAAGGATAAATATTCATAATTTCAGGAAATATGAACATTCTGAACTTCAGTCGATAACTTCTGGAGGACTTACCTAGAAATAAAAAAAATAATTTACCAAAAAATTATGACATTTCTATATATATAAAATGTAAAAGTATTTGATAGTTAAATTCAGGATGTTTTAAAACTGGAGAGTAATCAGGGTTGTTGCAATTTTCTCCGGCCCAAAAAAAAAAAAACCACTTAAAAAAACCCAAAAAACCCACTTGATAAAATCCTTAAAAAGCTGATATTTTTTTTGGTATGGACAAAAATTATATAAACATAAATAAAGTATATATTCTAAGATACAAATAGTATAACATATAGAAACTAACACTAAAAAAAACCCAGGTGGGTTGGGTTTTTTGTGAAAAACCACTGATTTTCTCAACCCTGAGGGAAATACATTATTTTTTTAAATATATAATGTGTAAATGTAGTTAAAAGTAAAAAGTTTCCGAATTTGTAGGGAAATACAAGTTTTGAATATGAATTTTGGATGTGAAGTCAGGGTCGAGTGAGGCCTGTAGCGGATGTTCTGGTTATGTCAGGACGTGTACGCTGACGCCGAACACGCTTGCTATAAATAGTAGAGGAAGTGGCCGTTCCATATGGGGCAGACAAGCCATACCCACAGACACTCCACTGCTAATGCTGAACATCAGCTGTGGAGATCAGTGCTGCCAAACCACTCAGCTCTACTTCCTAGCCGCTGTCAGGCTGAGAACACGCCGGCGCTACGACCGTTTAGGTCGTAGTAATCTGCCAAACTACTCGGTTGCTCTACTTCCTAGCCACTTCCAGGCTGAGGACACGTCGGCGCTACGACCGTTTAGTTCGTAGTAATTTGCCAAACTACTCTGCTGCTCTACTTCCTAGCCACTTCCAGGCTGAGGACAAGTCGGCGCTACGACCGTTTAGTTCGTAGTAATCTGCCAAACTACTCTGTTGCACAACTTCCTAGCCACTGTCAGGCTGAGGACACGCCGGCACTACGACCGTTTAGTTCGCAGTAATCTGCCAAACTACCCTGCTACTCTACTTCCTAGCCACTTTCAGGCTGAGGACAAGTCGGCGCTACGACCGTTTAGTTCGTAGTAATCTGCCAAACTACTCTGCTGCTCTACTTCCTAGCCGCTGTCAGGCTGAGGACACGCCGGCGCTACGACCGTTTAGTTCGTAGTAATCTGCCAAACTACCCTGCTACTCTACTTCCTAGCCACTTCCAGGCTGAGGACAAGTCGGCGCTACGACCGTTTAGTTCGTAGTAATCTGCCAAACTACTCTGCTGCTCTACTTCCTAGTCACTTTCAGGCTAGGACACGCCGGCGCTACGACCGTTCGGTTGGTAGTAATCGTAAACTTGACAACAGTGGAAAACATGTGATGTGGCCAGCACATAACCTCTCGCCTATCTTCATTACACTTTTTATTAATATTTATATCTTCCGTGAGATGACTGCGGAGACGGTACTTACAGTATTAGTACAATTCCTTTTAATATTATCCCTAATTATTGATATTTTCACTATCAATCCTGTGTAATTAAAATAATTGTCAATGTCAATTGTAAAAAAACCTTTCACTTGTTGAATTAAAAATGGAATCATATCTAAACTTGAAAAGTTACAATTTTTAGTTTCTCACTGTACAATTTTTCATATACAGCTAATATAATCTAAAATACCAATTTTTGGGTCCAAAATTTTGCTTTTTGAAAATAGTTCATATTGTTAACCGTCGTTGCTCTAATTTTAAGTTTACAAAAATAATTTAATTATCTTTTTTCGTTCCTAATTATAGCATTCTTTCAATATGTAAAATATTTATTAACCATCACTATTGGTTTTTGTGTAGTTAAATTACTTTAATACTTAATTATTATATGTTTTCTTGCACATTTAATTAATTTAAATTTCTTGCGTCTGGTTTGTAAATTGCACCGTCTGGCACTTCATATAAGCCTCTTAATTTAGATGCACAATTAAATGCTCTACATCTACCGTCTACATCTGCATCAACACTACACAGCCACAGTATAAACGAATTTATAATTATTTTATAAGTAAAACTGTAACTATTCCATTTGGACGTTTACTTTGTGTTTAGCATATGTTATTAATTTTCTATATTACTCTTTGGTTGCATTCATTGAACAAATAAAAATTGTAAACAATATATTTGAATAATTATTAGTTGTGAATTTTTTTGAAATTTTCGGCACTTAAAAACCCCGAAAATTCTGGCTCTGATGGCATGGCTTGATTTTTAAATCATTTTCTCGATTGATAAATGAATAGGATGGTAATAAAGTACTGTAATTCAGACGTTTTGTAAGAAATAATTTTAACAACACTATATGACTCATCCACGGTTCACCCTTTTTATTTTTTGCTAACTCATTTCCAATTTTGATATTCACTTCATAAGAAGACCCGTGTGGGGTCGAAACCGGTCAGAATTGAAATAAAGCTTTCAAAAAACGACTGAATTCCAGTACATTACCTCTCTGCTCATTTTTTATTTCGCAGTAGCATAATATAAATTGCTAACAAAAACTCGTATTACAGTCATCCAAATTAGAAAAATGTATTAAGTTTTAGTACGAAACAAACTGATGAAAGTGTGAAATGAGAACATTTTGTGAAGCCCTGGTTGGTTTCCCGGCTGACACAGACAGGCATAGGGGAAGGACACACAAGGTCGCGGCGCCTCCCGTTGTAACGAGGAAGAGGTGATTGATTAGAGTGTGATCTAGTGGTCAGCTGCACTAACCAACACGAAAATTGACCTGACGCTTGTCAATACGGATATGAAGGTTAGAAAACAACCACCTTAAAATAGAACTTGATGTTTTCACCAATTCCATTTTCACAATACAATACAATTTTCACGATTTTCTACAAACATTTTGAACACCTTTTTCACCTCTCTAGTGTTACTCGTCTGACGTATCTCTATTGACTTTAGTCCTAAAATAAATTTAATGGATTAGTCCTGTTCCCTCTTCATCTCTGAAATGCATACATAATGAATAGCTATGATTATTTTGCATTTATAACGTAACTGAACGATTGTTACTATAATATAGCAGTACTTTGTCATATGCAATGGTATGTATACTGATGAGAAGAAATGATACTTGAATGGAATAAAGACAGCAATTAGCAACTTTATATGCCAGAAACTAATATTGAACGAAGTTTAAATATTTACTTTGGACTTAACTGCAGCGGTATGATGTTAACAAGAGAGCTTAAAGAATTTTTAACGTAATTACTAATTTAATAACATTCTGTTCTTTTACCAAGGAACGAATTAAGTGAAAATTGAAACGACAGCATCTTACAATATCAACGGAAATTTCTCACAATAACAAATTTATTTCTTGTTATATTATATTAATTTTATTAATATTTCTTTTTCTATGACCATTAAAATATTTGCTTGTTGTAGGTTTGTTATTTATATGAATTCGTAGTATATTGTAAACACATTTTCATTTCCCACGGCAAACGTAGACAACTTTAAGATTTAAATTTATATTGTTTGATTTTTTACATACTCGTATGAAATGAGTACCATTCCGTGCTTGTTGTACAATATACTATTGTAACGAGCGAGACTCTCCGCAGAAGAGTCATCATGGCTGACCTGTCTGGTCAGGTAATCGTGTTAAATGTCAATTGGGACAGGAACGACGCCGCTATTGTTCAGAGAATTTCTTAGTCAGAAAGTCTCTGGAATGTTCGAGAGATTAATTGGCGGCAGGTATATAAGAATAGCGTCGGGCGAATAAGAAGGTCAGTATCGGTCAGAGTGTGCAGAGAGTCACTGAAGTCAGTCAGTGTCGGTCGGTGCATGTTAGCGACATGTAAAGTAGAAATAAATAAATAGTTGGTGATATAAATATTCGTGTAAATAAATAATGCGTATTTTTAAATGTTTATATTTGTTTATTTATAGTGTTACTTACTTTTAGTACCTTTTTATAATTTTATATCCGTTATAAAAGATTCGGTTTTCTGTTATTTTTACACTTTACCTAAATAAATCAACTTTACACTTTTATATACAAATAAAAACAAATAACTGCATTTATAAAAATTGGTTCTTTTTTAATTTTTTTATTTATCACCAATGTAAAGAAAAATTGCATTTGTTTTTAACATATCACAAAAAAATAATAGTCCATACAATGTATTTTAATAGGGATTATAACATAAAAATATGAATATATAACATTAAAAAAAGAAATACAGTTTAGAGTAGATATTCAGTTGTTTGTGACAAGATTGATTGATAAATATGCCATTGTCAGGACAGAGCGAGAAATAATGTTTATGATACAAACATATTACATTTACAATTTAATTTTACTGGAAATTTATTTTACATAATATTGTAAAACAAAAATTAAACTACATTCAATTGGTATTGATGGTACTTTTTTCATAAATTACAAATTAATTACACACTAAAAAATTTGCTTACAATGCACTTTACTTTGGAAGTTACTATCGTCCCTTACATGTATTTTTATTAAACTTTCTAAGGAAACATGACAACAAAAGAAAGAATGAATAATGAGTGTCGCCACTTAGACCTTAGACAGAATTTTCATTTTTTCTACTTTCAGTGTTTTTTTTTTTTTCTTGTAATACACTACGTAGAAGACTAGACATGTACATTAAATTGTCATAATTTGTATTTACTAAAGTAAACAACAGACGTATGTGGCAGGATTATATAAACGAAAATAGGAATACAAAAGATAATTTCAAGGTAGCTAGTGTATAAATACTGCAATGGTACGGATTTGTTACATAATACGGTACTTTGTCTAGTGATTCCGACCTTTATCTAACCGGAATCAAAAACAACACACATTTGAACTGCATGACAAAACAATTGAACATACGTGAAGATTTATTGGGAATTTCATAGTGTGTTGTTTTCCACTAACATATAATTGTAATAAAGACATTTTATTATTAAAACAGATAGCTTCCTTTAGAACTGACAGAAATTTCTAAATTCTTGACCTACTGACAGGAATTCTGCACCGTGCAATAATAACTAATGAACAGTTATTGTACTATATTAAATTTCATATTGTATTTATTCTGCGATAACCTTGATAGTTTTAAATTTTAATACCAAGCATCAGTGGCGGCTCGTCCTTAAGTGCAGAATTGGAGAACCACAAAATAATTAAAATAAAATTACCCATTATTAATTAATCTTATAAGTACATTATTAAAATATATGTAAAAATCAAATAACAAAATTACTTCTTTATTTTACATTATACTGTGTCTTAAGGAGGTTTACTATTAGCCTTTGAAATATGCCAAAATGCTGTTTAGTAATACCAAAAAATTTGTTAAAATTGATTATCATACAGTGGTAAGAATACGAGTATTTTCAAATTAAAATTTACTTTAAATTAATTTTAACTTTAAAGTTTAAATACATTTTTTAAACAGTCAGGTCGTCCAACACCTGTAATAAACATAGGAATTTCGAGTAAAAGTTAAACCATATACCTAAAAGACAATTTTACTTTGTTTTTTTTTCCGTGTTTGCTGTTTGCGGACAATCATGGTGAAAAAATATGAACAGAAACTAGGGTGAGATATTAGTTGCATTTGACTGAGAAAATAAAGAAACACGATAATTTATTGTAACCAGGGCATGTAACCAAAAAAAATACTGGTTAACGGTTAACCCTTATAGAGAACGTTATAATAATAACGGTTTTAGTTCGAAAACCGGTTTTTGAAAATTGGAAACCGGTTTAAACCGGTTAATATAACGGTTAAAAAAATAATTAAAATTAATTAAAACAAATTAATTATAAAAATTTGATTAAAAAAATAGAGAATAATTAATTAAAAATTTTTTTTTTTAAATATCATCTGAGAAAAATATCACAATTAAAAAAAAGCAATTTAATTAATGAATATTTACAAAAATTCCCGTAATATATCTCCAAGTAATTTACAATCATAGTTAATCATGAAAACTAACAATATTTAGATTTACACCTTAAAATTTTGATTTTACAGCCGAAAAAATCCAAAATGACCCATTTTTCGGTCAAAAATTTTGGTTTTTTAAAATAGTCCAAATTGATAGTAGCCGATGAGCTGATTCTAAATTTTCAAACCGAATTTAATTATCTCTTCCCATTCCTGAGATATTAGGCTTCAAAGTTGCACCTCAAAAAAGTGTGTTTTTTGACTATATCTCTAAAATGGATAGAGATACAGTCTCAACGATTATACCAGTCGATTCTACGCACAAAGTTACATAAAGAAATGTTTTCTTCGCATATATGTTCTTTGGAACGATTTGGTGTAAAATGAGAAAAAAGAAAAAAACCGGAATTTCAGTTTTTCGCTGGAGAACTTTTTGGCTCCAAATCTTTTCATTTTTCAGACTTAAGTAAATACAGATGCGCTGATTTCAAATTTTCAAACCGATTTCAATTATCTCTTACCGTTCTCGAGATATTTGGGTTCAAAGTTGAAACTGAAAAAAATCGTTTTTCAGGAATATCCCTGAAATGGGTCAAGATACGATCTCGACGACTTCACCAATCGATTCTACGGGCAAAATTACATAAGTGTACCAATTTTCAGATTAATATTCCAATGGATACAATTTTTAGAGCGAAAAAACGAAAATCGCGAAAATCGAAAAATCGCCTGATGAACCCCTTGCGATTTTTTTCGATTTTTGACGATTTTCGTTTTTCCTCTATAAAATTTGTATCCATTGGAATAAAAATCTGAAAATTGGTACAAAAATGTAATTTTGCCCGTAGAATCGATTGGTGAGGTCGCCAAAGTCGTATCTGAACCCATTTCAGAATTATTCCTGAAAAACTGATTTTTTCAGGTCTAACTTTGAACACAAATATCTCGAGAACGGTAAAAGATAATTGAAATCGGTTTGAAAATTTGGAATCAGCGCATCTGTATTTAGTTAAGTCCAGAATATAAAAAATTTTGGTGACAAAAAGTTTCCAAGCGAAAAATTGAAATTCAGGTTTTTTTCGTTTTTCTCATTTTTCACCAAATCGTTCCAAAGATCGTATATGCGGAGAAAACATTTCTTTATGTAACTTTGCGCGTAGAATCGACTGGTGTAATCGTTGATACTGTATCTCTACCCATTTTAGAGATATGTTCAAAAAACACACTTTTTTGAGGTGCAACTTTGAGGCCAAATATCTCAGGAATGGGAAGAGATAATTAAATTCGGTTTGAAAATTTGAAATCAGCGCATCGGCGACTATCAATTTGCTTTTTTCAAAAAAATCAATAAATTTTACCTAAAAATGGGTTTATTTGGGTTATATCACACCCTGGAATGGGTTTAAAGTGCTTAACAATGATTTAGGTGTTCATAATTAAAAAAATAAGTTTAACACGATAATGTGTTGCATTTTATACCCAAAAATGAGTTGAAAAGTGTCTAAACATATTGTATAGTACATTTGGAAATTTTTCATACCTTAAAATGGGTAAAAAGGAACCCAAACCTGACCTAAAATTGGGTTTAAAGGGTGTCAACAATCAAAAACCAAAATTTTGGACTCATACATGGGTATTTTTGGAATATTTCAGCTGTATATGAAAAATTTTACAGTAAAAACCTAAAAATTGTAACTTTTTATATTCAACTGTAATTAGAAATTACTAAAAGTTAGTTACAAACAGGGAATGTAACCGAAATAAATACTGGTTAACGGTTAACCCTTATAAAGAACGTTATAGTAATAAAGGTTTTAGTTCGAAAACCGGTTTTTAAAAATTGGAAACCGGTTTAAACCGGTTAATATATCAATTTAAAAAATTATTAACATTAATTAAAAAAAAGTAATTATAAATATTTGATTAAAAAAAATTATAGAATAAATAATTTAAAAAAATAATAAAAAATTACCATCTGAGAAAATATAACAATTAAAAAAAACAATTTAATTAATAAATATTCACAAAAATTCCCGTAATTTATTCAGAAAAACGCAGGTCACTTTTCAATTTGAAACTTGCCTGTGTTGACAAAGGCCGTATTTATTTGGACTTTTTAAGTAACCTTAACGGCCAAAGAGACCTACATTTATGACTCTCCAATAAAATGTTAATTGTAAAAACTGTCATGACTCATGTTCAAATACAAATAGAAAACACAGATATAAAAAAAAAATATTAAATTTTTTTCTCGCTAAATGATATTAAAATAAAGGTTAATGTTCGCTAAAACCGGTTTATTTTTTTTTTGTTAACGATTACCGGTATTTTCGGCCTGAAAAATATCGGTTAAAGTTCGCAATTTTCATTAAAAATATCGGTTACCGGTTTTTTTAACCGGTTACATGCCCTGATTGTAACAAAACTAAAATGAAAAATTAATAGATAAGTTTGCCGAAAACAAGGTAAGACGATTTTTTTTTTAATTTAAATTAAAACTAACATTTTATTTCACCCACAAATATGTAACACGAGCCGGCATTGCCAAGCCTAAAACGAAAGGTGTGCAACTATTATGACTGCTAACTATACATTATTATTACATATTGAAAACTATTTTTGCTTTAAAATAGTGATGAACAAAATTGAGAGGATTTACAATGTTTTCTGTTTAAATTACAATGGTTACGTATTATCAACGTACGCAAATAAAACAATCGTAAATTACACAAGACATGCATTAAACTTTGTTCAAGTACTTACGCAAATTACTGTAGAAAATATTCAAAACTTCTCTATAATTTATCTCAGAATTTGATTGTAAATTATATTTCTAAATTTGTATGTTTATGAAAGTCTGTATTTATATTATGAAGAAAAAGAGAAAGAAAAGATGGATATGCTTAGATATGATCTGAAATGGGTTATATATTACGGAAGATGGATGTTTTACAGCAAACGTAAAATGCGCGTTGTACGAAGTGGAAGCACTATAGGAAAATAAAATATGAGAGGAAGTATCAGTAAATTTAAATCTTTAATAATCTATGAAGTACAAAATAATTTAATATAATTTTGTAATTAACAAAATATACAGTATCAAATTTTTAATTTTAAGTATTTATTTTTTACTTCAGGGCCGTTCCACTTCTAAGAACAAATTCAAATATTTGATAATAATCATAAAACGACAGGAAATAATAGAAAGCGATATTAACTCATGCTTATATTTAAGAATTCATTCATTTATTTTGACAAATAGTTGCTGTAGGTTAAGGTAAGTTTATTTGTACAGTACGTCCATTTAAATGGGTACATACACTTTCATTTAATGATAAGCACACATTAAAATAAAATCACTATTAATCAGGTTATTTTTCAATGTAAGAATCACTAATGTAAAACAGGAAGATTGGGTTAGTTTTGTTTATAATTACTGGCGCCATAAAATGCATTAATGATTAATAGCCGGTTGAACCAGTATTTCACAAATTTTAAGTTTCCATTAAATGGACAACTTCATAACGGAATAAAATGTCAAATGAAGTATTTAACAATGCTGTCAAAATGATTTAAATACAATAAAAATTAAATTAACTTTTAAAAAATATACCTATTCATGGTGATAAAAAAGTGGTAACAAATTTTGAAGAGATAGTCTTTTTATTTGCCAAATTAAACGTTATACACTTAGGTCCGGTTTTTCAATGTCCTGAAAAGTGTAATAAGTCTGCTAAATTAATTCTCATGGTAACCAAGAATTTCGGTTTTTCAATACCTTGCTAGCGTTACCAAGAAGATACATTTTAGATGACACGTCGATAAACTAACAGCTAATTTATGTTCCCGGTAAAATTTTGCCAGTAAGATATATTTACGAAGTTGATCTGAGTATGGCCAAATGTAAAATATTCTGTAGTATTTGTCAAATATTTGACAAATTTTAAAAATATGGAATTAGTACAATGTATTTTGTGACAGTGACGACAAAGAAAAATTATTAGATTTTATTACCATTTTAATTTCTAAAGTGACCATGATTTTTTCAAAAGATTTAGTAAAAATACAGTAATGTATTTATTAGTAAATGTAGAAAATATTTGGTTTTCTACTAGCAGGTAAATTGTGAGTAGCTTATTATATATTTAAAATTAAATACCAAAATTTTATTTACAGTTTTGCAATTATCCCGTTGAAACGACACCGTTCCAAACTATCAATCATTTATATGTTTTAAAATTAATACAATATTCAAAATTTGTTTAAAATGACAGTTGTTTACATAAGAATATAGCAAATATAAGTCATAATTAATACCAGCTTGAGAGTTGACAATTAAATCCGGCTGTTATTTACCAACCAGATAAATTCTTCTTGAAAAAATCGTTTTCATTACCTTGGAGTTTCTTTCTCTTTGGTAGTTAACAGAAACTTTAACAGACGATTGAAAAACCGGCCCTTAATGAATCAAAGTTTAATGCCACTTATTTTAAAAACTTCGGTTTGATAATCTCAAAATTTGTCCCTTTCTTTAACACACTGTGTACATGGATTAATATAATGATCATTTTTAAAGTTTTGGAGTTTTAAAATTAATTGTTTAAATAGTATTATTGAAAAAAAAATGCTTAAACCTAAATTAATTTTAGGAAAGATAATTTAGCACATATATTTATATGATCGTTTTAATTTTTTTTAGGTTTTTTTTTACATTAACGGTTTAATCATGACAAATGACGCAAATATAAATGCAAATTAATGAACAGTAATAAGTTTTGCACTAAAAGATTCTGAAGTAGTTGCATGCTTGTCCATCAAACATAACATGCACTTAAACCAAAACACCATCTCTGCAGCGTTTAGCGTTGTAGAAGCTAGTTCATTCTTACTTCGCGCTTGCTTCACAGCCATCGAGCAGCATGCTTTTAATACCTTGGAGCTCAGCCATAGACACTGCACCTCACTTCACACGAACATCCCGCGCCCGCGGGAAATCACGTCTATCGCTGGAAACTCGCGCTTCAGTGGCGCTTGTCGCGACGACGTGTGTCATCAGCGCCGACGCACACTCGACTAAGCGCGGCTGCATTCGCGATGGTTAAGCTTGTTAGCTCTTCCATGGGTACTTCCAACTGGGGAAGGGTGAAACAAATGACGCAGAGTTTTCAACTTGCAGGTAAAAAGAAATACTAGGGATGAAGGAAATCTAAAAGCCCTATTTTCAATTAAAAATATTTAAATTTATTTTCTTTACTTTCCTACATAACTACATTAGAGGTGGGAAAAAATCGATTAATTAAAATTATCGATTAAATTTTATAATCAATAATGGATTACTAAACTGTAATCGAACAACCCTAATATTTATATACGTCTAACCTACGTTAACATATAATAATAATGAAAAAAAAGGATTGTCTCCTTGGAGGTACAATTAGTGTAACTTTAATTAATTGGTATCCCTAAGTAAACTAACACAATTTATAGCTTTATCATTTGCTTTGGTTTCAGTATTTGCTATAATTTTTAAGCTACTAAAACCACAGCAAAATCCGTAGCATCAGTGCTCCGATTCAAGTAGGCCAAGAATCAGAACAATCTGAATATTTGCTCTTATATTTGGTCCACTGAAACCAGAGCTTCAGCAGAAGTAGAATTAGGGCAAACTCTTTATAACGCTCTAATTCTTAACTCATTAAAACCAGGGAAAACGCTTCAAAATGCTCTAAATCCTGGCCCACTGAAACTAGAACAAAATCCAGAACAGCTAAATCCGCTTCACAATGGTTTCAGCAGTGAAACCAGAGCACAATATAGAGCAACTAAATCTGCTCCAGAATGTGCTCCAATTTATGACCCACTGAATCCAAAACGAAATCCAGAGCAGCTAAATCTACTAGAATGTGCTCTGGTTTCATCAAACCTAGAATTGGAGCAAACACTTCTGGGTGCTCCAATTCCTGACCCACTGAAACCAGACCACAATCCAGAGCAGCTAAATCTGCTCTAGAATGTGCTCTGGTTTCCGCAGACCTATAATTAGAGCAAACACTTCTAAGTGCTCTAATTCCTGACCCACTGAAACCAGAGCACAATCCAGAGCAGCTAAATCTGCTCCTGAATCTGCCCTGGTTTCAGCAGGCAAGAATTAGTGTAAACACTTCTGAGTGCTCCAATTCGTAACCCACTGAAACAAGAGTACAATCCAGAGCAGCTAAATCTGCTCCAGAATGTGCTCTGGTTTCAGCAGGTGAAGAATTAGAGCACACGCTGAAGTGTGCTCCAATTCCCGGCCGGCTGAACTAGACTACATTCAGGACATCAGATGCCCTGAAAGGAAGTCTAGCCAGACCACCAGGCGTGGTGGAGGACTGACGGACCACTACCGCCCCTGCGCCCCGCCGAACGGGACTGAATGTTAGCGTCTCAGGATCCTGGGTATATCATGAGACGCGCATTGCTACCGGTCATGTGGATTCCTATTGGCTGATATTCAATCTGTAATTGTGGCTGAACTACCGGGAATTTTAAAATGAAAATTTGTATACATAGATACTTTGATGCGAGGTATTCACTGGTAATATTATTAAGGATGTAACTCAAACCAATTTTACGGTAATAATCAGTTACTAAAAAATAAGAACAAATCAGGGCTTTATTACTGAAGTGAAAAATGCTTAAATCTGGCGGAATTCAGAAACGAGACATCCATTTAAAAATTATTAAATTAAAAAAAGAACACGTTGAATACATTATTTTACAATACAAGTTCAATGAATTTTACATAGAAAATTATTAAATTCTAGATTCTAGAGTGCTAGGACAATTGACAACAATCAAAATGACCCGTTGGCTGTGCATAGCAGCTTATGATTAGTTTAGAAGTCTAATTAGCACACATGTGTACTCGGACCTCGTACTAGTTTGTAATAAGTTTGGTAATTACTATGCTCTCTGATTTCAAACGGTTAAAATTCCACATGCAAGAACAAGAAGCCTAACAAAGCTACCTATAATCAACTGGTGATAATAATAAGGTACCTACATACTGTTCTTATATGTATAATACTAGTAAATTAATTTCAAACAAAAAAAAGATTATTTTTATATGAATTCCTATTATATCCATTAAAAACTGTATGAAATAAAAGATGAGTTTCAAAATAAATGTAGTAATATAGTACGAAGTGAGGGACAATTTTATTAAACTTGTCTTCTTATTATTTGCTTTCTAAGTTTTTGGAATATATTATAGTTACTCAAATAAGTTTTGAAGAACATCGTATCGTTGGTTATCAATGTTTTATGAGTTCTATGACGCTTATCTCTAATTTTATGCACTTATTATGCCATGTAATAAAATACATTTAATATTGTTAATTAACTAACAAAATATGAAATATTAGTTATATTTCCTAACAAATAAAGTTATAATTGTTTATAAAGCAATCATCTGAACCTGTTGTAATATGCTTGGAGCTAATGAGATATACGATATTGTTTGTACAGAATATATATTATCACAAATTTATTTCATTACACACATATTTATTTTGCAGATATGTATACTAAGAAATATACTATTTTTTATTGACAGCATAAATGATAATTTTATTAACCTTAATCTACAATATAAAGTCAGAAAAAATTAAATTACAGTTATTTAAATGCAAACTCCAAATACAATAAAACAATAAATTCTATTTGATTAAGGGTAATCATTGCGGAGTTAACCACAATGGCTAGCAGTCTATTGTGATTGTGATCAAATGCGATTTATCAAATAAAGCAAAATCCTCAGTAATACGAGAATTGCGAAAGACTATTTCATCACATTCATTTACAGCCGAATTCACCATTAGTCCATTGATAATGATCAACTGATTCAAGAATCAAACTGATCCGTAGATCAATATTTGTTCTAATTCACCAACTGGATTCACAGTTTTGTTTACGTTTTTAACAGTTCATATAATTCTACGAGTGTAAATTAAACTTTTTGTCATTTTTACATTTACATTAATCGTACTTTCTGTCTAAAATATACAATGTTTTACAAATTAAAAAAATGAATAAAAAGTAAGCCTTGAAATGCATTTTTCACGCCTAGTTTAATGACATAATCTGACATCTAAAAATGATAAACATAGTGACAATGGTCCGTATTCTGCTCTCATCTCTAATGTAAAAAAGCTTCATTAAATAACTTGCAGATGCTTCACAAACATTTCGTATTCACTTGTCTTGATTAGTGATAATGTAGCACCTTTTTAGGTTAGTTACTTAGAAATGACTGGAGGCGTCTTTAAACTCTTGTTTAGTCAAAAATGGCAGAATTTGTGCGTGGTATTGATGACATAGTAAATATTCGGAAGGTTACTGAATATAGTTCAAATTAACACCTTCATTAAACATAGAGACCGTATCTAGCTAAAGAAGACTTAAAGGAGATGAAGACAATACGAATATGGACCAATATATTTATTTATTTCCTACATTTTACAAATAGTTAATATATGTTCCATATTAAGCTTATTAATTTCACATGAATAAGTGCAAAGTTCAATTAAATAAATATTAATTATAATACAACTCCATTTCTAATTTTAAATTAATAAATATATTTTAATTATTTGAACAAAGTAAATCAGTATTTTTAAATGAAATACTGCAATGAAATGAATAATATAATAAAAATTATAGTCCAGTCCATTCGTCGAATGAATTTAATTGTGCATATTACTGTGCAGTACATGGAATGGAATTCTTTAAATGCCAGCGAAAGTTGAGCTATTATTTTATGTGTCTCTACTTTCAGTTTATCATACCAGTGCAAAATTACACGTACAAAATTATACACTTAAATAATATCCAGTCAAAATTTAAACAATTGACAATGGAAAAGAAAATTACATACAAAAAAATCGCGTTCAATTTTTCAAGATTCTTTTTTTTCGCAAAGTAAATATCATTAGGAGATAAATTATTTATAGAATGTTCTTTCGAACTTCTTTTCCAACCTTATCTCACTCGACCTTTAAATAACTACAATTACTATAACGCTTACTCTACAAATGTTTAATCAAAGGTATTCATTTATTCTCGTTACGTCAGACATTCTAGAACAATTGCCAAAGTACACTTCCATTACACATTTTGCATCCTTTTCTCTCTTAAAGATTTGATATAGGTCGATCTTTTTCTGGAACATGAACTCATGTTACAACTGGGATACTGTCATTGTCATTACGATTCAGGAATAAAATAGACTTGAGTAGAGAATAAGGCACTGACCGCTTTGTCATCTAATGGCCTATGACTCCATTGCGACCGTTGCTTGTTTATTAAGTAGTTAAAGTCTCGTTTTGAAGAAGTTTGTCTACAGAGTATTCACTTGCAGTCATTATATATTTTTTTGCATTGTCTACAGTGTTAACAGTTTAATTATAATAAAAATTACATCATATTATACTCTTTCATAATGTAACATACATTATTTCTAGTTATATGAACTTATGTGTGATATTTCACACCAGTAACAATACTCGCTACACCGCTAAAATAAAAGTTTTATTAAAATCTTACCCGCAATCCAAAATGACTTCGTGATCTAATTGTTATTGTAGTCGTAAGTAGAATGAGATTTAGTTTCGAATTTGGAACAATTAACATGTAAACAATGTAAGTGAGATTAACTTGTTGAAGTTCTGATTGGAACATAATCATGCCTGAAGCAACAAGCAAATTACTTGAAGTTCAGGCTGGAGTATGACAAAAGCGCATCAAATGGTACTTTGTTACAGAAGCGCACCAAAGTATGGTACATAAGCGCAATAGAGTTTATTATTTAAATTTTCTTATATTAATTAATCTGATATAACTGTTTATACAAATATGGAATAAAATCTTTCATATCGAGTTGAAATCGGAATAAAAGGTAAAGATTTGTAAATCCATGACTTAAATTCGTACGAAATGTATTTGCTTCATGTTAGTCAATAGTTGTTTTTTTTTTCTTGATAGAAAATGTCAGAAATTATCAGAACAGTCACAAATAGAAACAAAGAAGCAATTATACATAATAATTTTATGTATTGTGCATGTGTGCGTGTGTGTGCTTGACTTCAGAATCAGGTTAGATTAGGTTAGGTTACGTTAGGTTAGATAAGATTTGGATAAGTTAGGTCAGATTAAATTAAGTTAGATTAGATTAAGTTAGGTCCGGTTAGCTTAAGTTGGGTTAGGTCGGGTTAGATTTATTTAGATCAGATTAGTTAGGTTAGGTTAGATTACGTTAGGTCAGGTCAAGTTAGGTTGGGTCAGGTTAAATTAGGTTAGGTCAGGTTAGATTTTTAATTTTTATTATAATTAAACTGTTATTACTATGAAAAATTAAACTAGAACAACAATATTACTTACAGCCGCTAGATTTTGTTATTGCTTTTCATCCATATATAGACTACTGTACAATTTTGAAAATAAAATTTATCTAAATTTCTATCGCATTTTTTCAATATTTTTATCATGTAAGGATATAAAATTATTACATGGTTCAATTCAGAAAAAAAATACGCTCTCGAATAAGCATAAAAAATTTGTATAATCCCATTAATAAAAATAACTTTGAGAACCACTGGTTTTAAAAAATATTTTATTATCTAATCATTGGCCCCCTTGGTCTCCTACAACTTTGTTATTTCATATATTTTTGTATCTGTAATAACTTTTGAGTAAAACCATGTGCCCAACTTTCGATTCCACCCTTTATTATATAAAACCTACCAGATAAATAAGTATCATGTTCTTATGTTTATATACCTATTACGTACTTTTGCTTTATGTTTACGTACTTCGTTATCCTTTTATTCTACATTGCCTGTTGGATAATTTAAAAGTTAAACACATAGAATGGAATTATTTGTTGGTTAACATATAGTAATGTAGACATTTCCATTGCAATGCATCGTTGACTGTCAAGTATTAGAATTTATACCACAATATTGTGAAGCTGGAAGAAAGATTGGAAACCAATAATCCGAGCTCAGTTGATTTACTGTGAGAGTTCTCCAAGTAATAGCAGAAAAGTCTTTCTCTTGAACGAATCGCAACTTACGGGAAAGAAGATCGAATTATGTCACTGGGTTAACTCAACCGGCATCAAGTTTGCTAATCTCCGAGTTTGTAAGAATGTTATTGGTTTTCTTCTTGTTCCTGCCGATTTTAACGTTTCTAATTGTGTTTACTTTCAAGAGGAAGTCGTAAAGTGGAATTCTATTTTGTATTGTGACTTCAAACCAATGAATCAACGGATAGCAGAATTCACAAACAAAATATCTTTCTTTTGCAACATACTTACATAAATGTATTTATTGTAACCTTCAGTTGATCAATAAAATATTTTTGCTCTCACGGAATATAAAATATTACTCTAAATTTAAATTTAATTAATAACATTTTATAACTAAGTTAATACAATTAAATATTCATAAATCATAAATGATTTATTTCACACTGATTTAATTTCCTTTAAAAAACTTCAGTTATTAACACATCCTTTACAATTTATAGTCTACTATTATGTTCCGTTTAAGGAAGTTATAATAAAATTTTAAATATTTTCTCCTATTTCAATAAACGTGAGCGCATCGTATAAAATTCAATTCTAAGAAATTTACATACCGTGATACGATACGCATACCGAGTTACATTCTTTGCGAGCAGATTTAAATTCTAAGAAAAATTCGTGTTGAGATATTGAATAAATCTGCGCCTGAATTTTTAAATTCTAAGCGAAGAATAAGATAACGGAACTATTATTAGTAAGTACATTGTTCTATTTATGGGAATTCTGTATCTGATAAAATAAATCACTGTACATTACCTAAAGGTACTCTAAATAAATATTTTTGTGAAGAAAATTGGTGGTAATTATTTATGTAATTTATTTATTAAAATATTTCCTTATATTTATAAAATTTATTTAATATAGCATTATTACATAGTGAAACTGAAATCAGGATATAGGAAAACTATCACTGAGAAATTTCAATTAACGGAAAATAATAACTTGAAATAAATATACGCATTCCGTCTTTATAATAATACAATTTATATTAATTATCTGACTTGATTTGTATGTACGTTACAAAACAATATTTAATATATAGTTTAAACTGATAATTAACATTTTCTTTCCATATTATTTAATAAATAAAATAATGCATATGATTAAATAATTCCGTTATATTGGATAAAAATTGGAATATAATATCCGATAATATAATCAACATCGGAAAATGAAAATGAAAAATGTTACAATAAAATATACTGCCATTCAAAACAATGGCGTATCCAGACATGGGCCTTCGAGGGGGACAAAATAAAGTATAATAATCAAAAAGTGTATTGTAAAAGAAAATATAAACCAAATTTTACTCTACATTTCAACATGTTTTAAAATTAAGTGTACATATATTTTTATTATATGTTAAGTTTATCTTACTTGATATCATGGGGGTATACATAGCCCCAAACCCCCCGCCCCCGTAAATACGCCACTGATTACAAAAGAAAATAAAAATATATATAAAAAATTAAATAATAAAAAAATATTCTATTTTCATAAATAACGAAACAGTAACAGCATTCAACTAATTTTGTTATAAAACATTTGAGTGCCGTTACTGCCTAGTACTATTTATTTTATAAAGTTGTTATCTCTGCTAAAATGTGTCAAAAATATCAAGGGGCCTATTCTGTAACCAGTGGTTATTTTTTAATAAATTGTTAAAATTTCTGACAAATAAAAACAAGTTTTGATATTTTCTCCATTGTTATCTATTTTCATTGGTGAGAATTTACCAACTGGCAAAAATTAACCACTGAGTTACAAAATGGGGGGGGAGGATATTTCCAAATTAGGTTAAATATGTAAAAGAACTCATACATACAGTTCTATTTATTTATTATAAAAAAGTCATTTCATAATAGTTTTTTATTTTGCAAGGCGTTCCTTAAATTCTGTTTAATCAAAATAAGATGATAATTATGAAACTTGTTGTTTAATAGCCTATTTCTGTACTCTTACTCGTTTGTTTACAGATTAACTTTTTGTGATGTTACCTATTTCCATTATAAAATGCAAGCGTGCGTGAACTTGTAACAAACTGCAAGTACTTATTATAAGAGAATGTGTTTCAGCTAAATAACAAAGAAGAATCGACCTAGATCACACCCAGGTTGTCTAATCAACAATCTGGTACTCATATTCTTGTAAGAATGCCATTTAATGTTTAAATTATAAAATATACTTAAGTATACAACTACATTTCTAAATATATGTCATAAAATGAAATTACATTATTTTTAGCATTCACGATTCAATTATAAAGATATATTTTTATAGTTTATAATTACATTACAAAAATAATTATTATTGCAAATGCATGTCTATTTTTGCTATTTTTAAAATTTGTAAATTTATGTACTTTGAATTTAAAAATGCGTATTTTACGACATTTTGCATGTTTAGAATTTTTGCATATTCCTGCATATTTTGTAATTTTCTGTATTTTTCCTCTTTTTCTGGCTCCATAAGAAAGAAACATTTTTATTTGGCTTGAGATTTACCTTTCGGAAATGTGAACGAGCAAAATTTTTCATTTAAAATGTGTACACGTGAATACTTACTGAGTAAAATTCAACTTAAATAGTTATTTACGATACAAATACAAGTACGTATAAAGCAAAAATTTGGTCAGTCACGAACGGGATAGAATTTTTAGATCCGTGAGATGAATATTATTTGGAAAAATATGTAGTAATAACAAGGGAAGTAATTTCCAAATACGCTGATGCTGTATTTTTGCGTAAACATGAAAATATTTGAAAATATCGAATTTTTAACTCGAAAATTTTCAAATTTTTACAAAATTTTGATTGCAATACTTTTTAAAGAACTAGCTACGCTGATACCAAATTTACAAACAGAATTTAATTATCTCTTTTCATTTCGGAGATATTTGCTGTCAAAGTTGTACCTCAAGAAAGTGTGTTTCTTGAGTATATTTTAAAAATGAGTAGAGATACAATTTCAACTAGTTTACCATTCGATTCTACGGGAAAAGTTATATAAAGAAATGTTTTGGCCACATATACGTTCTTTGGAACGATTAGGTGAAAAATAAGAAAAATGAAAAAACCTAAATTGCAGTTTTTTGCTTCGAAACTTTTTGTCTCCAAAATTTTTCATTTCTTGGACCTAAGTAGATATTGATACGCTGATTACAAATTTTTAAACATAATTCAATTATCTCTTCCCGTTCTCGAGATATTTGAGTTCAAAGTTGTACCTAAAAAATCAGGTTTTTTAGGTTTATACCTTAAATGGTTAGGTTTTGGGTTTCGGCGACCTCACCATTCGATTCTACGGGCAAAATTACATAAGTGTACCAATTTTCAGATTTTTATCTCAATAGATAGAATTTCTACATGTAAAAAACTGAAAATGGCCAAAAATCGAAAAAATCGCAAGGGGTTCATCAGGCAATTTTTTCGATTTTGCCAATTTTCGTTTTTTTGCTCTAAAAATTGTATCCATTGGAATAAAAATCTGAAAATTGATGTACTTATATAATTTTGCCCGTAGAATCGATTGGTGAGGTCGCCGAGATCGTAAACCTAACCCTTAAAGAAATATACCTAAAAAACCTGATTTTTTAGGTATTGCCAAAACTCAACTTTGAACACGAATATCTCGAGAACGAGATGAGATAATTGAATTCGGTTTGAAAAATTAAAATCAGGGCATCGTTGTTTACTAAAGTCTAGAAAATGATATGTTTCGGAGAAAAAAAGTTCCTTTGAAAAATTTTGAAATTTAGGTTTTTTCAATTTTGTCATTTTTCACCAAATCGTTCCAAAGAACGTATATGAGCAGAAAACATTTCTTTATGTAACTTTTTCCGTAGAATCGAATGGTATAATCGTTGAGATTGTATCTATACCCATTTTAAAGATATAGCCAAAAAACATACTTTTTTGAGGTGCAACTTTGACAGCAAATATCTCAAGAACGAAAAGAGATAATTAAATTCCGTTTGAAAATTTGAAATCAGCGCGCCGAGATCTATCAATGTACACTATTTCTCAAAATCAAAATTTTGGGCACAAAAATTAGTATTTTTAGAATATTTCGTGTTTGTCAACACAATCTTTGGTTTAATACTGTTGTTTGGTTTGTTTTAACTCTACACAACTTTGATATGGAGTTGTAGGTTTCGAAAATAAATAAAAAAGCAATCGGAGAAATTTCGAAGTTTAGGTGTTTTTCGATTTTGTCATTTTCACCTAATCGCTTCAAAGAACGTATATCTTTATAAAAGATATATTTTCTTCTTTTTAAATGTGACTTTATCAAATTAATAATTGTTATATACTAGCGACCTTAATGATAACCAATTTTAAATATCTTTACAATTTAGTTAAATAATTGTTTAATAGTCGATACATTCGAACCATATATTTTTTCTTTCTATTAAAAAAGTTCTAAAAAAGGGCGTCACCACTGTATATTTCAAAATAATTATATGCAGTAAAATATAATTTACACTTTAACTACAATATTAAGACAAGTTAATTCACATTTGCTGACCAGGGTGTTGACCTTAGTAATCGAGATGTCATTTCAAAAATTTAGGGGTAGTTTTCAGAGTTATCCCAGGATTATAAATTCGAATGATAACAAATTAACCTTGTGGAGAATAAAACAAAATAGCGATGAGTTAAATTTCCCAGAGGTCTTGAGTGAAATTAGCTTGGTAAATCTCTACCCCTGTGGTACTCTAACTCAATCATCCCCAATTTTCGTGTTCCCTAATTCGCGTAAACGTTGAAACACTTCTCGGGACAAATGAGACGGCGAGGTAACGAAAAGCTAACCCTTACGCGCTCGTAACGGACTTCGTTAGCGTCTCGGCGCCGACTCTCGTAATGAACCAGGTCACAAGCGGTTATGGGCATAATTGCCTCCCTGCGACCCCGACTAACTGGTTAAAAGACGGGGTGTAAGGTTTCCCAGCGTACCTAAGGCTTCCCCTTTATAGGTTATGTTCATTATTTTAAGTAGCTGGATTAAAAAGATTAACTAAGAGCAAAATAAGATTTCTTAATAGAAATTTAAACTATTAACCAAAATAATGCATTATCTGATTGGTTTGAAACACTATAAAATGAAGGTCATTATATCCCAAAAATTTATATAGTTCTAAAAAAAAGGAATGCCGTTTTAGTTGAGACAGCAGGTTTGTATTGATTTAAATCACTTCATTTTTTAAAATATCGTTGATTTGAATCACTGGTTCTATAATTGTTATTTAATATTTCAAATTCATATAAATGGGGGGGGGGAAGCGTGTGGGTAATGTTATCATGTGGCAATACTTTCAAGAACTACTAAATTTGTTTTATTTTGTCAAGAAAACGACTTTACTGACATTATTTTGAATTTATAACGCAGAAAATTTTTGAACAAATGTGATTGTTAAATTTACTTTGAAATGTGTTACAATAAAATCCAGTTATGACGACATCGAAGGGACACATAAATTTCGTCGCTAGAACCAGAATTTGCTATAACTGATAAAAGTAAAATAATGTTAGTGTATTTCGATGTTGTAACCAATTTGTCGCTTTAAGCGGTATCGTTATAAACGAATTTTACTGTACTTTTTTTATTGCTTCTTTAAATTTTTATTATTCTTTACATCAGTTTTTTTTTATAATAAATGCTATTTTGTGAAACACGTTTTTGAAATTATAATATACTTTTTAAAACAGTTAAAAAAAATCTTATTTAAATAAAATAAATCCGATGTTGATAAAAAAATCTGATTATTTTGCTTTTTTTTAAATCGACATTTATACAACCCTGTATTTCTGTTTATATTATACTTCATCTGTAGCACGACATTCCTGGTAGGAACTGTGCCTCAAATACAAACGTACCCTATTCCTTGTAGGAAGGAAGGCATAAAAATGATATTCATTAGAATCGTGGTTCTCAATATGAAAAACTCATGAATAATGAAAAAAAAATTACCGAGCAATATATGATCGTAGCGCTGGCGTATCCTATAATCAAATCATGGTATGTAGACAGGACAAATAATTGATTTAATGAGCTCTTCCCAAAATTTTTAAAATTATTTTTAATAACAGAAGTTTATGTATGAATATTTTCATATTTCATTTCAAATAAATGAGAACTAAATTGTAATAAATTCCCAACAAATTCAAATTAGCTCGCGGCGTTTTACTGCCTTTGACGTTTCGACAGCGCGCAGCAGACATCTGCATGTGGTACCACAAAACAAAAAAATGAGAACTATTCTGTTCAAATATATAATATTCAAAATATGTTGAATTTGAATATGCGAGAAGAGTGGTAGGTCAAAATATAAATATTAAATTGCACTTGTTTGAAATGTCAGTTGCAATTGCAATGATAAATAAATAATGTATCATGTTTCCGGGTTAATAATCGGATCCACAAAACCACAGTTTCATATACAGAAATGTACATTCCCTTTTATGAAATAATTAATATAGAACAAATATTATTAATGGATGATATAAATAATTACCAAACTTATTACATGTAGCAAATATAAATGATAACAATATTAACATATTGTTTGTTCTTGAAATATTTCTCATAACTTCAAACCTATATGTTGTTTTTAAATGTCATATTATTTTTACATACAATAGAAATAATTAATAGAAATAAATTAATTCATACACTGAACTAATCTTATAGTATGAATGGCGCCATTTATTACAGAGTAAATAAAACCTTCATTTGTCAATCACGTAACTTCTACTTACATTTTAAGACAAAAACAACTAGCCATCTTTCACCATATAATGCACTTTTTGAAATTCCTTGATGCAATAGTTAATTATTTCTAGTTCTTGTGCAACTCATTGAATTAAAGTATAAATTCACATCAGTTTTCACTAAGCTATGTTATTTCAGTTTATCAAACAGCAATGTTTATTGTTCAACTATTTACTTTTTACTGAAGATTTTTCCAATAAGAATCAATACGACGCAATAAGAATACACGTTTATAATTATTAGATTATCATATGTGACATCAGAGTTTAAATATCTGCCTATTTCGTAACGGAATGTACATGTGTCATGTACCACAATTGTGTTCTTTCATCATTCCATTTCCTGTATTGAATTGTGCCAAATATTTATAGTATTTTGATATGCTAAGCTTAAAGATAATGGTTTATATTTACTCATCATATACCACAAATTAAAAATTAATTATTAATTAGGCTTACCAAAACACACACAAATTAAATTAAGTAATTAAAACATTTTTGAAGTATTAATCACGTGGAAGATAACAGTTCTATGATATATTACAAAAATGTATCTTTAATTTTGAAATTTATACCGTTATTAAGTATTACAAATTACTTTTGTAAACTAACAAAAAACTATAATATTTGTGTAACAATGTAAAATGACCTTTTTTGTAGAAGACAGAAATTGGAATGCGGTGTATATTTTGTATGATAAGTAAGTATTTAGTTTGTTTACATCAGTGGCGTAGCCAGAAATTTCAAATGGTGAGGTATTTCGAAAGAATAATAATTCAATAAATTTTAAAAACGTTCTTTTAGTTATAACAAAAATAATAAATACAATAACCATACTATTTAACAGAAAATATTTAGAAGAATTTTTATTTAATTACTTTATAATATTAAATATATAATGTAAAAAATAAGAAATAATTTATTCTCAATAGGGAGGGGGGATTGATCCTCTTATCCCTCTCCTTCTCTACGCCACTGGCGTACCTATTTAATGTGTTTGCAGTAACATTAGTAAGAAAAACGTCTTGAAAGTGAAGAATATTTCCAAACAAAATATTTATTTGAAATTTGCCTGTATATTGTAACGATTTCAAGGTCACGCCCCAGACGACGGCCGATCGTCACAGAAAGGTCGAGAGGCGTTTTAACCACCCGTCTATTAGCAACGTTTCTATTGATCTGGCGCATCGAAGGTGCAAGAATATTCCAGAACTTAATTGCTCTAGTATTTAAGCCTGAGCAGAGGAAACCGCCAGGATAGTATGATATTAATACGCGTAGTGACCATAAATAGAAAATAAATATTGTGTAAATAAATACTGCTTAGTGTTAAATGTTTAAATAAATATCCATAGTGTTTTATCATTATTCTTAAATTCGTATTTATAGTTGTTAATTCATAGTGTTACTTATTTTCATTATCTTTTATTATTCATATTTTATTTATTGAACTTAGTCATATAAATATTCGTGTTTCAATCATTTTTACACTTCAACCAAATAAATAAACGTTAGGTACAATATTTTCCATTACTAACAAATTTGCAAATTTTCAAGACAACCTAGTGTTATTATTTCCAAAAATAATTATGACAATTACTAATTTTCATTGTTTTATACAATTTTTCTGCAACTATAAAAGATAAGATGTTAAAGTTCTTTTCAAAATTAAACAATAACACTCCCAGGAGAATTTTGGAATTTCCAAACATTTATTTAAATAGTTTCTTAAGAAATAATTAAATTCAAATTTAAATTATATTAATCCGACAATATTGACATATAAATACCAAATTTTGTTTTTCTACATTAGTTTTGTTAGTTCAATAATACTATCATCATGAATTTTGTAAGTACTTCATCAATATATATATAGCCTGAAATATTTTATAAATTATTTCCATTTTCAACAAATATAGTCAGTACTCCGAGTTACAAATTTGTTTAATTTTCAGAAATTTGTTCTTTTTTTCCTCGTAGCAACTCTGTTGCTAAGTCCGTCATTGGGAAAAAACTTTAGAAGAAAGGGTACAACTGAAGCAACATCTGCAGGAAGTACTACTCCTGTTCCACCAGTCACTACTCCAAAACATCACCACGTGGAGGTATCTAGCGGTCATCACCACCACCATTCGGGTATATAGCGATTGAAAAAGGTATTACTTTTCAAGAAAAGATCTGTATCAAAATTATAAAAATATGTATTCATTATCTGTTTTATAAAATATTGAAATTCTTGTTCAAATATATAACAATAATTATGATATCATTTGTCGGTCATTTTATTTTTCAAATAAAAAATGTACATTTGATTTTTCCTAGTTGATCATCAGTTTCTGCTGCAATAATTAACCTTGATATTTTTATTTGGTATATCATTATCCTACATGTTACAGAGGGGTATACAGGCCATCTACTTCTAACCAACGATAAAATGAAATAGAAAGAGTAGTGCAATCGCGGCAACGGATATTTTAAAATATTTAAAAAAAATTCGCGCTACTATTTCGTAAGAATCCATAGCTACGAGATACGTACAGGCCTTTTAGAGCAGCTTATACATGGGACAATGTAGGTATAGTACAAGAAAAAAAAATGGAAGATTTTGATGATGTTTAGCATGATACTAAAGCAATTTCTTGTACAATATATTGGCTCTTTATTTATTATACAAATACACTCTTATTTTTTATTATTAAAATTTAAATTACAGTACTATTTTCAAATGTACAACTTTTAAATACTATATTTTCATTTTCTAATAAGTTAGGTTGTTCATTTGCAGAAGATACAATATTGTTTTGTGGAGTTTGTTCTGGTGTCGTTGAAAATGAATCTGAGTCAATTTCAGAAAATAAAGTATCTCGTATAGAATTTTATTTCAAATATCAATTTTATTTTGATTTTGGCGTCGACAATTTGTCCTTCATAGTGCGTTGTTCTTTCGTTGATTGGTTACTTTAATCTACAACTCTTTTTCTATGTTTCATCCATTATTATGTTCGTATATTTTATCACAGTATAAGTACATAACTAATACAGTTAAACAATAGCACATTCAGGAGAATTTAAGAAAATCCAAACATTTATTTAAATTGTTTCTTAAGAAATAATTAAATACAAATTTAAAATATATTAAAACCATCAATACTGACATATAAACACAAAATTTTCAACTTTTACATTAGTGTTCTTAGTTCAGAAAAACAACCAACATGAATTTTGTAAGTATCAATCTATCAATATATAACATGAAATATTTTGTAATTACATCCATTTGTGTACTTAGAGTCCAGAATTACAAGTTTCTTTAATTTTCAGAAATTTATTCTATTTTTCTTCATAGTAACTATGTTGCTAGTTAATGCCAGTCCATCAAAAAGTAAAAGAAAGGGTACTACTGAAGCGTCACCTGCAGAAAGTACTACTGTTCCACCAGTAACTACCCCAAAACTTCACCACGTGGAGGTATCTAGCGGTCATCATCACCACCATTCGGAATAGCGATTGAAGAAGGTACTACTATTCAAGAAAATAAACTGTGTCATAATTATAAAAATATGTATTCATTATCCGTTGTATAAATAGTTATTTAGCTAGAGCGGCAATGCTATTTTGCACTCATGGTACACACATTATTTTTCCTACAACTGTTTTAAAATTTTAAAAAAGGAATTAATAACATACATTTTAGTTTCAAAATTTTATGACTTCAAACTAATTTATATATAAAGTTAATGGCGATTGTCAACAGTACATCAGTTGCAGTTTTGTGTTATATTTACAAAATACCACTTTTAAGCAATCTAAAATGTTTGCCAGTTGCCACCCTAGGTTGCTAAATACATTACCGCACGTGGTTGCTAGGGAAACTACTTTACCGCACGTGGTTGCTAGGAAAACTACATTACCGCACGTGGTTGCCATGGAAACATTAGTGTAGTTTAGAAATGACATGTTTTGCACATCGAAAACAATGAAGAAATGTCAAGTTTTTTTGACAGTTGTGGGAAAAATAAATTTCATTGTCGGGCATTTTTTTTTCAATGTACAATTGATTTTCCCTAGTTGATACTAATTCAACTTCAGCTGTAAGAATTAATAAACTTATATCTTGCATCTTCGTCGTATACACATGGCATAGATGACACTTTTATTTGATGTCGTGTACATGTTACAGAAAATGAAATAGAAAGAGTAATATAAGATTTTTGATATATTTTTTTTAATAAATCATTATTTTTGCACAACCTTGTAACAATAACAACCTCAGGAGAATTTAAAGAATTTCAAATATTTATTTAAATTGATTCTAAGAAATAATTAAATACACATTTAAAATATATTAAAACGAACAATTCTGACATATAAACACCAAATTTTCAAATTTTACATTAGTTTTATTAGTTCAGTAGTATACTACCAACATGTATTTTGTAAGTATCAATATATAACCTGAAATATTTTGTAATTCTCAACATATAATGTTTCTACAATATTATGTACTCCGTATTCCGAAATACAGCTTTGTTTAAGTTTCAGAAATACGTTCTGTTTTTCCTCGTAACTATTCTATTACTAGTTGGTCCATCTCAAAGTCCCAGACGAGGCTCTAGAAAAGAGATTACTACTGAAGCAACATTTGCAGAAAGTACTACTCCTGATCCATCAGTAACTACCCCAAAACATCACCACGTGGTGGTAGTTAGCGGTGATCATCACCATAATTCGGAATAGTGATTGATATAGCGATTGAAAAAGGTACTACTCTTTAAGAAAATGAATTCCCTCCTTGTTATAAAAATATGTATTCATTATCTGTAATAGCAAATCTGTATTTTTAATGTTAATAAGTATTTTAGGTATTCTTGTAAATATTTCCAACATGTCTCAATTTCCAAAATTCTATCTTGTTTTGAAAACTTCTAATTTTATCGGATTTTAGGAAATTGGCATCTCTTATTTTTTGCATACTGGAATTTACTTTATTCAGTTCTTCAAATACATTTTTCAACAATTTACAAAATACAAGTTTGTTTTCTTCTTCTTCAAAAAAGTGAGTAGATGTTTCTACTTTTAATTCTTAAACACGAATCAAAACTGATTCGTTGGACAACCATTTAATGTCAGTATGAAGAAGAAGGTTCAAATGCTCAGATTCAAGAATTGTTAAAATACCTACGATTATAAATTTCACACCACTCCCGCGGCACCCCTTCAAGTAATGAAAGGCACCCCAAGGTTCCGCGGCACCCACTTTGAAAACCAATGTCATAGAGTGTTAGTTTAATCTAAAACTCCTTTTGTATGTTTCATCCATAATTATGTTTGTATATGTCACAATATAGATAACAAATACAGTTATACAAATAACACCCTCAGGAGAATTTATGGAATTTCCAAACATTTATTTAAATTGTTTCTTAAAAAAATAATTAAATACAAATTTATAATATATTAAAACGAAAAATACTAACATATAAACACCAAATTTTCTATTTTTACATTAGTTTTCTTAGACTAGTAATACTACCAACATGTATTTTGTAAGTATCAATATATAACGTGAAATATTTTGTAATTCTCAACAAATAATGTTTCTACAATATTATGTACTCCGTATTCCGAAATACAGCTTTGTTTAAGTTTCAGAAATACGTTCTGTTTTTCCTCGTAACTATTCTATTGCTAGTTGGTCCATCTCAAAGTCCGAGAGGAAACCGTAGAAAAGAGATTACTACTGAAGCATCATCTTCAGGAAGTACTACTCCTGTTCCACCAGTCACTACCCCAAAACATCACCACGTGGTGGTAGTTAGCGGTGATCATCACCATAATTCGGAATAGTGATTGATATAGCGAATGAAAAAGGTACTACTATTCAAGAAAATTAATTCTCTCCTTGTTATAAAAATATGTATTCATTATCTGTAATAGCAAATCTGTATTTTTAATGTTAACAAGTATTTTAGATATTCTTATAAATTTTTCCAACTTGCCGTAATTTCCAAAATTCTATCTTGTCTTTAAATGTTCTAATTTTATCGGATTTTAAGAAATTTTTATTTCTTATCTTTTTCATGCTGTAATTTACTTTATTTAGTTCTTCAATTACATTTTTCAACAATTTACAAAATATAAGTTTGTTTTCTTGTTCAGAAAAAGTGAGTAGGTATTTCTACCCCAAGGTGCTGCGGCACCCACTTTGAGAACCACTGTTCTAGAGTGTTGGTAGTTTCATTAGTTTAATTTAACTCTTTTTGTATATTTCATCCATTATTATGTTTGTATATAATATCACAGTATAGATAACTAATACAATTAAACAATAACATCCTGTAGAGAATTAAAGGTATTTCCAAACATTTATTTGAACTGCTTCTTAAGAAATAATTAAATACAAATTTAATATATATTAAAATCAACAATACTGATATATAAACACTAAATTTTTAAATTTTACATTAGTTTTGTTAGTTCAGTAAAACTATCAACATGAATTTTGTAAGTATCATTATATATCCTGAAATATTTTGTACATATCGACAAATTATGTTTGAAAATATTTGAAATACAACTTTGTTTATTTTGCAGAAATACGTTCTATTTTTCCTCGTATCTATTCTCTTGTTGGTTGACGTCACTCCATCACCAAGTCCCAAACGATCCGAAAAAAGAAAAGAAAAGAAAGGGTACTACTAAAGCATCACCTACAGGAAATACAAATCCTGTTCCACAAGTAACTTCTCCAAAACATCACCACAATTCGGAATAGCGATTAATATAGCGATTGAAAACGATACTACTATTCATGAAAATGAACTCTTATCATAATAATTATAAAAATATATATTCAGTCCCCGTTTTATGAAATATGAAAATTCATACATTTTCAATTTCATTTTTTAAAATGTAATTCTTGTTGAAATAGATAGAAATAGTTGTAATCTCATTTGTCGGTCATTTTATTTTTCAAATAAAAAATGTACAGTTGATTTTTCCTAGTTGATACTCACGTCATCAATTTCTGCTGTAAGTATTAATAAACTTATACCTTGCATTTTTGTCGTACATACATGGTAGAGGTTGGGGCTGGCAGACTTTGAAAACAAAAAATCGATTTTTTACTTTTTGAAAAATCGATTTTTAGTGTTTGACGGTTTTTTACATAAAATATTAGAAACCCAGGAAGTTACGAAAATATGATTTTACATGTTACATGCCATCTGCCTCTAACCAACGACAAAATGAAATAGAAAGAGTAGTGTAACTGCGATAACGGATAATTTCAAATATTTAAAATATTTGAATGACATTTATGAAGGATATTTTGGTGTCGACAATTTGTACTTCATAGTGTATTGTTGTTTCTTTAGTTGGTTAGTATAATCTACAACTCTTTTTGTAAGTTTCATCCATTATAATGTTTTTATATAATAGCACAGTATAGATAACTAATACAGTTAAATAATAGCACATTCAGGAGAATTTAAGAAATTTCCAAACATTTATTTAAATTGTTTCTTAAGAAATAATTAAATACTAATTTAAAATGTATTAAAATCAATAACACTGACATATAAACACCAAATTTTCAAATTTTACATTAGTTGTGTTAGTTCAGTAACACTATCAACATGAATTTTGTAAGTATCAATAATAACATGAAATATTTTGTAAATTTCAGCAAATAATGTTTTAACAATATTATGTAGTCTGTATTACGAATTACAACTTTGTTTAATTTGCAGAAATACGTTCTATTTTTCCTCGTAGCTATTCTAATGCTGGTTGATGCCAGTCCCAGACGATTCGAAACAAGGAAGATTCCTACTGAAGCACCACCTGCAGGAAGCACTACTGTTCCACCAGTAACTACCCCAAAACTTCACCATGTGGAGGTATCTAGCGGTCAGCATCACCACCATTCGGAATAGCGATTGAAATACATAATCAACAAAATGTATCAAATTTTTTAAAGTGTCTATTCATCATGGAATGTATTTGGTACATCAAATAAACTGTTTTATAAGTAATTCATGCACCAATTTTTTTTTAATGTATTATAACGAGCAAGACTCTCCGCAGATGAGTCATCGCGGCTGACCTGTCTGGTGAGGTAGTCGCGCTAAAGGTCAAATGGGATAGGAGCGACGCCGCTATTATTTGAGAATTTTATAGAGTACAGAAGGTTCTGGAATGTTCGAGAGTAGCTGCTTGTGCATATAAAAGGGTCGCGACTAGCGGCTCGAGGAAGTTAGTATCGGTCAGAGTGTGCAGAAAGTTACTGAAGAAAGTCAGTGTAGGTCAATGCATGTCAGCGACATGTAAAGTTAAAATAAATAAATAGTTCGTAATATGAATAAACAGTTAGTGATATATATATATATATATAAATAGCTGGTGATGTAAATATCGCATAAATAAATATTACCTAGTATTAGTTGTTTAAATAAATGCTTTTAGTGTTTAAGTCTTTATTAATAATTATTATTCTCAAATTAGGGTATATATATATATATATATATATATATATATATATATATATATATATATATATATATATACTACTTGTTTATTTATAGTGTTACTAACATTTATTATCTTTTTATAATTTATTACTCTTTTATTAAACTTAGTAGTATAAATATTCATATTTCGATTATATTCACATTTCACCTAAATAAATAAACGTTACAGTATTTTCTCGTTTAAATAGAATTATAGTTAGGCATTTTTGTCGATGTGATCTTGTGTATGTAATAATTACACCAACATTCTTTTACTCTTCGTAACAGACAATTTTAATACCGTGTCCCTTTAAAATTTTCAATTTCGATACGACTAGTCGAAAATATGATCAAAATCTCATTTAGCTGTGCGTCACTATCCCATTTTGAAATCAATTCCCCCAACCAGAAACCACATCATCTAATAAAACTTCATATGAAGCTGAAACCGACTACCTACACCAAAAATAAATGCCGTATATTTTAACTGAAACTTGTACAACTCAATATGGTTGACGAGTAATTTTCATTAGTGCGGAATGGTACTCCCAGGTGGCCTATATCTACATATTAATAACGGACGTAATTATGAAATGTATACATAAGGAAAAACCAAATAAAAATGCCTGAAAAAGGCTATTATCAAAAATTATAATCACTAAACAAATTTAGGTAATAAATAAGTATTATGCAACTCAGACAACGTATCTACGAATATAAAAAGTATCGTATGTCAAGATAACGAAAATTCTAAGAATAGAAATTGAGGTAAGATATCTACATTTCCTCTATCTTGTGAACTATGTACAGTATTACCTTACACAACCATGATAAAATGTTTTTATATTTTTACATTTATACATATTTAATAGACCCTTTCTTATGTACATTTTGTTAAATAAATAATATTTTTCTAGTCCAGTAAAGTTAACCCTACTTCCGATTTAACTGAAAATGGAACTATGAAATTTATTACATGGCTCAATCACAATTCTTTCATTGCATAAATAATGTTCTGAATAAGATACGTATCTTTAATAATAAGGGAGATAATAGGGTGTCTTCACTTTTTCAAATACACTGTATACTGTTCCTTATTCTTATTTTTTTCTAGTTCCATTAATTGGTTTATTTATTTGTTTTAGAAAATATACTCTATTTTCACCATTAAGAGCTCACGAATATACTCTGGAATTTCGATTTAATGATTACATCGCAGTATACCGCTCCTGATCTTTATTTAGTGTCGTTATTGATGATAATTATTGTATTTATTCGTTTCATGTGTTCTATTTATATGACCTACTTATAACCCTAGTGATCTATGTAACTAATTATGTATTAAATTGGAGCATATTTAATTGTTTGCCCAAAGTTATTTTTAGATTTTCAGTCAGTAGAATCGAACCCTTGCATTTTTTTCATAAGCGATACTTCTGAATCAAATATGCCCATTATTATGATCACATTATATAAATTATAAGTTTACAAAAATTTATATTTTATATGTACCAGACACATGCGTTTTGTTATTGTTTTTTTTATAATATAGGTACATATGTAATGTAGTGTAAGCACTTCGTTAATTCATATCTCTATTCATCCATACATTTTGTATATAGTTCCATTTCATTTAAATTATATACAGAATAGAGTATGCGACCAAATTTTAATTTAGACTAAAAATAAAATACCAGTATATTTAAATCAATTCATTATTCGTAGTTTACGAGAAAATAATAATTAAAAATTTGGGGATTATAACGTCAGCGTGATAGAATAATAAAAGAAGATAGACTGGGAGTGGAATATATCTATCTTCTTCCACGATCTTATCACAGAATAGTTACATACAGAAGCGACACTCCGTGTCTGTACCTTTCCTGTTACCCTATTCAGTTCTATGACCTTGGAGCATTGTGTAGACCTTTAAATTTGTTGCCTTCCCCTATCTCTCCCTAGGATATGACGAAACTTTCCGATTTTAAAAAATGAGGCCTTTAAATTTGTAGCTTTTCCCCATCTATCTCTAATTTTCGTTTCTCTGTCTTACTGTCGCTTCTGTATAAACCTATTCTGTAATCCTACCATGCTGACATCACATATCCCTTCCCAAAATATTTAATTGCTAATAACTATCTTATTTCAAACTTATATTTAGTATTTATTATTATAATGAGAAGCTATAATGGCCACATTCCCATTGTACAAATTAACAACTTCTATTCAAGGAAACCAGCAAGACGCTAATATAGTCTTTTTCACGAAAATGTGATCGTACGTCATAATGTTCCCTGATGCAACGTTGCCAAGTATTTGTAGGGTACATTCATGTGTTGATGGTTGCATAGTATACCATGTGTGAATATATCATATTGTGAATTATTTACATAAAATAAATTAAATTTATTCAGCGTCCCCCTCTGTATCTTCGTTTGTCACGTTCTTGTTCGAAATACCTTATTACAGAATTCACCATATTCTGTGCACAACTTACACAACAACCTAATTTTTTTGCTCGATTTTTTGACATTTTTCAAAAATAATATTATTTTTTGACATTTCGAGAATGACAACGTAGTACAGGATTACCAACCATTTATTAGTAAAAGACACTAAGTTCCGTGTATTTTACTGGGTATATGCTAGGGATAGTAACATTGCTGTTTTGGCTACAATTTTATTACTAGGTATGACGTACGATCACATTTTCGTGAAAAAGACTATACCCATTGTACAAATTAACAACTTCTATTCAAGGAAACCAGCAAGACGCTAATAATTACCGATTTTGAACCTGCTTGTAAAACAGGTGACGAGCGTGTTTTGACTCGTGACGAGTATGCGGCGCTAGTGTTTTGACTTGTGACGCGAGCTCGCAACGATCGCTGTCGACGCAATAATTCATGTGTAGCTTACTGAGGCTATTAACGCTAATCAGTGTTTGAATTAATGGAAATTGTTAACGGCCGTTACTCGTGCAGTAACGCTCTGATGCCGCGCTCAACATCGAGCTCTTGTTTAAATCACGACCGGTAGAGGGCTAATGAACAAGTGTGACGATATAACTTCTGGTTGGGGACGAGGAATATGAAATGGAAATCATCTAAATCTAGAAGTTATATTTTGTTACGTAATCATTTGAATTTTAAATTTGTGATGAGCAATATTTGACCTTGAGTAGTACTTGTAGCCAGACAGAGTCCACCGAATAATTATTACCAACTGTACCAGCTGCCTCAATACATACATTACATAAATGGAAAGTATTGTGGCCGGAACAAATGTTTAACTTTTACAAGTCTCTACGGCATGATAATAACTTGCTTATTTTATAGCGGCTTGTGAAAACGTGTTTCAAATTCTAAACTTTATTTAAACTTTTCTTTAAACATTACTCACTTGTCATATGGTTCTCAAGAAATATCATTTTATTGCATGGTAGTTATTAGTTATCTCTTGTTCATATTTTCTAAATCTATATTCATAGGCGTAGTTAGGAGGGTAGTTGGGAGTGCTAAGCACCTCCAATTTTTGAATTAGCACCCCCAAACATTTTTGTCATAAATTTTAATAAAAGTTATCTTCATCTTAATGTTAAGCATCGATGTAGAACGATAAAATGCTTTTATACTTATGGAATAACAGGAAATCTTTTTTCCGGCGAACCGAAAATTAATTTATAGTGCTAGATTGTGCATTGTATAAAGATTAATTCCTAATTAATATTTACGTAGAAAATTTTGTCGAATCTTCCAAATTTATAAATCATTATATCGCTTAAGAAGTAAATAAAGATATTTTGAAAGCTGAAATAACTTTTCTAAAGAACAGGATGAGCAGTCAAAAATTAAATTATATGAGAAGTGTACTTAATTAAGGTATATTTATTAATATTATAAACTTATGACACAAAATCGCGATATTAATTTGGCAGTATTAAAAATTGGAAATGAATTTAAAAAAAAATTAATGCACAATATATTCTAGAAGAATGTATGTATTTAAATAAAAAACTGTTAGGTACCTATTACAGTAATATATGTTGTTATGTGATATTAAAATAAGATTTTATTTTAAATTTGAATAATATTTCATGTTTTAGTTTATAAATAAAGCAAATATTTGTTTTTTCATTTAATAAACCAATTTTTGTTAAACAAAGATAATTTCAAAATTCAGAAGTTAGTCGTATTCCGTTTGCTAGTCAGATCAGATCGTATCAATTGGATCAATTCATATAGATCAGTTGGTTTCGATATTATAATTTTGCAATTTCTCCAAATTGTACCGATCTTTCTGATCTACCTCGGCGAGTGGATTACATAGGATCAGTAAATTCAGTAGCGCGAGGAAATTGATTCAGTGAAATGGAATGATATATAATAATCCGGATTCAAAAGTGTAAGTTAGACCTGATCCAAGTGACTGGAGAAAGAAGTTATTAAGAGGAAGATTAATATATGATACTCTGTATCACTATGTATTATAATTATACTACAAACATAAATGTAAATTCTAAGCGGATTGACAAAAATAAATAAATATTATTATTACTCACTGCATAGGTTTATATTTTAAACTAATTCTATAATTAATAGATAGTGTATTCTACACAAGTCAATTAATTTACTACAACAATAACAAGAATATAATATATTCTGAAATACCGTAATGTTCGGGTTGAATTACTTCAGAAACAGTTTCGACATAATCCACACTACTGTCCTTAGATTATCATTGTTCCCAAAGGATAATGAGGAAATCCTAATGTTCTACTAATGCTAATTTATACGTTTCAGTGTCAAGACGAATCTTGAAATAAAAATTTTTTCAATAACACCTACAAATTTATTTCGAATAAAAATATGAACAAATATATGCATCCTCTTTATCATGTAATAATAATTACACAAAATTACACTTGCAAAACATTAGCCATGGATAACGCTTGTTACTAGTGTTTAAATAATCTACACGCATTAACTACTACGCAATATTTTGCATTGAAGTAATAAAAATTTTGTACTCTATTCTGATTGAAATGTATAATTATTCAAAATAAATAATATCAAACGTACTTATCAACAATGCAGAACTTAATTTATAAACATTTTAATAATAATAATAAGCAGCTGTCTATAACATTTTTTATAAAATCTAAACTTATAAATAAATAGTAAAATTTTGCGTATACCTACGCGTGAAGAAAAATTATGGAATAATATTTCACGGAATACAAAATTAAAATATTAAACCGTTATGATTTATGAGTTTCAATACAGTTATTCACAAAACCAGGAAATTACTGGAATATCAATTCTTAAAACTATTTTCCTTTTCTAAATATAGATATCCGCACAAATATAGAAACAAAGAAAAAAATTATAGCTGATAAGCACATTTTTACATTGCTTTAAAAATTCATATGGGTATAAAAGTTATTTATATTACAAAAATCATATTTGTTGTAAAAAAAATCATTGATTTAAATTGCTTGTTCTGCAATTGTTATTTAACATTCCAGATTTACGTAACTGGGGGGGAAAAACGTGTGGGTCATGTTACCATTTGGCAATACTTTCAAGAAGTACTAAATCTGTTTCACTTCATCGATAAAACGATTTTACTGATATATTACTTCGAAATTATAATGGCAGAAATTGCCAAATTTGTTCAAATTGTGCTTTTTTGTTAAATATACTTTGCAATGTGTTACAGTAAAATCCAGTTATGACGACATCGAAGGGAACACATAAATTTCGTCGCTAGAACCGGAAGTCGCTATAACTGGTAAAAATTATATAAAGTTAACATATTTCGACGTTATAACCAGCTTGTCGTTGAAATTATAATATAACTTTATAAAAAAAATTAAAAATCTGATTTAAATAACAAAAAAACCTATTTAAACCCTGACCAAGATAGATATATTGCAATAAAAACATTTTGGAATCTAGTATTAAAGTATATTATACTTTGAGGTAGTAAAATCCATAATTTAATCCTGAGAGAAGTTTATTTCACGAGCCGTAGGCGAATTAAATGTATTTTCATCGTATGGTATAAAAACTATTTTTTGAATTCCCGCACATGAATTTTAAAATAATAATTATTTGGTTAGATTTCTATAACTGTCCATTACATGACAGCTTTCAAAACAAAACATCATTATGCACATTTTGCTAGTGCATAGGCTAGGTGCATACTACATATACCTACTTGTTTCTGTTGTAACATGATGCTTGTTTATTAATTTAATCATCCAGATATTAAATTCATATTTAATTTCTCAGGGATTAAAATTGCTACTTCAATCTTCGAAAATGAAGTGTAAAGCAGGCTTTTACTCCAAGAAATGCAAAAAAGGATTTTACTGTATTTTCAACCATTGTAATAAATATTAATTTTAATTAATTTTTATATACTCAATTTCAAAATTTCTACTAAAATAAAAAATATTTTTCATTTTTAATCATAATATTTCGGAGAAAAGAAGTATGTTTTCCTAACTTGAAAGAAATACAGTGAACTTGTAAACGGGCTTTAACCTCGAGATTATACGTTGCGCTTGCATTTTATATTATGAATGTAGCTCACCAGCAATCAGTTTAAATTGTTACACATCGCTGCATTCATGTAGCATAAATGTTACGCAAAATACTAACGTTGCTTTGGATTCTCTCTTCACAATGTTTAAACACTGACAGCAATATAATAAAGCACAGTTCTTTACTTTATGTTCAGCAATCATTCTTTATTACATTCTTTTTAATGTGGGTATTCACAGCATTTTTCTTGATAAGTTAATAAATTTTCTTTATAAGACATTTATGACATTGAAACAATTTGTTTATTATTCTTTCAACAACAGATTCTATTCAATACAACACAATAGTGTATTCTTCTCTTATTATACGTTACGACAATTATAATTAGTAGAAAACCGAGAAACAAACATGATTTTTCAATACACACATTAGAAAAATTATTTTTTTCACGACATGCATAGAAAGTATTCGGCCTATTGGCATATTTTAATACGGAATATTCGGTTGCAAGAAATAACAATAAGTGAAATAAATTAATAAAAATTAATAAAACGCTCGTGACTCAAACTCAAGCTCGAGTGGTAAAAAGATATGCTTTCCTCTCTAGTCTGACAAATAACTATTACATACCTTTTTCAAATAGAGAATAGCTAACGGTACTCATAACATAAAATAAGTACTCATAACGAATAATTTGAAGAACAAATTTTATAAGATATTTATTAGAAGTTTTATATATTTTATATTGCAATGAATATTAAAAGCAATGGGAAATAATTCTGCACATTACATCATTTTAACAACAATGTAAACGATGATGCCAAATTCAGAAAGTGTATAATAGAACGTATATATTTATTTGAGTATATAAAACAAAATATTTTGCAATGAAAATATTCAACATCTGATCGCAAGGTAACAGATTAAAATCAACGTAGGAAACAGCTATTATAACGAATGAATGAACATCTATTTATAGGTTTTTTCCAGACTGATACGCATTAGACATGTCAGTCAACGAAATATCGGAGAGGATGTTTCGAAGGAAACGTGGAACAAGACAAGTCACTTAGACTCAGAGGAAATTCACTTCTATTTTCCTTTCCAAAATTAATGCAGTCAATAGCAAACAGGGAAAGAACAAATGAAGATTTAATCTGGCATATGAAATATTTTCTTGTGATAGTTCTGTCAGAAATATACTGAATTGAATTGACTCAATAATCAATTCGATTTACCTTTCGTCAATTCGAAGTATTTCAGTTCGTACTATACTAAAACATTTAATTCGTAATAAAAAATATTTATATGAAGTTATGCACAAACAAGGTTAATTTCATTTTGTCCATTGAAATATGAGACAACAAAAACCTACATATTTCCTTTTTAAATTAAATTCTTCAGCATCTTTATTGTAGCTCATTTTTCAAGTTTAAAGAAACAAAATGTAATTAACATTTAAATTCACGACTGATGTTAACGTAAAATAAATTGATAACAAAATTGAAATCTAATCATATAGGTATGTTCATACATAAAGAATGAATCATTGATGACATATGATCTTTATCTTGCATCACATAAAGTAATTGTTATTGAAATTGAATAAATATTGCTATTTTTTTGTCAATTAAATAAAAAAAAATTAAATAAATATCGTTTAATTATCGTCAATTTCACATATAAAATTAGCTATTAAATTAAGTGTAGAAACTATGTACAATCGAAAAACCACTTATTCTTTCGTTTATTTATTCTACACTTACCAAGAAAGTAAACCTCAATACGTAGACTGTTCATAGAAAGTGCGCTAGAATTTACCTCTTTTACTCCATAAATAAAATGAAAAAATGTAAATTGCATTAGCTACAAAACTAAAAATTCTTATTATAGTTATTAAATGTCTCAAGTCCATGCTCCACCTTTCTCTATTTCCGTATTTGTAAATAACTTCATGACATAATTTATTAATTATGTAAATTATAAATATCTACCGAATTTTTAAATTATTCTGTATCATATTATATATGTATCTATAAATAATTGTATATTTTGTCAAAAATTGTCAACATTCATTCTTAAAAAGTGATTTTTGATCCGTTGAGTACAGAGTAGCTACCTGCTACCAGAATGTCTAGTTTCAATAAAACAAGAATTAGAACAAACACTTAAGAATACTCTGATTCTTGACCTACTGAAACCAGAACACATTTCAGAGCAGTCTTCTGCTCTAGAAGGTGAACCAATTTCATTAGGACAAGAATTATAGCAAACACTTAAAAATATTCTAATTCCTGACCTACGGAAATCACAATAAATTTTGGAGCAGTTATCTGCTTTAGAATGTGAATCAATTTCAATAGTATAAGAATTAGAGCAATCACTTTAGAGCTCTCTAATTCTTGACCTATTGAAATCAGAGCACATTCCAGAGCTGATATCTACTCCAGAATGCGAACTAGTTTCAGCAGGGCAAAAATTAGTGCACAATTGTGCTCTAATTCCTGACCCATTAAACTAGAAGATGATCTACTTCAGGTCACCAAAAGATTTAGCAGCAGGGTTGCATAATTTTACTGATTTTAGATAGTATAGTTCCATCCACCTAATTTTAACCGTCTTGGGACAAAATCAGTTTTATACAGTGGTCAAAATGATAAAATGAAATTAAACCATTTATATTGATACCTAAATTTTACTCTTGTTAATAGCAGTCTCTAATCTCTGTGATCTGTGCTACGTTTTAACTTTTCTTCGCTGGTATGATCTGCTATATTATAATATTGCTAAATAATAATATATATATAAAAAATTACATTTTGTTTAATTTTTGTGTTTTATTGAAATTAATTAATTTTATTTAGTTTGGATGGTAAAAACCAGTTTTGGAGGTTAAAATTAGTTTTGACCAGAATCCTGCTTAATATAAAAAAGTGGTTTATTTAACAACCCTATCTAACAGCCTCCCTGGACCCCCGCCGGAACAGAAGACAGAAGGCGACACTCCAACTGCAATCACCCTTTTATAACAGAGTCGCACTTCGCGCACAGCTACCTGCCATTCCGTTATCTGATTGGTTGAAATTAAATACTTAATTATGATTACAATAAAAGGTATTATTTAACAAAAGTTTGTAAACGTACGTAGTTTGAAACAAGCAGTTGGATGATGAAGACTGATAAGTACGAGTATCTTACACCTTTTTGTTAGTATGAAATAATTAATCCAGATTTAGTGGAGAAAATATTTTATGATTTGATTGTACGTACATATTTATGAACATTTTTACTTTGTATACATACCCATGAATATAAATTTTCATTTTAATAATGTCTAAACTGGAACAAATTATTTCTGTTCTGTGCACGATATCGATTAAATAATGTATTTAAAGTAGATAGCATGTAAATTATAATTAGATGACAAATGCAGGTATGTACATGTAATAAGCCTATTTACATAATACTAGTTTATTTCACATTACACAGTTCAAATATTTATTAATAAATACTTATTCACATTCATATTTTTAAACACAAATCAATTTCCTTCCGAAAATAGGAACGAATCAAAATCCAGTCCTTGAGAAGAAAATTCACATCTGACAGAATATTTGCGGTTTTCGTATAAGATTCGGCGTACATTTTTTATATACTTGCGAAATGTTACGCTGCGAAAAATGCTCCAGTTTTCCCAAACTGACGTTCCGCGAAGCTAAAAATAGCAGTGACAAAATATTTATAGAAGCTCATAATTAAGCTGCGTTAACTGAATTTACCGAGGCTCGTACTAAAATATGGCTCGAGGGCTGTAATGAGATACATTTCCACTTCATTTATCTCGTAAGCTTCACAGATTTTTAACCCCATTTTCAAAAATGGGGAAGACATAAAATGAAAAATGTTTCCATATAAAAGAGCTACAGACGCTATTATACTATAATTATAAGCATTAGTTTAAAAAGATTTAATATGTTGCTTTTAACAATTTTTACCTATTTTCAAACAAAATGGATACATACATAAAATCAGTTAAATCTCCAAACACAAGAAGAGATCATTAACTTTTACAAAATCAGTGCATCAAAAATTATATTAATAAGTGCATAATCCTTTTTTATAAAAAACAGGATATAAAATATTAAGTTTGGTATTTTAACTGCAAAAATATATTACCATTTGCCATTTTAAAAGATATTTGTAGGTAGTTTATTTTTTAAAAGAAAATACTACAAATAAAAAAAATATATACCTACATATATAATTAATAAATTCAAATTATATGCTTACAAAAATGCTAAGAATGTTTCCTGTGGATGTGGTAATTTCTGTTTGTAAATTTGGATATGTTTTTTATTTTTTCTTTACTGTAAAACGAGCTGTAAAATTAATTTCAACAGCCGTAATGAAACTAATTGATGCAAACATTTCTCAAATGTTATGTATCGTTAGTTTTCTGCCAAACAAAGCTAATTTTGTTATATAAACTATGCAAATAAATCGAAACAATATTTATTCAAATAAAATTTACTACAATCTGATTACTCAATTTCATTCATTAAATTATTCAAATCAGTGTATTTGCTGAAAGCAAATGAAAATATAAAATACATAGAATTTTGTTCATTTTAAAATAACCAAAGTAAAGTTATTTTGCAATTATACGAAACAAGATTTAGCAGACTAGATTATGGGTCAAGCATTTCCTCTCCAAACCCTCAGACAGTGCACTCTTCACTTCCCTTGAGTGTCCTTGAGATGATGTGCAAGTCGCTATGCTTCAAGGGCAGCACATATGAATCATTCGGATATTTCTACCTAAATATTTATTTAAAATACAAAAATATACAATGCATTAAAAACACGGTTTTAATTTCCTGTTAACTTATACATATTTATAGTATCATTTTCACATAACAATCAATAACTATTTTCATTTGTCAATAACTAACCACATCTGAAAATACCTCGGAAAATACTAAAGAAAGTCTGTTTATCAAAATACAAAAACATTTTAATAGTATCATTCGAATAGAAATATTATAAACTGACTTGATTCAGTAATCCATGCAGTTTACCTTTCGAAAAAGTATTAATATAGGTGTATGTAGTAAATTTTAATTACACTTAGTTGTTAGTAAGTACAAGTAAGGGAAATACCAATTTGTAAAAAAAATATAATTACAATCTTAATTGTAAAATTGAATTTGTTGCTTAATTTTGGAAAATATCTAAATCCAACTCAAATATTGAAAGTATATTCGAGAGTATATTATACATGGAAACATTAAGAAAAACCCTCGGAAAAACCCATACTAATTTTACGCGGTAAACCATTTCGTCAATTCGGTACATTTCTGTTAGGACTATAACTACGAATATAATAAGTTATTAATATATTAGGGTGTAGATTTGATTAGGAATTTCTGAGGGAATTTAATTTTTCTTTTTCATTTTCGAAAGAATCAAATCGCCTCTGTGATGGATATATCGAGGGATATTTATAGGTAAGCTATGTATCCATTTTGTCAAAAAAAATAACATACCTATACAGTGTGGAATACAAAATAATATATTATGCAACAAGTACAGAAAGTCACCTATTTCCCAAGAGTTGTGAAAGTTTTGGCACGAGACGGAATCGAGTGCTGGAATCACACAAGATGTGAAATAGACAATGGGGACTTCCGTCATATTTTTTTTATTTTTTTAAATGAATCTAAATTTAAAAATAAAAGACCCGTATTTTTTTATTTTGCAAATAAATTAATAGTTTTGCTAAAAAATGTTCGCAAATAGGTTTGTGACGTATTATCCCTGACAGACAAAGAGGACAAGATGTTAGAAAGAGATTGATATAGTAACCAACGTGAACATAGCATTACAAATGCCGCGCGTAACGTCAAAACCACAGACCATCTTACTATCAGACTGGTCGTGCAAACATAACCTCTCGTTTCAACCACGCTTGTTTGTGAATTTCGCGCATGTATTATCAAAGACTTGTTTTTATTAATATATTTTCTTAATTAAGTGCTTATTAAAGGACAAAATATGTTATCAGGTAATATTTATTGTATATGTATCTCAAAACACAAGTAAATAAGTATGAAGTATGAAACAAGCTTGAACTGGCTGCTGATTTAAATGATTTCGAGACATGCGCTCTAAGTCAGATTGGCTTCAGGGTTCATACGTCACGAGGCTATTTGCTGAATTAGTTTTTCTAAAAAATGTTAAGTCTAATAAATATTTTATATATTTTTTAACTTTTTACGAACTTATTTGAAGATAGAATTAATATGCAATTAAAATTTTGTGAAAAGCTCGCAACGCGGAAGTCCCCATTCTGCACGACTGGCACACACATACTTTTTCTACGACCACACTTTTAAACGTTACAGAACAAAAATACATGCACGAAAGCTATTTGACATAATTTTATATTAATTATAGTTACTCAATTCAATGGTTAACCCTAACCACACTTTTTTGCGAAACATTTAAAGAGTATTAAAATTAAATGGTATGAGTCATACGTTGGTAATTTTTTGCTAATAACTAGAACAATTATTTAACTCATATCTTTTTACTATCAGTACGTACGTACGTCGATAAAATATTAATAACGATTGTAGGAAAAATGTACATAGGTGGTAGGAACGGTCGTAAATTAAATGTACTTGTTATTCCAGGCACGTAATAAGTAAAAATTTATTATAAAGTGACTGAATGAGTCACGTGACCTTGAGGAGGTTACAGGTGATTTGACTTCGTAACATGTGTTATCACGATAAGTACTAGTAAAAATTGTTTCATAATTACAAGGTTAAGCAAAAATATTTAACGGAAAAAATATCTGAATGTTACAAAATTATTGAAATTCCTGTATCGATCAATCAATGATATGGATATTTATTTGATATTTATGTAAGTATGAGATTATATAAATATCAACAACAAAACTGAGATACTATAGTATATTTTTCATATGAGTAACATTCCAAGGGTCATTTTATACGATTAGTGTTTACCAATAATAAAAATAAAAATATAATTTACATCTCAGCTTACCCAGTCAAAACTAGACACATTTTGTATATTATTGCAATTAAATGCACTAATCCCATTGATTAGCCTTAGAAATTATTCATGAAATAATTCTTTAATTTTGCGTACGCGTATGTATTTTAGGTAGGTACATATTTTTACCTTGATTGTACATTTCAAAATGAGAACAAAAGAAGATCATGATATAAAACAATTTCTACTTCCGTTCGGCAGAAACCGAGTAAATTACTGTTAACATTTCTATCTACAGCGCAATTTTAAATTTATATTTTATTCTACTTTATATATACGTTTTTCAATTTTTTGTTACATTATTATTCCGGAGGTATACATCTATTAAAAATGTACTGTTACTATCCTTACATAAAAAGTACTGTTAAAATCTGACATCATGAATTACTAATGATATTTTGCTCCCAATTAAGCCTTCAATTATTTTCAATTCGCAGGGCAACGAATCGAAACAAAATATAAATTAATCTTTTGAATATTTTACAAAGACCAAAATAAAATTACGTTATAATCGTTTCTGAGGAATGTGAAAAAACGAGTTAAGGTTTCAAATGTACATACATTCCATATTTAAATTTATGTAAATTGGACAATAAATTTTTCGAAATGCATATATTCTTTTCCAGTTTCATCATTAGAAAAACTATATACAGAATTAGAAATCGAACAAGAAAAATTCTGAAATCATTACCTCCTCACTTTTAATCGTTTATTGAACTGTTTTATTAAACTCTGTAAACAAATGAATAACTCATTTATTTTATTGAAATTACATAACCAGAACAATGCAGTTAAAACCATTAAATTTCATAAATTTCTGTTAAACTAGAAGTTAAATATCTCGTTAAATATCAAAAATAAATTAAAAATCTTTGTTTGATAATATTTTGCAAAAACATTTTAATGGTATTTTTCCAAGAAATAAAGTACCACTTCCGGTTGACTAAATAGTCAAAATGTAACTTATTCTTTTCCAGTATAACATAATATCCTCGATAATATCAAAAATTAATTTTTTGATATAAGTGATTATTTAACAAAATCTCTATATGCGGTTTTAGCACGAGCTCTATTTTCTCCCTCATTCTCTCCTTACTAATATGACAGAAGGAAAAGTAGTTAAAAAATAAACGCGTTAAGTTACGAAATAAAATAATATAAACAGTATCAAACTTATTAATAAACATGTCGTAATATACCAAATAAATTCTAAGAATTAATTTAACTTCAAGAATGAATAACAAAACAAATGACGAGCGATGTGTGAACATGTCTGAATATTGCCACTCATTAAATTAATAGTGAAAACACTAATAACAATTATTCAAATAAAATGTCAAGATAAGAAATTATATTATACGAATTGACAATTGATTTACAGAACTAGAGTATAATGTTTATTCATGCTACTTAATATCTTCAAGAATTGAAAAGTATTTTACTATAATATTGCGAAAAGTGTACATTTCTTATCAGTACAAGGTTTGCAGCATAATTAGTTATCATGTTATTATGAAACAACAATGACTAAAGTGGTAACAATAAAAATTTGAAGCTACTAAACTAGAAAATAAGAAATAACAACTATCAGCACGTTATGAAGTCCAAAAAACATGTTATTGAACTCAGCTCCGCCCACATTCATTGACAAAAATGTTCATATGAGTATTTAATTAAAAAGAATGAATAATAAATCACAAAAACTCCTGCATTCACAACCTAGACTTGAGAAATTGATTTCAAGCAAGTAACACGCATTAAAAATCATTTCCAAACAATTAGCATTCTTCAGCGGAACTTGCTTTATAAATATTTAACTATCTAAAACGATTAAATTCAATATTTCAATCCTGACTTTAGAATTTTGAATGTGGACAATTTATAATTAAAATGCCCATCTAATAGTAAATAACACATTTCATTACACTTTGTAAGAAAAGAAAAATTACAATGTCTACAGGTGTTTCAAAAATTCTTTTAGATCATAAATGACCTTGATAAATTGAAGGTGTGATCAGGTAGGTTACTTAAAAATTTTCTTAAGATAAACAAATATAATTTTCAAAAATAAGTTATTAACAATGTAATACTACCTTTCTGAAAAAGTTCCATACGAAGAATTATAAATAAATAATTAAAAAGCTAAGTTTTAACCTAAATTTGTGTAATAACGTCACCTCTTACCTTTAAATGAGTAGATAATATTCCAAATGTTCCAACAAACTTCACAAATTCTTAAAACAGTCTCACACTTATTAATAATTCACCAACTTCATCACAATATTAACAAGAAACAAAAAATTTTAACTTAAAATTGTTCACAGACAAACAGCAAGACCCATCTTCTGCATTCCAGTTCATGAACTGTCGTGTATCGTTACATAAAAACACACTACGCGCTGTGATGTCGCTAGTGCATGGCATATAACCGACATGTAAATGAAAACTACTTTAATTTGATTTAAAATATAGTAAACTGTTTCTTAATTACTATTTATAACTTATATTAAATAAAAAATATAATTTTAAAATTGATCAAACAGTAGATATTTTGTTTTTAAATATTGGGAACACTGATGCCATATGTCATGTCATAAACGTCAATTGGCAAATGTCTAATAGCTATTTTAGGCACGTGTTATTTTATTTTCCTCATTTAGTTTACGTATCCCATTTTATTTATAACAATGGAAAATGATTTACAAGTTTATATTAAGCAAGTTGAAAATGCTGTAAGTTTTAAAACTTTAAATTTACTTCTTTGTGTAAAACTATATATTTTTAGGAAAACGAAGTTAAATATTTAGTTAATGAAATTAATAAATTAAAATCTTGTATAGAAAGTGGAGAAGGGCTTGTAGATGAATCTCCAGAAGTTGCTAAGCTTAATACAGAAAATATAAAACTAAAACATCGCCTTGCAATTTTAAACCGGGTGAGTAACCATAACCTAACATATGGTAATTCAAATAACAGTGTTGTGTTAATAGGCTGTTGCATCAGAAAAAAAGAGATCAGGAAAACCAAAAAAATCAAAATCTTCCGGAATGTTATGCATTCAAGATGAATTAAATGATATTTTTTCTCAAGCAATAAATGCTGCTTTTCCAGATGTGCCTGATGCTCCTGTTGTTATTGCCCTGTCGGGCAATAACCCCAAATTTGGCGATTACCAATGTAATTCTGCCATGCCTATTGCTGGAATTATGAAAGGACAAGGTATAAATTTAAACTTAAAAAAAAAATATGTGCACAACACATTACTTCTCTCTATAGGACACGTCGGCGCTACGATCGTTTTTTTTTCAGTAGCGTCGACATAGCCTATAAGTGGCGGGAAATGAAAATGTATATTTGTTTTTTATTATTGGTTTTATTTAGGGATAAAAATAGCTCCAAGGGACATTGCTAATAAAATTCTCGAAAATGTTCAGAAAAATGAACTAATTGAGAAACTAGAAATAGCTGGTCCCGGCTTTATAAATATTTTCTTACGCAAAGAGCCAGGTTTGAAAACTCTAGCGAATTTATTATTAGAAGGGGTAAAACCTCCACCGATGGAACAAAAACATCGAATTTTAGTAGATTTTTCATCTCCAAATATTGCAAAAGAAATGCATGTTGGACATTTGCGTTCTACTATCATAGGCGAAAGCACATGTCGTCTATTAGAGTTTCTAGGACATGATGTGCTTAGAATAAACCACGTAGGAGACTGGGGTACTCAGTTCGGAATGTTGATTGCTCATTTGCAGGACAAATTTCCTAATTATAAGTATGTTGTAATATTTGAAATTTATAAGTTGTAATTTTGTGTTTGAAATAGGGAACAGAGTCCTCCTATTTCTGATTTACAAGCTTTTTATAAAGAATCAAAGAAGAGGTTTGATGAAGATGCAGATTTTAAAAAACGAGCTTATAGCTGCGTTGTTAAGTTACAAGCTTTCGATCCAGATTACAGCAAAGCTTGGCAACTTATTTGCGACGTTTCTAGAAAAGGTAACTATTAATATCAAATCCTACAACAATTACTTATTAATTTTTTTAGAGTTCCAAAAAGTTTACGATCGCTTAGATATAACTTTAACTGAACGAGGTGAATCTTTCTATCAAAGTCGTATGGAAAGTATTGTGAAAGAACTCGATTCTCAGGGTCTTCTTGAAGAAGAAGATGGACGGAAAATTATGTGGGGTAGTGAAAATAAAGAGGGTATTCCCATGACTATTGTGAAGTCAGACGGTGGGTTTACTTACGATACCTCCGATATGGCTGCCATTAAACATCGCTTACATGAAGAAAAGGCTGACTGGCTCGTTTACATTACTGATGCAGGACAAGTAAGAAAAAATCCTATTTAGCAACCGCCTCATGTAATAAAGGTTTTTTTTAATTTTAACGGATTAATCTTCATATAAAAAAATTTAGATTAATTTTTTAATCTAAGATTGCCATGAAGTTTCAGTATTAGTATGACATCTGTAATTGTTTCGAGAATCGTAGTCAGTTCACAGGGTCACGCCCCCATTTTTAATCTTCGAAATTATTTTCTTTACATATAATAATAATTTAAATTTCTTTTTGTACTTTACGTTAACAATTGCTCTATTGTTATATCGGAAACGGTTTAATAATGTCGGATATAGTTAAACTGTTTTTGGTAATTTTTTTGTTGTAAAATTGGTACTTCTAAGTACTGCGCCTTACGGTAAATCTCAAATTGATAACCTCAAATATTTTAAAATGTTTTTAATATAATTTGGAAATATTTTAAAAATGAAAACCAAATAAATAAAGTTAATTTAAAAGAATATTAAAATTTCATAAGTCTTAACGCATAGATTACAATTTTCTTCTGAATATTATTATAGTTACAAGTGTCCAACTTTATTAAACATGGTTACCATATTTTACATAAATGTCTAGATTAGACTTAATTAATTTTTGTAATTAATTTTTTAAAGTATTTTATGAAATAAGTGACGCAAAGTATAAAAAATAATATATTATACTCGTTTCATACGACGTGTTGTGCCATTCGTGTTTTGATTGATGATAAATTTATATATTTCTAGGCGTTGCATTTCCAACTTTTGTTCAAATGTGCGGCAAGAGCTGGAATATTAAATCCTTCCGTCCACCGAGTCGATCACGTAGGGTTTGGAGTTGTTTTAGGTGAAGATAAAAAGAAATTTAAAACTCGGTCTGGAGATACCGTACGGTAATTATTAACATTTTATATTTTTAAACAAATCAAAATATTTATCATGTTTAGATTAATAGACCTTTTGGATGAAGGTCTAAAGCGCTCTTTGGAAAAATTAATAGAAAAAGAACGAGACAAAGTTTTGTCTCCAGAAGAATTAAAACAAGCTCAAGAATCTGTTGCGTATGGTTGTATCAAATATGCAGATTTGTCACATAATCGTACTAATGATTACGTCTTCTCTTTCGATAAGGCAAGAGTCTCAATTCTTCTCATTTTATTTTCCAAATCTAAGGTTTAAATATATTTATTGCAGATGTTGGAAGACAAAGGTAACACTGCCGTTTATTTACTTTACGCTTTTACTCGCATTCGATCAATTGCTCGAAATGCAAATCTGACCCCTGAACAAATAAAAGACGCTGCAAAAACCACTAATGTTTCTTTGGAACATGAAAAAGAGTGGAAACTCGGGAAAACTCTTTTACGTTTTCCTGATGTTTTGCTTAAAATTACTAAGGACTTATGTTTACATCACCTTTGTGAATATGTGTACGAAATTTGTACAAATTTCACAGAATTCTATGATTCTTGTTATTGCATTGAGAAAGATGCAACAGGTATTTGGGTTTTAATTTCTTTTAAAATAGTATTTTTATCACTATGTTTTCATAGGAGAAATAAAAAAGGTCAACATGGGAAGAATTTTGTTGTGTGAAGCAACTGCAATCATTATGGCGAAGTGTTTTGATATTTTAGGACTTAAACCAGTGTCACGCATGTAAATATATTACTTCTTGTAATTTTACACCCGTGAAAGAAATAAGTTGTAATGATTTTATTAAATAAAAAATGGAAACATTTATCTCGCTGTTCTTAATCTTTAATATTTTAATTTAAAAAATGTCAGGAATGAATGACAGATATATATTTTATATCTGATTTTAATGTATATGCATCTAAAATAATTTTTTGTACGACCAGTATGGAAAGTGACACTTCTCACACTACATAAAGCTTCAAAGTTGCGTATTTCACGAAATCGTGGATTAAAGTGTGAGAAATTATTTCTCACAGTACTGCGCATGTGTACAGTGGGAAATATCATTTCTCACAGTAGTTGCCCACACTGCGTATGCGCGAAGGTATTATTTGTCAGGTTACGTATGCCCTATTTTTTCTTTATGTTAAATAGCTATCGTGCATGTATTTTTGTTCTGTAACGTTTAGCAACATGGTCTTAGAAAAAGTAAAGCGTCAGCGTCAGTAAAAAGTAATCACCTATTTCCTACCTTGTGTGATTCCAGCACTCGACTTCGTCTCGTGCCGAAACTTTCGCACCTCATTGGAAATAGACGACTTTCTGCATTTATTGCTCAATATACTATTACAATCGTGAAGAAATAAAACATATATAATTTTATCTCTGAGAAATCTGAGTATTATCCCAAGAATAATTTTGTTTTTTTTTGTTAAACAATAGTGGACTTAATCAATTTTTGCAAGATTAAACGTATTGATGAAAATAAATAAGCAAAACTCTAATCATAACGTTATGATTACTGACGTCAGATATTTTTATCTCAAATTGTTCTGCATTTCTGAAGATAGTTAAATAACTAAGGCATTCGTCTTAATTCATCTCTTGGATAAAAAACATGCTTTATTTATATCGAAAGAAAAAACTAAACTACAAGAAGCAAAAAAAGTAGTTAAAATTGTAATCAATATTTAAAAGAATATCGTCTTCAAATAAAAAAAAATATAGGCAGCATCTCAAGTCACATGCAGCTTTTGTTATGTTTTCCAGGGTCCTGAGTCTGCGCTCATTTGTCAACCAGATGAGCGCTTTGTATTGATTGATGTTCAATTTTATTTTATTTTAAGCTTTATACTTTGTACAGAGATTTTGGCTCTGGTGGTTGATATTTTCATATATATTTTAAGGTAAGTAACTTTATACATTACTAACTAAATACACTGCAAATGTTTGATGTAGCATGTACTTGTCGTCCAAGCTTCGAAGAAAAACGAGCAACAAAGATGCGCAAAGCAACACCTCTTTTGTGTTTCGCGGGAAAACTTGTTACTGAAGTAAATTTGTACTTTCTGAGATATACATGAATAAAAGGTATTCATAATTATAATGAAGGTGAGTTGGTGAGTATTAGCTATTACCACAGGGACCACAGTGACATGAAAATACAGATATATACAAAGAAATAGAACAAAAATACATTTCTGTAACATAATAGAGTGAATTAAAAAAAAATATTTAATATAAAAATAGTTCTTATCATTTAGTAAATTATTAAGAATTATAAGAATTAAGAATAGTTTTCTGTTATAAAGAATATAACCCTATCATTGAAAAATACATTATTAATTTGGAATTTCAATCTCCTAAAATTTATAATTATATTTTTATTAACATAATGTTAAAACATAATTTGGTGAAACGAGTCATTATTTACAAAAAAAGATTTTGTGGCTTATTAATACCAAAAAATATTTCATTTTAACTTTATTATTAATATTTTTACACATTCCATATACACATATATCATACATAATCATAAATAGTTTTCATTTTATTTTTTTATCATATATTTAAGTTATACATTTAAAAAAATATCACAATTATAAATACATTTCTTTCATAATGTAAAAGTATTTATTACTTTTTATATCGTATAAACAGTAAGATAAAATGAAAAAAAAGAATACAAATAAGTTACAGGTGCACTGTACAACCGTGTGCTACATAAACATTTCCTTAGGTCTTTCAAAGTCAACTTACTTCTTATTGGACTTACTCTAAAGAGAACAATCTTCTATATCAATATTATATTATTATAATGATTATTAATCTATTAACGTTTTCTCTGTAAGTCTTTCTTTAAGTATTTTAAAATTTAATGAATGTTAAAAATTAATTATTAAAGTGTATTTTTTTTCATCAATTCAACTGTTTGGATTATGGACAAACAAATCATGGTGGGAGAAGGGACAAATATCAAAATTGTTACAATGTCGCAGTACAAAATTTAATTTTGTATGGAATTTATTGACATTTAATTAAAAATACATAAAAAAAAATTGAGAGCTCAAATTTATTCTCGTAAACTTGTCTTTACACATTCTCAGGTTGCAAGCAGACACAACACACATGGGCCATTCATACAATAAATTTTAAAGTGACACTTTTTTCTAAACACAATTAACGAATATATAACCATGCAAGAAGCATATGTCCAAAAATTTGATAAGCAAAATATTTATATTAAACATCAATAAATTTAAAACAGTATTAAAATATTTCAATTGTTTTATTTACATTAAAATTAGTAATTGCACACCAAACACAACACCTACTGAAATTAAATCATATCAACTTAACACTTATGTTTCGATAAAATCAGTACTCACTTGCACGATTGTTAGAAAAATAAATAATAGCAAAATGACATAAATTCTTTTACTGGTCAACATCTGAGTCATGGTATAAAGAAACCTTTATGGATCTGCATCGCACTGAAGTAGTTCGAAGCGAAGTGGCACCTGCATGCACTTTGTTATTGTTAGAGTTATTTCTTAGCCACGATAACGTCGGTTTTATTGTTGTTATTGTTAAGCGCCCGTTAAATATCACAAGCGACTGCCATTGCTAATCAGAATTATTTTATCGTTGAAGCATAAGAGTCGAGTGTTCTCAACGGGCAATTTATTTCGGTACGTACCTCACAGATATTTTGCTAATAGAATATTCCAGCTATGGGAAAGAATATTATTATGGATATAATAATTTTAATAAATAATTACTTTATACTATACTTTATAAATAATAATTTATATTTAATTTATTAAAAGAAAATCTAAAGTAACTTGAAATCAAATATAATCCTATACAGATATGATTTTTTATAAGTCTAAAAAAATATATTTTTAAAAATTATAGAATAGATCTATTTATTTACATATTTTTTATTGCTATATTAAAGACTTTTATTCTTATTTCCGTAAATAATTTGAAATCTCCACATTTCACGTTGTTATAAATGTATAAATTATTATTATTATTAGTATTAATAATAATAATAATAAAGATTTATTAATAACCTTATGCTAACAAACTTATAAAATTAATACAAAATATAATGGTAATAGCTGTTTATAAAATAAGTAAGCAAACAAAGGTGATTATTTACAAATGCGAAAATTATAAAACGAGGCGAAGGCGAGTTTTGTAAGAGCAGAAAATAAATAAACACCCAGTTTCCTTACGTATTTCATACAATATTTTTTCTACTTCTGTTTAAATAAGTACAAAAATATATTTGAAATTATGAATTTTTGAAATTTTGATGATATTTGCAAAATAAACAAAAAATACAATACTAGTTATTACAACAAAGTTGTTGGTTATAAACAGATAACCGATATAAAATAAAGTTGTCATTTAAGTTTCTTGAATTGTAAAAAATATAAAGAGACTTATTAAACACAAAAGAAAATAATATTATCCATAAAACAATATTTTTAAATGTTTGTTTTTCTAAATTATATTATTACAAAAAAGTATTATTCACTTTACTTTTATTTTAATTTATTAAAATTATATTCTATATAATGTAATATAATAAATGTAGAAATTAGTATGTACATAAGTTTGTTTTAAAACAATAAAATTATTTTTATTAATATTTATTATTACTAGTCTTGTAATGCTTGTTTGTCTGTCTGTGTGTTTGTGTACATAAAGTCGATGTATCAGCAACTTTGTTTTTTGTATTTATTTTAATTTAACGTAAAAAAATGGGCCGTTAAGTTCCTTTAATTTTTTAAATGTATTTATTAAAAGTAATAATTTTATTTTAGTAGAGAATAATAATAGTTCTTTACAGATCATGAGTGAAAATCAGAACAATACCCAAGAGAAGGAGAAGAATTGTTACAGTATGTATAGGTAATAAATAATTCTATAAATAGCATTTAAGTCATGTACTTGTTTCATTTTTAATATCATAATATAATAAAAATCATTAGTCGTAATAATTTTATGCTTTTATTTGTAGTCGTACTTATCGTAATAGTGCCCTAGTTATTTGATACTTTTTAATTTGATTCATTTTATGTTTATATAACAAAAATTGTTTACTAATTAAATAATATGCATTATTATTTCTAGGACAATTACAAATGGAGAATTAGCGGTGGTCGTAATGTCTCAAGGTGCTTGCATGCTAGAAAAACATGGTGGTCTCACCAATTCAGCTCGGTGCACCATTAATCAGCATGCAGGAGCGAATGTCCTTAAGTCTATTAAGGAAGGAAAATCACTCCATTTCCATATGAAAAAAGATGGACCCATCGTTTTCATGGTAGGTTTCACACTTCAAAAGTTTGTCGTAAAACTTCTTTAGAAAATAACAATTATTTCGGTATTTTTTACTAATAAATAAACTCCAAATTAATAATATTATGTATCTAATAGTAGTATAAATTATAAAAAGATTAATAATCAATATTTGGTAAACATCCTTTGTTTTTAGAAAGAAATTAAATATTGAAATATATTTTCAACAAATTTTATGCAGTAAAAAAACAAAATTTTTCTCTTGTTACATACATGAAATTATTGAATTACTAAATTCACTGTTCTTAGACTTTTTTCCATAAAAAAATAGTTTGTATTGCAATAAAAAATATGTGTCATTTATATTTATGCGTAACACAATTTAATTATTAAATTGTTTCAGAAATCTCAAATGAAATAATCACCGATAAAAAAGAAATAATATATTTCTGAATTATATTTTCTGTATTTTATTGTGATACATTACCTGTACGTAATGATAAACTTAATATTTTATATTGGATTTATTGTTCCTATAATTACAATGTATTAAACAGTTATTAACCTGTACGGATTTGTCAATTTCTTATTTTAAATAAATGAAATGATTCAGTAACAAGCTAACCTTTGTGCAGTGAACATGGTTTGTGTATTTCATTTGTTTATTGATTTTGATTGTAATTAGTGATAAAACAATAGTTTATTTGGTGTTGAGGATGCAAAAAATATAAATACATATTATAATTCAAGCATATCGAGAGTGAGAAGCAAAGGTAAGATTATTTACTAAAATTTTATGCTAGTTTTATTATTATGTTTAATTGATATTTGTATTTTGTTTTACTAACCTTTAAACTGAAATAAATTTTAAATAATTTATATGTAATTAAAGTCAGTAAAATAATTATTATTTTTATATATTACATTGTTTATTTATTATATATTAGTTTATATATAATAACAATGTAGTTATTCAATTATTTTTAACTGAAAAAAAAATTACAAATATAATTCATATTGTATTCTGTAGCATAAAGAACATTTTATATTAACAAAATGATTTATAATATTTAATTTATTATTATGAGAATGATAAATAACATAATATGAAATTAATTTCACTGGGAAAAATATTACACTTCAAGCCAAACCACCTAATCGATTTCCAAGATCTGTTAAGATTGGATCAAATGGCTTCAATAAATTATATGTATTATCATTTGGTTTCTGGAACAAAAGATTTATTAAATTAATTATATTCCTGTAGGTGAAGTAGATAATCTTAAAGATAAGTGTAAACATTTTCTTAAGAGCAAAAATTACATTAAATTAACAAAAATGATACAAATACTATTTATTTTGCGAATTGTATTTCGAGTAAAAGAAATAATTTACTTGTTATTTTAAAATTTTATATTTTGTATACTGAACAACTATTTACCGTATGAGTAATCGTTAATTGCAATAATTATTTTTCAACCAACTATAATGTAACAAAAAATACCGATAGATGTCTTATGACTGATATTTCCATCAAGCACCTAAATTCATTGCAATTTTGAATTTAGATTGCAAAAATAGCCCAAATTATTATTTTTTCTATAAAGAAGTTCTTTTTCAGTATACAAAAAAATGTACTATAAACAACTGGTAATTATATTAATTAATGACACTTATCAATATACTCTATTGTTTTAAGAATGATATATGGAAAATATAGTAGCAGTTTGATATTGTTTTTTATAAAAAGAAGGCAAACTGCTACATCTTCTCCACATTTCGTTCTTACAGAAAATAAAGTATAGTGTTCAAAAAACACTATTGCAGAATAATTAACTATTAGTTTTGTCACAACATACATAGAAAGCTCTATTTTCTTGTCGCGAAATATTGACGAAATTTATTTTTCCCGTTCTAGAAAGGAAAATGTACAGTGTTGCCAAGAGTATAACATGGATATTATTATAGGATGAAATATTTGAAAATATTCATTATTATACTAAAATTTCTTATTTAATAATGATATTCTTTTAAAAAAATATGGCAATTATGTCTTGTTATTTTCTTTTTTCACATTATTTCACAATTTGACAACTTGAATTTGAATTGGCATATTGGCAACATTGTTACAATTGCACTGCTAAACGTCGAAGTTTACATAACCTAATAATGTATCTTATCATGTTGCTTCGCTTTTTTGTCCAAATAAATAAAAATGTTATGCCTAACACGAAAGGAAAACACTTTTCCACATAAAAACATACTCTATTTAATGACTAATATTGTCTCTTGATTTTTATTCGAAATTACTTACCCCTAATATATGACTGATAGATGAAGACGTTCCTTCTGTGAGACGGATAAAAGCTGTAGAAGCTGCTCGAATAGATCCTCCATCATTTCCGTATTTTTCATCTTCTCTAATGGTATCTACAATTGGTCTTATACCACGTAATCTTGCTACTTTCATTTGTTGGTGACCGTAGGTATTATATCCTGGCCCATATTCTAAAACTGACTAAAAATATTTAATTAATTATAACGGATATAGAAAATAAAAAATGATGAACAAAAAACTAAATAAACATTTAAATTAAACTTACCATATCACTTGCAGGAGCACTGCAAACTACATTAACAACAGATATGATGCAAAATACTTTTAAAATATTGTACGAATCCATGTTTCTCAAACACTACAGCAATATCTGCAAGAAGAGATCAAATTTTGTAGAAGCACTACATGTTGTCTGTATAAACAAAGATATGATAAAAGAAATATTCTTAGTCTTAGTTTAAATATATGCAATACAGTAATTAAATATCAGTTAAAAGTAATATACTTATTAATGACTCAGTACAAATATTTCATTTGGTATTTAGTAATACAGGGTGTTTCTATATTTCTGCACGAAACTGTAATGACCTGTATAATTTGATATGCTGATTATAGAACAAATTTTTTTTTTGAAATTCGCAAAAATTAGGGTGTAGTTCATTCCTAGCAGGGTTGGCAAAATTAATAATTTATTTAAAAAAAAAATAAAAAATCATTGCTTTAAAAAAATAAATTATGATTTTTTTTATTTTTTAAGGAAGTATTACTGCACTTTTTTGTTTTAAAAACAAAATAAATATTTTATTTCTTAAACGAAAACGAAATAATAAAACCAAAACGATTCATCTGAATAAAATTGGGAAGAGGTAATAAAGAATTTTTACTTTTAGTTACACATTTAAATACTTATATTTTTCTTCTGTAAAAGTAATATAATATCATTTAATTTTAAGATATTATTATATATATATATATATATATATATATATATATATATATATATATATATATATATATATATAGATATTATTTTGATTATTATTAATAGTTTTGTATCAAATAATTAAATGGTTATTATAATTTGTATTTTTTATCTTAGTTGAAAATCAATTATTTTTATTAAAAAAATCAGTTGATTTAAATCAAATAATTTAATCCGGCCAACCCTGATTCCTAGAGAACATTTTTAGTGCCACTCGTTTAACAGGACATTTAATTATTTATAATTATGCTATTAATAAAGTAACGGACATCTACATTACTAATTAATAAATTATTATTTCTAGCATTAATAATACAATTCTAAATAATTAATTATACTATTACACCAGTGACACTAAAAATGTTCGCTTGGAATGAACTACCCTTATTTTAGCGACTTAAAAAAATATTTTTGATCTATAACCATTATATCAAATTATGTCATGAAAGTTTCGTGCAGAGGTATAGAAACACCCTGTATATTAGCAGGCACATTGACGTTTAAAAATTAATTCAAGGTAACTTTTTCGACATACTACATAGAATGTGGCTTTCCCAATAAAAAGATATAAATAATTACAATTTGTTTAACCTTAATGCAATGTTTTCAAGAATACATTAATTATGTAATAGAAGATACCAACAAATTACTTACAAAAATTAAATTTAATGATATCAAAAAATTTCCAATTGAGGTTTTTTCCAAGGTAAACAACAAACTAGATATTTTATTTAATACTTTATTAATTCAATAAAATGTTGTTCATGAATATTTGATATTATTTTGAATAGGAAATTTTGGGACAAATATTTATACTTATTTTATAAATTAATTATATTGCACCTGAGTACGCTAAATTTTATAGACAAAATAAACAAAATAATCCAAATATTTATATTTTTAATAATAGGAACAATTTCGATTAGCCAATTGCAGATAATTATTATTAATTACATTTATATTATAAATATTTTTTAAAACTAAATTTGTTATTGTTAAAAAATTAAGAAATTTTAAATAATAAAATTTATATTTATAATTTATTTGATAAATGACATAATAATGCAAATTTTTTTATAACACTTTTTTTATTTAGTGATTACAAGCATGTAATAAAATAAATATATACTATATAAACACTTACCAATTATTAGAATAAAATAAATAATGACTAATCCATAATGTTTAATATTTGCACAAACAAAACAAATTAGTCTGTCTTGTTAGCGAATCATTCACAAAATAACTTTCAATTTCTGTGACTTCGCGACTTCGCACGTAGGCGCACTTTGTCCAATATCCAGGGCCGGCAGAAATGTTCAGGGGGGCAACACAGTGGCGTAGACACTTGGCTTAATTTGCAGATTGTGTTGACCGCATGGTGTAAGGAATTGGCAGCACGTTTTTAACTTACTTTCTCTTCTTGCGATATGTTTACTATGTTATTTGGAGTGTTGTAATGTCATTAAGAGACATAATTTCACGTAATACTTTGCACTCTTTTAACTCTAATGCAATGTCAACCCAGTGGCGTGCGAATGGTATTTTGAGTTAAATTTAATTTCTAGAAAATTTATTGCAAATGTGAAAGAACGAAGTTGTAACAATTAACACAGAAGATGTTTTGTTTGTCTTTTATGCAGTTTTATCTTGTATTTTGTAATTATTTTAATGACTTGTAAAAGCACTGTCTCATAAAAATTCTTGTTAGTTAAGTAAAGTTTATTGGTTAAAAAATGTATATGACGTAGAACAATAATGTAGTAGAAACTTTGATGCTATAAAGCAAAAAAAAATAATTATTATACAACAATTTTTTTTCGGTTGCTCAAAGATACTGTAGTAGAAAATTAAAAAAATAAGTATATAAAAATAAATTTACTACGCTAATGATTTCACTTTGATTGTAATTACTTTTATAAGACAGATTCTTCCTCGATCGTATAGCACATTGTTTCCTATATATTAACTTAATCGGAAATTGCACTTATCTCATTATTCTATTACTTATTTTTACGTAACATGATATAATGTATTCTGAGCACTTTTAAATAATGTTACTTAGGTTTATGATACACACTTTCAAACTGCATGTACTCAAATTTAATTAGGAATTAATGTAATATATTAATGATTAAATATCAAACTAAAAAACCAGTGGCGTAACTACCGATATTTTGCGTGTTCGGTGGAACTCAAGGGGCCCGGCCGATTGTTCCAAAAACTTTTAAATAATTTCTTAAAACAAAGTATGGTATATTTTTCCGTTGGTCTTGTATAATTCTCTACATGTTTCTTTTGGATTCAATATTAAAATTTATATTATTTTTGTATTATTTAAATTTAAAAAAATACTAAATCTAATTAAATTAAATATAAGAAATGTTTTTGTACTCTTTAACAATTTTTATTTTATTTAAAATAAAAACTCATTATTAATAAAAAAAATATTTTTAATCATTAAAATATAGAATGAGTACATTTTCGTTCATTACAAAAAAAATTGGCACATAGTTTTACAAAGAAAAATAACGAAACTACAACTTATTGTAAGTAGTTAATAATAATTCACAATTTTCACACAATGTTCAGATATTTATATCCGTAAATGATTCTTCAGAAATTGCATTTTATATTATTCAGCAAGGTAAAACATTACGTTTAAGCGAGCTTGTCACCTAGTTCAAGCAGTAAAAATGTTACATTGCTTTTATTGTACAATAGTTTATTTGTTATTCACTTGTAAATAAAATTAAAATTAGAATCAAACTCTAATAATTATTAATAATGTAAACAATGCAACTGCTAATTTGTAATTTTTTTCAGTTTAGTAGCTTGTAAAGGTTACTTTTCCTGGTAATTAACACTTCATATAAATGACGGTTTTCAAGTGAGTAACAAATAAAATTCTTTTCCTACGACCGCTAAGATATTTGCTTGTTGTATGTTTGTTATTGCTACGGATACATAATATATTGTAAACACATTTTCATTTCCCACGGTAACCACAGACAATGTTAAGTTATAAATTCATTTCTCACAGTTCTGTCAAAAATTATTTATATCTCACAGTTCTATCAAAAATAAATTGTTCCAAATATCCATTTCATACTCGTATGATTTGCAAACTGTCATACTCGTATGAAATGTGTACCATTCCATGCTTGTTGTACAATATATTATTACTAAATTAGTGATTTGTTTTATGCAAAAATCGATAATTTGTGGAATTATTTTATCGTGCACAAGGGGTTCCAGCAACAGCATCCCTTATATTATTCATCCAAACCCTAAAGTTAACCTCCTCGTAGTTGAGTGTACCGAAGAGAAACCTTGGCATGCTATTGGTCATCATCCAAACGTTCCCCTCGCGGTCGAGTTTGACATCACTGGGGTAGATCATGCGCTGAGCGTCTTGGTGCACCAAGCCTTGTGTTTCGGGCGTGAGAGGTCGATCGGTTCGCCAGCAAAACAATCCGTTCTTGTTTACCTCTCCCATGAACATGATGTTGGACCGTTGGTGCAATTCATGGGTTGAGGATTGACCCCTGGGACCGCGTTCGCCTGCTACCTGGGAGACATAATATTTTTTTGTTATAGTGTAGAAGAATAACAAATAGAATATAATTAATAAATTAATTTTTGTATGTTAACAGATGTTCTGAAAAAAAAGTGTTGCATTTTTACTCCGAAGACTGTTTCACTTTTTTACAAAATTATTTATCACTTTTATCCCTTTTAATTATATCTAAGTAAAACAAAAACCACATAATTTAAAACAAAAAACGTTGTCACATAATTAAATGTAAAGAACTCACTCTGTAAATTTGAATAAATTATTTCATATTTTTCAATATTACAAAAAATGTAAAGAAAGTTTTTCAAAGAAAATTGAAATTTTTGTATGACAATTTTACTAACTACTAATAAATATTTTTATAGACTTGAAAATTGAAATTTTTGTATGACAATTTTACTAACTACTAATAAATATTTTTATAGACTGGATTATTGAACTTGAACTTATAAAATTCAAATGTTTTTCATTTACCTCAATTTTTTTTAAGTTTCATATTCACCCAGGTGATCCTTGTTTTTATATACACATGTAATACTATATTTACCTTTTTTTAATTTATAAATATATATTTTTATGTTAAATAGTCAATAAAATAAAACCCAATATTTTTTTTATTTAAAATTTAGCAGTTTGCTTCTATATTATTTCAAAAACTATGCACTTGATAATTTTTTCACTATTTTTCCTGTAATCAGCGTGGTCGAATTAGTTGATTAAGATACTTTGCGCCAAAAAAAAAAAATGGTAACAAAATTTGTAACAAATTTTAGCAGGGTGCATTCTTTTCTCAGAAAGTAGTGCCCTTGGAATTTTTCCATTATTTTCTTCATAATCAGCGGAGTCGGATTTGTTGATTAAGATATTTAGCGCCAAAAAATTGTTAATAAAATTTGTGTTCAGGGTACACTCTTTTCTCAGATAATAGTGCTCTGGGAATTTTTTTCAATATTTTCGTCATAATCAGCGGAGTCGAATTGCTTGATGAAGATATTTTACGCCAAAAAAATGTATATAAAATTGCTAATAAATTATAACAAGGTGCATTCTTTTCTCAAAAAGTAGTGTCCTGGGAATTTTTTCGTTATTTTCTTCATAATCAGCGGAGTCGAATTAATTGATTTTGATATTTTGCGCTGCAAAATTAATAACTAAATAATTTCAGAACATTTGTTGACACCACTTTAATTATATTCGAAGGGGGAATTTTACGACATTCTCTATCTCTGTCTGACTCACAGAAGCATAGAGCCGCAGGTAAAACCCTAACAAGTTTCTTATCTTTGGGTCTAACCACATAATTGGATTATAGACATAAAACTCAAGTGGCCGGAAAACTACCTCTTGATTTCAAGTAGCTATTTAAGCCTATAGGAATTTAGCAGTTTGCTCCTGTATTTCAAAAACTATGCACTTGAGATTTTGTTCACTATTTTTCCAGTAATCAGCAGGGTCAAATTAGTTGTTTAAGGTACTTTGCGCCAAATAAATTGTTTAGAAAATTAGATATAAATACACTCTTTTTTCAGAAAATACTGTCTGGAGTTGTGCTCCTTATAATAATTCATTTATTAATTTAAATGAAATTAATAATTTCAAAAAAAATATATTGATATTTTTTTACTAAATTTAGTTTCTCAATATCTTTGACAATATACTGTTTTTACATACACCAGTTTGATCCGTATAAATAAAATTTACATTTTATTATTTTATCTCGATACCAATATGATAGAAAACATAACAAACAAAAATTTTATACAATGATACTCATAGTACATAGGCGTGCGCATGGTGGGTGCCATGGGTGCCGTGGCAAAACGCGAAATATCCCAAAAATACTCATTTTTGTACCCAAAATTTTGATTTTGGAAAATAGTGTATATTGATAGATCTCGACATGTTGATTTCAAAATTTCAAACGGAATTTAATTATCTCTTTTCTTTCCTGAGATATTTACTTTCAAAGTTGCACCTCAAAAAAGTGTGTTTATTGGCTTTTTTTCTAAAATGGGTAGTAATACAATCTGAACGATTATACCAGTGGATTTTACGGGCAAAATTACATAAAGAAATGTTTTCTCCGCATATACGTTCTTTATTATTAAATTATTTAGTACCTTTATAAATATTATTCAATTTTTAATATTATATATACTCTTATTTTTATTTTGGAAACAGTATAACTATGGTATATATTACGCTATCGGATAAAAGGGCGCCAAAATTCGTTTCAATCGGGGCTCGAACCCTAAATTTGGGGTTGACAGAAAGACACCATATATGGGTAATTTAATTGAATTTGTCCATTAGTATGTGACACCATTTTATATTTTATATATTATGTTAATTTTGACTTCTTTAGTTATATTTTACGGCGATATTAAATTAAAATTTAATAACATATAATTTTAATTCATGATTTTTCCAAATTTAAATTTATCTGAAGCAGAGCCATATGGGTCGATTCTAATTCCAAAATCTATTGTCTATTTTATTGTATATTCAAATAGGGTTGTTTATGCTTTTCTAATTTTTTTATATGTTAATCTATATTTAAAAATATGACATACGTATTTTTTTATTTCGCAAAAAAAATACTGCATATAGCCACAAAAAATTCACAAAGTTCCAAAAAAATACTCTCGCGAGAAACAGTAGTATAAAGTGACGTCACGCTCACTGCTTAGAAAGAGAAGTCTGGAATGAGTGAAACAGGCGTAGTGATAATACCTGGCGTATTTCGTTTCTTTCTGAATACACAATAACTTCTTCAAAATTAGCGGCGTCAAACACAAACATTCGAATGATGTATGAAAAGACAAACGTTCTTCACAACTACTTGTTTACGACTGTTGTGCGCATGCGCTAGTCGTACGGCTTTCGTTAGCAAAATAGCGTTCGTTTTGAACACAGTGAATTTTTAATTGATAATTAGTAATATTAAAATGTCAATAATTTAACATTTTTCTATTTTATTATATTCTATTCGCAACTAAAATTAAGATGCAACATGTTTTTTAAAAAAAGCAGGATAGTGAAACAGGCCTATTAAATATTAATATGTTGAATACTTGCATACTTACTTGGAAATCATTTTCATGATAAGATCTGGTTGCTAAATTCCTATCCTTAAGTACTCTCGTACTAACACTAAATTCTTTCGTACTAGCCATTGGATGGAAATACGCTGTTCTGAATCCATCTGAATTAACTTTGGATAGAGTAATACTGAAAATTCCATCATTCCACATAAACTTATGACCGCCTATATCAAGATCTCCACTTAAAGGATCTAGGAAGAAATAATTATGAGCGACTCTCCAGGCATCATTCTGTTTCCAGCTATATACCTAAAATATTAAATATTATTGTTAGTGTGAGAATAAATTTTGAAAATTTATGTTTTAAATTTAGCACGAAATAATATATTCTGTAAAATAATAACTACTTCCTGTAGTATATCAATATTGGCACGAATCGAAAATATGTCTTTAAATCAGAGTTTCTCAACCGCCGGTCCTACCGGTAAATATTTGACCGGTCTCTGAACAAATTGAATCACAAACAAAAATATTACAATTAAAAATATGAAAAACGAAATACACTAAAAAAGTTCATATAATGGTGAGGTAAAGAACATATTTCATTATTATCGGTATTTACTGGTTCGCATTAAAGAAATATTGAGAAAAACTGCTTTAAAAGCGGGAAATGAGAAATGAATGATATTGCATGATACGCATTGAGGATATTTTCGGACTAGGTACATCAATAATATTCATGAATGAATAATTCTAATTTTAACAAGATGTTTCATCGTTGTCCTTATTACGTTTTATTATGTATATTATTATCTGCAAATACTACAGAACAACAGAACTATTTAAATAAAAATTGTTATTTTTTTTTCATCGAATAACTTTTTAAATGGAGTAAAATAAAATGTGTAAACAAATACATACAGTTGGATTAATAAATAATTCTGTGAAATTAAATATTAGAAGCTTAAATCTGGGTTGCATAAAAAAAAAATTAATCTTTTAAAAGGTATTGTATCATTTCAAAAATGTATTTCATAAAATAGAATTTATTATGAAAAAAAAACATATTGAAAAGAATAAGTCAAATTTTTAATAAATATTAAACAACTACTTTAAAATCCATTTATAACGATATCGCTTATAGCGACAAACTGGTTATAACGTCGAATTTGTGACCACTTGTTTGAAAGCAACATACACTGACGATATGTATTTTACTTTTATCGATTATAGCGATTTTCGACTAAAGCGACGAAATTTTATATACTGTAACTCATTTGGATTGGAAATAATATACCAGTAAAGTCTTTTTCCCGACAAAGTTAAACAGATTTTATAGTTCTTGAAAGTATTGCCACATGGTAACAGTACCCACTCGTTTTTTCTTTTCTTTTTTCTTTGTACATAACAAAAAATAAATAAATAAATAAGTCATTACGCTTTATTTTAGCAAGAAGAAGAAAAAACAATTTAATAATTTTTTAAACATGTAGGTATGTAGGTACCTAGTGTCATATAAGTAAATATCAAATTTTGGTCACATAGCTCATTATTATATAAAATTCTAAATAATTATAATTGTCAATATATTGTATGGAATTAGAATCTAACAATAAAAAATTAATTCTTGACTATAAGTACCTAGGTATATACGCGTACCATAAATAATAAATAGTAAGTAGGTATTTTTATTTTTAATTTGCATGAAAATGTAAGTGTCAACCGAAAATCTGTTATTGAAGTGAATATTGTTTTGTAATCTGGGAATTACAACTTTAGCAGAAATAAATGAAGGTAAACAATTGCCATATATCAATTTAGTAATAAAAAACCGTTTGAAAGTAATTGTATGATTTTGAACGTAAAAACTAGTAATTTCTTATAAGTGTTTATCTATGAATTGATCTTGAAAGTGGAATTACCATTGTTTTGTAGTTGACTAAATCAGGAATATAGGCATAAGCATCATCACAAGTATCGCTGGTGACGTCAACAGTGACGCTAGCTAAAGTAGCCAGAGGGTTTACATCTGTCGCACTGAAGGGAAATCGTCGGATGATTTTATCAGTTTTCAAATCGAGGACAACCAATGCGAATTGTTGGATTTGTTGACGACCAGCTAAAAAGCAAAACATGTGTTTGAAATAATAATTACTAAAGATGTAAAATTAGGTAAGCAATGTAAAATAAAAAAAAAATACAATATGAAAAAAAAGGTGTTTTCCATCATTTTTTCGATTTTTTAACATATTAATCTTCAAATGAAAGTACTAGACATTTTTTGTTTATTTTCAAAAATTCCTACTTAATAGTACACACGACATATAAATTAATAAAAAAAAATCGTGACGTCATTAACTGAACGATAGCTTAGAGAAAGATAACTAGTGCTTTGTGTAAGACAGAAACTAGTTATTTTAATTTGCAATATAAAATTCGCTAGGAAAATCCCCTTTGTTTAGTTTTTTTTTAATTATTTAGATATTAATATCATTTTATTAGCATTTTGTATTTCTAAATTTAGAAAACTATGACGGATATGATGTAACGCAAAGAAATATACAACAAAAGAAGAAATCTGTACAATTCTGAAACCGCATTATGATTGTTTATACCAATTTTAATTCATATTTGTGGTAAAAATTGTGATAATTCTGACCATAACTGGGTTATTGAAGATATTAAAAAAAAATACTACTTACTTGGATATTCCAACATGCCCATATCCACAAACCATAACCTATCACAGGCGTCCACAGTGGTTCTGTAAACGGACACCAGAGGCGTGTTGACGTCCGTAGGGTCGCTGGGCCTCTCCGCCGTAAGGGAGTTGTATTCCCAACTGGGGTAGGGCATCAAAGGGACGTTGTGTCTAACAGGGCAGTTTAGGTCCACGTAACTCAGAGTTGCAGGGATGCCAACACGACGGCGAGGAACGGTAATGAAGAGTTTGTTCTTATAGCGAGTTGCTCCCATAGGGATGTTGTTTTCTATTCATGGAATATTATGTTTTACAAAATAAATTATTTGTAAATTACATTGGATAACGGAATGTCATTAGTTAAGTAACGTAAAATTGGACAATTTTTTTATAACCCTCCCCCCTTCTAACGCAAACATGAACCTCACTACAAATTACGCAACTAAGGACTTAACCTTAAAAATTAATTTCAAAAGTAAATAAAACCATTGATAAATATGCTACCAGTGTTTGTGTATACGTTGCTTAGCAACGACTATTTTTCACGCAGTAGTACTTTACTCTTTACAAACTCTAAAGAGGGCATAAAGGGTGTAGTTTATGCCCGATTGTAGGAAAAATATTTTATTAATTGTTTAAATTGTTGTACAAACCAACCCAAAGTATTTTTACACAATGTGAAAAGCAAGTTTAATAGTATATTGTGTGTCTAATACGAAAAGTGATATATTCCTGGACATTGGTGAACATTACGGACTGTTATTTTTCGTAGCCTAGCAACTACACTAAAATACCGGAATAATGCACTTTCCGGTTCAAAAACACACCGGAAAGGCGTCAGTTTCCGTCCAAACGAAAAAAAATATCGTTACGTAACGTACACAATACATTTAAGTGTTACGTAATTTAAGGACAGTCCCTTACGGATTCTAAAGACTACAAGTTGTACTGAGTGCAAATCTAATTATTGTGCTTCCCTTTAAATTTGTTAATTATTTGGTTTGATTTTATTTAGATGCAAATAATGCTAATTACTTTTTATAAAATAAAATTTACCTTTTTTATTTTTTTTTGCCACGAATTTAATGGTTAAGACATTAAAGCTATCTGATCTATTTCTGAGTATAACGATATATCATTTTTAATAATTATATATATTATCATCAATATTTTAATATTCTTTCATACCGATTTTGATGTAAATATCTATTTTACTATATTAAATGCAATCAATATAATAAATAAAAAATAAAGTGGTATCATTTGATTTGGTTAATTTGAAAAACGTGGAAATATGTATTTTATTTGATACAAAGTTCGATTTTAAAAATAAATACAGTTGTGGATATAAAAATTCTTATTTATATTGATTTGCTAATGGCAACACATGTCACACATTTTCAACCTTGATGTTAGGTGATAAATTTATCAAATACAACAAGAGTTCATAAATTATACACATTACTTTTCACAGTGGTTATTATTTATACATCTGAAATCCTGACTTCTTTGCTTTGTAATAATGTTACGTATGTAGGTAATATATGTAATAAAATATCATTATGTACTTCTCATCAATTCAAGTAATACATTTTTCATATTTGTCGAATTAAATCACGGGGTGGTGATAAAAATTATAAAACTTTAAAAAACCGTTACTATGAATTTGAATTGAAAGTAGTTTTACTGTTATTTAAATTATTTGACAAAATACATTATTAAAAAGTTTGAAGATATGATTTTATAATTTACGACATTTTTTATAATAACGGTAACGTGAAAATATACCGGGTCTCCCAGCTCGACAGACACATGGGAGATTTACATGGGAAATCAGTTAATTATGAATAGTATCTCCCCAGTGCAAGATATTAACTTGAAATTTTGTATGCTTATTGGGGAATATTATTTCTATGGATTACAGTTATTTGAAATATGTAGCTGGGACAACCGGTATAGGTAAACTGTATAAAATTATACATGTAGTTATAAAACATGATAAACATTATTTAGTATCATGGAAATATTCAAAAGACTATTGTACATTATTAATGGAATGTATAATTATTCTTCTGTATGTAAATTTTATATTTATTAACGCGATTATTTATTCCATAATAATTTATACAATTATTAGCTATTGTTCTCATCTTTATTAAAAGCTACAAAAAATCTTTAATCAATTGTACATAATTATTTGCAGATCGAATACCAATTCATAATTACTTTATTAAAGATCAAGTACAAGGCAACTAGTACTTATACATGATAAGAATAAAATATTTATTTTCCTTGAAACGCTCTAGTTAATGTCATAGTTCATATCTTTGACCTTTCTGTAGATTTTCTAATTATGGTTGTGTAATAACTGTTTAAAATGCATGGATTATCGTATCGTAAAACTTCTTATCTTTGCATTTTCCAATTATTTCTGTTTCTTTTAAAATTTCGTTTGTTTATAGTTAACCGATTTGAATAAACATGAGAAACCTGTTTCAAATATATACATATTGCAAAAAATGTTAATATTTACTTTTTTATCACCTTCACATATTTCATTAAGACAATAGTCGCTAAAAAAGTCGAGTTTTATTAGTTATAATTTATTAAAAGTTTTTTATTGTTTTAAGTTTTAAACGACTTTAGGCAATCCTAATATATTATTTTGTTGAACTTAATTTTATTATGATTTTTTCACAAATGTCATTTTCACGATCGATTTGATCGATCTGATCAAACAGGATTTTTTCTGATAGATCAAGATCAATCAAAATTAAGGATCGATCATCGATGACAAATTTCCCTGATAGCACAGCCCTAATGAGAATGTTTCATTTGATGGAAATAGGTAGTTTTTTAATGATAAAAAAAAATAATAAGACCCCAAGAGCATAATTTTATGTTTTTGCTATAGTAATTCGTGGAGTTATCAAGCGCGCTAATGACAACTAGGCTCAAAAATGATTCTTAAATCACCCAGCTTTGCTATCATGATCTAAATGTAATTTTTGACACTCTTTTGTCTATTACTACACAACAACTATTCGAAAAATTTACCGATAAATTCCTTGCTCTTGTTATATTGCTGGAAAAAAATATTTATAATGGAATTAAATATTAGGTACCTATTTATAATAATTGTATATGTACATGATAGAAGTAGTTAATTTATTTAACAAAATGGTACTGCGAAATAATAATTAAATTAAATAGTTATTTATGCGTAAACGCATGCGGAAATTACAGCACGAGATAAAAAAAACACTATGTTACACACGTGTTGCATACAACATTTTTCTTACAACCGAAATAATTAATAGAAATGAATTTCAAAAATAAATTAAACCTTTGGTAAATGTGTTTACTTTGCCTAGCAACGCACTAGTGCTTAAAAAGTAACTTTAAAACTCAAAAGGGGGCATAAAATACGTACTTTATGTCTGGATGGAAAGAGTACCAACTAAATTCTATATAGATTTTGTCTTGTAAGTTGATATACCTAGGAATTGAAATAAAATTGAAAATACTTTGAAACTATCCGAGTATAGTTATTTAATTCTGTTACTAATATTTAATTTAGAAATTTTTAAGTACATATTTATATCTCTATATTATTTATTTTTATCAAATATTTTCAATACAATAATTATGGTTTAAATGAGTATAATCTGAAAAAATAATATTACCTAAAACATATTCCGGTGTCTGTTCTGTCTCTCCAAACCGATTTCTAAAGCTATAGTGTCCTCTTTTTGGAGCGTATTGATAGCTGGGGAAGACGAAATCACTGCCTCCAGATCCTCCAGATCCTCCATTACCTCCATTACCTCCATTACCTCCTGGTTGTTGCGGACAAGAAGTAGAATTCTCTGGCCACGCATAGTTGATATAGGTCCATGTAAATTCTTCTTTCAGACCAGCAGAGAACACTTCGGTCGCCAAGCAACCCAAAAATAATAAACAACTAAACTTCATTTTGTTGTGTCTACGATAAGCGTATACCGAAGACTGTGAGAATATTAATGCAAGAGTTGATGCTTATTTGTTTTCTTCGATGACCTTCAACTCTCGGACATATTTATATGGTTTTTGTTTTTTATGGTTAAATTGTGGGAAATATATATTATTGAGTTATCTACCGGGAAAATTTTTACTAAGCCGAAACCTGAAAAATTATTTCCGGTACATAAAAGATTAAAATTCTTCTATAAATAATAGAGCAAAATTATAATATAGAAAATAACTAAATTTTATATTAAAAAAAATATTTTTTCACGAAATATAATAGTAAGCTCTACTTTCTTCTCGAAATAGTGAGGAAAATTACTTTTCCCTCTCTAGAGAGAAAAATGTGCAGTGTTACCAACAGTACAACGTAGATATTATTATAGAATGAAATATTGGAAAAATTCATTATTATATTTTTTTTTCTTTTTCAAATTATTTCACAATTTGACAAACAAACAAACAAAATTAAGATCGAGTGGAAAAAATATACGCTTTCCTCTCTAGATTGACAAATAACTATTACTTTAACACGATTTTTATATCTTTAAAATGAAATTAGAATTAAAATGTACTACTTTTGTCAAAAAGTAGACGGCTATGAATTAAAAAAACTGACAATTTATTAATTGCTTTAATGTAAAAATCTATGAAATATGTCATGATTTAAAAAAAAAAATACTTACATTACCAAAGATTTGTTTTTTATTATTAATAACATATCACTATTACTTCACTATACTGAAATGGCAGTATCTGTATTTTCTAAAAACGCCTTATTAAATTATTGTTTTTAATTTTTTTTTAAATTACAAATATCAAAAAATTCGTATTATCTTCATGAAATACGTATTTTTTGGTTTTATAAAGATGTTATTAATATATCCGGTCGATTAATTCATTGGTAAACCCGGTTCATTTTTTGTTCCAACTGTGATTTACAGATAAATATTTTCTTATTAAGATTTGATTCTTGTTTTTATTTATTAGAATCAAGGTAATTAATAATTACAGCTGTGATGTACACATACATATTTTCTTATTAAGAATTGATTCTTGTATTCATTAATTGGAATCAAGGTAATTACTTATTTGAGATACAGATAATTTTAGATATGTTGTCATTTTATTAGAAAATTTAATATAAATTAACAATATATATTTAACATATGATAGACATAATATACCTTATTTACAAACTTAACTTACGTTTAACAGTAAAATATTCTATTTTAATAAATGCTATGAAAGTAATACAGAACATAAATAAACATATAATTTACTATTGGCTAATTAACTAATGATCAAAATATATATTTATAAATATAATTTAGTTTAAATTCTCTGTCAGAAAGACTCGTGAATGCTTTGCTTGATTCAACGTGGATAAGCATATGACGTCATGTTACAGACGTCATAGTTATTTTAGGCTGTTGAGAATTTTACTGATATTCCTCAAAGTAGTTGAAGTAACAGCTTCTGACAACGCTCGTTGGAAATTAGGATGATTGGAAAGCTCCAAAAACATGCTCTTTGCATGTTTCCTGAAAAAAACAAATGTTTTACTAACTCAATTCTATTTTTTTTTAAATATAAACATTAAATATATACTAAAGATTTTACTTAGAGACTTGGATAGAACGAATCAATCATAAAACTATTATGATATTTATATTTCTAAGGTTGGTGTACGTTAAAGAACTGCTATACTCTGTTTTTTTTTATTACGAGGAAAGAATGCAGTATTTCACATATTTTTCTACATATTTAATGTGCGGAAATGAGATATGATTAATTCTTAAAAGGACTGATTTCCTTAAAGACACATAATTGCAAAAAATCAACAAGGAAACAAATAACTTTAAACTTATAACAGCTGATAATACATCATATAAAATATACATTGTGTCTAAATTTCATCATTTCAGCAACAATTGTCATCTCAGAAGTTAAAACAGCTATACAACTTCGGTTAAATGGAAGTTATTGTGTGAATTTGGGAGGTCATTTGATTGGTGTTCGTTATCACAAAATTCCCTATAGGTCATGAAAAATTTTTCACAAATCATTTCTAAATAGTTAAATATCCGGGAAAATGTTTCAAATAAAAAAGCTTCTAGCCAGTGGCGTACGCAAAAAATATTTTTAGAGGCAAATTTTGAGATATGATACAAAATTGATTTAACTATATCAACGTATATTGACAAATTAAAATAAATTCATACGATATTGATAGTATATCTAATGATTAATCCTTTTGAAATAAATTATTTGATTAACTTTGGTAAAAATTAATCAACCGAAAATGAAAATTTTCTCGATTTTTTTGTAATATTTAAACATAACACAATACATTTCTTAATCAAATTTATAAAATTTTAAAAGTTCACAAATAAATTCTTAGAACCACATAAATACAGTTGCTTCTTCCCCATTTAACGATTTATGATTCACAAAAGAATCAATAATAAAATTAGCATTATCCGATTGCGTTTTGCATGTGTGTTGTGTTCGTGTTCGAGAATCAGGGAAACTGGTCATTTACCCGTGGTACGTGCCGACTGGACGGGTTAATGCTTTTTCAATAAAATGAATATTTATGTTGATTAGAACGCAGACTTGTTGGTTGGGTCAACGCATTTAAGGAGTTGAACTTCGTCATTTAAACTTCGTTCTTCAACCTTTGGTGAAGATAATTAATATGAAAAACGTTTAAGATTGTGTGGGTTGATAAACGTAGTTATCCTGCATGACAGTTTTCGGAAATTATTAATTTTGAAAGGTAAAAGGTAGTAATTTGCTGAAAAAAGTTTACTGGTCGGTGGTCAAGGAATTAATATGTAATGGTATCTTGATGTAAATTATAGTTTATTCGCCTTTTATTACTTCTTTATATTAGTAAAACCATAATTTGGTATTAGAAAAATACTTTTTTCGTCTATTATTATTTTACTTGTTGTAAATTATTACAAGTAAAAAGTATATTTTTTATTTTAAAAAACACTTTTATATTCAACTTTTTGCAACATTCATGCATATGACGGTTACTTCCGATTATTAGAATATGTGTGTAATACGTACTAGTATGATAAGAAGAAAAATGTTTTGCATATTAATGCTTCACTGCTGTAATATGGAAATTAATGTTTGTTCTTTGCATTAACCGTAACTTTATGGCAAAGGTATGACAGAAAAGTGATTATTATAGGATATGAGTAAGTCAAAGATATAACAAGATTTGTTGAAGTAACGCTGAAAGTGGTTTGAAAATGGCATTATAAAATATGTAAGAATAAGAAGAAAACATGAAATTCACAAATAACATTACTGATTTGTTTGTAATATTACAAGTATTATAAAAATAGTGAAAAATATTATTTGTTAATAAAAATATGGATCCCGTTTTACTTTTTTGTCGTGCGTGTTGCATTTGAGACAGCCTATAATGGGGCAGTGACTATAATCGAATTTTAGTATATAAGTCATAAAATATAAGAACTAACCACTCTAGCGTCTCATTACAATAATATAGTTATTAACATTTTAATGTTTCGGAGAAGTGGATTTTTACTCTCAAAAATCTTTTGCACAGTTACCCTTGGCAAGGGTCTAATTTTCACGATTTTACCACGCTAGCATCGCTTCCCCAAATTTTTTATAATTATTTTCTCGTAAGCTACGAATGAATCGTTAAAAAAATTCATTTCATATATTTAAAAATCAAAATTTGGTCACGTACTCTTTTCTTTTAACAATCCAAAGAAACTTCTCAGTAATGAGAACATATAATGAGTGTAAGTTGTTTATGTATAACGTTTAAATTTTAGAAACTTATTGGCTCTTCAAATTAACTTATATAGATTGAAAATGGCGTTGTGTTATATTACAAATTGTAATAAAAAAAACCAAAATTTGACATAGGCTTCCAGAAAATGAATATATGAAAACTTGACTAGCAGTACCTAAAAAATTCAAAAAGTTTTGGTTCTTACGTAACACATTACGCATGTGCACAACAAAAAAAACTACTTTCCTAGAGTTAGGTACACTGTTATTAAAATATATTGAAACTGGAGCAACTCTGCCATCTACAATAGAAGTCTGTTTTACTTATAACAAAATTAGCATTCCCTTACCTAGTTTCCAAGCTGCCTTCCATAAGCATATTAGCCCCAATCTGGAGCACCCTATCCCGGGTATCGCGTGGCATCTGGAACACTCGGGAAGCCGAGTACCGATGCACGATGTCCCCTAGAAGTCGAGCGGTGGCACACCGCACCACCGCGTTGTGGTGCGTGGCGCCTCTGGTGCTGAGCACTGCCACCACTTTAGACGTGGTTATCGCTGCTGACATCGCGTCTAAGGCGGCGTTGGCGTCCGCCCGCAGGAACTTGTTGGTGTCCGCTGTGCGATGGAGGAGAGGAACTGCTATTTCTTCCAGTTCCTGCACAGGAAGAGGTTTTTAAGGGGATGGAAATAAAATTTCAAATGCATGAAATGAAATAATTGTGGAAGAGGTGCAGAACGTCGCCTATTTTTATGAGGTGTTAAATTTTCTATGACCACACTGCTAAACCTTATTAAAAAAATACAGGTTTGAAAGCTATTCGACATAAAAAAAACAATATGGCGTAGGTACACTCACATTGGTAAATACTGTAATAATTGATTTCTCACACTTTTTCCCACGATCAGGAATATTCCTACCCGATACTACCGATACGAAACTAGTATCGATAATTTTCTTTCGATATTGGTATTTTAGTATCAATACCACTCCTCCGATATTTTATTAATACCAGCATATTTACCGCAGTAACAGAAAATCAAATATAAATGTTTTTTTTTGGTTATATTTTTTTGAATACTTCCTACATTTCTTCTTATTTTTATTTTTCTTTTTTTATGCATCGCATTTCTCTATGCACGATTGTGGAAAATGTTTTTTACTGTAGGAGAAAGATAAAAGTGTCAGTTTCCGTAGTGATCGCAGAAAAAGTCTTTTAAATAATAAAAGATGTTCTCCTCATTGACAGAAAAACAAAATACAGTAAAATCATGTTAAAAACCATAATAAAAATAATTTACTCGTGAATTGATTGTTAAGATAAATAGAAGAAAAATAAAAATATAAATAGAACATGATATCATCTCTGAACCTCAAACGTGCGTTAAAATTTATAGCCGGTAATGAAGGGAATTTTTCTGACACTTTTCCAATCTTTTTTCCATAATTAGAGCATAGAAAACTGCTGCGAAACAAGAATTTCTGGTATTTTTAATGGACATTCCATCAAGATTAAAGTCTAGATATTATTACATAGTAAATATCGACCGTCAACCTAATAAAACTTATTTTGACTAATGGTTTTAAATGGAAAAAATATAAAGAATTACAAATAGCTATAAAATTAGTTAGATTCTTAGAAGAATAAAAAACTCACCGTTTCCAACGCCTTCTTATGAATACCAAACATTTCACTAGCTGCCAAACACGCAGCCCTAGCCACCTGTGATCGCAGATTCTTAATATGCCTCCCTAATAACACGCAAACAGTATGCAGTTGTGACTCAACAGTGTCTTGATGATGTCTTGACAATCGGACAAGACTTTGCAAACCTCGCATACTTTGTTCCCATTCTGGACTTTCTAACTGTCCTACCATTTCATTTAGTCCTTCTCTGGGTTTTGGAAAACTTCGTAAAGTGTCAGGAAATACTGCAGGGACTTTATTCTGAACCGTTGAAGTGCGTCGTTTAAGATCTGGCTTTTTCGGAATTGATTTTTTGCGAATTATTTCTGGATATCGAACGATTTTTTCTTCTTCTTGAAGACTGGTTTGACTGTCGTTTAGACTTTGAAGATCTGGTTGGCTTTGACGTATACTTCGAAGATCATGTTGACTCTGATTTAAGCTGCGTAAATCAGTCTGACTTCTCATATCGGAGTTGTTTCCTTGACTACTGTTCAGGCTTCGCAAATCTCCTTGACTTTGGTTTAAGCTTTGTAAGTCTAGTTGGCTTTGGGCTAGACTACGAAGTTCTGTTTGACTTTTTAATTCTGATATTGAACTGTTTAAAGATGATTTTGATACTTCATCCAATGTGTTGTTGTTATTATTATTATTTTCATTTCTAAACGTATTATCAACACCTCTTAAATGTTTGACTAATGGTGCTGAATTGACTGTCTTTCTCGTAAATCTTTTAACTTCGGATAAATCTGCATGAGATTTAGATAATCTCTGTCCATCTCTAAACGGTTGTTCTCTATCAGATAATTCTTCGTGCAGTTTGTTATAAACTTGAGTCCTGACGAAATCAGTTTCGTCTTCGCTGTGTTTCTTCTCTTCTTGCTCGTCGAAGTCGCTGGTGGAGACTGAGTCCTCCAGGTTGATGAATCTCTCCCGCGGTCCAGGGGGCGTGTCCGTGCGGTCTGATTGGTCGAAGCTGTCATCCCGAGGGTTGCGATTGGCTGCCGATTCAGTGGGTTGCAAGGGCAGGTAGGGCTCCGCAGGGGGAGTGTAGTAATCGGAAGACTCGGAACCGGATGATGACGTGTGATTGATGGTGGAATCTTGGGGGATGTTTCCGTTGAATTTGTCCACACTGAAGCGGGTTGGGCTTGGGGATTTCGTTCGCCTGAATCAACATTCCATAAATTAAAACGAACATATTTTAAGAAATTTAATAAAATTGTAAAGGGAGATAAATATTACTTTTAACGCACTAGTGTTTGAAAGGTAACAGTTACTAGGCAACGTAAAAACATTTGTCATTGGTTTAATTTACTTTTGAAAGTAATTTTTATTAATATTTCGGTTGAAGGAAAAATGTTGTAGCACTCAATTAAAAAACATTTACTTTATACACTAGTTGCATAGATAACTATTTTATATCAATTTAAACGATGGGTTAAGTAAACTAAATAGAATTATATCTAACTAAAAAGTTATTATATCGATAAATAATATAAGTGCTTAATTTCAAAATAGATTTAAAAATTGGGACAATTAAGTGTTCCAAAAAGTTTGTTCGAGACAACGGGACAAATGAATTAAAATAGAGACGAACCCAAAACTCCAGAAAAATTCTATTTGTAAATTATGCATTTTTATTATGAAAAATTATTTGAAATTTATTGGTAAGAATGAAATTATAATAAGATGAAATAAAAAATGTTATATAAATAAATAATGATATTAGACTGATGCTAAAGTGAAATAATAAATCAAAATTTATTATTATTAATATTGATAAGTGGTAATAATAAGTTTAAAAAACTTATCACAAAGTGAATTAAATATGAATTATTGAAATATATTTGAAATAAAATATTAAAATAGAAATATCTATTATATCTATTTTCGTTGTAGACAATAGGTACAAAATATTTTATATAATGTAAGAAATTACTCTATTAAATTTTCCGTTTTCTGAAACGGCCAATTTCTTTATAAAAGATAAGTTAAAGGAGTGTTTCAATAATAATGAAAATTGATGGATTATAGGTGTGTACCTTGCTACATAGTACATTAATGCTAAATTTAACCAGGTGAACCATATTTGCCCAACCTTAATATGAAGCCATTATCGGTATCTAATATTTGATTGCTTTTAAACTAGACCATATTTAATATTCCAATGGAGAAGACATTAACTGGTTGTAGGACACCTACATCTACTATTCATATTGATGAAAATAATTAATTCATTTATTCTTGAGAAGGAGGGTAATGATATATATTTGTTTCAATAGTAGGTGTAATTCTAATTTATTCTATTTTAATTTCTTGTATAGCTAAATAGAACCAGCTATATATAGCTCACTTTCGTGTATAAAAAAATACTAGTAACTATATAAAAATAACATTTAGTTATAGCAATTTCATTAGCATGTGAAACTATAGAATGAAAATGTAATATCGAAATACAGAAGATAAGAAACAAATACGTAGATATTATAAATACTAGCGAATGCTCAGACACGCTGAGTGTTCCCTAGGCCTCCAGCGTTAGTGCTTCATGGGAAATTTGTTGTCATTTCTGTAACCCAGCCTTTGGCAAATGCAAATACTTTTGACAACTTTTTGGAAATAACGAAAGTCGATCGACAAGGCATATTTTTCACAATACTGAAAATATTTATTAATAAATTCATAACTAATTATAACATAATAAATGTAGTTATTTGATTTATCATTTTTTGTAAAATATTTTTATTAAACTATTTCATAATGGAGATAAGAAATAAAATTCATATATTGTTATTTATTGAAAAATACCTATTAGATGATAAAAATTTTACATAATTCTTTTTTAAATAAAATTATTATTTATATATGTATATAAGTAGGTACGAATAAACTAAAATTATTGATTGTCCGATTTTTCTCGAATTTTGTCGTTGAAATAATTATTAGATATTGCCCTAAATATGAAAATTAAATTCAATTGTAAATTCAAATTGATATTTATAAGAATTCTTAGCTAAAAGAATATAATATTAAAAATATATATTATGTGCATAATATGATAAAAAAAATATTTATACTCAACAATATTTGAAAAGGGAAGAACTTATAATAAAATGCATATTGAATATTGAGTAAAATTTTAAATATTGTATTACTAATCAAACAATTAAACTCGTACAGTTGAAATATTACTTTTAATTTCTAATCTTCTAAATAAAATAAATATGCAACTTACACTGCACTATCGTCGATAATGGTAACCGCCAAAACAGGCGTTCCCCAGGTTTCTGGACTGACACAGTTTTTGGGTTTTCTTATTCTAAACGTACACGGACAGCACAGAAAATTTGTGCGCGATATATATTTGTTTTTCTCGAAAAATCGTCGCGGTAACAACATTTTCACTTTATTTACAGTATTGTACAACATTTACGCAGTTTTATGTCATTTTAGAAGTATTGGTTTTATTAATGCTGAGGTAAATATTCGTGCTTTGGATTTAGATCACTGTACATTACGATGTTTTTCTACTTCGATGTGGGACATTAATATAAAATCATTATTGATTTATTCTAATTGTTTTTATACTTTAAGAAACTTAAATATTTGTATTCACTATTTTATGAAATATAAATATATTTTAATTTTATTTAAAACTCAAATTTATTTATGAAAATAACAAAATTGTTTTTTTGTTTTAGTAAATATTTAATATTATTTAATTATCTTTTTATAGCCACTTTTAGTTGATTAACAGGATAATAATTATTTTTTTATCACAAAAATACATGTACGGAATTAGAAACAAATTGTGAAGAATCGAAATCGCACGCACATACGGAGGCTAAAGTGACTCGACTGACTATTTCTGCCACAGGTATGCGGCCATTGATTGACCACTGCCCCTTTCGTTTCTATACTTCGTTGCCTGACCACTGTGAATAATAAAGTATTACCCCTTACACCCCTTGCTACTTGTAAGACAGAGGAAAACCTACCATAAGTCATAGAGAAATAACGACATTTGCTTCTGACCTAAACTAGATTTTTTACTGGGGCAAATTTGTATTTTAAGTGTAACTAATTTAAGTTATTGGTGTTTGATTGAAGTATTTTTTAATCAATTTTTTTTTTCTAGCTTGGTGTGACCTTTGACATTTTACGAATTTGGGCTTGTGTAGTAGGATAATTGTTAGTTTCGATAACACAAAGTTTGGCATTAAAAAAATGTGTATAGAACAATAAATCACATATTATAAATTATGTTAAATATTTTTATACTGTTTCATGCAAATTTCTCGTTATGTATATAATTTTTATTTGCGTGTCACTCGATACATATCATTTTTAAAACTAATCATAAGATTTAAAACAAATTTAACTGTAACTAAAAATAAATAAAAATGTAAGTATACTATAAACAACAAATAACATAGTAATATGTAGAACAAAAATTAATTAAGTGTTTTTTAAAGGCATTATAATTTGAATTTTATCATGGCATATTTTTTTTTTATTAAAAACAAAATATCGTGTTAAATAATTTTTCAAGATAAAGTCAATTTAATAAAATCTGTTTTACATAATATTGATTATTATTTAAAATAAGGACATGTAACCGGTTAAAAAAACCGGTAACCGATATTTTGAACGAAAATTTTTAAATCCTAAAATACCGGTAACCATTAACCAAGAAAAAATAAACCGATTTTAGTGAACATTAACCTAATTTTAATATGATTTTATTTTTTGTTTTTTTTTTCAGATTTTTTTAAGTATTATTTTTTTTAATTATAAGTTTATAATTATTTTTTCACTATTTTTTCTAAACGAATTAAAAATTTTTTTAGAAAATGTATAATTAATTATTTATTTTTTTCATTGAAATATAACTATAAAAGGTTGCTGCGGAAGAAACAAATAAATCAAAGGCGGTACATTTTAAAATTTATAAATATTTTTTAACATTAAATTTTCTAAACTTTTACACCCTGCGTAGAAACATTTGTATGAGAATATTTTTACTTCAAATAAAGAGAACGAAACATGTAATTTTTATGTCCAGAAAAAACTCCGAGTGAAACAAATGCCTACATGAAGAATGTCCCAGATACGTTAGTCTTATTTTTTATTTGTAAAACACCCATGAATAATACGCAATTATGTGAATTTGGGTCACAAGAAAATTCTAAGTCGATATATTCTGACAAGTGAGTAAATTTTGTATGTATATATTGTAACGGTTTTAAAAATATCACATACGCTGGCACACAAAACGAAACGTATTATTTTAGCCTTATTATTCAAAGGACTTTCATTTACATGTAAATTCTTTTAATTGAAGATGTTATTACAATTTCAAGGTTAATTACTATTTTTTATGTAAATTAAATCACGTGTTAATAAAAGCTGCATCCCTTGTGGGGATCGAACCCACGACCTTTGGATTAGAAGTCCAACGCGCTATCCGCTGCGCCAAAGGGACGATATATTCTATTCATAGACGTTTTTCGTCGGCTCTATTTTTTGTCTATTACTTTTACTATTTCTAACACTCTAACGTAGATACCCATTATTGTAAACTATTAACATTAATATGTTTGTAAAATTAATTATTTATTTGTACATATGTACTTACAAATGTTACTCCACCTCTGATAAAAATAGTTTAATATTTTGAAATAAATATTGTACAATATGTTTTTATTTATGGCAAATAATTAATTTTGTTATAATACATATTTTAAAAGTAGTTTCAACAATAATTTATAAATAGAAAACGTATTTCATAGTCCATACATACAGCTGTTTTTAAATTCCTATCTTTGCAAAAGATATGAAATTGATTAGATATACTGCATTATAAACATTGCAAACATTATTCACATTATATATTACATATTTAATATTTTTAATATGTTAAGTATTTAACAAGTATTTGAAAATAATTGTTTGTATGTGCCATTAATGTAGTTTTTTGAATAAAAAATATTTATAAGTACTTTTAATATTTTATAAAATGTTTTTATTTATATTTATATATTTTTTATTACAATTATATGAAAATGCCTGTCAAAGAAAAATGTTTGTCATTTTGTACACATCTGTTTTCATATTAACTTGCAAAAGAAATAGTGGTTGGTTAAATATAATAAATTGTATTTTAAATTATTATAAATAATCATTTATTTATTATTTAATTCTATAGAATATTTCAGATAACAAAAAGTTTATTCGTACTCTTAAATCATTTGTCAGATATTTCCACATTACAAACAAAGATGGCGTTGATATCAGCTCGAACTATCCTTTGTCTTTTACATTCACATTTTTTTTAAAAGTAAAAAACCATACAATTTCGTTTTTGAATATCAATAATTAAAATATGTACTTAAAAAAATGGTATAATACCACATTAATTATTTAACAATATCAATAAGAATACCTATATGTTAATTATTATATAATTATTTCCCATTATAAACTTACCCACTGCCAAAGCCAACTTGGGGATACTGATACTGATGACCCTGGCCCTCTGAATGTTTGTAATGATGAGGTGGTAGTGCTACCATGGGCTGGTTATGAGCTGCTGAAGACGTCCTCTCGGTGTCCACATCCCGGGTCCTGCGACGGAATCTGGTTCGACTTGTTTCACTCGTCACAGGAACCGGGATGGCGGACTGGAATTCCCGACGCCAGTTGTTTCGAGGAGGGGATCCTAAAAAAAAAAAGAAAATGTATATGTAGATCACAGCGAATTTACAAAATAGAACTTTTAGATAATTTTAAAACTGAAAATCATTCATCTTTTAAAACAAATTTATTATTTATTATTACAAAAAAGATATACTACAATTAATTATTAAAAATGTATTAATTATTATTATATTTTAAACTAGACTATATTTTGGAGCAAACATATAAGTGATTTGAATGCTATAAAAATGTGATACCAACTGATAATCAACTTAAGGGTAGGTTAAAACGTTTAAAGTGAAATATGAACTATATTAAAATTAAATATCAAAGATCAAAACAGGCTTATGAATTTACATTAAAAACCAAATTATATTATTTTTTAATAAATATCGGTCTGGATATTTGTGGACACGTGTAAAGTGAGATAGGTTTAACAAAATGTTATAAAACTACATAAACTTCAATTATAAATGAGTATCTTTAGTAAAAATTATTATTATACTACTATTACTATACTCCGTTCACGTTAAGAAGATAGTAGATGTCGCCTCACCATGTGCACAAATACAAAATATAGAGTGGCACGCAATTCAAATTGAATAATTTACAAATCTGGAAGTACTGCCTTTTGGAAGAAATAATTAATAGTTTTTTGTACAACAATTATTTTAAATTATATTTATGTATTATACTCTTCTGCACATAATTATATTTTATACATTCTTTACATCATTTATAAAATTATTTGATTAGAAACAATTTTATCCGTTTACAAATTGAGACGAAAAATAAACATCATTTTTAACACCAAATATTCAACGAGGAATGCGTATTTTTAATAATATTTCACTAGGTTTGCATTTACCCAATCACAGAGACGGAGTATGAAAGTTTATTTCTAAAAAAAATACTTGAAAAAAGTTGACATAATATATGCAAATTAATTATTTTTTATTGATAACTGTGCTGTTTTCTTAGCCATGAAGTTTGTACCAGTCACAGCATATCTTTCTTTTAAATATAATTTTGTTTTACATTTTTATCATTCAGTAACTAATTCTGGTTGAAGGCAATGCCATTCCAGTATTTTCTACCAATTTTAAAATTAAAATTCAGTGAAAAAAAAGCATTAACAGCTTTTATAAATTGCTTTACCTTCCTTCCGTCTTCGATCAGCTCCAAATTCTGGAGGTGAGGAAGATTGTCCCCTCGAAGGTCTTGTGCCTTTGAGTTGCACCAAACGTACCGGAGGAGATGATGACCGACCTCTTAGCTGTGGTGCTGTTCGACCATCACTACCATCACTTGCAGCCGTGTAGTGTGGTCTCACACCCGGAGATGTTGGTTGTAAGACGTACAATGGACGAAGGGAACCTAAAGATTATCACGGTTATTGACAAAAAAATATTATTTAAATTAAACATATATTCTTTATTGTGAGTAAATGCATAAAAGTATTATGAGTCGGATCATAATTTTAGCCTCTTTTACCACTCGACCAAACCAAAATAAAGATCATTTATCAATTGGTAAAAATGTAGAGCAAAATCAATGTCGACTTGTGGCTTTAAATCATAGGGGTACTGCAACTTACCAAATTTTTAAAGACATGGTAAATGCGTGTTTCGATTTTATTCATAAAAATAAAAAGAAAAACATAAAAAAGTACATATATTGTTTTTTTCTTTTTATTGAGGTTGCATTTCTAAGATCATAATTGTGAATAATTCTAATAATGTTCTAAAATGTAAACTGAAATATTTTAATGTCCAAATAAGTCAAGATATGGAATAAATATGATAAATATTATGATCACGATGCTACACTACTGATTTAGCAAAGGACTTTTTTGTTTTGCAGTGCCGAATTACGCTTCTTACTGCGAGTGTAAATTCTTGCGCGCGCATCGATACAAACTAGCTGCTAGCGTTCTTCGCCAATTGCTAGATATATTTTTATAATCTTTTATACATAATAAGAGGACTATATATAATTGTTCAGGAAAAAATTTATTATTATAAGCAATTATAAATATCGAGAAAACTTTTTTTGTAATTTAGCATTACCTACTGTCTGCAAAGTATCTATTTGAAATAAATAAAATACTTGTTATATAAATAATAAAGATCGACATATTTTCTTATCATTTTCGCGTGTTTATAATAATTATAAATATGTATTCATAAAACTTCAAAGTTAATATATTGCAAAAATTACTTCATGCCAGCAATTAATAACATGATATGAATTTTATAATAAATCAGCACAAAATAAAATTAAATATTTAGTGCTGAATTGACTATTTTAAATTTATATCAGTACTTTTCTATAAATAATAAATAACCATACTTGTACATGTATTTGTATAGTACAGTCAGATATTAAAATGTGTTTATTACGTTTAATATTTTGAACCGAAAAAATATTTTAAGTATTACATTGTTTTTTTTTTTTTTTTATTGAAATGAAGAGGTAGGTACCTAATATTAATAATTAATATAGATATACTTATAACATAAAAAGTAAAATAATGGTTATAAATATATCTGAATTTTTAAAACCTTCAATATAAAATATTGCTAAGGCAGCATAGAATTTATAATTTACTTGAAATCTTAGTATCGACTATAAATTTCTCGTGAATATTTTTTGTTATTGCGAAATGAATACATTATTGATTAATTATTCAAAGAAGTACGTAGGTGTTCTATTTTTAAAATCAACTTATGTATTGTACAAACTAAAATCAGTAGGACAAAAATAGATACAATTCTAGTGCGCGAGAATAGTCATATGTGACCACATATGCCGGTAGCGTGGCCGAGCGGTCTAAGGCGCTGGTTTAAGGCACCAGTCTCTTCGGAGGCGTGGGTTCGAATCCCACCGCTGCCATGTTTTTTATTTGAATCGTTATACTTATTTTGAAAATTTAACGTTTTGTTTTGTGTGTTATTACAAATAAAATTAAAACATGAATTAGCATCATGGAGATTTTATTTGGTAAAAAAAAATAAAAATTCCTTCGAGCCGGATTTGAACCAGCGACCTATGGATTTCAACTTTGCACACTACAGTCCACCGCTCTACCAACTGAGCTATCGAAGGCTACACATTGCAACATATTTTTGACAATAGTCCAGATTATAAAAACTTTTTTTTAAAAATATCTCAATTATACAAATAAGTTATTAAAAATATTGTTATTAAATAATACAATACATTAATATATCTTTTATTATTATTAAATAGTTCTTTGATTATAATAATTTTTATATTATGAAACGATATCTTGTAACCTTGAATTTTTAAGTGATTGCAAAATTTACATATTCCATATATAGTCCCTTTGGCGCAGAGGATAGCGCGTTGGACTTCTAATCCAAAGGTCGTGGGTTCGATCCCCACAAGGGATGCAATGTTTTATAAGACATTAGTTCTCATTCCATAACTCAAAATTGAATTGCCAAAAAATAACTTCCATATATGGTCCCTTTGGCGCAGAGGATAGCGCGTTGGACTTCTAATCCAAAGGTCGTGGGTTCGATCCCCACAAGGGATGCAACGTTTTATAAGAAATTAGTTCTCATTTCATAGTTCAAAATTGAATTGACAAAAAAAACTCCAAATATGGTCCCTTTGGTGCAGAGGATAGCACATTGGACTTCTAATCCAAAGGTCGTGGGTTCGATCCCCACAAGGGATGCAGTGTTTTATAAGAAATTAGTCCTCATTCCATGCCAATAAATATTTATAACAAATTAGGTATGAATTAATTCAAACTTAAATTGAAATGGTAAAAGATGAATAATGGATTTATTTGGCTACTAATATTTTTCTTTGTTATTTTTCAGTGTGCAATATTTCTAGGTTAAGTAAAATGTGTACATACCTGAAGATCCATTTAATCGGACGTCACCATTCAAAATGTTTTGGTCTATAGCCCAATATTGAGTTCCTTGATATGATTTGTTATGTGCCTCATCCTTAAACAAATTTTTGTTTCAATAAACAATAAAAATGTTTGTTTAAAACTATAATTAGCATATCAAAACAAAAAATTTACCAATGTTACATTGCTAAGCACAAACGGTCGCAAGCCCACTATTCTGCAGAGCAACATTTTCAAAATTCAAACATACAAACAATAATTAATTCACTAAATATAAATCAAATCATAAAATAGGCAATACTCTGTCCGTTTGCACATTTTACACATGTTTAAATAACGGAACACAGTATAAACAATTGCTTGTATCACTGCTTTTCATTTGTTCCATTATGCCATGTTATAGTTCGTTGAATCAATAGTTTCATATGGCAACCGGCAATTTTCTTCTGCGCTGTCGAACTCACGTTGACATTGCATGTTTCAGCGTAGTGACGTCACTGAGTCACGAAATTTGATTTCTAGGGGGTAAACAGATAGTTGCCAAGCAACCCTTACATAGCAACTAATGAATTTTTTCCGAAGAGGGAAATTTAAATTGTAAATGTGAAATTATTGTCGGCTTTCGGAATGCCAAAATTATAGGTTTAACAATTTGTTTTCCAATATATTTTTGATATATCACATAGCACCTTATTATACTAATAAAGATTAATTTTTTAAGTTAAACTAATCTGAATTCTTATAGAATGGATAATAGTATAATTTGTAATTACTTTTTAATTTTATATTGTTAATTGAAATGTGTCTAAAAAAATATTTTTGTATTTAGTAATACGTTTACACTAGCAAGTAATTAAGGTTGCGGATATTATTTTGCGTTGACGTTTGATAACTAAATGAACTAATATTTTTTATTACTAGAACTATAAGAAGCGTAAAGAACAAATGAATAATTTTAAATGCAATTAAGAATGTAATCGAGTTGTCTTATCATTTCTTTATTAAAATTATACAGGTGGTTCTATTTCGAGTGTCTAGACGATATTTTCTAAATTAAAAATATTAGAGAAAATTCTTTCAAATAAAATTTATTCATCATTATGTAGTTCATATAATAGCATTAAAAAATATATGTTTTTTCGAAATCGATACTAAAGTACACGATATTATTCCGTGAAGTTAGCCAAAGTAGTAGCTAAAGTAAAACTTTACAGACTCTTATATCAAAATTTAACTTTGCAGACTTATCTGTCAAACTGAATTAACTTATATTTCAGTAGTATTATTTTTTTGCAGTTTATTTTATAACTACCTAAAATAACAAACATATCATTCTGTAATATTATTGGTGAATTAATTTATTATTTACTTTTCATAATAATTTATCTGATTTCATGCAGACGACGTCTAAGCAGGTGTAAACATAAATGAAAATTATAAAGAAATATTTGACACTTTGACAGTATGTTTGTTATATCAGAGATCTCCGTCTCAATAGCTAGCTGAAGATTTAAAAACACATAATGCTATTTATTTTTGTTTTAAATGAATAATTTAATGATTTGGGAAAAATATAATGTATATCTAGGGACTAAAATATTTTATATTGCTCACATGGTTTATTCTCTCCGGCTATTGCCTCTTAAAATAAAGTCGCTTGATACACAAATAATTATTAGTGGAGGAGTTTTTGTAGAAAAAAATTTTTTTTTTGTTTCTCAAATAGGAACCTATATATTATTTTTTATAATTTCAAAAAGGAAATAATTTTTTGAACATATATAAACAAATAATTTCTTTAATGTAACAATATAAGTCTTAATTGAAAATCTATTCTCTAATATTTTAAATTTAGGAAGTATCGTCTATACACTCGAAAAAAAACCACCCTCTATTCTATATTTGTTGATAAATAAAAAGTTATTAATAATTTTATGGTAGCAATAAATTTTTATTTTATACTCTTTGAGTGGTGCGTATTAATTTTACATTAAATAAAATATACAGATCTTATTTTTAGATACCTAACAAGAATCCAATTTTCGAAAACATCATTTATTATACATTGCTAATTGCAGCCAGAAAATTTATCTTTTATTACGAATAGTAAACAAATATATTATTGTTTTTTCCTTGTTGTTTGAATTTGACATGAATAAGTACTGCATTTTATGTGGTCATAAAACTAACAAGTTTTAAATTTATGACCGTGTTTGTTGTTGTTATAGTATTCAGTATTTTACCAACCTTATTTCCTACGGGAACTAGAGCCCATGTGACGTTTTCTGGATGCTGTACTTGTGATCCAAAATGATCTGCAGAATCTTGGATTCTCCTTGCACTCCAGTTATTTCTTGTGGAAACTGTTGCACTTTCATTTCTGAAAATGTAAAGCATTATTGATTAATAAATAGTCATTTAAGAGAGAATCGTTATTTTATCTTTTTTGTAGTATAGAATAAATTGATGAGAGTAGATACTACCAAGATAACAATATTGTATAACGTGTCACATAATGCATTAATAGTAACGGCAGCTTCGGTCGTTCACCTAAATATGGAATGCGGAAAACTCCTTACATACTAAATTATATAAACTTAATATTATTATTTTGTTTTATCAAGTATAGGTAATTTTATATATCGTAATTCCTTATTCCCTGTTATTCGTTTTAATGATTGTGTAATGTTACATTTCCGTTTATAATAATATGGTCATTTATATTATTTTGTATATGTACATTCTACAATTTCTTTTTAAGCATTGTATTTACTGAATCATTTAATAATGGTATTGAATTTGAAATGTAAATAATTAATTTAAAATAAAACAATTTAATTTTTTGAAAAACTTTTTGCCACTGATCGGTAGTTATTTTTAATAATTTTTTTCAAATCTTCTACAATGAAAGTAATTGTTTACATAATATATAATACTAATAAATGTCTAAAATTTTGTAATAAATAACTACCTTTATCTTTACGAATTTTTAAAAAATTATTTTTGTTTCATGATCAGCATGTCGTGTAGTATATTATATACCCTTTAATTTTTTGTTCTAAGTTATGAAACACCCTGTATAGTGAACTCTGTTATAATATGAACATTGCGCACCTGGTGTTTTGCGCTGAAGAAGTCATAGGAGTCATAGCTCTTCGACGGGATCTAGCCGAACATGGCGACATAGAGCCACTGCCTGCCGCAACCCAATCAACGTCAGCGCCCTGACCAACTCCTGGGGATGCGTTGATGATGGTGCCATCTGCCTCCACTATGGGTAGTTGTCTACGCGACAGTCTGCAAAGAAACAAAATGTTAATATCAGTTTACGACAGTACATATTTTATTATATAGTATTAAGTAACTTTATTTGAAATGTTTTTTCCAAGATTATGTCTAATTCGAAAATGAATTTCAAAGTTTGTCACTCAGTACGAAAAAGGGAAAAAAATAGGAGGTTATTCTAAAATTACGTAACGCTTACAAGTGATACAAGGGGATAGGGGTTAGTATGTGTGTCAAGTAACGATAATTCAAAATTCAATTCAAAAAATATTTTTAAACTTGTTTTTCATATCTGAGTAAAAAAACAACCTTGGTATTGTTTTTATATAATTGGGGAGAGAGATCAAGTTACTACGTTACGTAATATTAAGAGGAGGGTTCATGTTTGCGTTACAAGGGGTGATGGGGTATCGAAAATTGCCCAATTTTCCGTTACATAATTTAAGGCTAGTCTCCTGATAAATTTATATGTATCAATTAACTTCTTTTGATTAATGATGTACATTACGATCAATTAACTCTAAAAATGCTTTTTAAACAAAGTGATACAGTTTACTGATTCCTAACCATTAACCAAATATGAAAGTAAGTAATTTTGAACTTATTCTTAATTTTGTAGATATTTCTATCATTCCATCGTTATTTTTTAATGTTGTAATACATATTAGCATAAGTAGTAAGTTATTTTTATGTTCTATTATTTACCAGCTACACATATAATTCGAAGTATATAGATTCATTTTTAGAATAGAAAGACTTCATTGCCATTGGATAAATAATAAACTCCGTAAAAATGTATATTTCAATTAGATTTTTTTTTTATTAATTTTATGTGAAATAATTAAAGTATTTAAAATACTCAAAAGTACTTGAAATAGGTAACAGTATTTGAAATACTTAAAAGTATTTGAACTACTGCTAAGTATTTGAAATACAATATTAAGTATTGTAGTATTTGAAATACAAAAATATAATGTATGTTGCCAAAGAATATTAATACTTATGTTAGATATTTTGTATTTTGTTTCTGAAATACTTTTATGTAATGTATTTTATACAACACTGTTCAAACTACCTTAAAATATGAAGTTAAGTAATCAATTACCTTAATTAATTAAACTACTCAAAGTACTATTCCCTGCTTACCTTGCTCTAACGGCAGCGACAAGCTGTTCGCCATCTTGAATATCCTTGGAAGCTTGCGTGACAGCATCTAGAACTGGAGCAGGTCTAGCAAGCTGTGCTAGATTAGCTAGCACGTCTAGAGCAGCTTGCCGTATGCGTCTCTTGCGGTCAGTTGCAGCTGCAACTGTTCTATTTGCGATCCACGTAGCGTCGAACTCGGTACTTGGGAATGAGCACGTTGCTGCTATTACCAACTGAAGTGCGCCTTCCCTACACTGTAATAAAATGGAAGTTAGCAAAACAAGGATAGTTATTAGAGAAGTTTCAATATGTTGTGAGAGAACATTGACTTTTAATCAAGTAACAATTTGTGTTAAATACTAATTATGAAAAAGTAGTACTAGAAAGCACTTTAAAAATACAACTTTTTGGTTTTTGGCGTAAATTTGTGTTTATTCATCCGAAATAATCCGAAAATACCCATTTTTGGGTCTAAAATTTTGGTTTTTCCAAATTGTCCATATTGATAGACCTCGATGCGTTGATTACAAATTTTCAAACAGAATTTAATTATCTCTTTTCGTTCCTGAGATATTTGCTGCCAAAGTTGCACTTCCAAAAAGTGTGTTTTTTGGGTATATCTCTAAAATGGGTACAGATACAATCTCAACGATTGTACCAGTCGATTCTACGGGCAAAGTTACATAAAGAAATGTTTTCTCTACATATACGTTCTTTGGAACGATTCGGTGAAAAATGAGAAAAATGAAAAAACAGGAATTTCAGTTTTTCGCTCGGGAACTTTTTGTCTCCAAAATTTTTCATTTTCTGAACTTAAGTAGATATGGATGCGCTGATTCCAAATTTTCAAACCGAATTCAATTATCTCTTACTGTTCTCGAGATATTTGAGTTCAAAGTTAAACCTGAAAAAAGCGGTTTTTCAGGAATACCTCTGAAATGGGTCGAGATACGACCTCGGCTACCTCACTAATCGATTCTACGGGCAAAATTACATAAGTGTACCAATTTTCAGGTTTTTATTCCAACGGATACAATTTTTAGAAAGGAAAATCTGAAAATGACCAAAATCGAGAAAAATCGTAAGGGGTTCATCAGGCATTTTTTTCGATTTTGGCCATTTTCAGGTTTTCCTTTCTAAAAATTGTATCCGTTGTAATAAAAATCTGAAAATTGGTACACTTATGTAATTTTGCCCGTAGAATCGATTAGTGAGGTCGCCGAGGTCGTATCTCGACCCATTTCAGAGGTATTCCTGAAAAACCGCTTTTTTCAGGTTTAACTTTGAACTCAAATATCTCGAGAACAGTAAGAGATAATTGAATTCGGTTTGAAAATTTGGAATCAGCGCATCCATATCTACTTAAGTTCAGAAAATGAAAAATTTTGGAGACAAAAAGTTCCCGAGCGAAAAACTGAAATTCCTGTTTTTTCATTTTTCTCATTTTTCACCGAATCGTTCCAAAGAACGTATATGTAGAGAAAACATTTCTTTATGTAACTTTGCCCGTAGAATCGACTGGTACAATCGTTGAGATTGTATCTGTACCCATTTTAGAGATATACCCAAAAAACACACTTTTTGGAAGTGCAACTTTGGCAGCAAATATCTCAGGAACGAAAAGAGATAATTAAATTCTGTTTGAAAATTTGTAATCAACGCATCGAGGTCTATCAATATGGACAATTTGGAAAAACCAAAATTTTAGACCCAAAAATAGGTATTTTTGGATTATTTCGACTGTATGTAAAAAAAATTATAGTTAAAAACTGAAAATTGTTACTTTTATGTTTAACTGTGATTGGAAGTAACTTGAAGATGTAAATAGATTCAATTTTTAATTTTTACACCAACCCATCATCAACAATAATTGTGTACAGTAAACCATCTTTACACAAAAAGTGAAAGATTTTGATAGAGATTTGTGTTCTTTTTTATCCTTATAATAATGAAATGAATATTATGTAATACGTGGTAAAAGTAAAGTAAGTCTGATAAAGAATAAAGCAAAGTAGCCGTTAAAATTGCAATTTTAAAAAATATACTATAAAATTTTTGTGTTCTAATTAAATAGTAGAAAACTTTTCTTACCTAATATCTACTTATATTAACTTTAAGCTATATATTTTTTTTATTGTAACAAGCACTTTTTGAGTCATGCAAATACCATGCATACATAAACAAAAAACAACTAATTTATTTTTTATTACTTATTAAGCCAGTTTTCATATTTCTAGAAATTCAAAGAAAAAGCTCAACAAATATCGTGTCAAAGTAACCTCGAGATAAAGATAGTGAAACCAAATTAAATTCTTCCATTATGGTAATTTGCCCCTTGTTAGTTATGATTTGAAGGGCAAATAGGTCATAATTTAAGTATTTATTTGGGTTTTGTAAGTTAATTCTTATCAAATTATATCAAAAAATAAAACAAAAAATAGACCTTCATGTGTCGATATAATAAATGAACTATATAACATTAATATTAATGGATGCATTAATGTTGCAAATATAATATTTTTTAATGTAAGTAGATTTAAAACCTCAAGTATCATAAATATATAAAATGTGTAATTCTATAGGAAACATACAAAATTATTGTTTTAGTTTTGATCAAACTTTTGGCATTTTAATTTGATAATCACAAACTAAATATTATATAAAACAAGTGATTAAATATTTATAACTGTAAACATTGTTTATGAATTATAATATCCTCTCTTATCAGAAACAATGTGAACCTCATTCATTAGTGAATATAGAAATGTATTAAACATGTCAATATTTTTTCAATAGCTTAATTGACTTTTAATTACAGCATACATTTGCTATAACTAGACTGCAGATCAATATTTTTCGTACAAATAAGTAGGAATGTAATTTAGTTTTTGAGTCATATTCCTAAACCTATTTTCAGCAGGAAAAATATTTGTCCTCAACGCAAATTTACATTTCCGATATAAAATTTCATACAAAATTTATTAATAACGTAAAACTTGTACCACTTCCTATACAAAAAGTTTTCACTAACTTTCCACATACGTGAATAGTGATAAATTGAATTGCGGTTAAGATTTTATTATCTTAAACTGGTACGATTTAGAATGCAAAGTATAAACTTTATTTTCTACTTTTCTTTTCAGTTGTGTTCCATTATTATTTATTAAGTAAAAGAAAAATAATTTTCTCTTTAAACATTATAATAAGTACAATAACAATGAAATGTATTTCAATATTTATAAATGCAATTGTTTTTTATTTTTTGTAGATCAATTTTAATGTGAAATGTTTCTTTGGAATAAATAGTTACATTTATTTAATTATCAATATGAATAAATATTTTCTTTGCTTGAATATATTCAGAAAATAGTATTATTTTAATCCATCTATAACAGGAAGATCTATGTAATTATTTGAAAATACACGTGTTTTATAGTTTCCTCGAATAAGCACTTTTTTTTTAAATTTAAACAATATTGAAAAATTTATAATTAGTATTTAGTAATTAATATTAATTTTTTAATAACATGTTTAAACTTTGATTTGAGTTAAATAATTATAAATATGTTAAATATAAAATAATTAAATTAAAAAGAGGATACAAACATAATAAACAGGAAATTAAATTAGACATTAATAATAATGTTGTTTACTTGTATACAAATTGTTTAAAATACGAATAATATTTTAAAAAAATATATGTACCTACTTATAATTTGTATTAGAATTAAAATAATTTGTTTGATAATTTATTATGTATTAGATATTTTAATTTGTAAATCTTTTTGATGAAAGTTGTGTTTATTGACGTTAAAAGATAATTATTGAAGCTAAATAGAATAAAATATGAATAAATAAATATGTATGAAAAACACGATCGATGTGGAATTAATTTGTAGAATTTAATACGCTTGGAATTTCTCTTGGAAAATCCCAAATCAATTTAGCTCTGATCGCCAATATCGGAAGATTAAAAAGAGAAAACAGATCAAAGTGCTTACTTTAGCGCTGCGAGAAGACATAATGGGTTCTTCCATGACGTGTTGAACGAAAGCTTTGGCTGACGTTTTCTTCATTGTGGCTAAACCAAGCCTGATGCCTGCAGGACTAGCCATCTTGCTCAAGCTCATTGCCAGTTGAGGTAAACAAACCTTCACATTCTCAGGAGGACTGTTTGTGATGACAGATTTCAAAATTTCCTACATAATACATATTATTAAAGTACACTTATATTTTAAAAATATATTTCTGGATGAATTATTTTATCTAATACTGTCTACTGGGATTGATGACCAATTTATTTTATTTCTTCAAATATGATAAATATGATAACCGCAAACCGATACGAAATATAAATTTATTCTGTAATCGAAAACATAACCGAACCGAAAAAATATCGTTACTGAAACCAGTATAAATATCAATATTGTACTAAACTGATAATATTAACTATAAATTTTACGTATTTTCAAAAAATTCTAGTATAGTTAATCTAATAATGATTAACTAGTTACATTTGAAAGCGCAATTTGCACTTTTAGATCAGCACTAAAAATTAAAGTAATTATACTTTTAGTTTCAAATAACCAAACCAATATATTACTTTAAAAAACCGTTACCGATAACCGAAACCGCATGTTTATTTAAGTAAAAACCTTTAACCGTAACCGAACCACAAATTTTTTCCCCCACCCCATATACTTTCTATAATTCCGTAGTTTTTTCATACTATTATGGTCACCTATCCCCTTAAAACTCTATAACTATAGTGTTTTTAGATAAATAAAATAGGTCATAACTCACTAGTGAGTAAAATATCGATCTCGAGAGCTAAAAATTTCTCTCGTGACTTATTTGTAATGTAACACACTTGTACCTGTACCGTAAATAGGTATTTTCTACATTATGCAATTATATTTTCTTGAAAATATATTTATTATTTACTATACATTTTATGACAAACTAATATAAATTGACACCTCCTGATTTTATCGAAAAACTATTATTTCACACGATTTTTCTTGGCTTACCAGCAAGCACATAAAAAACTGCATGAAAAATCCCCATTCCATAGGAAAAGGGGCTTTATCTAATGTTAATTTATTTGATTGATTTTGCAGAAAAGCAAAAAAAAATGAGTTTTTAAAAATAAAACTTGTCTGAGAAAAAGAGATCTTGTGGTATTTAGTGAGATAAATTCTAAAGACAACGCAAAATGAAACAATTTAAATATTATTATGTTATAATGTTGATTAACTGTCACATTGTCAGATAAAAATAATAACTCTTGTTTGTTTACTTTGTAGCAGAATTGCAGAATGTTATCAATACAATATTGAATTTTCAAATGTTTTAAGTCATGATTGGTTAAAAACTAGTCGTTGTAATTTATTGCTTAAAAACTATCTGTACAATTTTTTTAGAAAAGTAACTTACATTACAATTATTATTGTGCTCATAAATTATACTCACTTCAATAGTTGACTGTAATCGTGGATGTCTTTCTGCATTGAATAAAAAATGTAGAAAGGAGCTTAAATAAGGTTGAAGTTTCTGTAAAACTTCTGGCTTTTTTAGTTCTTCTTTCAGCGTTTCAAACCCTTGTAATCTGTTCCTCCAATCATCCTAAAATAAAAGACATATTGATTGAAAATGAAACTTAATACATCCCTGTAACCTACTTTACTTTTAAAGCGGAAACAATAAAACTTCATAATTATGGTTAATTATGACCGGTACTGACATAGTGGAAATACACATACTATGTAAAAGAAACAGATATCTGTTGTAGGTAATATAATAATTACTTACAAAAGCACTAATATCATTAATGTAACAGGCCGTAAACTAAATTTAAAAAAAATAATAAAATAGAAAAATGAATTTTTATTTCTATTAATACGACTATATAATTACAAATATGTAGAGGGGATTTTTTTTTTATCTGATTAAATTAAAAGTGAGAAATAATCATAAAACGAATATTTTCTACTCTTTATTTTATTATATTACTAATTCCAACAATTTACTAGTGAAATATTAAGATAATTATTTCACTCGAAATCAAAATGGTAAAATCAACAGCTACAAAAATTGAGAAATAATCATAAAACGAATATTTTCTATACTCTTTATTTTACTTATGTTACTAATTCCTGCAATTTACTAGTGAAATATTAAGATAATTATTTCACTCGAAATCAAAATGGTAATATTAACAGCTACAAAAATAGAAAATTTTGTTAATATTCTCTCTAAAAATATTAATAACAGTTATAAAAATTATCAGACTAACAGTGACTCATATTTCAGAACTCAAAGAACTCTATTTATATCGGTGATATGATATCGTTTATCAGTTTATAACCAACAATTTAGTTACAGTAACGCACTAAAGTAAGGAGGCCTTGGTATGGTTTTTATTTTACTTCCTTTACGAAGTAAAGGAAGTATTGTAATCGTGAAAAATTTCGATATTCATATTTCATATACGTTTTGACTATTTTTGAATTTATTTTGACTAGTTTAGGACTGAGTTTGTAAGTACGTATGTATCACGCATAACTCAAAAAAAGATTAGCTGTAAAATATAGAAATTTTATATACGGGACTGCTACGACATCTAGTTGTACACCTCCCTTTTCTATTGCAATCAGCAGTGCCAAAAGAATAAACCGTAGAATGTTGAAATTTTATTTATGTGGTTATTATAGCATCTAGTTATATACCTCCATTTTTTATTCCAATCGGCCTTTTCAAACGGCAGTTTACTTTTGGCAGAAACTTTATAAAAAGAATAATTTAGTTAGCTTTTAATTTTTCTAGAAAACATTAGATAATAAATTGACCACTGGCAGAATATATTTCTTGAGAAATATGTACGAAATAAATATAAACATCTATTTCTTTGCAAGTTTTTGAGCGAATAGTTTTATATAATGCAATAAGGAATAGTGATAAACATTTTCATAAAATTTTCAAAATACGATCCATTTCGAAGTTCAAAGATATGAAACGAATGGAAGTTGAAAAATGATTAGCTGTGGGATGATCTCAAGTGAAATAAGTTTAAATGAAGTGCAGCAAAAAGTGTGTATAAATAAGCGTACAAGGAAGATATGTGGTGTCCACATAAGATATTTTTTTTGTTTATTTTATATATATAATCAAAATGTTTGTTTCCTTACTCATTACAAAAATAGCTATTATATCAGTTTAAAAAATGATTGAGAAGAAATAAAAATTAAAATGAAACAGGAAGTATAAAACTATAAAAGGAGGAAGCAGAGAAGTTTTAATCAACTGATTTTTTTAAGGAAAAGATTATATCAATTGCCTGTTATCTAAAATATATTCCCTCCATTAGTAACTTCATTTTTGCCTTGAATAAAATTTGTATCACCTTGGCCCTACTTTGTCCAGAGCTAACTACATTTATTTCTGAATATTATATTGTTGCTTGTATTTTGATTTTCAACTTATTGTAGTCCTATAATACATTACAATACCATAACAAATGGTCATTTTCCATGCAAAAATAGAATCTTTTTGGAAGTTATAATATGTTATAATTATGTTTCCCTTCGTTATCTGTCTGATTTTGCAACAGTCGTTCCTACAGAGTTTTGCATTGGCTCCAGCGTACAAAGGGCTGTGACGCAGAAGCTTTGTGTTTTGTTATTTGGTGTCAGTCAGTGATGAGGTCCTTTTCATTCTGAACGTACCCACAAGGCAAATGTTCAATGCTTGACCTTGATCGATTTACCAAATATAATTTTTAATTCATACCTGGGACACCTCAATTTATGGTCTTGAAATACGGAGTTTGTAAACAATGATAATCAATTTATTTAAGTACAGGGATCGTATTGTTGGTAATAATGAATATTTTAATTGGAAACTATATTGAAAGGATATTGAGGTAAATAACAAATGTGGATATATTACGTCATTTTTGTATATAAATGTAAAATAGTATAGGAAAATGAAATACAGATCTGGGATGCAGTCAATTTATTTAAAATTTTCAATTAACCTCAACCGGTTTCGGCCCCAGTTAGGTCAACTTCAGGAAGTGGTTATTCAATGAAATAAAATATATAGAAGGTCATAATATTAAAAAATAATAAAAATGTATAAAACATTAAATATAAAAAAAAATTTGACGAATATTTAAGCCGTAAGCACATATACATATATTTATATATATTTATATATATATATATATATATATATATATATATATATATATATATGTATATATATATATATCAGGGCATGTAACCGGTTCGAAAAACCGGTTAATAAAAACCGGTAACCGATATTTTTAACGAAAATTGCGAACTTTAACAGTAATTTTAACCGATATTTTTCAGGCCGAAAATACCGGTAACCGTTAACCAAAAAAAAATGAACCGGTTTTAGCGAACATTAACCTTTATTTTAATATCATTTAGCCAGAAAAAAATTTAATATTTTTTTTTTATATCTGTGTTTTCTATTTGTAGGTATTTGAACATGAGTCATGACAGTTTTTACAATTAACATTTTATTGGTCATAAATGCAGGTCTCTTTGACCGTTAAGGTTACTTAAAAAGTCCAAATAAATACGGCCTTTGTCAACACAGGCAAGTTTAAAATTGAAAAGTGACCTGCGTTTTTTTGAATAACTTACGGGAATTTTTGTGAATATTTATTAATTAAATGGTTTTTTTTAATTGTTATATTTTCTCAGATGGTAATTTTTTATTATTTTTTTAAATTATTTATTCTATAATTTTTTTAATCAAATATTTATAATTACTTTTTTTTTAATTAATGTTAATAATTTTTTAAATTGATATATTAACCGGTTTAAACCGGTTTCCAATTTTTAAAAACCGGTTTTCGAACTAAAACCTTTATTATTATAACGTTCTCTATAAGGGTTAACCGTTAACCAGTATTTATTTCGGTTACATTCCCTGTTTGTAACTAACTTTTAGTAATTTCTAATTACAGTTGAATATAAAAAGTTACAAGTTTTAGGTTTTTACTGTAAAATTTTTCATATAAAGCTGAAATATTCCAAAAATACCCATGTATGAGTCCAAAATTTTGGTTTTTGATTGTTGACACCCTTTAAACCCAATTTTAGGTCAGGTTTGGGTTGCTTTTTACCCATTTTAAGGTGTGACAAATTTCCAAATGTACTATACAATATGTTTAGACACTTTTCAACTCATTTTTGGGTATAAAATGCAACACATAATCGTGTTAAACTTATTTTTTTAATTATGAACACCTAAATCATTGTTAAGCACTTTAAACCCATTCCAGGGTGTGAAATAACCCAAATAAACCCATTTTTAGGTAAAATTTCTTGATTTTTTTGAAAAAACCAAATTGATAGTCGCCGATGCGCTGATTTCAAATTTTCAAACCGAATTTAATTATCTCTTCCCATTCCTGAGATATTTGGCCTCAAAGTTGCACCTCAAAAAAGTGTGTTTTTTGAATATATCTCTAAAATGGGTAGAGATACAGTATCAACGATTACACCAGTCGATTCTACGCGCAAAGTTACATAAAGAAATGTTTTCTCCGCATATACGATCTTTGGAACGATTTGGTGAAAAATGAGAAAAACGAAAAAAACCTGAATTTCAATTTTTCGCTTGGAAACTTTTTGTCACCAAAATTTTTTATATTCTGGACTTAAGTAAATACCGATGCGCTGATTCCAAATTTTCAAACCGATTTCAATTATCTTTTACCGTTCTCGAGATATTTGTGTTCAAAGATAGACCTGAAAAAATCAGTTTTTCAGGAATAATTCTGAAATGGGTTCAGATACGACTTTGGCGACCTCACCAATCGATTCTACGGGCAAAATTACATTTTTGTACCAATTTTCAGATTTTTATTCCAATGGATACAAATTTTATAGAGGAAAAACTAAAATCGTCAAAAATCGAAAAAAATCGCAAGGGGTTCATCAGGCGATTTTTCGATTTTCGCGATTTTCGTTTTTTCGCTCTAAAAATTGTATCCATTGGAATATTAATCTGAAAATTGGTACACTTATGTAATTTTGCCCGTAGAATCGATTGGTGAAGTCGACGAGATCGTATCTTGACTCATTTCAGGGATATTCCTGAAAAACGATTTTTTTCAGTTCCAACTTTGAACCCAAATATCTCGAGAACGGTAAGAGATAATTAAAATCGGTTTGAAAATTTGAAATCAGCGCATCTGTATTTACTTAAGTCTGAAAAATGAAAAGATTTGGAGCCAAAAAGTTCTCCAGCGAAAAACTGAAATTCCGGTTTTTTTCTTTTTTCTCATTTTACACCAAATCGTTCCAAAGAACATATATGCGAAGAAAACATTTCTTTATGTAACTTTGTGCGTAGAATCGACTGGTATAATCGTTGAGACTGTATCTCTACCCATTTTAGAGATATAGTCAAAAAACACACTTTTTTGAGGTGCAAGTTTGAAGCCTAATATCTCAGGAATGGGAAGAGATAATTAAATTCGGTTTGAAAATTTAGAATCAGCTCATTAGCGACTATCAATTTGGAGTATTTTAAAAAACCAAAATTTTTGACCGAAAAATGGGTCATTTTGGATTTTTTCGGCTGTAAAATAAAAATTTTAAGGTGCAAATCTAAATATTGTTAGTTTTCATGATTAACTATGATTGTAAATTACTTGGAGATGAGAAAAGATATTAATTTTTATTTGGATATGGTTTGGAATATATTTGCGAATATAGATAACAATTATCAAAACAAAATTTCCAAATATAAGTACTTCCGGTCATCATTTCCGTTGTAGGCCACGGTTCGTGGTCCAATTAACAACTATAAATTGTTTTACAGACATCCTTTTGTTTAGATAAAGTTAATTTGTCCTAATTATTTGTGTATTAACTGTTTCTTATATTATTATTTCCACCTTTTATATACAGGGTGGCTCAATGAAAATTATCAGCGCAATTTTTGGCCACTTAACATCAATTTTGCAAAAAACGCTCGAACACGTCATTTTTAGTATAAAGGGGGAACACCTGAATGGATTAATATCAATGGCATAACTTCAACCCTAAAATGGGGGTGGACTGCACCTCAAAAATTTTAAATGGAAAAGAGTGTCAAACATGGCAGTTCGAAAGGCCTTTCAATGGGGTATTCCAGGTTTTTTTCATTTTTTAATATGTTATTCTATGCATAAAAATATTAGACCCGTATTTTTTCTTTTCGCCGAAAGGTTTCAAACACGCCATAAATAAATTTTTAAAGTTTCAATAAATTACACCCTAGAAAATCGGCCGTGCGTGTGACGTCACAGGCACTGAGAATCAGCTGAGAACATCATTCGTAGGTCTGAGTCAGAGGCGTGGCGCGTTCGAACAAGAGCCAATAGGCTGACGCGAGTGCCTTCTTCGTCACAACAAGGCTGATACTGAATTTTACGTACTCGATTCAAATGCATTACAATTTCATTTTGATATTATGGTATTAAAAATCAGAAAAATAATGATTATATTCACTTTAATATTACTTATATATGGTAAACAATGATATCCAATAAGAATTTCTTTAAAAGCCGTAGGCTTGGAATACCCCATTCTCTTCTCAACAGTTTTTTTATTTTTCAAATCCGATCATTTGTTCCAGAGAAATATCGTTTAAAACAAATTTTATCAGGTGTTTAAAATTGCAATCAAGTAGGCTTAAACAAATGACAAAATCGAATATCAGTATTTTTCCCGTAACGTAGAGGGCCGAAAGGATAATATACTTTTATAATCTCGTAAATAATACAGTCACAGATGTAAAAGGAATAATAAAAGTTAATATATAAGACACAAACTAATAGCACTTTAAAAGTAGACAACTTAAGTGTACTATTACTCAAGATCACGCCCGTTGTATTCTTCAAAATGTTCCATGTCGATTATCTTTTGTTTTCTGCTAAAATATTTTAGAAGTAACTCGTGTTTGGTATCAAATGAAAGGATTATTTGATGAGGGCTGGCGTGTAGAAATGACAAAAAAATTCCTTGTCGAATGTCTTTTGTTTTCAGCTAAAATATTTCAAAAGTAAGTCGTGCTTGGTATCAAATGTAAGTACTCGACTATGTTTGGCGTGCAAAAATGTCAAAAATCATGTCAACAGGCTTTTGTTTTTGGCAAAAAGTTGTTAGAAGTATGCAGGGCATGTAACCGGTTAAAAAAACCGGTTAATAAAAACCGGTAACCGATATTTTGAACAAAAATTGCGAACTTTAACCGTAATTTTAACCGATATTTTTCAGGTCGAAAATACCGGTAACTGTTAACCAAAAAAAAAAAATAAACCGGTTTTAGCGAACATTAACCTTTATTTTAATATCATTTAGCGAGGAAAAATTTTAATATATTTTTTTTATATCTGTGTTTTCTATTTGTATTTGAACATGAGTCATCACAGTTTTTACAATTAACATTTTATTGGAGAGTCATAAATGTAGGTAGTTTCTTTGGCCGTTAAGGTTACGTAAGTCCCAAATAAATACGGCCTTTGTCAACACAGGCAAGTTTAAAATTGAAAAGTGACCTGCGTTTTTCTGAATATATTACGGGAATTTTTGTAAATATTCATTAATTAAATTGCTTTTTTTCTATAGCAGATGTTAAAGTGCAATTTTATCAACTCAAAATAGTGGATAAAGTAGCACTTTAACCGCAAGGGTAGATAAAGTAACACTTTAACAGCAAGGGTAGATAAAGTACTTTAACTTTTGTTTATTAGAAGTACATACATTTCCATAACAACGCACACTACTGACATTTTAAAACTGTTCTTAAATAATAATTTAATTTTTCTAATTCTTTTCTCTTTAAAACCTGCTATAGAAAAAAATAGAATTTTATACACGACGATAAAATTAAATTATCGACTCGCGAAAAATAATTCACTCGCGATTATATCGCTCGTGAATTAACACTTTCCGCTTGTCGATAAAATATTATTTTATCGTCTTGTATAAAAAATAACTATTTTTTAATTGTGATATTTTTCTGAGATGATATTTAAAAAAAAAAAATTAATTAATTATTCTCTATTTTTTTAATCAAATTTTTATAATTAATTTGTTTTAATTAATTTTAATTATTTTTATAACCGATATATTAACCGGTTTAAACCGGTTTCCAATTTTCAAAAACCGGTTTTCGAACTAAAACCGTTATTATTATAACGTTCTCTATAAGGGTTAACCGTTAACCAGTATTTTTTTCGGTTACATGCCCTGATATATATATATATATATATATATATATATATATATATATATATATATATATATATATATATATATATATGTTACACTATTATTTCTAATTATAATGTAACAAACAATAATAATATAATTTTTTACCGATCATCCACTTTCTAAAAAAATATTTGTAATTGCTATAAAACATGCAAATAACAGATATTAATTGAAAACTAATTTAATGATTGTTTTTGTATAGTCATTGAATGATTAATAAATATAAAAAGAAATCAATAATTTTCCAGAAGTAATTTTAATGAATTTCCTGGATTATGAATTTTTAGAATTGATACATTTTTTATAGATTAAAAAGACAACAAAATATTTTAAACAAATACATACATAGCTATATATTTTAGTAGAGATCTAATATTGATAATACAAGTTTGTTTTAATCTGATTCTCACTAATAATTAATGATTCTAAACAAGCCTAGTTTTCTATTTTAAGAAACCTAATCAAGTGAATGCTCTATTTGTTATAAATTTAGAGAATAAACTAAAAATAACCTAGCTAAATAGTGCGTTATATTAGTGACGTTAATTGAAAAAGTAAATAAATGATTGCGTTTAATTAACAATTACATAAACAATGTTGTAATGAGAGATCATTATTAGGTTATCTTGGTTTGCATATCTAACTATGGAAATATTTCTTCCGTCTTCAGTTCTGTTTGATAACATACATTGTGATAAATAGATCGGAAATGACAAAACAAATAACCCTAATACCTATTCATAACCACCAAGTCATATTTTCCACCCTTTCGTTTTCTTTACTTAACCTACATTTCAGCGTATTTTTCACACAATTCTGACGTCAAATTTTACAAAAGTTTTCATAATATGAGTATTGCAGTGAAAAATGCAGACGCAAAAATATGAACTTTATGAACTTTTATTTCTTTTATACTTTTATCTAGATAAAGCAATTTATTTTCCAATACTTTTTAATTGCTTCATCACGTCCTGTAAATAACAATTTAAATTGATTCGCTGTTTATTTATTGGTTACTGTTAAGAGACTCAAATAATATTTTATATTGGTAAAAGAGTATTTCAAATTAATGAATTAAATTTTTCTTTTATGCATTTGTTGTTCCTACCTATATAGTTCACATAACATTTTTTTTTCAATCAATTTTTCAATGTGTTTTATGTATGTATATTTGTGATCATAATACTTATTTGTGTTTAATGAATATAAGTTGAATATTTAATTACATTTTAAGAATTAAATTTTTTATTTATACTACTACCAATATTTCTCATTTTTAATTAAATTTAATTCGTTGCTCTCTAGAAAAATATTAATGAAATAATTTTATTCAGTTTCTTATTTTAGCTAAAAAATTTGGAGGAAATCATTATACCATTATTAAATTACTAGCTCATTAGAAACTAAATATTTAAATAATAAAATTACCCATTTATAATATATTATTGACTAATGTAATATGTTTCAAAATTGCGATTGTATTAAAGAAAAAATTATTACTAATTAATCAAATTCTGGAATTTGTTAGAATTTAATTTCCTTAATCAAATTTAAAAGAGTGGACAAATCTGGATACTAAATTATTAATCACTAAGTTCGAGCACTTTATAAACCCGGAAACAAGGGGAAGGTACGCCCAATGATTACCGGAAACGCTGCGATTTCCTAATGATTAACAAATAACGACAGGTGTTTTCAGGAAAAACTCATTAAACCAATAAATATTTAATAGACGTTCAAATTTCATACTCACTATTTAATAATTAATAGTACTGACTAATAAATGGACATTAATCTACCTTTTTGAAAATTTTCACAGAATTAATTTTTATATTTTAGAAATCATAGAAATTATGTTTTAAAATAATTATGAACGAACTACCATGCAAATTTTTTAAATATTTTTAACAATATTCGAATACATGAAATATATGTACACATTTGTATCTATATTTTACGGTAAATAGAAATTAATTTACCTAAAATTTAAAACTATATTTAAAATATCAGGAAAGAGGCTAGTACAAATTCATTTATTGCTATTAAAATTATAAGTGTATTTACTCATAATGCAATTATTGATAAATAATGATACATTGCAAATTATTTTCGCAATAAATTCTTACAAAAAAAACACATCCACAAATGACAGGACTTTGATAAATTGCAAAATAAAACGAATGTTTGAAAAATACCACGGAAACGGACTTTAGTTTTGCGTGAATGAATTTAATACACCTCATTTTGGATACATTTTTTATTGATATTCAGTGAAATTTAAAATTTTGATCGTGCAAAAAATAGTATAAGATTTCAGACAATTATTGAAATAGACGCTTCTCTCCTTTCTCAAATAATTTTTCCAATCGGTGAAATGTTCTTTCTGTTCTTAAAAATTAATATACCTACTATGTTTTAATTATTGCATACAAGGTAAAAAAATTGTAATGACAGAAAAAATTATCTTGTCTGATAAAACAAATGCAGTAATTTTCATTATAATTGACCTACTTATAAAAAACGTGCTATATGCAAACATATACTTTTCTGTTGTTACCTTACAGATTATATAATTATTTTAATTTATGCAAAAATATTATTTATTTTATTCGACATTGAAAATTACATATAATTATTAAATTATTATTGCAAATAGTTTTAAATTTTATGCATATATATTGCAAAAATTATACATATAATATTTAATATTTAATGTATTAAAAATTCAATTATGTTGCAGAGTAATTAGAATAATGTTACTGTAAAAAGCATGTAAATCAAAAGACATTAATATTCATGAAAAGAGATATGAAATCTGAATGTGAAATTTTGGCAACTGTAATAACATTTTATTTATAAATAGCATACATAGATAAGACTTGAAATATACGGGTTCTAAAAATATAATTAAGTGATCTAATAAATAATTGTATTATATCCGCTTTAAAAATTGGGATTATAAGTATAATATAACAAGCCTTCGATAGCTCAGTTGGTAGAGCGGTGGACTGTAGTGTGTAAAGTTGAAATCCATAGGTCGCTGGTTCAAATCCGGCTCGAAGGAAACTTTTAATAAAAATTGTAGTAAAAAAATAAAAAAAAATATACTTGTCAGAAAATTGTATTACGTATTATATTTAATATAAAAAACATATTTTTGCCACAAATTTAATTTTTAAATAATATCGACAAAAGAGATGCATTTTCAAAAATTTTTTTTAAGTAACAATTTTAATTATGGATTTCGTAGTTTATTTATTAGTTACTGTTTAGAAAAAATAGTATTTCAAATTAATAAATTAAATTTTTCTTGACACATTTATAGTACCTATACATTTTATTTTCTAAATTAAGTTCTTCGCAATCTTGTTAGATATAATGTTTTAATCAATTTTTCAATTTGAAAGAAATATTCTTTTTTCTTTGTTGTCTGGAGAATGTGAACATGTTCTGGATTCGTAATTTAAAACTCGCCATTTAATGACTGCGAAGTGGATAATGTCGTGACTTATTCATTTATTTTCTGTTCCTTTTTCAAAAATGTGGATATATAGTTCTAGTTACATATCACAATATGTATAATGCAAAATTTTTTTAATAAAAATCGTAGTATTATTATTATTTACTTAAATGAATCAAAATACAATATTTTTGATATTAAAAAAATGTTGACATTTTTACATTACATTAATGATAATAATAATAAGATTGTAAAAAATGTTTAAATTTTCTTTCTTTTTATTGTCGCATATCTGATAAAGTATTTTTTTGAGATGATCTGTAAAATTAAAATATAATGATCCGTATTCAGAATTCAATGTTATATTAAAAAAAAATATTAAAAATGTAGGCGTGTCTCTCGGACGTTGCTTCTTACTACCTCTCTTTTATCTTTTGTTATGATTAGTTGTTACAAAGTTTTGATAAATTATTTCTCATATATCATTGGATTTAATTAATTAATATATTTAAAATATTGTACTTTATGTACCCCATTATCTATAAATTATTAAAGAAAAATTTGGATTTCCAAGAATGTATTTCTGGTAAATTTTCTCGAATTTGGCAAATCATTCACGTAATAGATTATTTGCTTTTAAATTATATCAGCAAACATATATAAAATTTATATAGATGTTGCATGAATTTCAATTGATTAAAGGTTTTCAGTCGAACTTACGAGTACTCTTTTCGTGTTGTACGTTCTCATGTAAAATTTGTTGACCTTTCTTCCTTTCTTACTGACAACCTGACACTTGTAAAGCTGCGATGCAGAAATAGAGTGGAGAGTAAATATAATTTTCATGAGAAGTGAAGAGTTAAAGATAAACAATAAATGATTTATTTCATAATGGGTAAAACATGCAACAATTTCTAACAAAAATAATTGTAGAAAGCAAAAATCTTGAAACTCTGATTTGTGTTTTTAAAACATTCAACTAGCTATTTCAACAAGTTCAACAACATGTAAATTTTTTTAAATAATTGTATTTATATAAATGATAAATATCTGGACGAGACATAGGTATATGATGTGACGTAGGCAACCGTTCAGTAGCAATGATTTTTTAATAATGCACTTCCATTATTTCTTTACACATTTATATACCCAATTAATAAATAATATATCTTTAATGATATAATTAATTATAATATAAATCTCGATAAATTAATATATTAACTGATATATGATTATTTTATCTAATTTAATAAATTTAAATAGTATATTGTACAACAAGCTTGGAATGGTACTCATTTCATACGAGTATGTCAGTTTATACATAAATCGAGTTGTACACTATACTTTTTCTACGACCACGATAATATTTCCAAATTCATTCATATTTTAATAATAAAGATATTTTCTTTTCAGTATTGCCTAGTAATTAGTTACAAAACAAAAATTAAACAATTCGATGGGAAATGAAAATGTGTTTACAAAATGCTATGTATCCGTAGCAATAACAAACAAGAAGTAAATATCTTAATGGTCGTAGAAATACTATATTTCCTGACTGACTATTAACAATAGAATAATGAGACTTTAATAAGAACATTCAAGTTTATTAACTAAATTTTGAAATAGTATTTTCTTTTAGGAAAATAATTTTAAGAGCATTATAATTTTAATAACAATATAATATTGTAAGATTCTGTTTAATTTTCAAAGCTTCTGCTTTGTAGGTGATTTATTATTTTCCCTGAGTCATTTCGACAGAAATAATAGCTTAGAACTTAGAAGTTCGCGTTTCACAGATTTCCACATACAGATTTATTAGGTTAGACTTAATTATATGTAACATATTTCTCCATAAACCTACTAACCTTTTAGTCAATGTCGCCAAATTTTCACGAAATAAATCGCAACATCGTCCTTCTGATAAAATATCATGATATGAATCTATTACTTTATTATAACTAACTAATCCTGCTAAATGTAGGGGTTGATTTAATAACGGCAGCGTGGCAAATGCTGAGTAGCCGTTTGACATTTCGTTCTAAGAGAACTTTGCATGGCATGTAAGAAATGAGAATACTATTAAAAATTGCGTCTTATGAATTTATATTTTGCTGCCCTATGAATATATAAATATTCACGTCTGATAAAAATGTAATAAATTAAAAAACTGTAATTCGTTTTCGATTTTTTTGTTATTGTAAACAATACAGTGCTAAATTGGTATTACCATAAAAAATGTATAGGTGTGATAAACTTAAATGAGTAATCATTTCATTTCTTTCATACACAACTGAAATAATCAAAATATACTCATTTTTGGGTTCAAAATTTTGGCACCAACTACATGGCAGCATTTCCCTCAAGGAAATATTTTCCTAAATGCAGCACTTTTTTACATTAGTAATAAAGCCCTGAATTGTTATTATTTTAAAGAATAATCATCCTTCCATTTTTTTAATAATTGATTACAACCCTAAAATGGGTGTTAGGTAAACCTTTAAAAATATTACCAGTGGATTCTTCGCATCAAAGTACCTATGTATACAAATTTTCATTTAAAAATTGCCAATGGTATAGCCACAATTAGAGATTTAATAAAAGCTAATAGGAATCCACATGACCAGTAATAATGCGCGTCTCAGGATATACCAGATAACCTAAGACGCCATCACTCAGTCCCGCTCAGCAAGGCGCCGGGGAGGTAATGCTCCTTCGAGCCTCCGCCCCGCCTGGTGGTCTGGCCAGACCGCCTTCCAGGGCACCTGTACCTAGAAGGTGGTGTAGTTCAACCGGCCGGGAATTGGGGCACGCTTCAACAAGTGCTCTAATTATTGACCTACTGAGACCAGAGCACATTCTAGAGCAGATTTAGTTGCTCTGGATTGTGCTCTGGTTTCTGTGGGTTAGGTATTAGAGCACTCAAATGTGTTTGCTGAAACCAAAGTACATTCTAGAGCAGATTTAGCTGCTCTGGATTGTGCTCTTGTTTCAGTGAATCAGAAATTAAAGCACTGAGAAGTGTTTGTTCTAATTCTAAGCCTAGTGAATCTAGAGCACATTGTGGAGCAGATATAGTTGCTTTGGATCATGTCTGGTTTTAGTGGATCGGGAATTAGAGCTTTTGAAGCGCTTGCTCTAATTATTAGCCTGCTCTAGATTGTGATCTAGTCTCAATGGGTCAAGAATTAGACCATTCTAAGTTTTTTGCTCTAATTCCTAGGACTACTGAAACCAGAGCACATTCTGGAGCAGATTTGGCTGCTCTTGATTATTTTCTCGCTTCAATGGTTCAAGAAATAGAGCATTCTAAAATGTTTGCTCTAATTCTAATTCTACTGAATATATAGCACACTCTGGAGCATTGAAGCTCAGTATTGTATTCTGGGTTTAGTGGACCAAAAATGTTCAAAATGTTTTAATTCTTGACTTCTAAAAACAAACAAATTCTAAAGCTATGAATTGTGTTAATATACACAGGGATACCAATTAATTAAAAGTTTTTAGTTTCCCCTCATCCCTTCTTAATATTTTTTCTTAAATTTTACTTTTTCATTTAGTCATTATAAGACATTTTGCCCCCAAGGAAATTTTGAACAGGTGGGGGGAAATTTATTGGCGTCAATCGTCGTCTAGACTCTTTCTTTGTAAAAACACAAAGTAATTTCACTAATAATGACAATACAAACAATCGGATTAAGAGGGGAGCACAGTGGACAGGGCTAGTTCGATGACCGATGTCACGTGTGCGTAATTTCCGTTCAAGAAGTGCGTGAGACGCATACGGTGAATTTTTCAGCAGGGGGGCGAATTATTTCCTTTTGTCATAAAATGCAAACACTTTTCTTACTCATTCTGTTTCTAGTCTTAAATACATTATGGAATAAATGTTAGTATTTTCAGAATTGTTTTCATTATTTCAGGTTATGCTGTCACAGTTTATTTCCTGTACTCATTTTTCATGAAATTATTTTCATATTAGTCTCAAATGAGAAAATAAAAAATTAAATTAAATTGGCCATGAAACATTGAAATAGAAACAAGAGTTCGAACTTAAATTTTAATATTTTAATATAATATTAAATTACATACATACTTTATAAATTTTCATGAAATGTAATTTTATTATTCAAGGTTTTCAATGTAATAATAATCTAAAAGTATAATCAACCCTAATCTTAAAATTAATGTCGGTTTACAAATACAGGTTTCAAGAATAAATTTTTATCAACAGAAATAAAATATGCTAAATCTTTTTTTTATTTTAACAACTCTATCGAATATTTATATGATCATAAATTTAATAATTAATGATGTATTTATATAAACAAAAAAATAAATGAGATTGTACTTTCAAAAAACAAATTAATATTTTAAAATATATTTAAAATTAGATTTTAAATCTCAAACCAATTCTTCGTACACCAGTACAGGAAAAAAGTATTCTATTCTTTTAAAAAATTTTATTGAATATGTATACTCGAAATAAATTTTGTATAATACTTACAATATTAGTAAATAAAAGTACGCCATTTTAGTTTCCGTACACCTATAAATTATATAGAATCAATGATTGATCTTATGAACTGCCATTCATAAAAAATTAAATCCCTTGAATAGATTGTCATACTTTCCACTAATTTTTTTGGAGTTTGGGAGTCAATTTTACCCCATTTTTCTACTAGTATAAATGTAGTTGTTCTTTTATATTTTAAGGGCATCTTGTTTTACACATCAATGTTAAATAAATCACAGAGATGTTCAATGGGATTCATATCTGGAGACTGTGGAGGCCTTTTAATTGTCTACAATTGTACAATAACTATTCTAGCAGTTTAAGTGTAGTAAGTTTGAGGTCATTATCTTGTTGAAAGATATAAGAATCCCTTAATCCCTTTTGAGTACATTTTTCCAAATTCTCACCCCTTCTGCGCTCATACAGCCCCATGAACCACTTCCATTTCACTGTTGGGCACAGTTTTTTTTTGTATTCATTCTTTCTTTTCCAAACAATAATTCGTCCATCTGATCTAAAAAGGTTTATTTCAGGGTGGTTTATATATTTCCAAAACAAAGCGCAAAGATATGTATACTAGACTAGTTAGTTTCAGTGTTAAATTATATTCCTTGAAAGAAAATAAATTTAAATTACAATTCCAATTTTCTGAGAACTATTAATTATAAGAAATGTTAATAATTAAATAAAAATGATCAGTATCCGCTAATCAAATGTTAACTTATCAAATAAACAAATAAACAACAACATAATTTGATTAACTGATTATGAAACGGAAGTGGAGCTTAATCAAAAATAATTGCATTTGTTTATTATTGAAGGCATGATAGGGTAATTCTATCATTACAGCTCTAGATAACAAACATTACCTCTAATTGATTAGACATTATTTACATCAGGTCACTAACCCAGTAGTTTGCATCAATATTCAATACTTATCGGTAATTGAATCAGTCACATCTAATGTGAAAAGCTTCACAGTGTTTGTTGTTAATACACGGAACTTCAAACGTAATTTGCAATATGCAATCTTTGTACATAATCGATCTTTTCTTATTAAACATAATCCGTGTATATACACTATAAAGTTAATACAATAGTCTAACAACAGATTATAACAAATTATTATATGTCTAACTTTAAAATTATGGTTCATAGTAATCTGGTAATTGTTTCATGCAATAAATCATAGGATTAAATCTTAAATGTACTGCAATATATACTAGAATCATATTATTTAAAAATAGTACAATAGTTGCCTTAAAAAAAATTAAATGTCCTCCTGATAATTTAAGAAAATTTTATATGTCTGCTTTTATAGATATTAGATATCTTTAAATGTGACTATTTAAAAATTTGAAATCAGCATATTGATACTTAAATCCAGAAAATAAAAAAAATTTAAGAAAAAAGTTACATTGTAATATTTTTTTATTTTTCGTGCCAAAGAACTTACAGATACGAGTATGCAGAGATGTATCTTTTTCTTTAGAATTTAATAGTAAAATTGTTGATATATGTATATATTTTTTAAAATATTCTTGCCAAGGTCCTTACTGGATTTATTAGAGGGTTATGTTTTAAAAACTTCTTCTATCTACGAGTTTATTTTTGAACGTAAATATCTTGAGATCGGTAAAAGATAATTGAATTTGAGGTGCAACTTTGAAAGCAAATATCTCGGGAAATAAAAGGGATTTTGGTCCCAATATTGGTTTTTTTTATATCAAACTATATTATATTATCAAATAATAATGTATTGACTTCCTAAATTTTTCGTAATGAAACCGAAAAAAAAAACACCTGTATATTATATAGTTATATAGAATCAATGATCTTTGAGCCGCCATTTATTAGAAATACTTCCCTTAAACGGTTTGTCAAATTTCCCACTAATTTTCTTGGAGTTTGGGAGTCAATTTTATCCCATTCTTCTACCATAAATGTAGTAGTTGTTTTATATTCTTCGGGCGTCTTGTTTTTTTTTTATTTAAATAAATCACAGAGATGTTCAATGGGATTCATTTTATATTATGTGATTATTTCTCTCGCCTACGGCTCATAAAATAAACCTCACTTTCAGGATTACACCATTTACTTTAGTCCCTCAGTAGATAATAATACTATTGTGATTTTTCAGGGTGTCGCACCGTTACAGAAAATGAGGGTTTTTTGGTGGTTACATAAATAGATATTATTAATATTAATCATTTAAAAGTACACAACAATTAAATATTATACATAATATGTATATTTAATTAAAAAAGGAATAAATTCTTAAATATTATTTGTATAACTTTTTAAGATTTGCGTAATAACCCTTTATACCAAAGTAAACAAGATTCTTTCGGCAGTTGTGTTTTGGCTTTTGTGGCATAAAGATCAGTGCTGCTGAATAGTGTATTCGAAAATTAGAATTATTTTAATTTCAGTGGCTTCGAAGGTAATGGACGCTTTCAACACCGCTAGTTTTTCAACTTAGATTAGTTTTCAATGTAAAATGGACCGAAAATATTATAATAGTGATCTACTTTAATTTCTCCTACATATGATTTATTATGTAGTACAACTAAATTAATACATTTTACTTTATCTTTAAAATATAAAATATAAGAAATAGATTACAGAAAGTAGCAAATGAAATATTTATTACACATACATATCAATAATATATTACAAAAAAAAATTAACTGCGCATTTCAAATATAAAACACTCACGGAAATAAATAATGGAATACTGGAATTGTTTATTTAAAATTAAAATAATTGGTAAACTTTTTCATGGTCGAAAAGCTTATTTATAACTTTCATATTAACATGCAAATTAATAAATATTTTTTACTGTAGTATAGCTTTAACCTTTTTTCTCAAACTTGATGCAAGTTGGCAATAATTCCCAAGCAACAAATTTTCGAAAAATCTGTCAATTTTCAATTTATTTTAACTGCCTTGTTTATATTATTGCTGAGAATTCTTTCAAACTTATTCCATATATAAACTAGATTTTTTTTTGTAAATACAATTCAATTTAGGTCACATATATCTGTTATTTTATATGAATTCAGGTTATTACTTTCAATATGTATCAGAATTACTTAATAAAGTTTTATTGTCACATATTGTTTGACCTCATTACACTGTAGGATAGGTCAGTATAAAGATAGCTATCATGTTATTATTTATTGTTTCTACGAGGATATTAATAATGTGTTATCAAAATGCAATGTACTTTGTTCATATTTTACAATTGTTTTACATCTTTTATATATTACAATTTTCATATTTATTTTACAGGGTGGGGAACAGTAACCTCCCTACTTTCAATAGGTAATTGTGAAGGGAGGGTATAATCGTACAAGGGTGAAGATAGTCGCAAAAAGGAGCAGATATTCGAGAAGGTATGGTTATAATAGGCTATTTGACTATATTTTTTTCTTCCAATTCATGATTCTTTACAAAAAATACCCATATTTTTTTAAATCGTATACTTGTTGATAATTCCTGAGAAAAACAATAATAAAGATTTGAATAGGGGATATGTGACGTCACGAGAAGAATTTGGTAGAGAATTTGAATACTTTCGATAAAAATCATCGTCATAGAATGATCTACATTTGGCAGATTACCCAGGTTCCTTTTTTAAAACGATGTTTATAAACAATGTTGATAGATGACATTTCAATGCCAACCAAATTTATATCAAAACCAATGACTAATTTATTATTATTAACAACATTTATTCGATATTATTAAGTAAACAAATGAAATTCATGAAATTCCAACTTTTAGCATTGTAAATTGCTCTCTCATTCTCCTATGTGACGTCAAAGATATGACGGTGTTACTTAAATTTTAATTTAAAATGCGAATTTCACTGAAATTACAAGATAATACATAGTTCTTGAGTCTTGTTCTTGTCTCATTATTGGTAGTCAAAATGGTTAATTTTTAGTTTTTATACTGTTTTCCGTTAATTCGACAGTGGTCATAGCTCATTCCACTCAATCGTAAATATGGCGTGGTCCAAAAAGCACGCGCTTTTGGAAAAACTACTGAATTGCGTTTCATACTCGCTACCAAATTCCCACTCCGAGTTTAGTTGCCGACCAAAAATCTGTTCTGTTGGGGGTTGACTTCAAAGAAACTGAAAGTGTGAAAAGAAATGGGAGACAACGGATCTCTCGAACACCGAGTAATTGATCCTTGTCCTTATTTTTTTTTTATAAAGGAAATCACGCGTTACCGTGAATTCTGTTCGGTATGTCACCATAATCCAAGAGTTATTGCGCCAACTCTTGAAGAACTTAATGCAGGAAATGTCTGGTTCCAACAGGATTGAACCACAACCCACACAGTTCGAAATTTAATGGATGCAATCCGCTTGGAAATAGTCCTCATATGAAAATATATGTTACATAAAGCTAGGCAAAATCTAAGAATCCGCCTACAACAGTATATTGACAATAAAGTCACCACTTGCAAGAAATTATTTTTAAAACTAAGTGATTTAAAACTTCCTGTGCTGTAGTTGATGAAACTAAAAATAAAACTTTTATACTTTCGAACCAACTAGTCTCCGTATACACATCTTTGCGCTTTATTTTTAAAATACATAAACCACCCTGAAACATTCTGGAACTCAGTATAATTGTTTCAGATAAACCAAAATAAACCTTTTTAGATCAGAAGGACGAATTATTGTTTGGAAAAAGTATTACAAATTTAATAAATATTCCACGAACAAAAAGTTTATAAAGGTATTATTTGTCGTCATAGTGTTACACGTCCTTCATATTTATGTAAATATTGACTAAAACATAATTTTGCAAACATTTTAATTCACAGTCCAACATCTATTCAACACGACATTTATAAAAACGATTGTGCAATAAATGCACTATCAGCATTTTAATAAATAGTCTGGCCTAAAAACGTTGCCATATTTTTGTCGTGTTCCTTATCTAAGTGCCTTTATTAGCCGAAAAGGACACGAATTAGAAACGATTTCAGTAGGTCATGGAATTAACATCTGGACGTCAGCGTCGCAAAATGGCTTCAGTGTTGTACATTTGTTTGAAAACTTCAAGAACTTTTCTTTAACTTTGTTTCTAACTAATTATCTTACGATTTAGAACATTCTACAAGTAGGATATCTTTTCACGCCTGTTTTAATAAACAGACTGGAATATTTTAAGATAACACAGCAAATTAATTATTTGTGGAAAAATTTCTTAAAGAATATGCATTTAAAATTTTAAGCAATAACCAATAACAAAAAATGATGTCCTATAATAATCAAAAGAAACATTGTGAAGTCAATTTCGATATTTTTTCTTATTGATTACCGGATGTATAAGTATAAATTCTTCAAGGAATTTAGGCATAATTGAAACAGAAAATAACAATAATAGCAGAATGCACAACAAATAAGAAATAAATTGAAAAATAATAATACAATATAATAACCTCCAATTCGAAGAAATAGCCAATATTCAATAATATTTTAATAAATATGATTACAATACAAAATGCTTGCTTTATTAAAAGCTCGTTTGCAAATGTATTTAACAATATGTTTTTGAAGTCTATCACTAATCTACAAAATATATTTTTTCTACGACCACTAATGTAAATAGCCATTATTGTACAACTTATAGGTTATCCAAGAATCACTTTACCTACAGTTTTGTAAAATATTATGACTTATGAATAAATAAACAAGTAATGTTCTACATAGTATTATTTTATTGTTATGTTATGTAGCTGGCGCTATTTAGTAGTGATATGTCCAATATTTCATTGTATTGTGTGATCGAAATAGAGTCAAATAATGGTCATAGAAAAATTATAGTACATAATTCGGGTTTTAACGCAATTACGCACTTGTGGAATTACAAACTCACCGCTTCGCGACTTCTTTGTAACTTTTCCATTCCATGCATAATATGCATTTTACAACTCTTAATATGTAAATAAACTATTATTAACTTTATTTACTTTATACATTTTTTATTTCATTGTTCTATGAAATAACATAAGTAAATATATTCTACAAAATATATTGGATATAAACTTTTAAATAACGGTTTTTCACTGCTTTCGATTCAGTACCAAGTGCCTATTATATTGACTAATCAACGTATTCTTGTATATAACATCGTTTTTATGGTATATATTTTAAGGGTGTTTTATTAATGGTTATTATGGTTAATGCACATTTACGAGCAATTAATAAGAAAGTGCATATTAAAGAAATTATTCCCGTAGATTTGCAAGTTTAAGTTTCTGTATTTCCGAGAAAATGGAACAATATTGCGCATATATGAATTTTAAGTCCCTTATTCTACATTCCAAAAATAGTACAAGATTTTCTAGCAGTGGCTTAGTTTCACCCAAATATTAGTATTAATAAATTCAAACAAATCGTGCCCTTTATGTCTGGTTCGTGGCGGTGACCACTTTAAATCGAACGCAAAGTTCGGTGGTTTTGACCTCCTGAAATACTTGTTTGTACCCTGAACAGTGTCGTATTAAACACGAAATTGGATATTAAATAAATTACGGTATTAGATTTAATAAATAATAATAGCACGATTATCATAATTTTTCAAATCGGTAATATATTTCCATAATTTATTCTTCTTTACATACAATTTAACTAAATGAATTTTTATTTGTTCATATCTCATAATCTTGCATTTCAAATATACATATGTAACCTAGAACTAATTATTAATGTACACTAATATATTCATTTAAAACAGTATAGGTATGTTTATTTTACAATTCTTCAACATGAAGTACTATGTATCTTCAATAACTTGACATTGTATTGTATTACCAATATACTAAAGTCTATTTTTATAAAAAACGAAGTAAATAGAAGATAGGAACAATTTGATCTTGTGTTCTGATTGAATGCTACCCAAATATTATCCAATCAAAATAACATCAAACGATAGCCATAGCCAATGAAAAATATATTTATCCTTACAAAAAGAGATAAATATTTTTTTTATATATGGAAATTGGAAATAAATACAAATAGGTATTTTAAGTTATCGAAGAACTAGGGAAAATAATATTGGCATAGCAATATATTTTATATTAATACTTAAAATTAAAAAAATATTAAATAACATCTACGTTTTAGAAAAATAAAAATTATTCAGATTAGGGTTTCACGGCTTGACTTGATATTCAAGCTAATTGACTTGACTTGACTTGTAATCAAGTCAATCTCAAGTCAAGTCAAGTAAAGTACTTGAAAAATCAAGTATTTCTTCAAGACTAGTTGATTTTTATCAATTTTATTATTTAGTTAAAAGAAATCACAATGAGAATTTTAATAAAGACTCATAAATAATTTTAATGTGCAATTTATAATAATCACCTAAACTGACTGGTATTTGTACTTAGTAGTTAGAACAGCCTTAGAAAATTGTCTTTCACAAGGAGCTGAGGATTCTGGTATTAATTACAAAATTTCATTAAAAATACCTTTTTTAGGCGGCTGGTACATAAATTGTTGTTTTTCGTATCTGCTGGCAACCTTAAAGTATCAATTTTTATTTGACATCTGTCAAAGTCAAAATTTTTGGCCGCTAGTTTGTTCATTATTGATTTACATAGTTCATATTAATGTGATTAATTATTTTAGAATATAATAACAAATGTAAGTAAAATTTAAACAATTCCTTTACAAATATTAATGAAAAAGTAATGAATTTGCGAGTAAAAATAGCGGCCGTAAAGTAAATGCGGCCGTAAGGTAAATGCGGCCTTAAAGTAAATGCGGCCGTAAAGTAAATTTTGACAGATGTCAAAAATTGATTTTGAATGAAAATTCATAATTTCTTGTTGTAATCGCCTAAAAAATGTTGTGTGCACCTCGGCTAAAAGTTCTTTTTGGGCCTCATCTGATTTGTAGCCTCGGCTTTGCCTCGGCTGCAAACTTCAGTTTCGGCCCAAAAAGATTACTTTTAGAACCTTGATACACAAATAACTATTTTCGTATTGTAAAAGTCTCTAAATTAATAAGTTCACTCAAAACCCCCTCCCTGGCTACGCCTATAGATCAAACTGCTACTATCTTCCCCACACTTCGTTCTTATACAAAATAGAATATAGTAACTTTTCTTTAACTTTCTTTTTGTATTATTTCCGAATTTGTCTTAATATACAATCAAATTTAAATTATTTGATTTTAATAGCTACTTTCCAATTCCAAATTTTTGTCATTTTAAATAGATAATCTTAGCAATTTTTTCCGCTCTATTATTAATACATTAACCTAACCTAACCTACAAAAATAATCTGCGGGTATTGTCATTATTTTATGGACCATTTACATAATGTGAGTAGTTCATGAAAGTTCTTCATAAAACGATGTATTTTAAAATGAGACTATGACACGAAGATTTTAAAAAATATCAGTGATGTTCTGCATACACTCTATACATATAATTTTGTATTCAATATACATATGTAAAGTTTAAAGTTCTGGGTAATATTTGAAAAAAAAATGTTTTTACTATTTTTCTCATAACTATATATTATTTGTCATTTCACGATATTGTTTTAGATTTGTACGTATATTAATTTTAAGTTGACAATTTTAAAGACAACAAAAAAAAGATGTAAATTGTAAATATATTCTTTTTTTTAAATTGGGTTAGTTAGACCAATTTATTGGTAGCTATGGAATACAGTCTTTAAAAATAATACCTTCATTTCTTTTGTTGTCACGACTTTTTTATCTCATGCGCAAGTATGATAATAGCTCTCAACATACCTGGGATATTTATGAGTTTCATAACCGCTGCAGATGTCAATTGAATTCCGAGCTCGGAGATCAAGGATTTTAAGACATCTAAGGCCTGGTATGATTCATAACATCCGTGGTTTGTTCAATAGTTTACCGGTTTCACATTATTAATAAATATTATTTACTGTATGGGTTGATTTGGCAGTTACATTATCCAAGTATTCAACCTTAATTTGATAATTCTGTACGGTATAATATTATTATCTTACTGACTTATCATTCAATTTGGACAGTTACCCTCTGTTTACTATTATTTATGTAAACAAACGCTTAATATCCTGAAACAGGTAATAGCTATTTATGTAATAAGTAAGAAAAAAAGGTGGTTATTTAACGCGTGCGAAAATTACAAAACGAGATGAAGCCGAGTTTTGTTAGAGTAGAAGTTAAATAACCATTCAGTTTCCTTACGTATTTCATACAATTTTTTTTACTTCCCTTTTAATAAGTATAAAAATGTATTTAAGTTTAAGAATTTTTGACATTTTGATGACATTTGCAAAATAAATAAAAAAGACAATACCAAGGACTGCTTTTTTGTTAGTTACTAAGTTACTACAACAAAATTGTTAATTATAAACAGAAAATGATATAAAATAAAGTTGTCATTTAATTTTTTTAATTTTATGATATGAGTCTCTATGATAAATTTAATAACTATATTATTAATATTTATAAAGATATTAAGAACAAAATATTCAAATTTTGTAGCTTTTAATGTTTCTATATATGTTTACTTTCCAATTTAGTTTCGCGTAAAATAATCAACTCATTATTTCACTAAGTAAAATAATTGTATCAATAACCTAACTGACATTAGGGAAATAAAGAGTTCCTTATGAAACGGATGTAGAAAGAATAAAAATAAATAAAATTTGATTATTTATTTTAGTATTTATTTTATAACATATCTAAAAAATGGTAACTGTCACTTCAATATAATAAAGAAATATTTTTTATATATAGTTCGAATGTTCGTGTGCTGTCCCTATATTTCTTTCTTTTGTTAAAAGTTAGATTTGACATATTTTTGATTTATTTGTAACAAAGTAACTGTCTAAAAGTGATTGTGAAACTTTTTCCCTTTTTGTATGTAAAATCCGAATCCGTCTCTGTAGCTGTGATATCGTGTCCGCAATCTAGTTGACGATCGCTTAGCCCTCGCCGGAGTAGTGCGACACTCTTTACTTGCATTTACGTAATATTTTTATTCCATGATAAACATAAACGCCATTGATTCAACGTTAGCAATGTTGACGTTGTTCGCGGATATGCTGATGTTAAAGCGTCACAGCCAGCTGGGATGTTGCGACAAACATGCGTCAAATTTAATTTGTCATTCCTTAATTTGATAACAACAATAACAATTAGGAATGAATTCATTTTCAATTTGTAATCCAAGGTTAATACATTTGTTGCTTTATTCGGAATTAACTATCTATGGATTTCAATGAACATTTCAACTAAAATCTTTTAGATTATTTTTAGTTTTAAAATTTACAAAGACACATACTTATTATTTTTCAGAAATATTTTTTATTAACTTTGATACTACTTCTACCTTTTTTCTAATGACACGTGTTTACAAACCTTGAATTGAAAACTGCAAGTGTAAGGTTATACTTATTTTAAATAATAAATAACGTTCAGGTTCATGCAGCAGATTATAAAAATTATAACTGCAAGTGTAAGGTTATACTTATTTTAAATAATAAATAACGTTCAGGTTCATGCTGCAGATTATAAAAATTATAAAATATTCATTCATAATTACTGTACAGGGCTCAGAATGTGAGAAATATACATTTGGTGCATCTTTAAATTTTAAACACAAGATTTTATAAATAATTTATTAAGGTTTAACGCAACATAGGTATACTTTACGCTTATTTGAGTATACATATTCTATTCTCTCGAATCTGTACTAATAAATTTTTTAATACTATTACTAAGAATGTATCATATACGTCAATTATAGTAGGGTTTCCATCATTTTTTGAATTTTTGTTTATATATTAATCACGAATAAATATATTTGATACGTATTGTTTTATTTTTCATAATAATTAATAACACACAATAAATTAATAAACTGTACGTCCACGGTTGCTATTATTACTATTTAATAAGTAAAATATTTATCGTGATATAATATCCTGCTCTATAAGGACAACGCCCCTTTTTTAATTTCCGAAACTCTCTTAGAAATATACCTATAACATTTTATAATAATTTTTACATCATTACAATCGATTTAAATTTATTTAAAATACGTCCTTGTGGTAAACTCTATTTACAAAGCCAGGAAACAAGAGAAATTATTATAGTTTTGCTAATAAATTATGTACAAATAACCATAAAATCCATGTAGTTAAACGTTATAATAATTACTTATGACGCACATATTTTATCAAATTCAATAAATTATTACTAACCGTTTTTAAAAACATGTAATGCATTTTTAATCAGAAATGGTGTGATAAAATTATTATTATCTAAAAATTGAACTTATTCAATAGTTACAAATATTACAGTTGTTAAAAAAATTTGGTTAGAACAAATAATAATTTTTATATTTTGACTTTTAATAATGCTTAAAACAGATAACATTATATTACCCATTTTTCTATAAAAAAACTAATGGTCCTAATTAATTTGCTCTATTCAAATTTATATATTGAGAAAATATTTGTCATTATCAGTATTAATGTTAAATAAATTAAAAAAGCTTTATGAATTTTCAACCATATATATTTTGTGTAACTATCGCATTTTTCCATTGTATACAACAAATTAATTTTTCATATACAACTAATTGGTATAGATGAGTACTTAAAAAACAAATATAATAGTTATTTATGATATAAGTGTTAAAAGTGACATTTTATGAGTGAGTGGGGAAGTTTGAAACGAGGCGAAGCCGAGTTTAACAAACCCCACGAACGAAATAAAATCACTTTTAACACAAATATCATACACTATTTTTCCTACGACCACAGTTATGTACCTATTAGTAAATAAAAACTAAGCATTAGAATGACATTTATGACAGGTCATGATGTATTTGTTATGAACAACTGAACATAAGACGTGTTAAAAGTAAATTTGTTTTTTACTTTTAACACGCTGTCAATGGCAACGTTTTAAAAGTATTTTCTGTGGTATTTCCATCATTGTCTAACACATGGTCCCATGTGTATTTAAACGCAAATGACATAGCGTACATTCTGATGCAAAAGATTCGTATCGTTGTTCACGATCGAAGAAGCTGTGCCTTTGACAGCTCTTGTTAATTTTTAATGTCAAAATTTTAAGATAAAAAAGTGATATGTAAAATGGTACGACAAAGTTGTGTTAAATTTTGCGAAGCTGTTTGGCAACCAAATAAACATTTATCCTTTTGCAGGTACGTAATGTAGTTATTGTCAAACTAGAGAGAAAAGCGTATCTTTTTAACACAGTGTGCAGAATCACGTCGACTTCGTCTCGTGCCTAAACTTTCACACCTCGTGGGAAATGGGTGACTTTCTGTACTTGTTGCACAATATACTATTTCCTCACTGTTTCGCTAGAAGAAATTAGAGCTTTCTATGCATGTCGTGAAAAGAATCATTTTTACAATGAAAATCAGTGGAATTATTTCTTTTAATCTCATTTGTTGTCAGTTTTCCTATAAATATCTATTTGTTGCGTGTATTAAATTAAATACGACATATTTATTATTGCATCAAATAATTTCTTTATATTAATAAGTACTTTGCGTTGGCGCCACTATAAGAGTACAAACTTTAAAAAATAAATAATTTATTATTTTTAAAATATTCCTAAATTAACAGGATCAATTTATTCTATGAAACCTATTAATAGAAATTGTGTTAATCGGTGAATTAATTCTCTGTCAGACGTGTGCTACATTTCAGTAATAATGAAATTCATTAATTTTTAATGAATCATTACAAAATTTGAAAAATTGAAACAAGAGCAAAACAAATTTGTCTGTGTCACGAAAAGTACTTCTAGAATATCTAACACCTAACAACAATATTTCAAGGAGCAATAACTGATTGATTTTCAATTAAAGTCCAATCGCCCCGTATTTCATACAAAACCGTTAAAATAAGTCGAATAATTACTGTTCGGAGTAATTACCCTCAATAGAAACCTTCGATAAGTAACAATTGTCACTGTGGAATATTTGACATTCTTTATACAGTATCATGTAACGATGTACGTGTGTACGTGTCTATTTGGATAATATACAGGTATAGGTCTAGTCTAGAATCATCTATCAACGTCTGCTTGGCGTGGTCGATGTGGAATTCACCGTTAATATACCCACATGACATCACGGACAAGTGTAAATGCACAACACGACTTTATCTCACGTGTAACAAACGTTCTGATTACAAATGCACAGCCAGAAGATCTATTACGACGTCAAACATGTGAAAATATTATGTAGTTCATGATGCTGTTTTCCTTCCTCACTTCTCTACTCATGGGCGCCCATAAGGGGGGGGGGGGGGGGGGAACAGGGAGAATTTGCCCTCCTTTGGCGTTTTGCAAATTTTAAAGTATTTTTGGGATATTTCGCGTTAGTCAACACAATTTTTGGTTTAATACAGCTCTTTAGTTTGTTTTAACTCTACACAACTTTGATATAGTGTTATTGATTTTGAAAATAAATAAAAATTACATAAAAAAGGGACAGAATATCGATATCGAAAAGGCGTAATAGGATTTTAAAAGAGGGTGTCATTTTATAAGTTGTAGAAGGGCGCACATACCTTATATATAAATATAGGTATATTAAATATGTATGTATTTTATCTATTTTTATATAGGGAATAATGATTTATACACTAATATTTTATTTATTGTCAAGAGTTGTTTATAAAGCAAAGTTAGGTTTTCCGGTAATAAGAGTAATATTTCCTGTAAAATAATGGAACCGACATATGTATATTTCATTTCATAATTAGTTAAGTTCAAAACTACAATCTTTTTCAATTATGATAAAGTGAGCACTCAATATTGTGTTAATAATTAAATAAATAAATAAACAAATAAATAAATATAAAATGTATCATATTTAGATTTTATTTTTACTTATCATTAAAATCTACTCGTATATAATAAAGGTATTATATTTATTTGATTCGGCTGAATGAATTTTAATAAAACATTTTTAAGTTCCTAAAATCATTAACATGAATTTTTTGGTAAAAATAGATTATTTTCAAATGTTTTCTTCAAAATCACTAAATTAGTTGTTGTATTTGTATAATCAGAGCTAATTTGTTCTTCTTTTATTATCTACTTATTCTTAATTTTAATAATTTAACATCAATAAATCAACACTAATAAAGCTTTTTAAATTATTTATTTCAGTCTCAAATTTGAAAATACACATAAATCTAAAAAACATTTCAAAAGAATAAGAAAAAAATTTTGGAATTCAGTTGATAGAATAGCAGTTTTATTCTAATTCTAATCAGTTTCACGTAGACCTTTTTCAAAAGTGAAAAATTTAGTCCAATTACCTATCAAAACATTTTGTAATAGCAAACCTAAAAATTGCAATCGAAATTTTGCTGGGGATGTTGTAAAATTCATTTGACATTAAATTTTGTTGATTTGGTGTAACTGAAAGCCATGTTTACAAATAAAATTTTAAATTCATTTCACCTTCATCTACACAACTATTATTCATTTTTGTGTCATGAATGCATATGAAGGACTAAAGAGCAAATATTGCAAATAAATGCACAATAGGATACTTCAAAACACACATTATTCACAATCCGAAAGTAATTCAATATTATAATGAAGTGTTTTCTAAAATTTGCATTTGTTAGCCCAGCAAAGTCCATGTGATGTATGAACTGCATAATATTGTGCATACATTTTCGTAGTTAATTCTCATGGCATACAGTGGCGGAACTATAGGTGGGCCAGGGTGGGCCGGTGCCCACCTTTAAAAGTATTGGCCCACCCTCGTGCCCACCCGTAAACAATGCAGGCATCAATAAAATATATAATACCATTATTACAGTAATTTTTCTAAAAATTTGTAAAAAGAAAAAGGCGGCGTAATATTTGTCTTGTCTTGCACGGTGGTAGTGCTTGTATAATCAAAGAATTGCGCTAAGGGCTAAGCCGATTGATGAGGCCGCTCTTTTCACGTAGAAACTTGTGATAGTCATTGCCGCGCGCTTTTACAAAGCATGCCGATTTGATTTATAACTGATGTCAACTGACCGTCTTCATATCTGCCACTACATCTACAATAGATCAGTGTACATGTAGTTTTCGTGTCTTTCAGAACATGCAGTTTATGTGAATTTTGATGATTAGTGCTAGTTAAAATGAGTAAAAGTAACATTAAAGATTATTTCTCGCCAACTTAAAAAAAAATTAAACCTGTCGTTCAGTTTCCATGACACCTACTGAAAATTGCTTGAATATTGTAAAAATTATTTATTATTTTTTAAATATATAAGGGCATTTGGCCAATTCTTTTTGCCTCATTGGATGCAGTTTCTATTTCTAAACAAGTACATATCTCACAGTTTGTTCTAAATTAATAGGTAAAAAAGACATATTGAAAAATGAAAAAAGTAACATTGAATTCCCTATGTTCAAAAATTAAAGTACACACTCGGTATATAACAATGGCACGGCCCACCAAGATTTTCCGGTGCCCACCGCGTGGCCCACCTAACATTTTCCCTCTAGTTCCGCCACTGCTCGCATAAGACCAGCTGAAAGCTGAAAAACAATGGGTATTTGAATATTTATGCGGTATTATGAAAAATTATAGGTTACGCGGTGAATAAAATGAGCAAGATCGCATCTAACTTATTTATTATGAATATTAAATAGGCAATGGTCAATTCAAACTGCTTTCACCGATTTTATTGTTAATATTTAAACAGAAAATTCGTTGGAATTGATGGGTATAATGTGATATTGACAGTTTGTTGACTATAAAGGTATTAAAGTAGGATCTCATTTCTCACCTTATCATGCATGTCTTCTATAATGTTTTTATCGACTGCTCCCGACATTTCCCAGTTATTGTCCACAGTTACTCCTTCGCTTCCAGAACTGGAACAAGTGAGACAGTCTCCAGTATCCGCTGTTGGGATGAAGGAGTCTGATTGTATCCCGTCGCTTCCTGAATCCTTCAGGATAAAACTGCTGTAGGTCCTTCCTAAATTAGAATCATTATCAGAGATGTCTGTCGTGAAAGATTGCTCAGTTGATACAGTTTCTTTTTTTGTTTCTTGTAATTTGCTGATTTCTTTTGTTTCTGATTTTTGTTTTAGTTCTGATTTTTGTTTTACTTCTTCTATTTTAGTTACTGCGGGCGGATTTGTTTTTGATTCTTGAATTATGTTGAAGTTTGGTTCAGGTACGGTTCTAGTAGGACTTCTAGTTAAATTATGAAATAATTCTATTTCTCTATGAACTATTATTGGACTTGTGGCATTATCTCTTTTATTAACTTTTTTTGGACTTTTAGGAATTGTGAGTTTGAGTTTATTAATTTTAGGTTTAGGTTTTTGGGTGAAAAAATGAGTTCTGGTTAAATTAGGATGAGATTGATAGAGAAGTTTGGATTTATTGTGATCTGAATTTCTGTTTGGACTTGTAGGTAGAGACCGAGCTTTAGGTTTGTGAGCGGCAGGTGTAACTGGAACTGGAATCAAACTTCTTGGTTGCCGCGAACGCTTTTCTTTGTTTTCATCCGTTATGAACTTGATTTCAATTACAGGATTATTTGGATCTCCATTTGAAGTTGTAGTGATTGTTATATCATTGTCTGTATCACTAGGATGATTAGAATCACTATCTGGTGTTCTTAATTTAACAATCTCACCTCCAAATCTTACTCTTCGCGGTGTTCGACGTCGCAGTTCAAATGTTTCTTCATTATCGCTATCCGAAAGAACCTTCACCACGCAATCCCGATTGTCGTCGTCACTGTCTGAGTCATTTACGCTTTTAGACTCGCCCTCTTCTAGAATTTTCATTGTCACTGCAGTTGAGGAATTAAACTGAATTTCAGTTTCCAGAATAACTTTTCCAGAAGGAACATTATTTTCATTGTCGACGTTATTATTTTCATTATTTTCTTTAGGTTTTTCATCTTGACTGACATTAGCAGAGTCACTGTCGCTGTTCCATCTGTTATCATGAATAATATTTGCATTCATATCGTTCCATTTTGATCTTTCTTCATTTCCTTCTTGATTATTAAATCCGTGTTTTTGTCCATGCGTATCATAAACCTGACAAAGCAATTCAAAATCTCTAAGGGAGTTTGGTTGAGATTGTTCTAAAATTTTATTGAATTCGTCTGCACCAATTATATCTCGAATTTTAGATAAGGATCTTAGTGACACTTCTTGAAATGTTACTTGGACTAATTTTCCTATTAAAACTCTTACTACATATTCGACTGTACTATCAGACGTTCTTCCAGGAAAAATCAAAGAAGGTAATGACAAAATAATGCCAACAACAACATCAGATTGTAATTGATTCTCGACATATTTCTCAACACCTCTATGTACCATACTTCTTAAAATATCATCAGCATGAGAACTATGATTAAGATAAACTTTTAAAGAATCTAGTGCGCCTTTTCTTACTGCTGGTCCAGGATGTCCCAAATTCCCAACAAGATCTCCCAACAAGAGTTCCATCCTTTGGTCAAGAGAGTCATCCATAACAGGAATGACATCCACAAGGACTCTTAGTGCGTGTTGTCGCACTTCCCACTCGGGGTCGCGCAACCGGTCGTTCAGAGCCATGAACACGTCGTCTAGGTTCACGTCCTTGGGCACCGACTGCGTTCGCACCACGTGCTCCCATAGAGGCGTGAGTTGAATACCGCGCTTGTCCGGAGGGTAACGCGGTTGCTCTATGAGCGGTGACGCTGCTTTTTGAGGAGTCCCTGGGGTACATAGTGAGTAGGTTGTGTCACTATAGCCAATCATCTTGACACTATTTTTGCGTCAGTTTCAGGAAAAATTTTAAGTATTGGTGCAACATTATTAAGAAATTGTCATCAGTGCGTCACTTGAACTAACCTTGTTGCACTTTATATTTATAATTTGACACCTATTATGATCAACGGACTGTTTTGGGAGATATTTCTAGGCGCACAATTTCCCGCTCCACGTGTGACATGGACGGCGTCGCGTGACGACGCTGACTGGACGGACGCACGGCGTATACTGCGGCCACGCGAAAGCTGGACTCAGAGTCCGAACGGTTCTTTCACCGCTATCGACCAAAGCAAATCGATGCATCTTAGCCCCGTTTGGCCTCGTTCTACGTTATTAACACCTACACCTTGCCGAGTACTCGAGCAGGACCAAACTTCGGAGAACCTGATGACTCATATGATGATGAGGTCTGTTTGCACGAGAAATGGTGACTAGCCGAAAGTGTTATCAGTCGATTTTCATAGCAATTGAAAACAAAAGGTTATACATAAATTAAACGAAAAGCTCGATAATAACATTAAGCTGCTAGTAAAGAATTTATGGTCGAGTAGGTACATCGTTGGTGAGGTACAAAATGCGCGAGCTATCAACTGTGCATTTAAAAACCATTTCGAATGCAAATAATTTTTCGTTGTATTGTTTTAACTAATCTACCGGAGGTTGTTAAGATCATAAAAACGAATACTGTATCAATCGGATTCGTTGCCTATTAACTAGGCAGAAGTAGATGTTACTACGTCACAGGCAGTCATAACGGCATGCCTCCTTATAAAATTTTTTAATCTCTCTTAAAAATATTTAACATTTTATAATATTTTTTTTGCACTTCCGTGAGTAAAAGCCTACTTTATTCTTCATTCTCGAGGACTGAAGTAGCACTTTTAATCCCTGATGGATTAAATATGAATTTAATATTTTAAAATTTGTATGCGGAATTGCAAAAGTAGTGTATATACCACAGGACTAAAGTACATTCAATCGTTCAATCCCTCAAGATTAAAACATGTACTTTAATCTCTCAATGTATAATATACAGATAAGTATAATTTATATACAAAATACTTTTAAATACATTTTGTCAAAATTATTTTCTGTTTCACACGTGTAAATAAAAAATAAAATATATTAATATTAAAATAATAATCCTATTCTAATGGATATTTATTATGTAACATCATTATTTCAATTTACATATTTATTAGGCAGCATAATTCATAACAATGAATCTGCTGTAATCTGCTGGATAATAAAAATTATAATTATACCTCATATTAAATAATCTAATAAATGTTAAGTATTTAATATCGTTACTAGACTGTTTTGGTATTTGGACACATATAGAAAGACAAATAGTAAACAACTGAAATTTTATGTCAGATAATTTTATTTTTAATATAAAAATATAAATAAAAACTTTCCGTTCGTAAGTAAGGAGGACATGTGCACTGAAAGACATGTGCACTGAAACCGAGAATGCAATGTTTTGATTACATGCACTTTTTAATAGTATTTTTCTTTAAATAATTTAAAATTTAAAATTAAATAATTTCCATTAAATATAAATATAATACGTAAAATTTCTTAATTATGTATATAAATTATCGAAAATTATTCATGGTTTGCAAAAAATAAAAATTTTCTTATGCAAATGAAAAAAAAACTATTTAATATTTTATTTTCAATTATACATTTTTCACAGAATTATTCGTACATCTAAGTTTTCTATTTAAAATGTGAAAAATAGAGTACTTTTAAAAATAATATTGGCATATTACTGACGGGATCATATTCTCTCATATTCCAAAAATAAAATGCAATAGCCAATTATGAAAAAAAAAATTTCTTATGTAAATTAAATAAAAACAAAATGTGTACAAGTAATAGGTACACAAAATTATTCGTAACTATCACTTGTTTGAGTATTTTGTATAAGGTTTTTTCAATACTATTCAATCAACGGTTTTGGTTAAACAATACTTATATTATTACTTCTCATTATTTATTGTACATACTTTGTTTATATTGAAAATATAACCCTTAAAGAAATATTCCTTTTAAACGTGGAACTAAATTTATGGAACTTGAAACAAATTAAAATAAATGTAATTATAACGTAACCCCTCTTTGTTAACTAAAAATATTGGAATTTGCGTTAGAAGGTTTCAATATCTACTTACCGCAAATTACATTACATACAAGGAAAGAATGTATTTACATGCGGTTATATAATATGTCCATTAGTCCATTTCTTTCTGGGAAATTAGTAAATTGACCCAAAGAATTCAATGCAATAATATTCATTTGTTATACATAACATCACAACGAGGAATTTAATAATAAAAAAGATATTTGAACACTAAGGAATATCTAACACAAATATAAGAAGTTGAATTCTATTCTTGTCTTAATGTACTCAAAATCACCCTTTGTACTATCGTAATGTTACTACCTGAGAGAGGTACCCGCCACTGTGAAATATTCTAATTCTTGCCCTAATTTAAGTAATTCAAAATCAACTTACGTAAAACCAGTCCCAGTAATATTAACGACCTGAGAGAAAGATGCTCACTCACTGTGAAGTGCTCTAATTCTTCCCCTAATTTAATTAGTTAAAATTACCCACTGAAAAAACAGCCACCGTAATGTTTACTACCTGAGAAAAGGATGTTTACTCACTGTGAAGTTCTCTAATTCTTGCTCAAATTTAATTAGAAAAAAATCACCGTACGGAAAAACAAGCATAGTAACGTTTACTACGTGACATAAGGGTGCTCACTCTCTGTAAATTAGTCTAATTCTCGCTCTAATTTAAATAGTTAAAATTAACATCCGGAAAAACCAGTCACTGTAATGTTTATTACCTGTGAGAAGGGTGCTTACTCACTGTTAAGTGCTCTAATTCTTGCCCTAATTTATTTAGGATAAAATCACCCTCCATATAAACCGCCCATCGTAATGTTTTCTACCTGTGAGAAGGGTGTTTACCTACTGTGAAGGGCTCTGATTCTTGCCTTAATTTATTTAGGTTAAAATCATCCTCCGTAAAAACCAGTTCCCGTTATGTTTACTACCTGAGACACGGGTGCTCATTCTCTGTGAAGTGTTCTAATTCTTGCCCTAATGACTTAATTTATTTAGGTTAAAATCACCCTCCGTAAAAACCAGTCACCGTAAGGTTTACTACCTGTGAGAAGGGTGCTAACTTTTTGTGAAGTATTCTAATTATAATGTAAACTTGGTAGGTACTAATAGAAATTTATTTTTAGATAACTAATATGAGGTAGCGTGGCCGAGCGGTCTAAGGCGCTGGTTTAAGGCACCAGTCTCTTCGGAGGCGTGGGTTCGAATCCCACCGCTGCCATGTTTTAAAATATAAAAACTCTAAAACTAAATTTAGCTTATCCAAAAAACAAATACTAGAATAATATTTCTCTATCTGGTATGTATTAGCAGTGAAAAAAGCAATAATAAAACATTTTTTTGTTTTTTTTTTTACAGATCCAATTTTTTGAGGCGGGTAAGTTATATTTTTGTTTAAATAAAATATAACACATGATAGAATATTGTCTTTTATTGAACCTCTCATAATAAATAATGTCCATACAATAAATAAAAATATTAAACAATTCATTCCAAAATATTCGAAATAATAAAAATTATAAATTTAAGAAGCATTGTGTACAAACATGCAATACACTTTGGAATTATATAGTATTACAGAAACATCTACATATACTAAAGTGAAAAACGTAAAGTGTATGCACAATGAATGTTTTCATTATTGGTGGAATGTTCACAATTTTATATGAACAAATATGAAGTAAAATTTAAATATTTGTGCATTCACTTCTTGTTTCTATTCGTAAAGATCACATATAAATTATCCTATTTTATTTCATTGAAATAAATAATACTGCACTCAAAACGTTGGTAAGAAGGAATCACAGTTACCGTATCTAATACCGATTGATTTGAAATTTCATTTCAATATCAACCTCTGAAAATTGTAACTAATTTTCCTAAACATTACACTTCATTTTGTTTGACAATTACTTTATCCACTGATAGTGAATCTTCTTTCAAAGGTTCAATCAGGTGACTTAACTGAAATGTCATATGCGTATTTTCATGCGAGGATATAAGTTTGGCAATCCGTTTCCGTAGTTGAATGTAGAAACAAACTAAAACGTGAAGCACCATCGCACAAATGCACACAAAACAGATATTTCTCACTGCATTTAATGGCTTTTCCCAATTCAAAATACTGTAGATGTATGGTTCGTCATGCCTGAAAAATAAACAAAATGTTAATTTACAGCAATAGGAAACACCATATTTTGTTCTATTTCACAATAAAATTTAGTATTTAGCATTTTCATTTAAACGTTATCAAATAATCTGATTTGACATTGAATTCTTTTATTTAAATTTGTTTCCTGATTATTCAAACTGTGCATACATAAATAAAAAATTTAAATAATTGTGATAGATATTTGAAATACATAAAACAATTTGTTTATAAATTTAAAATTGTTATCAATTCGTTGTTGTATTTAAAATGAATGGCCAGACGTATTAATCTTATCATTTTTAATGCTTTTTTACACATTCAATATAAGCATATTTCTTTTTCATTTCGTACTTTTTTCACGTTATCTAATTTTTATTTAATTTCAAAAAAGGAATAAATCTTTATTTTAAAGTATTTCAAATTTGTTACAAATCACAAAAAAAGTTTATTTTATCAATTTATGTAACTGAAATATCATTTCAAACAAATTTGTAACTTAATACTTTCTATGTACTACATTATAGTTTATATCTTGTGTTTACTAACAAAATAAATACTTCAATGAATTACTGTCGTTCTGTAATTAAGTGTATGAATCATTCTATTTACTTTTTAAAGAGGAAACACCTCAATATCAAATAATTTATTCTTTAAATATACTTTTTATGCAAGGATTTTTGCAACAACTTAGAATATCATTTTGATTTATATTTTACTTACTTGCTAGTCCCTCCGCAATTGTAATAAATGAGGGAGAAAAATACGTATACTAAGTTGAAGAAGAGTGGCAAGTAGAAATGCAAAAAACGAATGGAATGAGCAACAATGAAACAATCTATTAATAGAAGGACTGCGTTTACGGCGTGAGTAAATATATTTACTACACTCACTGGATCAACTTTCTCTGCAACAGAAAAAATATAATTACAGAAACTACACAATAGATTATACTCCTTAGAATGTACTTGAATTGATTTCAAATCTTTACAAGATTTCTACTTTTACTATGTTTATTTTACGTAATAAAAAATGTAAAAATACGGTAATACAGGATCTGCAAAAATGTTGAATTCGGAACCAGTTTACATTTTAAATTTATACATTTGTTTTGATAACACTCTGGTATCTCTATAAAATCGAAGGTCAGGTTCGCCTAAGTATACGTGTACCTCAATAACAAAAATATCAACAGCTGCTGTAATCTTGTGCCAGCTAATACAATAAGTACAGTAACATAATTTCTGATGAAACACCCGAACTAAAGCGATGCGTACCTCTAAAAACAAATTTAGCTACTAGATTTAGCGCAAGGAGAATCGTCATTATTCGATAGTAATAAATACGACAATTTCAGAAGTAGAAATTTTACATTACACAACTTAGAAATTTATTACGCACAGTTCTGCAATAAAGAAATTTATCTTTTATATAAAGGTGTTTCAGAATTATTGAAAAAAAGGTTAATACAATTTGATGTACTTATTGCGGTAGAGTTTTTTTTAGAAAAGAGACAAAATACCCTTCTATTGTACTAATGCATTGGAGCTGCCAGAATATTCCAGAATTTAATTGCTCAGATATATAAAACCAAGCAGAAAAGATAGCAGGGATAGTCTGATATTAATAAGAGTGATGAATATGAATAGTTTGTGATATAAATATCGTGTAAATAAGTAGAGTATAGTATAAAGTGTTTAAATAAATATTCTTAGTGCTTAAGATTTTAATAATAATTATTACTCTTAAATTATAAAATATAAACACATATTTGTTTATTCATAGTGTTACTTATTTTTATTATAATAATTTATTATTCGCTCATTAAACTTAGTTATATAAATATTCGTGTTTCAATTATTTTTGCAATGTAATTAATGCATCTAATAGTATTTTGAAATTTGAAACATCCTGTTGAATTCTATTAATCGCTTTAATTATGTTTTCAGTTTTAAATTTACTAGAAAACAATTAGATAAGTAATTTAAAAATGTTACTACAATATATATCGTTACCAATGTCAAGGTAAAAAGGTAACACATAATTTGTATTTAAAAATTATTTAATCCGAAAAAAAAAATGACAAATGACTTACCATCGTAAACCATAGTCCAATAAACAATTGACACAAACAATGCACCATTTACTCCAATGGTGTATAAGGCCCAATACACCATACATAGAGTTTTATTTACACCACTTAATTGAGATGATTCTGGAAGAAACAATGCTATTGTAAAATTTTATTTTGTTAATAAACCTACGAAACACTTTCATTTCCCAAATGCCATATTTTATAGAATTTTATTTACAAAATTTTGTATTATTTAAAAATTAAATACCTTACCCCCTCGTTTTCTAACATGCAGATACATAGTTGTGGCCATATATGCTGAAATAACTGCTTGCAAGGTGGCCACAGAAAAATGCCAATTTGTGAGATAAATCATCCATTTGGCACGCAAAACTGCGGATTTGTAAATATTGTCCAAGTCGATGACAGCTATCACAAGAGTGACAGAAAATGTTAAAGCTAACATTGCCCTGTATATGACATACAACAAATTTGCAGAATTTCCTATTTGCCACTAAAATACAAAAATTAAATACAAATTATAATTTTGTTTAAAGTACTAAAAATAATAACACGTGCATGCTGAATAAACAATATAATAGTATTTTATATTTATAAACTGCACTATCGCTTTTATAGTAAGTAACACAAACAAAATTTTAGCCCATATATTGTATTTAATAATCGCTTTTAAATTGGAAAAACCATTGTTTCTAGTTTTAAAAGTTTCCGTAATGTTTACTAATCTAGTGCCCTATTTCTTTGATAACTGCTGCCAAGATAAAAATAAATTTAACAGGATAACTAAAAATGAATACATGTTTGTATTATTTCAGATTCATTTATGTATGTATTTACAAGTATATTATTTAAATAAAATATGCTTTCATAATTTTTAGTGCTCTTGCACTACTTTATAATCTTAAAATAAAAAATTTGATTTGAGAATTAATTACCATAATAAGCCAAACAAATTACTGTAATAAAATATTCATAATAACAAAAAAATAAAAATATTTATATTACACTATAAGACAAGATAGTACGTCAATAAATATAAAACATATTAAGTGAAAACGACACGTCTTAAAAGTGTTATGTTTATGTTTTCTAATTTGATAACTTACTTGTGACTGATAGAACTCTAAGTAATTATCTGGAGTTAAACTTAGACTGTGGAGTAAAAAGTCCTTATTGCACTTTTCACGTCTTGATTTCATCTACAAGAAAAAAAAAATAATTATTACTTAATAATTAAATTAGTATGCATCGAAACATGATATTTTTAATACGAAACTATTCTGCTGATACGAACATTCTATTGTAATCTAATTATATACCAGTATCTACATTTTAATAATACAAAATCATAGAGGAAATGCCCATATGGTACATTAAAATATCATTATAACAAAAATGTAATTTTTTATTTCCGTTTAAAGTTTATTCAACGTTTAATATATTTCAAGTATAAAAATATTTTTCTGATATTTATCTTGTAAATAAAAAATATTTTATAAATATATTTTGTTTGTAACTAAACTCTTTTAATTTTAACTGACGTGGGAGTTATATTTTATTACTGCATTAAATTTGTAATGCATACTATCTTTAATTATTGACACTGACCCAGTAATATTGACCTTGCAAACATTGGGTTCGTTTTTGTTTTTAAAAAAAAATTGCAAACAATGCACTATGTTATAATGCCATTACAAATTTTATCACCTGTATTTTAACACCAATTTCATTTTTATCTTATTGACATTTTGCTGATTAAAATAAATATTGGTATTGATTTTAAATTCACTATATAAGGTTATTATTGCATATATTCTAAGGTTACAATTAATTTTTTATTTTGCAGGTACAAATTCATTAGAACGACATAGAACAAAAAATAAGGTGAATATACTCCAGTTTCTTGAAGCGTAGATTTAATAAAAAATACTGGTTTAGTTTTTAATGTTTCCAATAACATTACGTCAAAGTTCGAAAAAAGCACTTAAAATATATAAGTATGCGTTTTTAACAACATTTCCTGCAATAAATGTCAAGTCAAGTTGATGTACACGTGTTTGCACTGAATTAAACAATTGAATATAAATGACATCTTATATTAGTAAATTACCTTTTATTAAATAATAATTGAACCTACTTGCGTAGGAATATATTACTTTTTATAAAAGAAAAATTGATTGAATTTCGGCATTATTTTAAGTGCATTAAGTAATATTTGCAAAAAAATATAATGTTATTGTAATATATTAACTTTTGTAAGATAATTTATAGCAATCGCACAATGATTGTAATGAATTTCATTCAAAAGAGTAAAACACTTACCTTTCGGTGGGATTTGAAAGCCGGCAACCTTCCCTAGAACACGCGTTTAACTGACAGCGTGTTGTTGTACAAATTTTATTACCTGCTTCGCGATCACTTGGCAAATTTCAGCCAATGGGCTTCACAGATTTTCGCGTGGTTGTGACGAAAGCAACGTTGCAAATAGTCTGACGGCGTATAATGTTCCGCGAAATCCCAACATCCTATATATATGTAATCACCTCATGACGTCATGCGTAGGTCAGTTTTTGGATTAACTTTTTAATTAAAACTCACAAACATTGAATTTGAGGATGCAATTCAATCAATAAAATTTGGAACTTCTTTTAGTTAATTATTATTTTATCAATTTAGGATGCTAATTTGAAATATAATTTATTTTCCAAAATATTTAATTTTCTACATTGCGTTTTTTTTATAATTTGATTAACTAATTAGGAAAAGATTTTGGAAATGAAATCAAAAACTTTATTGTAAACACAAAAATAAAATGTATTACTTGTGTAATGAATTACTTTAGCAATATTATTTAGATCATAATTCAAATTCAGTAACCGGAATCAAACATTAACGGACATTATATGTACATCAATGTTTTGAGATAAAATAATTTCAAGGTAATGAAAAAAAATAATAAAACAGTAATAAAATAAATTTATTAGTTTTTTAGAATGATAAGGTTCCTTTACTGTCTTTATATTATTTCTTTGGCAAAATTTATGACTTTATATATATTTGTCAAAGGACATTATTTCTTTAAAATTAATGTCAATTTATGAGATTATGTACATATTTATTAAGAAATGTTCAAATTTAAAAAAAATATGGCAGACATAAAAAATGAAATATAATTGTTACAATATTTTATTGTACTTAAAGTTTATCTGTTTATTTATTTCGCTTCAAATTTTCCACTTATTTCATAATTGTTAACAGCGACATCTATGAGCTACAGGGAAATTAAAACTTTTTGCAAATGTTTATATCTTATTTTCAACAAAACCATATATTTATTTTATTTTGTTTTCTCGAAGCAAAACATTTTTTGTTACAAATGGGAATTATGAAATGTACTATATTTAAATTAATATAAGCTATTTTGTTTTGCTTGATTGGTAACATTGATTGACGTCATTGCGCCATTAAGATGCGCAATAATTTTGACATATGTATATCAGTTGCTTGGAATTTTTAATTTTTTTAAATCTATACATTTGTTATTAATTTTTATTATTTAAATGGCTAAGAAGGTAAATTCTACTTACAATGAATTAAAGAAACAAGCTACGAAACAAAGGACTTCTGTTGACAATCTCAAAGATGTTTTAAGAAAGGTAAATAAAAACTGTTAATTTATAAACAATAATGTTCATGTCTCACTACTTATATTAGTTTATATTATCGTATAAAAATAACTATTAATTTTAAATACATAAATATGGGTTATGTGGTTATTTTTAGCAATTTCGAGATAGGCTGAAAACGCTGAGAAATGATAATTTAAATAGCGTTCGTAATATAACAAATGATTTTAGTAATTTAAAATTATTAAATAATTTACATATTGAAGCCTATGGACTCACAGATTCAGAAATTATGGAAATCATGGAAGAAGTAGAAAGAGAGTTAGAATTTGAGTATTTAAAACGCCAAAGTGAGGAGTACGAAGATTATAATAACGCAGTTTTAGAACAAATGATGAAAGATGTCAATTTTTGTCCAGCCTGTGATAAAGTGTTAAACCAGCATATACAAAATTCGATTTGTGAACAATGTAGTAACTCTTTTATTTGAAAGTTGTACATGTAATGTTTTAAAATATATTTATAATTTAAAATTAAGATCGTCTCATTGCAAGCATTGTATTAATTTCCCAAATGATTCTTCTTAAATGATCTATAACTTCTTTTAATTGCCTATTCTTTAAAATCACTTGCTCCATTATTTCTTTATTTTCCTCACAGATGGATCTGTATGCTTCTGACGATTTCTTTTCATCAGATTTTGGATCGGGTTCGTCTTTAAATGGAATTAAGCTTTCAATATGTGTATATTCCATTCCTTGCAGCTGACAATTTTCATTGCATTTTTCATAAATTAATCTTAATCTTTTAAACAAAACTCTAATAGTTCGTAATTGTTCTTGTACTTTAACTTTTTTCTCATTACTTGAGTTTGTTCCTTGCATTGTTCCATTGGGTGGTTGTATTGCTTTTAAATTTTGGAATACTTCTTGAGTTCGACTGACTATGTCTTGAACTGTTTCTTGTCCTATACGGCATAATGAGACTGTGTTTATTTCTTTGGATTGCACTGGTTGCGGCGCAGGTGGAGTTGGTGTCGCACTTTGGACAGTGTTTTGTTGTTGAGGAACTTGCTGTTGTTGTGGCATTTGTTGCGCTGCTTGCTGCATTTGTTGTGACTGTTGTTGCATCTGCATTTGTTGTTGCATTTGAAGCTGATTTTGCTGTTGCATACTTGGACTCATTCCGTATTGGGGATTAAGTTGACCCATCATCTGAGAATTCATGGCGGCATTTATTGATTGAGACAGTTGCCCCATTGGATTAACCATTTGATTTCCCATTTGTACAGGCATTTGGTTTCCTAGTTGTCCTCCCATTTGATTTTGTAAGGCACCTCCCATTTGGCCTTGCATTGGTCCTGTGCCAAACTGGGATCTCATATTGCCTTGCGGAGAGTTTGCAAAACCGCTTGGAAATTGATGTGGTGGGCCAGACATCTTTACTTCAAATATTTATCCCTTTCCTTTAATTTATTAGCTTTAACTATTTACAAAAACTTCTAATGTACAAATATGAAACATAACCTATTATAAGTCGTTGACTTGTTTAGATTGTGCGTTTGTTTGTGACAATCAGTGTTGCCAATTCTTTAAGGTTGAATATAAACGCGACACCTCAATAATGTCTAAATTTAAAAATCAATAAAATTATTAAACACATTAAACCAAATTTGTACAGCATTATATACTGAATATAAGCAAAAAAGATAATTTTATATTTTGTAACACTATACTCTAATTTTAACCAGGAGGAGCAAATAAGAAAGACAGACTTACACTGTAGAAATTTATCAGAAAATACTCCATTTAGTTAAAAAAGTTTTAAAATTATATTTAATAAGTATGTAGGAACAACAAACAAATTTTATTTAAAAAAAATAATTTATTTAAAAGAAAATCATATGTAAATATATTAGAAAGAACTATATTGTGTTCAACGTTTATTAAAACAAATTACGAATAATTTATTAATGAAATCAATCGACAAATATTATTTTAATAAAATTTATTTCTGTTTTGCTTAAAATATTTGTAACATAACTACCAAATAACAATTTGAAGTGCAAAAAATAATTAGTGAAAATCATTTAATAACAATTAAAATTTACAAATATATTTCAATACGTTTAATAATATATAAAACTTATCTAGATTAGAGTAACAATAACGCAATTTTGTACATTTTAAAATTACATATTCCTTAATGATATTTATTTATCTGCATATTCCAACTTCAAAGTTCTTCGCATTATTTTCCCTGATGGATTTTTGGGAATTGCGTCTAATACAGTTATTCCACCTTCCAGTCTTTTGTAACTTGCTACTTTCTTAGCTACGTAATCTTGAATGTCTTCAGTATTGATATTTACATTTGCTTTTGCAACTACAAAAGCTTTAGGCACTTCTCCACAAATTGGATGAGGAATTCCTATAACTGCTGCGTCTGCAACGTCTGGATGATCGCGAACTATTGCTTCTAACTCAGCTGGGGCTACTTGAAAACCTTTCACCTGTGAAAATAGTTGCACAATGTGAAATTTTCAATTTTCAAAATTAATACAAGATGAATCGTATTTGTTTTTGAATAAATTAATTTAATTTCTGTACCTTAATCAATTCTTTCAATCGATCGGTGATCCAAAAAATCTTTTTATCATCATAGTACGCCATGTCTCCAGTTCTTAGCCATCCTTCCTGGAAAACTTCAGCTGTTGCTTCTGGATTGTTATGATACCTGGGCATAACTTGTGGTCCTCGAACCCACATTTCACCTTGTTCGTTAGGTCCAAGAGGAGTACCACTTTTATCATCCACGCTTACTATTTTAATTTCTGTATTCGGAACTACGGTTCCAATAGAACCTAAACTTTGTTTCCAATACTCTCGTAGCGTCATAGTAATTACAGGCGAAGTTTCAGTCATGCCATATCCTAAAAAAATCCAAGTTTGAAAAATTGATACTCTATACATTAAGCATTAAAAATGCATTTTGATAAATAAAATTACTTAAAATTAGAGCCTTTACTAGGGCGTAGCAAAATTTTAATCACGTTCATATGTGATATTTAGATGAAATCTATTTTTTAATTTTAACAAACAATTATCTACAGATAACTTCAACAATTTACTAGTTTCTACAACCTTTTGAGAACACTCCTTTAGCAAATTGAAAATTGTTAAATCTTAGATTTGCTACTCTATTGGATAAGAAAGATTGACATACGTGACTGTAATATATCAATATCAATTGAAAAATATATAGCTAACAAATTAAATTACAATGATGTTATTTTATTAATGTTCCATTCAGAAATTGCACATTGCCTTAAGGTGGAAATTTTTAAGAAATGATATTGGCCAAAGTTTGCAAGATTTCGACTTTGTCCAGGTCCGGGTCAATGTATATTCAAAATAAAATATATATTTATCAGAAGTTAATTTTCTTTTTCTTTTTTTGATATGGAGGAGCAAAAATATTTTTTTTTGCCATCAACGCTTCAAATCCTAGTTATAGCTCTGCTTAAAATCTTTATTTAACAAATCAATATTGTATTTTTTTTTAAATAAAATGTAAGAAAGTCTTTTTAAGAAGTAGAATTACTGCGACATTACAAACTTTCTAAGAGAGAAATCTTTCATTCTTATAACATAAATGTTAACGCTAAAGGCATTGTTACGTTTGTTTTTAAAGAAATATAAACTTTAGTGATGTTCTAAACTTACAATTAATTAAAAATAATTAATTAATACCTTGCAAAGCAGTAATTTCTCTCTCAGTTTTCTGGAAAAGTCTCTCTACATCACTGGCCCCTAATGGAGCTGCTCCTGACATTAGAGATTGCACTGAATCTAAATGTTCTTTCGTTACTGATGGATGAGCTGCTAAAAATATGACTGCAACAAAAATATATTCAAAACATGTAATTCAATTTTTAAGGTGTATTATTACCTATAGGTGGTACTAAAAATAAATGATGAGGTCTCTGTTTCTTTAACATATCTATATACACATCTGGAGTAAATTTAGATACCGTAGGTACTTTGCATCCCATTTGAATTAATTTTAATCCATTGACTGTCATGCCATAAATATGGAACATGGGTAATACTGCTGGTACAATATCTTGATTATCTCCTACAAAAATGATATATTTATTAGAAAAAGAACTACTTAAATAAAATATGTAACCAAAAAACAGAATATTCAGTTTAATCGAGATAGTAAATTTAAAAAATAAAAGAATAATGTATAAGCTATTTTATATGCACAGATTTTTTTTTACGAAATACAGTGTGTCAAATTCAGAACTACCTGTTTGAAAAACAAATTGTAACAAAACAAAAATTTTTAGAGGGTTTCTAAATTCTATTTGACATTTAAGTTTATTGTTCTATTATAAGAATTTACTAGAGGCGGTTGCAAATCATCAACCCTTGACAGAAAACGTTCTCTAATTCCTCGCAAAAAACGGCAAGTTTCTCTTTTTGTCAAATCTTAGGGTTGTGAAAATGCACCTTGTTAAAGGCTTTTGATTTGTGATCTATTTATATGTCCTTGAAGAAGAGCACTAGTTAAATTGAGAGAATCAGAAAAGGGGATGAATTTTGTAACTCGAAGTCAGTCAGTGCACATTAGAGTAGAGCACAGAAGAGTCAGTTGTGACTCTTCATGTAAATAATAATAATAAGATACTTTTTCCTCACAAGTAACCAGGGCATGTAACCGGTTAAAAAAACCGGTTAATATAAACCGGTAACCGATATTTTCAACGTAAATAGCGAACTTTAACAGTAATTTTAACCGATATTTTTCAGGCCGAAAATACCGGTAACCGTTAACCAAAAAAAAATAAAACCGGTTTTAGGGAACATTAACCTTTATTTTAATATCGTATAGCGAGAAAAACTTTTAATATTTTTTTATTTATATGTGTTTTCTATTGGTATTTGAACATGAGTCATGACAGTTTTTACAATTAACATTTTATTGGAGAGTCATAATTGTAGGTAGTCTCTTTGGCCGTTAAGGTTACTTAAAAAGTCCCAAATAAATACGTCCTTTGTCAACACAGGCAAGTTTAAAATTGAAAAGTGACCTGCGCTTTTCTGAAGATATTACGGGAATTTTTGTGAATATTCATTATTAAATTTCTTTTTTTTTTAATTGTTATATTTTACTCAGATGGTAATTTTTATTATTTTTTTTTAATAAATTATTCTGTAATTTTTTTAATCAAATTTTTAAAATTAATTTGTTTTAATTAATTTTAATTATTTTTTTAACCGGTTTAAACCGGTTTCCAATTTTCAAAAATCGGTTTTCGAACTAAAACCGTTATTATTATAACGTTCTCTATAAGGGTTAACCGTTAACCAGTATTTTTTTCGGTTACATGCCCTGCAAGTAACTATTTATTCTGTAGTATTAACTTGTATCATTCTAATTATAATTTTATTTTATTTAAAAATATTTTGTTGTTAAATTCTTTATTATCGTTTTGTTCATTCCAACAATTTACTAGTTTCCTAATTTTTGGTTTGGGAATTTAATTTTAAAAATAACCTGGTCGTAGTATTATCATTTAAAAATTCTAAATACATACTTTATTAAAATCTAAGATATATACATGAAATGGATATAGTAGTGGGAACCTGGTGGAACATATTTGAATATAGGTAAACAAAATAGAAACACTTGGTTCTTCTACAATTGGTATTATATTCGTTACGATCGTTTCGTCCTTTCGGACATCATTAGACTCTGATCGAAACAATCGTCACGAATATTACATTCATGGTGGAATAACCAAGTGTTTTTGTTTTGTATACTAAGATATATAGTTTCAACTTTTTGTATTGTAAATTGTAATATTTGGTGACCAGTGTTTTTTTTTTATTTTGGAATTTATTATAATTATTTATTCGTTTTTTTATGAAATGTATAAGATTTTTTTTTAATTTTGTTTTCAATAGTACATTTTCACATTTTCTTTACGATTGGAATACTTACTGGTGGTGTCTCTAATAACTTTATTTAAATCTACAGCTTGCAACATATTTGAAACAATATTTCTATGCGTAAGTTCGACTCCTTTTGGCATTCCAGTGGTTCCACTAGAATAAGGCATGATGATGACATCATCAGGGTGTCCGGAATTCAGATCATTGAAATCTGTCTCTAACGCACAGAACTCTGCGAAATCTATTGCTCCTCTAGGAGTTGAATCTGATTGCTAAAAAATAAACAAATAATATCTTTATTTTAATTAAATACATGTTGTACATACTGTATTTTTTATTGTTATAATTGGAATAGGTGTCCTAGTGGCTTCAGCTGCTTCTACAGCTCTTTGATGTAATTCACAAAGTGTAATTATTACTCTTGTGTCTGAGTCAATTAACTGACGTGAAATTTCCTCTAAAAACAAATAAAAATATAATTTACTAATAAAAATTCAATGTATAAACATAAAAATTTATTCAATGATTTACGATACTACTACGATGCTAATGAACTTAATTTTCATATCTTCTAATTCAAATTTTGAATCAACAATAAACATTAAACTTGCTAAACCGGTATTAAGTTTTTATAGTATAAATTATAAGTTACCTGCTTTGTAAATAGGATTTACTGTAGTCGCTACAAGTCCACCCTCAATTATCCCTAAAAGAGATATAGAAAATTCAGGGACATTAGGAAGTAAAATAGCGACTGTTTGTCCTTTTTGTAATTTTAACCTTCCTCTTAAAGCTTTTGCTAAATTTATACTCCTTCGTCTTATTTCGGCGAAAGTATAAGATCTTCCTGTTTCATTACATACCTATAACAAAAAAAATATATTAGATATTCTCTTTGAAAAAAAAAAAAAGAAAATGTATGTTTTTGGTATCTATTTGAAATGTAAAATCAGTTTAAATTATTTATTTATATTTATTTTCAAAATTTTCCATATGTTTATTGAAATTTATCATGATCATTTTAAATGAAACTGCCATCTACATAATTATTATGACCTAGATATATGAACTTTGGTCAAATACTCTGAGAGGTGTTCTCAAGGATAAAGTGTCATGCAACATAATGTAGCTTGCAAATTATTTTAACATTATTTTTCTTGTATTAATACAATGATACGTACTTTTAAAATAAAATCGCTTTTAGGAAGCCTGATTTTAAATTATAATATAAGGCCAAGTGTCAGTTTTAACAAAAGCATTTATAAAAGTGAACTCGGAATACGAGTCACTGTTTTTCAATTTGAAAAAAGTTTGTATCTGAGAATTTAAAATTATAGTTTAAAGATTATAGCATATGATGTACTTTGGACACAAACAAACAAATAGCAATTATTTATTAATCAATTGAATGTTTCATCTAGAAAGAACATTGCACTTATTTTTTTATATACCTATTTTTAAGTAGGACTAAAGTTTACCAGATAGCAAAATATTTACTCTTGGTCAATATCAGCTAAAGATAATAAGAAATAATAAGAAAATTGTAAAATGACTTGCATATATCTCAGAATAAATAATAGAAAAATAAATATTTGTTGCAATTTCTTTGGTTGATATTTTATTTAATTATACCTATATATAACTATAATAAATTCCTAAAGCTTGCAATAATAACAGCAAATTTTTTACCAATATCTTAATTACTTTTTTTTTCTATGCAACATGGTAAACTAGCAATTTTCTATTATAAGAAATAGATAAAGTAATAAATGATGTTGTAAATCCTGTAATAATATTTTAATAAACATATGTACTTATAAATAAATAAACTTATTTGAAAGTTTATCAGTAAATATTTTTACTTATCGGTAAACGTGCATTAAACCTCCTTATCTTGGAGGCCGGACAAATTTTACATTATCTTGAATGTTTTGTAGGATCAAAGTCTATTTTTTTCTAATTAGTAACAGGTTTTGTTGGATTATTGTTATTCATAAATGTATTAAATAAAGTATTTGCAATTAAAAAAAATATGTCTGGTTGAAGTTGAAATATTTTATGTTAAGCAGAAGTAAATTTGATATATTCTCTCAATGCACTCAAAATACGGATGTAGCATATCGAATGATAGCATTTTTACAAACTTCATGCTATAAAAATAAAGATTATTTACATTTTTGTACTAGTCACTTCACAGAGCAAGCAAAGTCTATGATTAATTTATTATAATTTGACGTATATATCTTATCGATATTGATTCACTGAATTTACTCACCTAAATAAAATTAACATGTTTACGGAATCATACAATAATATTTTACATTTGAACGTGTCATTCAAAAAAACTGCAACATTTTTTTAGCATAAACCACATGTTTGATTACATTTTTACAAGCATGATTCATTTTATGGGACATATTCTAGGAAATTAATGGTTACAAAAATTTCACTCTTTTATTTGAAAAGAAAGTGCTAACCATAAAAAATTAATATAATAAGTCATTTGTTGTTATTTTTTTGTTATCACAGTAGTGACATAAAAATAACAGTTTGTTGCAATAATAAATAATATATATTAATCATAAATTTTATTAATAGTTGTGTAAGTCCATTTACAATTTTACAGACACCATTAAGTGAAACAATACATATAATAATTTATATTTTTGTAACATTTTCGCTATGGTATATTTATAACATATTGTTTATTTTTTTCTATTTTTTAATTATGGAATAATGTTTCTGAAAATTTCTTTAATTTATTATTCGGCAACTATCTATACATGTTTTGATATTTTGAACATTTTTGATTTTTAATAACGTTTATTTGTCGGTCTAAATATATGTGACTACTTTTAAAGAAACTTCGAGGGAACTGATATTAATTAATTTTATTTAAGATTCCGACATTATCATCGGTAAGAATTTTTGGGTAAAAATCAATGAAACCGAAGTGGAAGTTTACTTTTAAAGATAATTTAAGAATATTTTGTAGTTTAATACAATTGTTTAAAAAAATATTAAGGTTTTGTCAAAAAAAAATTTACTTATTTTTTTGTGAGAAAAATTGATCAAACCGAATTAAAAGTTTACTATTATAATTTTAAAGATATTTTACGAATATTTTGTAAATGAATGCAATTTAAAGAAAGCGTTAATGTAAAACCTACAAATAACAATTATTATGTAAAAAAAATTAAATTAATGATTTTTTTTGTCACAAATATGGGCCAAACCAAACTGGAAGTTTACTCTTATTTTCAAAATTTACGTATATTTTGTAATTGAATATAATTGAAAATTTATTTTTAGTTACTAAAAAATCTATACAAGTATAAATTTTTAGGCAAAAAAATTAATTGATAATTTTTTTGCCACAAGTATCGGCCAAACCGAAATGGAAGTTTAATTTTGTTATTTTAATGATATTTTATGAATAATTTTTAATTGAATATAATTTAAAATATATATTTAGTTACCGTAAAATCTAAAAGTAATAATTTTTATGCCAGAAAAAGTAATTTAATAAATTTTTTGGTCTCAAAAATCGGTCAAACCGATTAAAATTTTACCTTTATCATTTCAAAGATATTTTACAAATATTTGAAAATTGAATATAATTAATAATTTATATTTAGATGCTGTAAAATGTACAAGTGACAAGTTTAATGAGAAAAAAAAAATTAATTAATTTAATTATTTTTTTGTCACAATAATCGGCTAAACCGAAATGGAATAAGTTTACTCTTGTTTTTTAATTTTAATTTTATTGTAAGTATATTTGTAATTTATTATAATTAAAAATATATTTACTTAATGTAAAATGCAATAGTAACAATTTTTATGCCAAAAAAAAATAATAATTTCATAATTTTTTTGGTCTCAAAAATCGGTCAAACATAATTAAAATTTTACTTTTACCATTTCAGAGACATTTTACGAATATTTTGTAATTTAATACGATTAAAAAAATATTAAGTTAGTATAAAACGTACAAGCAACAATTTTTATGCTATTTTTTTAATCACATAGCGTAAATAATTTGTTGTGGCAATTTTTTATACTAACTATATAATAATTATGAAGTCAGGCAGTCTCATATTTTTAATAAATTTGTTGTATTTATTACATTTAAAAATGTAAATGCAAAATTAATAATTATCTGAATAAATGTTTATTGTAATTTTATTGTTTTATGTTCATTTTCTTGTTTATTTTAATTATTTTAGTATTAGTAAGAAAGAAAATGTAAATTTCATAAAATACAATATTGTAAACAAATTAATTAATCATGTTTACAATAAAAAAAACAACTTAGTCGATGTATTCGCGGGTTACCGGTCATGCAGATAAACACAAATGTTTATGTTTACATGTCATTTGAATGTATCCTACCGTAGCAGTCTTATCCGCCCATTTGTCAATACTAGCCCACACAACTTCAGGCAGAGTAACATCTGGAATGTGCAGTTCCCTTTCGTCCCTAATCACGTAATTGTTGAGTTCCACGGCAGGGTTGGCGGTGGTGGATAGAGCCTTTTGTTTTTGGATCTGTTTGGACCACCGGCTGCCATGTTTGGCGTAGGCTGTGAGCAGACGCGCTGTTTTACCCGTGAACATCTCGCACTAGCCGAGCGACAGACGCGAAAACACTGACGGCAACAAAGCAACAACCAGTTATATTTACGCTACGCCCCCGTTCCCCACTAGGAGACTCGATCAAAGAGCATTTCACTTGTCTTGTTGAGAGTTCATCTGACTAGTTTTGCTAGTGAGATTGTGTTTAAATTGACAGAAAGTTCAAATTTTCCATGTATCTGTATCTGCATATGTGCTGCAAATAAATAAATACTCATGCCAGTACATATTTACATTTGTTAGCAATACGATTGATCATGCAAATTTTAACAAAAACTTTTTTGTTTCCCAAAAATATATAAGTATTTGATGAAAAGAGTGCCTGAATGGAAAACCAAAATAGGTATACATGTATTTTTACCAGGGTTGATCTGATGTAAATCATAATTTAAATCTACTGATTTTTTAAAACATCATTGATTTTTATCAAAGTTAAAAAAATACAAATTATAATAAAAATATATTTATTTGCTACAAAACTATAAATAACAACCTAAATATTTTTGTATTTAATAACAAAATGATATTTTATCATTTTAATTATCATAAAAGAAGAAAGAAAAATGAGTGTTTAAATGTGTAACAAAAAGTAAAAATTCTTTGTTACTTTTCGTAGTTTTATTTGATAAATAGTTTTGGTCTTCGTTTTTGTTCGTGAAATAAAATACTAATTTTGCTTTCAATTTAAAAAGTGCTTTAACATTTAGATATCTTTAAAAATTAAAAAATCATGTTTTTTGCCAACTCTCATTTTTATGCAGAATTAGAGTGCCATGACAGAAAGAAGTGAATAAAAGTATAATAAATGAATAAAACGGTTCATAATTTTTATTTTAATATTTAGTTGTTATAATGAAGAAATATTTGCAAAAATGATATAAAGTTTTCTCCTATACATTTCTCTAATTCCAGTTTAAAAATTTGCTTATATCCACTTTTCCATCCAAGGTTCTCTTATTTTTTTTTAATTAATTAATATAATACTTTATATGCATTTTTCACAAAAAATCTTTATGGAACGGAATAATAATATTATATCCTTGAATTCAGAATTAAATTCTCTATTGAATCAAATAAAGAAATATATGTTCACATTTAAAATAAAAGTGTTGGGTTCCGTATTTTGAGAACAATTGGTTGAAAAAATATTTTTTCTGTTCTTTATATTTGTCTTGTAAAATAGAAATTGTTTGCCTATTTAATCTTTGTAGATCTTATAGTTATAAAAATAGCAATGGTGGTCCATTCAAAATGTCTTCCTCTATAAACAGTTTTTGAAAGAATTATTATTTTGTAAAATATAACAATATTAATATACCGACTTCATCTGTACCAATTTTGCTAAAGAGATTGTGTTTTATTTAACAAACGTTCAATTTTTCCGTTATATATCTGTGCTGCATTTTTTTAACCAATACATCTTTGCGTTTGTTTGCAAAATTTTAACGAAAACTATTTTTTGTTTTACAAAAATATATAAACTGTTGATTGCTGTTTCAGTTATAAGTCTAAAAATTTTGATTTTTCAATAGAATTAACATTTGTGGAAAAATAATAATAATAAATAATAGTATAAACCTAAAATTAGCCTTACTAGGACCAATTTATTCACCTCTGGTTAAATTGTCTGTTAACAAAAAAATATCGCATCGAAAAGTTAACTATGTTGTTAAATATATACGTTATTTAGGTTCTATTTCGATGCGAAACCGGCATTTTTATCATTATTATATATTCAATGTCAAAGATATAAAAATCGGCCGTTATTCTAATATTTCCATATTATTTACAATAATTTTTTAAGTTTTTAGTATAGTTTTTGGTGCTTTAAAGTAGTGTTATCTTCATCCGAATCATGTTGTTAATTATTTAAAAATTAGTATGGAAATTTATATCAATTTCACCGATTGCCAATAATCAACTCAATTAGTTTTATCGATATTGTGACTTTGCCAGTGATAGTTGATAGTAACTAAGTTCATTGTATCATTGTGATACGTATTTAATAAGAATTTAACTATAATGTAAACTGAATTTTTGTTGTCAGGGTAAGGTTAAAGAGAAATGAATACTTTATAATCGTAATGCAAAAACGTTAAAAAGATAAGCACAAAATTTTGTTAATTGAAACAAAATAAGAAAATATTATGCATACAGCAGAAAAACTATATTGGGTGTTTTTTTTTTCAATGTGCACAGAGATGGGAAATCAGTTTTGTAGGCTATTGCCTCCCTTATTAACTAACAATAATGGTTGTAGTATCAAAAGTAAGATAAACATATTCTGCATCAAATAAGAACACATTTATAAACATTATTATGTTGTATTATATTCGAATAAATTAATAAATTTGATGTTTGACTTTTTATCAGTCAGACTTCTGAAAACAAAACATTCAAAGCTATCTATATATTTTATAAAGAAATAATAAATCAATTAATTTCCCATATTTAAACATTAATTTATACGATTAAAAAACGAAATAATGTACATGTGTTGGTGTCATATGATGCAAATTTTTTATCTTCCTGTTGATATCAAAACCACTATTATCAAACAGCCTACAAAAATTTGATTTCCCATATTAATTTCCTATGAGCACCTTGAAAAAAAAAACACCCGGTATAACCCAAAATCAACTTTAGGTGACGGTTTTTCATCGATGCAAATCAGATCAAAACTTTCTTCTGGTCCAATTCCTTATCATCCTAATGGAAATGCAAAAGGACTATGCTTAAAGTCTTTCCTCCAATATTTTTAAATTTTCAAAGAAAAAATTCTCTCTTAGATCCGCTACTTCTTCATTAAGAGGAAACGACGAACACTTTTACTTGAATTTTCAAATGCTTTCCTCGCAAAACTTATACCCATCAGAAAAATTCGGTTTAAAAAATTTTTTTTTTTTTTGGTACCTGGTAATAATTTGGTAAAAATAAATTTTAATACATACTGCCACTCTTTTAAAGGAAAATATAATTTTTTTTCGCTAAAATTATTAACTTATAACATCAAAATTATATTATTTTATAATGACACTAAAAAAATTAACCGTAAATATAATTTAGTCAGAAAATTTGAAGGTTGTATTTAAAAAGATTTTAAAACTTTTAGCTTATTTTGTTTAAAACATACATAAATATTCACAAACGGTTGTATTTCAAGAAAAACAATGTTATAGCTGGACAGATAAGTTATAATTTTGCTTAGCATTTAACTCTGTCCTTGAACAAAAACGATTACTTATTTTTAACTTGTTTTTATATTGAAAGGTGGTCAGAAGGGGAGTGTACATTTGTTTTGAATATTCAAAAAGAACTTAAATATAAATATTTATGTCTGAAACAATTGTAGAAAAATTTAAATCATTCATAATAGACAAGTTCCTTCAGCCAAGGGTCACTTGATAAGTATGTTGTTTTACTAGCGTCTTATACAACTTAATATGCCAAATAATTTTTCTATTGTAATAAAATAATTATTTACATTTTATTTTTTATAAATCGATGTGTTTTTCTCATCGTTTTACATAAAACAAAGTCATGTTAATGCAAAAAGAAAAAATAATTTGCATGTGTAAAAGTGTAATATGTAAACATAAATATTACGTGTAATTTATAAAAAAAACTCATAAGTAATATTTCCCTAATAATTCAAGGACCACAAATATTTGCTCTTAAATTCCACTTGAAAATATGTACATTATACATACATTTTATAACATAATTCTTACATAAATAAATCATTTAGATTATTTATACCAATAATATAATTACTAAATTTTCCATAGGATTGAAATTTATAAATAAAGATATTTATTGAGACTAACTCAACCTGTGCAAAGGTTACAAATAATTCGCTCCAAACTTTATTATCTTTCAATTCATCGTTTAAAAAAAAATATCTCTTTATCCCGTCAATATTATTTTGATTTGTTTTCAACTGTAACTCAGATAACAAACAAAATATACTGATAAAATAAATTCTAGTAATAATATGGCGATTAGTGATTCTGTATTCATTTTCTATGAAATACACTTATAATTATGTTATCAGTGTTTCGAATTTGCAAATAATGATGTTGCAAAACATTAGCTGATAATTTTATTTTTTACCTTCATGTAACATTGACAAAATTTTAATGATTTTTTTATATGAATAGGTACTTAAATATGAGTATTTAAAAATATTTTTATATTTCTAAAGTATACATTTTTATAACAAAATAGGTAACGATATAACAATTACAAATAACAAAAATACGTCATTCATTTATTATAAAATAGTGCAGTAATATTTTTTTATTACAAAATTATAATCTATTTTTACCAAATAAAATATTTATGTAAATTTAATTAAAAAGGCATTAAATTTCACATGGACTTTCCTTCAATTTAATGAAGAAATAAATTTCATAATTTTGTTTTAAAATCTTTATGGGAGTTTTATGACAGAAAATTAAAATAAAATGCTTGTTACTTTTTATTGTAAAATTATATCCGAAAGTATATATTTAAAAAAATATATTTTTTAAACTTTCGTTTAAGCAATTATTAATGAAAAGTACAAGTAATCATTATTTAGAATCTATATTGTAAATAGATTATTTTTTTTCATATATTTGAGAAACCATGCTTTTAAAAATTAAATTTTACGAACACAAGTGCTTCATTCTAAAATTCTGGATTTTGTAATTAATTAAAATTATTGATAAAAATGGTGCGTCACATGCATTATTTTTAATTAATAATTTTTTTTTGGTACATTATCTTAAATTTTCACATCATTTAAAATTTGATAGTTAGTCAAACAATTACATAAATAATTAATGACATTACAATATTGTTTAAAAATTAATGACGCATTGTTTAAGTAAATTAATTGTAATATTGATCAAATACAAAGTACAAATACTTAAAAAAAAACTTGATTTAATTACTTACTGGAATAGAGTTAACCTTTTGAAATATCATTGATCCTAAAAAAATCTATCAATAATTTAATGTGAGAACAATGGGTTCTTCCATCATTTGTAAAAATTCATATCACCCTTTTTGGACTCTGACCTTACTATAATGGGGTATATGACCATATTTTTTTCTTTCATTTTATGTACAAAAAAATAAAAATACCGGTATTTTTTTAATCGCTTAATTGTTGATAGTTACGGAGAAAAACAATAATAAAGTTGTGGAGAGAGGATATGTGACGTCACGTAGAAGAATTAGGATAGAAAATATAAATTCATTTGATAAAAATCATCTATTATAGAATAATCTACTTTTGGCAGATTACCCGTTTTCCATTTTTAAAACGATGTATGTAAACACTAAACAGTTGACATTTCAATTCCAACCAAATTTACACCAAAACAATCTGTTGTGTAATATCAAAATATTTTATTTTATTCTATGATTTGCTTATATTGATATCATACAGTTTCATTAATAGTTATGACTAATTTATTATTAAAAATTAGGTTCATTATATTCCCACTTTTAGCATTGAAAATTGCTCTCTCATTCTCCTATGTGACGTCAAAGATATGACGCCGATATATAAATTTTAATGTCGAATGCTAATTTCAGTGAAATTATGAGATAGTATATAGTTTTCGTCATTATTAATGATAGCCACAATGGCTAATTTTTAGTTTTTATACGTTTTTTCTTCAATTCGATAGTGGACATATAGCCCATTCACGTTAAGACTATAGCAAAGACTAGTACAAGGACTACGATTCCGGCTCTGTGATTGGTTAAAATGCAAACCAAGTTTACCCAGATAAAATCCAGACTTGTCAATATTTCGAGTTTTTAATATTAGCTTATAACGGTCGTTAGACATTAAAAGGGAAAATATAAAAATAATTTATTAATAGATAATAATAATTTATGAATACACTAGTATAATGATAATTTATCAATATTTAATGATAGATTAATAAATTATAAAATTCAGATAGCACTAGAACGTATTAGAATTAATGTTTTAATTTTACAACAAACAAAAACACGAGTTACTTTTTTGTAAGCAAAGTTCACTCGTATCTATTTCTTATGTTATTTTTTTATCACATTTCTCTGGTAGAATGTCAAAGAAAATGTACATTTTATTTATATTTATAAATATAATATACTTGTTTTGAATGAAATATTATATTTGATAAATGGAAGACCCCGTTGTTCTCTGCAAATTTGAGATTTATATTTTTTAAATTATTAAGATTGCTTAATTGCTTATGATATTTAACAAAAAGTAACGTTAAATTTTCTATTTTAGTTGTTCGTCATCATATTACCACAAAATGTTCCCAATTTTACATGCCCTTTAGTAACCTTCTCAATATTTTCCCCGAGGGGTTTTTTGGTATACTTTCTATGAACACAACGCCACCTGTAAGGTGTTTATGCTTAGCAGCTCTTTCTTGCACATATCTTTGTATAAATTCTGGTTTCACAGTGGATCCTTGACGAGGAACGACAAAAGCTCTTGGAGCTTCACCATGTTGCTCATGTGGAACGCTTGTTACTGCAGCGTCAGCTACTTCTGGATGGTCTCGAATCAGGGCTTCTAGTTCTGCTGGTGCTACTTGGAATCCTTTCACCTTAAAGAAAATTACCATATTAAAAAAATATACATATATGATATATCAGCGCTACGATCTTTTTGCTTGGAAATTGGATCACAAACTTCACGTGGAAAAATAAAATAAAACTCACAATACATAGTAGTATTCCTTTTGCAAGTAGGTTCAGTTGGATCAGTTCAGATAGATTAGTTGGATCAATTCAATTTTCGGTGCAAATGGAATGCCTATGGATCACTTTAATCCGTGAAGCGGTGGTAATGTTACTTTTATTATTATTTTGTTAAATTAAATTACAACTGATTTTATGCCTCTGGATGACTTTAGCTCGTGTAGCGGTTGTAATTTTAATTTTATTATTACTATTTTATATGAATTGAATTAAACCCGATTTTTCCTTGTCTGTCATCTCGAATCGTAATTCTAAAACTTAATTTTTGATTATTTCCGCATTTTAAATTTGTAAGTTCTCCATTTTTTTCAATTATTCAAAAGTACATCAAAATCACGTGACAACCTGAACTGAACCTTCTGATCTACCTCTGCGAGTGGATTACTTGGGATCAGTAAATATAGTAGAGGGGGTATACTGATCCCGTCAAATGGAATGAAAAATAAGTGATCCGGATTCAAAAGTGTAAGTTAAATTAGATCCAAGTGGCAAATGGAATACGCCTTATATTAAAGAAATATACATTTGGGACACGCGAGCTCTACGATCTTTTTGCTTGGTAATTGAATCACAAATTTGATGTGGACAAATAAAATAAAACACAATATATGTCAGGAATACACCAAGCATACCGAACGAAGCGCCGACGTGTCCTGTCCATATTAAAGAATTGTAGAAATTTCTACCTTAATTAATTCTTTAATGCGATCTGTGATGAAGAATGAACCGTCTTCTGTGTAGTGTGCTACATCTCCTGTTTTAAACCATCCGTTTTCATCGATAGCATCTTTTGTTGCCTTCTCGTTGTTCAGGTACCCGAGCATGACTTGCGGACCACGAAGAAGTAGGTGGCCATTTTGATTAGGGCCTAAGTTTGTTGTATCATCATCCACAGATACTATGCGACTTTCAACAAGAGATGTATTCCAGCCTATACTGCCGTTGACTATTTCTGCATCTTGGCGTTGAGAGTGGGTTAGAGGACCAGTTTCAGTTAGACCGTAATCTGAAAAATTAAAAAAAGTTAATCATTAAAGTAACAGAATTATTCTCAGGTTGATTAGTCTTGAACAGACAACCTTTTTTCTTCATCTTATTATCATACATATTTGATATAATTAATTATGTATTTTTATTTGTCAACTTGCACACAAATTATTCATGTATATTAGAAATGAAAATATTAAATGTTATTTTATTGAGCTTTATAATTATAATTAATTACAAAATACTAAGTTAACTTGAGTGTTATATCGTAATATTTTTTATTATTGTATTGTATAAAATAAATTGTGGTATTAATGATATAAACAAAAAAAATATACCTTTGTAGAACAATTTGGAAAATATTTTCTAAAGAATTTTCTTTTATCAAAGACAAATATACTATTTAAAAAGTAACAATAAATACACAGAAGATATGTTTCACAATAAATAGAAAATGATTTATTAATTTAAATCTAATAACGATAACAATATTGTGATTAAAAAGCGAATTATATGCAGTAAAAAGTGTCAAAATATGCACTATACTAGTATGTGCAAAAAAACTATAAAAATAATAAAAAATCATTTTAGTACTTTTCATAGAATGTATAAAAATATAATATAATAATTAATTATAATTTATATTTTGTAGGAAAAACTAAAATAACAAACAGTAATACTACAATTAACAAAAATAAAAAAATACAGAAAAATCTCGAATTAGACATCTATACTTGGGACGCCGAACGGATGCACAAGAAAATCCTCCCACTAACAAACGCTAAATTTGAATAGAATTGCATGAATACGAGTACTGAGTTCAACTTTTGTTGTTTTCATACGATTATCTTTTTTGAAATTAATATTTTAAATAGTATTTATTAAAATACTCAAGTATTGACTTCCTTTCAAATATAAAGAAAATTACTTCACATTTCTTAATTTGTAACGTGTAAAGCTGACTTCTGCGTACACTGTACTGCGCAATTTAGGCCCTGCCCATTAATTTAATTAGTGCATCTGTTCAACGTACCAATTTATTTTCAGGCAGATTGTTCTTTCTTACAAAATTCCAAAGTATCTAATTTTCTTAAATAATCCCGAATTGGTATTGTAATGGTAGTAACAATAACACAAAAATATTATAAGCAAAAATAAAACAAAAATATACAGTTTTCAGAAAAAAGAAAACAAACAAATCGTATAATTTTTTTTTTATAAAAGGATTAAAATACGCACCTATATAGGCACTTAATTTATTTTCATGAATTTTTTTTAACATGTGCAGTAAAATATCAGTATATACATTATTTTTCTTTGATATTTAGCATTAATTTTTTATGAAAAGTGAACATACGAAAAAAGCTTGCTAATATGTCTAATAAAAACGACACTTGCATAGAATCCACTCTTTAATTATAATTTAAAATACTTACATTGTGAAAGTTTTACATGATTTCCAAATTTTTCTGAAAATCTTTCAATATCACTGTCTGCTAAAGGTGCTGCTGCTGAAACCATGTTTCTTGTTCTCATCAAATGGTGTCTTTTTGCATTATCATTATTAATTAGCATTATTACTGAAAATAATATTTTTTATTAATTATCATTATGATTTATAAATTACTAAAAAATATATAATCAAAGACTTTGAATTTTAAATAGCTTTTTTTTTAATTTAGAAAATATTTACTTTGTGTAAAGAATAGATAAGGATAAAAATATCTTACCTATAGGTGGTACCACATGTAATAAATTCGGTGGATATCTCTCTAACATATCTATATACAAATTCGGTCTATACCTTGTTAGTAATACACTCATACAACCCTCTGAGAACATATTGAATAAAATAGGAATCATTCCGTAACAGTGGTAAAAAGGTGCCATAATGGGCACTACATCTTGGTAGTCCCTGGTCGTTTCATTATTTAACTTTAGACTTTCATGTTGAGTTTGTACTAAATCCGAGACTATGTTTCTATGACTTAGCATCACACCCTTAGGAAGGCCTGATGTACCACTAGAGTAAGGCAAGAGGGCAAGTTCTTCAGATTTGGGAGATTCGAGCTTCACTGTTCGGCCATTATATTCGCAAAGTTCGTGGAAATTAATTGTACCTTGCGGGGTTGGTTCGTCTTGCTAAAATATAATTATATTTAAAACTACACTGACAATAACTTTTTTAATTTCTAATTGTTCAATATTATATTTACTAAAAAAAAGTAAAAATACGGAAAATTATTTTTTTATTAGATGTCATTTTTTTAAATAAAATTTAGTAAAATTATTTTTTAGTAAAAAAATTCTAATAGAAACTAAAAATGAAATAAGTAAACTTTCCAATTGATCTATTTTTGTCAAAGTTCAGCAGCCACGTAAATCCAGATCGACAGATTGACAGACACAATGTTAAAAATACTCAAAACCTATTAAATTAATTGAATTTGATAAATTCACTTCATGTTCGAAAATATAAATTTGAGATGTTGTTTTTTAAAGAATAATATAAGTTTTTAAAATTTTGGAACGGTTTCAAAAACTGTGATTCTATGTTTACTAATAAATATCTATAAATTGTTATTTACATATGTAGGTTTGTTTATTAACAGAATATGAAGAAAACAAAAACACGGTAGCAAATTTTTAAAAATAAAAGTAATGACGTATTTACGTTTGTATGAGTTCTTGTGTAGAATTATTTTCGTGTTCTTTTAATTAAATATACTTAATTTTTTAGGGGGCTATTATATAAATAAATAAACCTTAAAGTATCAATTTTTATTTTACATCTATCAAAGTCTAAATTTGTTCATTATTCTCTTTGATAGTAATATAATGATATAATATACCTACAAATAAGTCAAATTTTTACTAATTCTTCATAAAGTCGGTCGTAAAGTAGACTTTGACAGATGTCGAAAATAGATTTTGAATGACAATTTATAATTTTTTGATATAATCGCCTAAAAAATGGTATATGCACCTTAGTTAAAAGTTCTTTTTCACTTAATACACAAGTAACTGTTTTTATCTCTTAAATTTTGAGGTCAAAGTTACATTTTTTAAATCGGGATCAGTAAAAAATGATACTAATGAAAAATGGATTTTGGATTTTAGTGTTTTTATTTATTACTTAAAGATAACATTCTAAAACTTAATATTTATGTATCTTACCCGTAACTTTACTGTAATAATGGGAATGTTTGCATTTGTTCGTAGTTTCTTTAAAGCTTCTTGGGCTACAGTAATTGTTTCTACTAATGTAATAAGAGCTTTAGCTGAACTATCAGTCATTTGTCTAGCTATCTCATCTGCGAAAAAAAGCTCATCATTAAAAGGGTTTTGACATTTGTTATTTGAATGAGTTCATTTCTTTTAGTTCCCATATTTTCGTGATAAGATAGTGAATAGAGTAGGTCATATCAACGAAAAAATATTATTTCGCGAGATTCAGTTATTAGAAAAATATCGATACGGATTGTTTCATAACTTTGATAAAAAAAATTGTTGTCATTGTTGCAAATATGATGTCGTTTGTAATAAGGCATAATTATATCAAGGTAATATTCTGAAACATGCCTATAATTTCTATACATTGTATTAGAAACCATGTTGTTTAGTTATCTTTGTTATATGTACATTCTGTTTTTAATTCATAAATTTCAGATAAAGATAGAAAGCGAATAATTTTTTACTCGTGTTATATAATTATTTTAATATTATTTCAGGAGGAAACTTGTTTACTTTTTATAATATTCAGTCAAGGTTGAGACAAAAATTTGATAATGAACATATGTATATATTAACTACAATTAAAAATAATCTAACGAGATAAGTTTCGCAAAATTATTATGTCTATAATTATTTGTCTCTTCCATTTTTTTAATATTTTATTGTTATGTACATGAAAATATGTTTTAAGGTACTTATATTTTATAACCACAATAAACATTTTGGTATAATTTAAAAATAAAAACATTTTTTTTTCATTATATAATTATGTAAATAGTTTTCTAAAGTTCAAGGTAAATATATATGTACTTTAAAAGTTGATTGTTTGCAATCAAAAAATTTTTTGGAAATAAATAAAAAATATTTTTGAAAGCTTAAACTTGTTATTTTTATCTATAGTTTTAATCAAAATGGTTTCAGCAAATATTTATATACCTGCAGTGTATATAGGATTAATAGTAGTAAGTATAATTCCAGCTCTAAATGCTGCCGTAAAAATAGTGAGATATTCTGGAACATTTGGAAGTACCACAGCTATCACATCGCCTTTTTTAAATCCTAGTTGTGCACATAATGCTTGAGCGACACATTCAGTCATTTTCAAATATTTTGCAAATGTAAATGTCCGTCCTGACTCTGAACAAACCTATAAAAGTTCATATTATTTAATATTTAATTATGGATTATAATCTTTGAATAATAAATGATGTGGTTCAACTGGATGTCTTGATAAGAAAATAATAATTGATATGTAACTTAAGAATAATAATATTAATGATAAAATAACTTAAATTTTTTTACAAGATATAATACTTTTTTATTTCCATATTAAATTTATTATCCTGAAAGTACTATTTTTTAAAAAGTTTATTAGTAACATGACACCTAATGTGCAAGTGTAAATATTATAAATAATATCATTTAATTATCAGTAAATAATAAATATTAAAAAAAAAACATAAAAATAATTTATTTTTAGATGCAAATAAATATAAAATATTTTGCAAAAATTATGTTAAGTTCACAAAAACTATGATCTAAATATAAAAAATATATTTTATCCTCGATTTTATCTATGTTCAATTATTTGAAAAATAGTCTGAAAATGTCAAAATACTGTTTGTTCACATCGTTTTGACTCTATGCATGAATTTGCATAAAATAAATTTTACTTTGAAATTAGATGTATTAATAAAATTTTCAACCTCAGAATTATAAAGAAAACTCATCAATAGCTTACCACTGCAGTTTTGTCTACCCATTTTTCAACTCTATCAAAAAGGAACTCTTCAATATTCTGATTAGGTACAGAGACAGGAGATAAAGGTGACCTCACGATATTGTCCGAAGTTATAATACTTTGACTCTGAGAACAAGCGGAAGTACTTAGAGTCCTATACACAGGACGAGTTATGCTAACGCATCTTCGAACAGCTTTCATCTTAACTACCTCAAACGCAACTAACAACTAACAAGCGAAATCACAACGCTAGTATTTATAACTACTGTACTAGTGGCCTTGCTGAAGAGCGCACACCATGTGAATGCGAACATGACAACCTACGGAGAATAAAATGCTTTTATCTTTCTCAAAGGATTTTATCAGACATTACGTAATTTATTCGCAAATTTAGTGCAATACATAAACACAAATATATTGGCATATATATCAAAATTACAATATATCACTTAAAAAACTAATATGCGAAAAATGTCTATAGTTTATCGGCCCATTTCAATAAAATATATTTATGGTAATTGAATCATGAAAATGCTGAATATTTAGTACTAAGTGATTTATTCGACTCATAATATTTTTTTTAAATGAAAAAAACTATTAAACTAGTTTACAAAATATATTCCCTGAAAAATGTTAGAAAAACGTTAATTAAAAGAAAAATTAGGGTTTACCTAATTTGTTTTAATAGCTATTAATAATAAAAATTCTTCTTATACATATAAGGACTAAAAATTACAAAATCATATAAGAATATTAATTATTTTTTTTTGTTGCACAAATAAATATTAAAATCATACCACTGTCATTATCAATTGTGGGAAAAGTTTTGGCTTAAAAATAGTTTTATTATAAAGAAAAACAATTTGAAAAAATCAAGATTTAATAATTTTTTTTAACATAATTTTTTTTATAAAATTAGTAATGCTTTTTGTTTTCATTTAAAATTTAATTATGCAATGCTTCTTTGTTTTCGAGTATTGTTTGAATATAAAAAATATAGAAATTATACTATTTGACTCCGGGTTGGCAAAAATCATTATTTTTAAAAAAAATTCAAAAATTATTAATTAAAAAAATAAATAAATCATGATATCTAATTATTACTGCACTTTTTTAATTGCTTTAAAAGCAATATAAATATTTTATTTCGTAAACGATAACGAAATCTGAAATAAAACCAAAACGATTCATCTGGATAAAACTAGGAAGAGTAACAAAGAATTTTTAGTTTTAGTTACATATTTAAATAGTTATTTTTTTTATTGTTATATGACAATTAGTGATAAAATATCATTTTAAGATAGTTATATACAGACCATATTTTGGTTATTATTAATAGTTTTGTAGCAATTAAATTTTTATTATAATTTTTTTTTATCTATTAATGATTTTTAATAAAAAAAATCTGTTGATGTAAATTGGGCCAATCCTGCTTTGACTACTTGTAGTGTATTTGTACTTTGGGAAAATTTTGTAGAATTGATTTTTTTTGGAAAGATTTACGTTTTTCTCATTGCAGTAATTTACTTTAAAAAAAATACAATCACTCAATCGTTTGGAAAATTGAATAAAATAATGGATTTTTTATCATGCAATGTACATATTCTTTAGAATAGGTTTTGTGATTATTCATAATGATATGAACGCAAACAAAATAAAGATGCATATTTGAATTAGGTTTAACACCTACCTTTATTGAAAAATAATAAAAATATAAATTATTATCGATCTCTGAAAATTACATAAAACTAAAAATTGTATAATAAAACAAAATGAATTTATTAATATAATTTTATTACACAAAAGGTTTTTTATTCGTCTTGTACAACAGTCGTTTTTTCTGATACGTACAGTCCGTCCAAGAACTTACGGATGTCCTTGTTTTTGACTGTGGTGGACTGTTGGATAAGGGCAGCAGACCTGGACACATCTTCCAGAGAGTTTCCCTCCAGGATGAGCTCGTCCTTTTGCTTGGTGGAGTTGGTGACTGTAACACCAGGTGCCATCTTCACACGACGGATGAATTTCTCACCCAAGAAATTCCTGATTTCAATAACTGAGTTGTTTTCAGTGGTGACGCAGTTAATGGGGAAGTGAGCGTATACGGCCCTCATTTTGTATTGGTAGCCCTTTGTTACACCTGCAGAAAAAATTATAAATAAAGAAATAAAAAAAAACTTGTAAAACAAAATATGTGATGCGTTGCGCATTGAATTTTACAAATAAAAACAATGAAAATATTTACCCTTCAACATATTTTCGATGTGAGAGCATACAGTGCGTACCGCAGCCAATTCTTTCTTGGTTCCAAACCATTTTTCGACTTTCAAAAGTCTGGGATTGATCATGCGGATATCAAGGGCCAAATGTTTGAAAGAACGCTTGAGAATACCCCTTGGCCCTTTCACAGTAACAATACGGGATCTCACTGTTACCGTAAGTCCCTCAGGGATCTTAACGGTTTGATTTGTAACAATTTGTTTCATCTTCTACCTAAAACACAACACTCGTTGACAACACACTTCAACATTATATGTATACTTAGTTTTAAATATAAATTGAATTTTAAATTAATACGCTCATTAATTACAATAGAGGAATGTTGAATGTTGAGTATTTGTTCAAACTTTTCTTAAAAAACTTTCAACAATATGACAGGTATCATAACCACAAACTTTTACACACTATATTTTTATAACATTTATAAAAGAACTACACTCAAAATACATCCTGAATTTCATTAAACTGATATTGTAGATTATTTCCACAAATTTGCAATAACAATATAATTATTAATAACGCCGATGATTAAAGATATATAATACAAAAATATTCTAACCCACCTCACACGTTTCGCACCGAGAACGGAAAAGATGCGCTCAGTTCGCCACTTGGCCGACATCAACATACGGCAGCACATTCGCATTGTGTTCTGTTGCCAATAAAAATGTAAATATTATTTTAATTTAAAGAAAAGTTGTATAATATTGGCTATTAAATAGCTATATAATGATAAAATATATACTATTATATTGATTTTTATTATGTGTGTATCACTTTATTTTGTAAATATAAATCATGTACAGTAAGCAAAAAACGTACCTTGAATGACAGCTCATCGCAAATGTCATATACAAAAATTTTATATTTTAAGTCGTTATTAAAATGGAAATAGAAACCGATCGATTAGTTAAATTATTATTTAAAAATAGAGTTATAGGTATGTTAAATATTTATGCGATTTATAAGTAAAGTTATTAAATAACCTTAATTTTTTAGATGATTGGACTCAAAACCAAGAATTTAATAAGTATTTATCGAAACTAGGAACGTTTAACGTAGAAGATTTAGTAAAAGAACCTGGAAGATTAAACGATGAGAAAAGTCATATACTAGAACAAACTCAAGATCTTGCTTGCAAAAATTACAAAACTTTTGTTCAAACTGCAGAGTGTTCTCGAGAAATATTTAAGCAATTTTCAAATACAGAATCTAGATTAGATTCGTTGTTAGAAAAAATACCTATTTTAGAGAAAAAATGCGAAGAATTTGTAAAAACTTCAAAATATATAAATGTGAATCGAAGATTAAATTCTTTAACCTTAACAAGAAATGCACAATTACTAGAAATATTGGAGCTGCCACAATTAATGGACTCTTTTATTAAGAACGATCAATATGAAAATGCTTTAGAATTAACAAATTACGTTCGTAGACTAGGAGTCAAACATCCAGAAATTCCCATTTTTAAAGTAAGTTCTCATCTCTTATTTAACAGATACTACATATCTATATTTAATATTAGAGTATCGTAGCTGATGTGGAGAAGTCATGGCTAGCTATGTTACATCAGTTGGTTGCTCAATTAAAACAAGATTTGCAATTACCAAGATGCCTTCAAATTGTGGGATATTTACGAAGGATGGAAGTGTTTACTGAAGCTGAGCTTCGACTTAAGTTTTTGCAAGCTCGGGATGTCTGGTTACAGGAATCCCTAGCTGTTCTTCCTAATAACGATGGTAACTATTATTTAAAAAGTACATTTTATACATAGTTGTTAAAAAAATGTTTTAGCTAATCATCATATAAATAAAACAATAGAAGTAACAAGAATAAATTTATTTAGTATTATAACACAATATAGAGCAATATTTAATGATGATGAACATAGTCCAATAAATGCTAGTAGGGATAAGGATGTAAATGAAAATTTAATTTTCTATAGTTGGTTACAAGAAAAGGTAAGATTTTTACACAAATTGCTTTTGTATTTCCGTTTCAAACAACACTGCAATAATATTCTCAATTTAGTGTTGAAATCAATACTACTAGCGACATCTCGCAGCTGTTTATATTATTAATCAATATTAAAAACTTATTTAATTTTTATTTTGATTTTAAACGACACCATTGTAGTTTTCAAAATTTATCGTATTTATAAAAAAAACATTAAAAATTCAAAACAATTTATAAGACACGCCGGCGCTACGAACATTTTGCAAGGTAATAGGTCACGTCGGCGCTACGATAGTTTTAACAATTTTTTTACTTTCCTGTGACTCGCTTGTGACCTTAGAAAAGTTCGATGATGAATAATTAGTTAGAAATAAACATAATTTTAACTTTCAATTATATTTGAGTTATAGAAAATATTTCACATTTAATTTCAATTACGCTAAATGTCCCCATTCTTCACAAATTTTGCAGCTGTATTTAATACAATTAACTTGTTTTCACTTTATTCTACTCAAAGTACAAAATATGTGTATTATTTTACTGTTCTAATAGAGTTGAAATTTGTAGATATCAGCGTTTTTAGCTACTCTTCGAGAGGATTTAAAAAGAGGAGTTCTCTCTATAGATTCCATTATGAGTCAATGCATGTATTTTGGACTATCATTTAGCCGAGTTGGTTGTGATTTTCGAAGTCTTATGATACCAATTTTCACTGAAACAATTATCTTCATGTTTGAAAAATCCGTCACTAATACAACAAAAGAGTTTGAAAAAAACATGGAACGTTTCACGTTAATAAACAAAAATTGTCCATCAACACCATGGAAGACAGAAAATGCAGATTCTCTCCATCCACCAGAAAGTTTACTGGAATTCTATCCTTTAGCAGAATATTGTAATCAGATTTTAACAGCATTCAACGAATTGAGACTGTGCGCACCGTACGCCATTTTAAGCGACGTCACCAGATTATTACAAGAATCGCTTTCCAGTGTTACTAAAATCATACTATTATTTTATGGACAAGAACAGCAAGCTTTCACACAGATGGCTAAAGAAGCATTCACAAGATTATGTGTTTGTTTAACCGACGATTTGATCCCGTATTTACAGCGTTGTTTACATATTTTATTTCCTCCTGTCAACACTGCTTTAAATCTTGGTGTTTCGGTACAGACTTTGCAAGGTGAAGGGTTGTCGATTCTTGATCGAACGGCAATTATTCAACCGATAGTTCATTTGTTACCTGTCAAGATTGATCCAGTGCTAGATGTAAGCCAAACGCCAGAAGAAAGTGATAAAAATGAAGAAAACACTGCTGCTTCAAGTACAACTTAATATTTACCTCGGTTATTGTAAAAAAATATAAATACATTTTATATAAAAATGTACGTTTTTGACTAGATATTTTATAAAGTATTTAATAAATATGAGTGACTTTTCTGTCCTTATTTTAAGTTTGTTTTAATTATTTATTTGGGGTAAAACAAATTTTATAAAAATGTTAGTACAATAATAATTTAAAAACCAACCATTTTCCGATATATTCGTTATGTAATACATATTTTTTATTTTATTAAATATTTTTTCCCTAGCCTTGGTAATTAATTTTTCTAGAATGAAGAACGTCGGTTTTGAATTATTAGACAAAATGCCCTTTTGTAAATCAGGAGGATTTCCCAACCTCAAATGGTGACCAAAACGATGCGCTGCCTTTTGATGTGTGGTCCAAGTATGAAGATGTGAGATTTATCTAAAATCAATTCTATTAGAAAATTAATTAAATTCATATCGTCATATTTCTTATTGTTTTATAATTTAAATATGTTTTTAAAATTAATGGTCGGAAAAAATTTGATCTAAGTATTATCGTATATTATTTTTTATTTAAAAACACGATGGATTTCCCAATTTCAAATAGCGATCGACTCGACGCGCTGCCTTTTGAATGATTTGTGTGCTCCAATTATGATGTGACGATTTATCTAAAATTAATTCTACTAGAAAATTAATCAAGTTCATCGACATTTTTTTTATTGTTTTACAATTAAATATTTTTTAAATTGACGGTCGATAGAAATGTTTATCTATTATAGAATGTAATATTTTTAAAACTTGCAATATATTAGTTATCTTAAAATACTTAAATAATAAAAATCTTTCATATATTTCAATATTATTTATTTATGAGATCAAAATATAAGACAATGTTTACAAATTAATCTTCATAAATATTTTTATCTACATTTGATTCTAAAAATGTAGAAGTATTTTAATATGTCACACGTTGAGCAGAATTCCGAAATAGGGTATTCCTAAATTTTAATGCGTTAGGAAGTACTTTCAGTATATATTCAAAGCACCGTTCAATTTCTAGAGATTTCTCTACGTTATTAAAGAAAGACACAAACCATATCTGCTGAAACATTGTAGAATTAATATCAATTATATAATTGTTTTATTGTCTTACGTGAAAGAAATAAAGACCCATTCCAAATAAAGTAGCAGGGTTGAAAAATGTATCAATTATATGCAATTTTCTTATTATATCAATCTGAAATAATTATTATTAGTTTCAAAATATAAATTAGAATATGGATTACGTACAACTCTAAGTACATAATTTTTACAAAAATCTACAAAATCATAGAAAAATCTGTCACTTGCATCAATTATTGTATAAAATGGAAGAATATCCGTTATATCACTTTCATCTTCAGTAAAAGCTTCCAAAGTGAAACACTGAGTAGCTGATTTCTACAAATTATTTATTATTAATTTAAATAAATTTATTAGAAAAGTCACTTACAAATTTTTGCCATATACTGGACTCACTTTTTTGATTCTGGCCTCCCCACCAGGCTATATTGGGCTAAAAAATTTTGTTTCATTATAAGAAAACAATGAAGAATGAAGACTAACTTACATTTTGGAAATATTCCATATCAAATGCTTTTTTCCAGTAAGATTTTTTACTAAGAGCTGAAAAAAATGAATTTAAAAAATTGGAGTTTATATTTATTATGTTTATGTACCTTTACATAACGAAACATGAGCATTTATAGAGCACAAAAAATACGGTATTAACAACAATATATATTTTACTTTTATCATATTTAATAAATTTCTTTTTGTTGCATGTTTGACAGACTAATTTCATTTGACAGTCTTATGCAAAACAGATTGTTTTGTTTATTATTGTACATAAAAAACGAAAACATTTAAATGTAGACATTAAATAAATTGTTCATATACAGACTGAATACTATAAACGATTGTTTTTGGTATCGTTAGATAGATCTTCTAAATAATTATATAAAAGTTTTCTATTATTTTTCCACTATTGTCAAGTTTGCGGACCAATGGTACTAAGCATAGATTATATATAATATTTTTGTCTACAGATGCAAAACTGCAAAGATATCAATTGGGACTGTATTCAACGCCATTCGGTGTTTGGTCCCCTAACTAATTTATATATAGGCAACCGAGCAATATATGTGATAAGCAACCATTTGGACTTTCAAGTAATTTATTATAGGTACTTTTGTTGAATTTATATTATGAAAAGTAATTTCAAAAACAAACAAATACCTATTTAATTTTGAATACATAATTTATTCAAACATTAATATTAATTTTCATTTATATGTTAAATATTCCAACTTCTCCGATATTGATTTCATTTGCCACTTTGAACAGATCCAACTTACTTTTTTGAATCCGGATCACTTATTTTTCATTTCATTTGACTAGATCACTTTATCCCCTGTACAGAACTAACTAGGTAGAGGTAGATCAGTTCAGATTGTCACGTTACTTTGCTGTATATCACAAAAAAAAATTTAGCGAGATGTTTCAACACTTCTACTTCCATTTGTTTCATATCATCAAACTTCCATACCAAAGGGATGATCTTTTTGCAAAATTTTATTAAAATATTTGTCATTATCACTATTCCTTATTGCACTACACAAAAGTATTTTTCTCGCTCAAAAACTTGCACAGAAAGAGTTGTTGCTACATATTTCTCATCAAATATATTTTGCCGTTGTCAATTTTGTCAATCATACTCAATTAATTAACAAGAAATCAAATATTTTATATAAAAATTAAAGCCAAGTAACTTATTATTTCTATTAAGCTTTTGGGGAGCAACCAAGAGATGGCACGACAAAACGTGCCCAATGTCACCCATTTAAGTTAAACGACCCTGGTACTAAGCACAGATTATATATAAAATTTAGTTTACTAAGCAAACCGATCGTAGCGCAGGCGTGTCCTGTGGTACACGTTACTAGAAAGCTCTTAAGAACTGTTAATCGCCTACGATAACATTTCTGTTATAGAAAATGTAGATTTTTGTTTTGAAATATGAAATCGATCGTAGCGCAGACTTGTCCTGTGGATCACGTTACTGGAAAGCTCTTAAGAACTGTTAATGTTAATCGTCTACGACAACATTTCTGTTATAGAAAATATAGATTATTTTTTGTTTTGAAATATGAAATTTGTTTTTGCTAGTACTACGTTTCGCGTAGTAAAGTTACAAAGAAACGATGCACAAGTAGTTTGAGAACATAAAACAGTAGCTGTCCTGTAGAGTAGATCTCTTGGTAGCAATATATGAATATTTTTACGAATTTTGATCCATCAAAAAACCTTTTGTGATGGAAATCACCCTATTTTACATGTAAAACTCATGTTTATATTTATTGCACTTTCCTACTCAATTTTGATCCCTTTTTGAATAATTTTACAGTAAATGATTTTATGAAATACAAATACCTACGGGATACTGGCAAAAACAAAGTACAAAAACCGACTGTAACCATAAATATAACGTCTGGGCTAGTTTATTTCCATAAGAAAGAGCGTTGAGATAGAAACACACAATTTACGAACTATAATAAACCGTAGCAAAATAATCAAAGCTTCTATAAATTGTATGAGTAGGAATATGGTCTAATAAAATTTTGTAATATAAACGAATATAGAAAATTCAAAATTACAAATAATTCAGTACAAGCAAGATTCATTTTTATGCCATTTAGGATTTTTTTTGATGCATTATAACAACCAGTAAATCCATTACATGAAAAATAAAACGTGTTGGTTTTGAATTAGAGTTTTTAGCAAATTTGCTAAACACCACAACTCTCCCCTATTTTGCTGGGGGAATCAAAAATACATGTGCAAATTTACGAAAAATTTTACGATTAATTTGAATACAATCCACAGCAATAGCAAACAATAATGTGACAGAAAACAGTAAACAATTGACATAAATTATGTTTTGTTTATAAAATGTATACTGGTGTCGAATTTATAATACAGTAAATTGTATTAAAATATGAAATATATAATGTTGTTTACATTTATATTTTTAAAAGGATTTAACTTAAAACTTTAACATTACCCATTATCCGGATTTTATATAAAAAGTCGAACTCTCTTGTTTGGATTTTTTTTTTGTTTTCTTTGTGAGTATTCTGTTTCTGTTGTAAAATATAATTATAGCTATTAACATACCTAGGATAGTTACAAGTATCATAACCGCCGCAGATGTCAATTGAATTCCAAGCTCGGAGAGCGAGAATTTTAAGACATCAAGATCTGGTCTGGTATAATTCATAACATCCGTGGTTTATTCAATAGTTTACCGGTTTCACGTTACTAATAAATATTATTTTATAAAATTCTTTTAGGAAAAACGTTCTTGAGTCTGTATGGGTTTATTTATTTGAGTGAAGTGTAAAAATAATTGAAATGTGAATATTTGTATAAAATGTAATGAAAATAAGTAACACCGTGAATAAGCAAATATAAATATTAATTTAGGATTAATAATTATTAATAAATACTACGCAATATTTATTTACCCAATATTTATACAACTAACTATTTTTTATATCACAAAATATTTATATTTATTTCCACATTATATTTATTTCTACTTTACATGTTCAGTGACTCTCTGCACACTCTGATCGATACTGTCTTCCTTGAGCTGCCTGATTCAACCTTTATTTACCTGCCGCCAATTAATCTCTCGAATATTCCCGAGCCATTCGGACTCAATAAAATTGCTGAACACTTGATCTTTACCGCCACTATCTGACCAGAAAGGTCAGCCGTAATGATTCATCTGCGGTGAATCTCGCTCGGTACATTATTTTTACAATTCTTTACAGTAAATATTAATTACCAGACTGACTTTCCAAATTATATAGTATACAATTATGTCGTTGATACCCTGTTTACTTTTATCTATGTAAACTATAGCTGAAAGCTGAATATCCTGAAAGCGGTAAATGTTATTTATTGGAATTGATTATTTTATTTAATGAAAAAAGAAATAACATAAAACGTTCCAGGCCAAATTTCTCATTCTACAATAATAACAAAATTGCTATATATTTTTAGCGTAACTTGACAAAACAGTAATTATAAATAATAATAAAAATAAACTAACGCAGCTCACTTGACAGATAAACCGTTAAAAATTGTTATTTCAAATTTAATTTGCTTATTGATTTAGATGCAGAATTTTAAGCTCTAAAACTGTTACTTGAAGCTTTTTTTACTTAAAGTAATTAGGGAAGCAGGAAATTACAATAGCAAGATTTTACATGTTACATCTCTCTGTTCTGGTGTTCGAGTCACCACCCTGTACATCTAAACATTACTAGCTGTTTGTAGTTTCATTCTGGCTGTTGTTTTGCACAAAATAAGATATAATCAGCAGCTATACAAACTAGACGGTTATAGTAGGTGCGCCACGATGACAATGTGATTAGCTAGGGTGCTAATTAGATGTTATTATTATCTTGATCCATTATTTCCCTTCAATTAATCCCCCACGTCGATAGTGATGGTGTATAGTGTATCCATCCAGTTAAATCACTATGCGTGTTATCCTTATTGAACAGCCTAGCCGTGTGGTTAACACGTGTACTTGTACACGTGTTCGGCCGGGGGCGTTCAGCGCTGCCACCACCCCGGCTATCCGCCGCTATCGGAACATACGTCTTGTAGCGATTTTACATAAATCGCGAACGAATTGCATCCCGCAGAATGATTTACAAGATCGACTCCAGAATCAAATGGAACTCGGAAAAATTTACAACCTCTGCTGAACGAGATTCTTATGCTTTTTTGCACTTTTATCTTTCAGTTTATATAATTAATTTCTGAATGATGATTCATTGGAAACTTGTTATAAAATACGAAAAGATGAATACAATCTAGAAAGGGATTAATTTAATGAGGAAGGTGACTTAAAATATCACAGGATAATGATAATCAATATAAATTTTTAAACGATTTATACGTCTTATAATTACGTTTTTTCGCTACTAGTCTAGATACCCACTATTATTATCCCTTATTTGACATGAGAAATTGTTTTTCATTACCGCTTTCTTGGTAACCATATGGTCACCTAGGTCAATACTAAATTATTATTAACCAGGGCATGTAACCGGTTAAAAAAACCGGTTAATAAAAACCGGTAACCGATATTTTTAACGAAAATTGCGAACTTTAACCGTAATTTTAACCGATATTTTTCAGGCCGAAAATACCGGTAACCGTTAACCAAAAAAAAATGAACCGGTTTTAGCGAACATTAACCTTTATTTTAATATCATTTAGCGAGAAAAAAATTTAATATTTTTTTTTATATCTGTGTTTTCTATTTGTATTTGAACATGATGAGTCATGACAGTTTTTACAATTAACATTTTATTGGTCATAAATGTAGGTCTCTTTGACCGTTAAGGTTACTTAAAAAGTCCAAATAAATACGGCCTTTGTCAACACAGGCAAGTTTAAAATTGAAAAGTGACCTGCGTTTTTTTGAATAAATTACGGGAATTTTTGTGAATATTTATTAATTAAATGATTTTTTTTAATTGTTATATTTTCTCAGATGGTAATTTTTTATTATTTTTTTAAATTATTTATTCTATAATTTTTTTTAATCAAATATTTATATTTTTTTTTAATTAATGTTAATAATTTTTTAAATTGATATATTAACCGGTTTAAACCGGTTTCCAATTTTTAAAAACCGGTTTTCGAACTAAAACCTTTATTACTATAACGTTCTCTATAAGGGTTAACCGTTAACCAGTATTTATTTCGGTTACATTCCCTGTTTGTAACTAACTTTTAGTAATTTCTAATTACAGTTGAATATAAAAAAATATTTTTAGGTTTTTACTGTAAAATTTTTCATATACAGCTGAAATATTCCAAAAATACCCATGTATGAGTCCAAAATTTTGGTTTTTGATTGTTGACACCCTTTAAATCCAATGTTAGGTCAGGTTTGGGTTCCTTTTTACCCATTTTAAGGTGTGACAAATTTCCAAATGTACTATACAATATGTTTAGACACTTTTCAACTCATTTTTGGGTATAAAATGCAACACATAATCGTGTTAAACTTATTTTTTAAATTATGAACACCTAAATCATTGTTAAGCACTTTAAACCCATTCCAGGGTGTGAAATAACCCAAATAAACCCATTTTTATTGATTTTTTTGAAAAAACCAAATTGATAGTCGCCGATGCGCTGATTTCAAATTTTTAAACCGAATTTAATTATCTCTTCCCATTCCTGAGATATTTGGCCTCAAAGATGCACCTCAAAAAAGTGTGTTTTTTGAACATATCTCTAAAATGGGTAGAGATACAGTATCAACGATTACACCAGTCGATTCTACGCGCAAAGTTACATAAAGAAATGTTTTCTCCGCATATACGATCTTTGGAACGATTTGGTGAAAAATGAGAAAAACGAAAAAACCTGAATTTCAATTTTTCGCTTGGAAACTTTTTGTCACCAAAATTTTTTATATTCTGGACTTAAGTAAATACAGATGCGCTGATTCCAAATTTTCAAACCGATTTCAATTATCTTTTACCGTTCTCGAGATATTTGTGTTCAAAGATAGACCTGAAAAAATCAGTTTTTCAGGAATAATTCTGAAATGGGTTCAGATACGACTTTGGCGACCTCACCAATCGATTCTACGGGCAAAATTACATTTTTGTACCAATTTTCAGATTTTTATTCCAATGGATACAAATTTTATAGAGGAAAAACGAAAATCGTCAAAAATCGAAAAAAATCGCAAGGGGTTCATCAGGCGATTTTTCGATTTTCGCGATTTTCGTTTTTTCGCTCTAAAAATTGTATCCATTGGAATATTAATCTGAAAATTGGTACACTTATGTAATTTTGCCCGTAGAATCGATTGGTGAAGTCGTCGAGATCGTATCTTGACCCATTTCAGGGATATTCCTGAAAAACGATTTTTTTCAGTTCCAACTTTGAACCCAAATATCTCGAGAACGGTAAGAGATAATTGAAATCGGTTTGAAATTTTGAAATCAGCGCATCTGTATTTACTTAAGTCTGAAATATGAAAAGATTTGGAGCCAAAAAGTTCTCCAGCGAAAAACTGAAATTCCGGTTTTTTTCTTTTTTCTCATTTTACACCAAATCGTTCCAAAGAACATATATGCGAAGAAAACATTTCTTTATGTAACTTTGTGCGTAGAATCGACTGGTATAATCGTTGAGACTGTATATCTACCCATTTTAGAGATATAGTCAAAAAACACACTTTTTTGAGGTGCAAGTTTGAAGCCTAATATCTCAGGAATGGGAAGAGATAATTAAATTCAGTTTGAAAATTTAGAATCAGCTCATCGGCGACTATCAATTTGGAGTATTTTAAAAACCAAAATTTTTGACCGAAAAATGGGTCATTTTGGATTTTTTCGGCTGTAAAATCAAAATTTTAAGGTGCAAATCTAAATATTGTTAGTTTTCATGATTAACTATGATTGTAAATTACTTGGAGATGAGAAAAGATATTAATTTTTATTTGGATATGGTTTGGAATATATTTGCGAATATAGATAACAATTATCAAAACAAAATTTCCAAATATAAGTACTTCCGGTCATCATTTCCGTTGTAGGCCAAGGTTCGTGGTCCAATTAACAACTATAAATTGTTTTACAGACATCCTTTTGTTTAGATAAAGTTCATTTGTCCTAATTATTTGTTTATTAACTGTTTCTTATATTATTATTTCCACCTTCTATATACAGAGTGGCTCAATGAAAATTATCAGCGCAATTTTTGGCCACTTAACATCAATTTTGCAAAAAACGCTCGAACACGTCATTGTTAGTATAAAGGGGGAGCACCTGAATGGATTAATATCAATGGCATAACTTCAACCCTAAAATGGGGGTGGACTGCACCTCAAAAATTTTAAATGGAAAAGAGTGTCAAACATGACATTTCGAAAGGCCTTTCAATTCTCTTCTCAACAGTTTTTTTATTTTTCAAATTCGATCATTAGTTCCAGAGAAATATCGTTTAAAACAAATTTTATCAGGTGTTTAAAATTGCAATCAAGTAGGCGCAAACAAATGACAAAATCGAATATCAGTAATTTCCCGTAACGTAGAGGGCCGAAAGGATAATATACTTTTATAATCTCGTAAATAATACAGTCACAGATGTAAAAGGAATAATAAAAGTTAATATATAAGACACAAACTAATAGCACTTTAAAAGTACACAACTTAAGTGTACTATTACTCAAGATCACGCCCGTTGTATTCTTCAAAATGTTCCATGTCGATTATCTTTTGTTTTCTGCTAAAATATTAACTAATAGTAACTCGTGTTTGGTATTAAATGTAAATAAAAAATGACAAATAATTACCATGTCAATCAGCTTTTGTTTTTGGCAAAAAGTTGTCAGAAGTATGCAGGGCATGTAACCAGTTAAAAAAACCGGTTAATAAAAACCGGTAACCGATATTTTGAACAAAAATTGCGAACTTTAACCGTAATTTTAACCGATATTTTTCAGGTCGAAAATACCGGTAACCGTAACCGTAACCGTAATTTTTTTTATATCTGTGTTTTCTATTTGTATTTGAATTTTTGTAAATATTCATTAATTAAATTGCTTTTTTTTAATTGTGATATTTTTCTGATGATATTTAAAAAAAAAATTTAATTAATTATTCTCTATTTTTTTAATCAAATTTTTATAATTAATTTGTTTTAATTAATTTTAATTATTTTTATAACCGATTTATTAACCGGTTTAAACCGGTTTTCAATTTTCAAAAACCGGTTTTCGAACTAAAACCGTAATTATTATAACGTTCTCTATAAGGGTTAACCGTTAACCAGTATTTTTTTCGGTTACATGCCCTGTTATTAACCATGGTCGATAATGCCAACTGTCACTTTTTAAGAAACTCAAATCTCCAAATCCAGATATTTTGAACCATTTATCACAAAAAAGTGTAAAGTTTCGCGATTTAAATATGGCTTCTGAATTTTATAATTAAGTCAAATAAAAACTAATTAAAAATCAAAAGTGAGGTTGACAAACTGATATGCCAAATATAACAACAAAGTCAGCCAACTTAATTTTTGTGAATATGAAGAAACAAGTTAATGTTCGTGTCAAAATGTTTGTTGGATTGGAATATAAATTCTAGTAGTGAAAAAAATATAAATGTACCACAATTAAGAAGACCATTTATTGACCAGCGCCTTATGTCCCTCGATTGTTTTGCAGCTCGAGACACAATTTGGCGCTAGGTCTATAATGATAGTCTTCTTAACCTTGGTGTATACTATATTATTACATTATTTTAACCATGGAATAGCTGCAATTTATGAAATTTTCAGACACTGTAAATGCGTGTTTAGATAAAATATCAAAATTATTGTAAAAATAAAAAAATTTATATTAAAGTCATAATTGTGAATAATTCTAATAATGTTGTAGAATATAAACTATGAAATATTTTATGTCTTTAATTGTAATGTCCAAATATGTAAAGATACGGAATATACACTAAAAATATTATGAACACACTGCTACACTACTGCTTTAGCAAAGGAACTGCTTGTTTTGCAGTGCCGAATTATGCTTCTCACTGCGAGTGTAAATACTTGCGCGCGCATCTATATATGCCATCTTCTTAAATGATATGATACTGTGATAAACACAGTACTGCTAGCATTTTTCGTCCATCTTAGTGTAGCAAGATGTATTTTTATAATCTTTTATACAAAATAAAAGAACTATATACAATTGTTCATGATAAAATTAATTATTATAAGCAATTATAGTAACATAAGTCCTAAGTTTCTGATAACATTTATTTGGTTAACATTGTCAATAAAAGTAAATATAGAATGTTGCAAATAAATAAAAACGAACTGACTGATTTGTCAGCGAGTATAATACAGAAGTACATACATGATACATACTTAAGTGTTATTGCGACAGGGAAAAGATACTTTATTATTTCAGGATAAAGTGAAAAAGTTTAATATTAGAGTGAAATTATTTTTAGAAATCTTTAACAAAGTTTTTGCGTCTTATGCTTACAAACTTTTCTTCTTATAATTTAAATTTATTACTAGAAATTTCAAACCCACACATTTGAGTTTTATTAACTACTAGCAGTGATAAAGAGATTTATAAAACTTAATATAAGAAAAAGTAAATTAAATTTTGTTAAAGTTTAATCTAATTTATTGTAGGATAAGAATAAATAAAATTGTATCACTTCAAGATGAAATTTTAATCCATTAGATTATTATTTAAACTTTTTAAGGTACACAAATAATTAAAAACATTTTAAATAAATCACATATAACTTCAAAAGTATATTTTTAAAATATGTATTATGAAAATAAGAAAAAAGATATACGATTTTATAAAGGCGTCTATTATAGTTAACTTTTATGCTCATATTTTTGATGGCACAATAACAATATAAGTATATCTTCTCTTGTGGATATAATGTGCTATGTCCGTAGACGACATTTTTTGTAATTCCTCATTTATTTAAATTAGAAATTTCATCACCGAAGCATGCAGTAAGGTGAAACTTTTAATTATAATTCGTCACGCTTCGTAAAAATTCCTCTGGTGGCGTTGAGAGACTTTAGCGAGTGTCGCACGGGAAATTATGAATAAATTTTCATTGATATTACTGTCATAATAGTGTAGATGAAGCGGTTACGACATAAAGCAGGGCGAGGGCTCCAACGGCCACGGCTCCGGGCAAAGAATGGAACGCGGGCAGAGAAACCAACGCGAAAAATAGGCTTTCATCTCCATACTCGAGGAGAAAACTTTAAATCATATCGAAGCGGCGCCATGCAGTGTAATGTAATAAACAAGGGTTGTCCAAACTGCTCACCCTCACAGAAATCTTTCCTTTCAATCTACTGCTGTTCTTATATTCACTAGATACAATGTTACAATCATTTATAAACAGGGAATGTAACCGGTTAAAAAAACCGGTTAGTAAAAACCGGTAATCGATATTTTCAACGAAAATTGCGAACTTTAACCGTAATTTTAATCGATATTTTTCAGGCCGAAAATACCGGTAACCGTTAACCAAAAAAAAATAAACTGGTTTTAGACAACATTAACCTTTATTTTAATATCATTTAGCGAGAAAAAAATTTAATATTTGTGTTTTATATTTGTATTTGAACATGAGTCATGACAGTTTTTACAATTTACATTTTATTGGAGAATCATAAATGTAGGTAGTCCTTTGTCCTTAGACCTTTGTCAACATAGGCAAGTTTAAAATTGAAATACGACCTGCGTTTTTCTGAAGATATTACGGGAATTTTTGTGAATATTCATTAATTAAATTGCTTTTAATTTAATTGATATATTTTTCTCAGATATTATTTTTTTATTATTTTTTTTAATTAATTATTCCGTAATTTTTTTAAATCAAATTATTATAATTACTTTTTTTAATTAATTTTAATTATTTTTAAACCGATATATTAACCGGGTTAAAACGGTTTCCAATTTTTAAAAACCGGTTTTCGAACTAAAACCTTTATTCTTATAACGTTCTCTATAAGGGTTAACCGTTAACCAGTATTTTTTTCGGTTACATGCCCTGTTTATAAATCCCTCAATATACATAATAAGGAATATGAACAATATCAATTATATGACTGACATATAATCCTTTTTTTTACAAAAGAAAATTATGAATTATTTTTTCAACAATAATTATTTGGTAAATTTGGTTGTACAATTTATGATAGTTGTACTACTCCTTCAACGTGAATATTTTTTAACGTGAAACATGGGATTTATCATATCCATGTCCTTGATATTTGATTCACAGCAATGAAAACTTTCTTGTTTCATTTAAAATGAAACATAGGAACTCTGTTATTAAATGAAACGTAATTTTTAATTAAAAGATAACATGCCAAAAATATTAAAGAGATGCATTTATTTGTAACGGTGTTTTGTGTAAATAACGTAAGAAATAATAAAATGTCAAATGTCAAGGATGAAGCTTCAATCAGAAAATTATTTAATAATCTTTGCTAGAAGGTAATAAAACTTTAGTAGATTAATGTCCTGATAAATCAAAAGATAAGTATGGAAACAAATACAAAGTATTACAAATCTGAATACGCGTTTTTGAGATTTTTTTACCGCTCAAGAGTGTAAAGTAAAAGTTTCCGCCGTAGTAATCAAATTGTAAATAAACAATTACAATACAGTTGTGTTTAAATAAATAAATTAAGTACGTTGCTAAATAAGATCATTTAATTTTTTAATAGCTGTATATATTTATTAATATCAATATTTTCTTTTCGTTAAATTTTATATTTTAATACTGATAAAACAAAATTTATTATAATTTCTTTTTGTTTAATAAATGTCACTATTATTTCCCTATAATACATTACATGTGCGAATTCAAATTTATGGTTAAGAAACTAAATTGTGTATCTTAAGTATTAAGTTTTAGAAAATCCTTTTCTTAAATTTATTATATTATATTTTTCGACACATAATTTTAGACTGATAGACAAAAATATTTAATGTTAAAATTAATCATTTCATGATGTGACGACCTAAATTGAAGACAGTAGTATAACAGTAGAAGTGGAAAATATTTAAAAATTTGTGTTGTTTGGAAACGGGAGGAATTTTGTGCATCCCTGTCTTGGATACCATAAGTAGCATCTGCTAACCAACTTTGTAGAAGCGCTTCCAATATTTTCAACGTAGAATGCAAAATATTCTTATATTATCTTGACGTATTAATGCTTCCTGTTATTCATTTATCATTTATTATTTTTTTTTGTTGGTAATTATTTAAATTCTTTTCACGAATACGTTGTAGGAAACGAAATAATTTAGATAAGTTAAGCTTCTAACTGTTTCTTTTAATCGAAAAACTTCTTTAATTACTAAAAACTTTAAGTTTAAGTGAGCCTACATCGATGCATCGATGCGCTCTTTTTGTTTTTCTTTATTAATTAGTTTTCGTTTTATAAAAAATTTAAGACTGGAAATTCCAGCATTTCTTAATTTAAAATTGCTGGTCTATAAAGTTTCGTTATTTTATTTTAAAGTCTAAGTTATGGAGTAATATTGCATTTATGACAACTACGCCATTAAAAGGACATAAATATGAGTTTTTTTTAAGTAAAATAAGTATACAGGGTGTTTCTATACCTCTGTATGAAACTTTAATAACATTCTGATTATAGAATATTTTTATAAGTTCGCAAAAATAAGAATATTTCATTCCTAGCGACCATTTTTAGTGTAACTAGTTTAATAGTACATGTAATTATTTATAATTATGTTATTAATAATGTATTATACTTTTATTTCATTAGTTAATATTTATTTCTATTTATATAGCTGTTCTGTCCGCCTCGACTCGACTCACTTTACTCTACTCTACTCGATTAAAGGCTCGGCATAAAAGCGTGGAACTATATGTCACGGCATTGAAAGACGCAATAGTGTTATTGTCTGAATTAATAATATCTCGATACTATGTTATGCCACTCGTGTCTCAATATCAAAACATTGTCACATGCGACAATGTGACACTGCCTATATCGTGGCACTGACAAAATTGTCACAAAATTGTTATCGTCTAACTATTAACGTTTCTATGTCATGTTAACATGATGCTCTAATGAACACACTCTGTTTGTGTGAACACCTAGTGTCTTGACATTGAATGTCGTGCACTGTCATAGGCTTTTGCCAACCTCCAGACTATGACACAATATCTGCCGATAATTAATCTCGAACCTTCTAGAGTCTTCTGGACTCTATAAAATTTACGAACAATAGCGGCGTCGCTCTTATCACACTTGAGTACCTAACCAGAAAGGTCGTGATGAGTCATCAGCAGTGAGTCATGCTCGTTAAACTATTATAGTATTTAAGTTCAGTTGTATCCAGTAAGACTTAAATGCAACACGTAAACAAAAAAATGGTAATTGAAATTTTTACAGCGATTGCGAATAGTTTACTTGATATTTTATTATTTATTACGATTTGATATGTTGAGAATTTTTCTTTTTGCGGACTCTAAACCGTCCCTAAAGTAACTATTTTGGAGAGCGGGTACAAAGAAATTAATTTAATTTATTTTTGTTGTTATGGAAGAACTTTGTTTATTATTCGCTGTTTATTGAGCATTCTAACATTGTTGTATTATATTTGGGTAATGGAGGAAGTTGAATTAGAACAGAGAACGAACGAAACATCGAAATCTAAATCCGTGTAAATTAATGATAAGTTGTAAAGCAAAGTTTCACATTCACGTATACCTTTAGAGGTTGCGCAATCTCATCCGAGTGTCCACAACAAACATAGGCGGACACGTGGCTTAGGGCGGGGAAAGGGGCAACTCTAACTTTATTATTGTTCTAGGGCAGTAATTTAATTAGGCCGGTCGGACTGTCGTTCCGAAGTGGGGCACAATTAGGATATGGGATAATTGGGGCAGTCCTCACCAAGGAAATGCTGAGTGTGAGACTGTGTTTACTTTTCACTGAATCGCTGGTTACGAAGTAAATACACAACTCCTCCAGGTGTTGAATTGCTCTATTCTCTAATTCATTTATAACTTTAATTATTCTATAGGGAATACATCACTAACCTTCTATCTAATTTATAAGCTTTATGCTTAATAGATACACAAAACGTTTTCATATTCATTCGTATTACTATAATATAATAATGAAACAATATTGCTCTGTACATTAAAACGATTATAATAATTACTGTTGCAAAATTAAACAACAATACTTACTTTCTGTATGGTGTATGCGAAATAAAAGATGAGCTGCTGAAAAAAATGACTATGTTTACATTTACGATAAAAATATACGTTCATTTAATAATAGTATTTATATTTTTGATTTGCATCAATATAGTATTTCATAAAAACACTAAAATGTTGCTGTATGACTATAGTCAACTTTATTTGGTCATTAAATTAAGTCTAGATTAATAGAAAAGCGTCCTTTATATACCTGTTGCCAATTAACCTCTCGAACATTCCAGAGCCTCCGGACTCTATATAATTCCCGAACAATAGCGGCGTCGCTTCTATCCTACTTGACCTTAAATGCGACTACTTGACCAGACAAGTCAGCCGTGATGACTCATGACAACAGGGTTACCATAATTAATATGAATCTCTAGATAAAAATTAATTTTTGTGGTTTAAATTTTTGAGATTTTTATAAAATAATTGACGAAAAATATAAAAAATAGTATAATACTGCACTCGTCCTGCCTCAAACAACTCATTGAACAATCATACGTCTTATAAAATTCGTATAGTAATATACATACCGTGTTAGAGACTTTTGATTTTTGAGTATAGCCTATTTATATGTCCAAGGAGAAAATTACCTGTAAATTTAAGAGAATCAGAAAGCGGAGATGAATTTTGTAACTCCAAGGGGTGGGTCGTCTGAAGCAAACTTTTGAAATTTACAAGACTAATCAATTACAGTCAGGTAGAGTCTGTACAGTCGAGTCGAAATAAAAATATCCTCGTGGTAGCATAAAAATCTTCTTTTTCGGCTAATTATCATTTCAAAATTGAATATAATATTTTATTAAACATAGTATAGTATTTAGTGTCAACTTTTTCGCATTGTAACCTTTTGGCTATTAAAAATATATTTTCTTAATATTATAGAATAAATAATTCAAAATAAAATTAGTTAATGCATAATTACCATTTCTATATTTACTATCTTTGGAAAACTGGCAATTTGAAAAAATAAATTTGTAAAACCCAGAAATTAAAAATATGATATCTGGAACTCTGAAAGGTAAATCGAAAAAAAGTGTGATAAAACAATTTATTTCGAGGTGCAATTCACAGTACATGTTTTAATTCCTAAAATTTAAAAAACCCGAAGAAATGGCTGAAAATGGAGATTGTCCGCCTTATGATTTAGATGCGCGTGTGCGTAAAATCCAAAATTAAAAAGCTCGGTCCCGGTCCCCGGCCATAAAGACGAACCCGGGCCGCGAAGTTCTGCACTGGAGTCTGATTGACCCCAGGAGGCAGAGGACTAACATTAATCCGTGTTCGGAGATGTATAAAGAAAGAATTGCGCCGCTGCGCTCTTTCTGCTTAATAATTTATGAAAAATTCATCGTGAAGACCCCCATTTCCAGCCTGTCTCTTTCCAGCGCACGGGAAAGCTCTTTGTTGCTGTATAACTGCTGGTGAATTTTTGAGGCGCGTTGAATTTTTATAAAATTCAATTTTTCTCAGGTCTCGTTTGCTTTTTGAGAGTCGTTAAATATTTATATTAATGTGTCCTGTTGTGCTGTTGGCAGCTCGTTACTAATAAATTTTCAGAAATAATTTGTCCTATAAAATCAATTACTTAGTATATATTGCTCAATCAATTTTTAGCACTTATTTCATGATTATCATATTTGTTAAAGAAATTTTTTCGAGAAAAACGAGATATAATGTTTTTAAGTAATATAAATCTACTGTTAAAAATATTTAATTCTAGAAATTTCTTATTGTAATTTTGATACATAATAATATATTACATACTAACAGTTTTAAGATGCATATTACGCACGAATTGGAAAAGATATACAAGAGCCGCGAAGCGAAGAATTTGTAATTCCACAAGTGCGTAATTGCTTTACAACCTTACATCATATATCACTAGATACAGCTTATATTGTACGTGCTAAACCTAGAAGGATGGATATACTATTTCCAGCTCTTTTTGGTAGCGGATGTATGAATTAAACGTCAAATTTAAAACCCATACATACCTGATACTGTACACGATTGTCAATATGCTTTCAATATACCTACTTTGTGAAAAAATTATGTGTTACTTTATGAGATAGGTGTAGAGCTTCAACCTAACGTGCCTTTTTGAAGTAATCTTTCGGAAAGCTAAAAGGAAAAATTTGTAACTTCAAAAACATGCTACTTTTATCATTAAATAATAAAGGTATTTATAATTCTTACGTATGAAATAATAATTTTGATTCTTTTCAACATGTTTCGAACAAACAATTGCAATTATCATCTTAGTATATTTTTCTATTAGCATGTAATGTCTATTACTTACTCGATGATTTACAACATTTGCTTTTGCTCGTGTTACAAACGTCATTCTCATGAGTAATAGCACACATTACCTGCCCATGAAATAATTATTACTTCGTTCTTTATATTGATTAAGGCAGAAAAATGTCAATGTCCTGTATCAAAAGTTGTCATTTGAGAAATTGTAATAAATACTGAGAAATATATATTAAAAATTTATATATTTTAAAAAAATAATATAACAAATAAGTATGTACATAAGAAAAAAAAAAAACCAATAAAATATGAAAAATACAAAGACAAAAGACAGAAGCCATGAGGTAATTTGATGGTCAGATCAGATTTTGTTTATATATTAATTAGCAAAAATTTAAATAATTGATCCATTTAAAAATACATGTAAGAAAAGAAAAATATAGCTGGCAAGGTTGTTGAATAAAGTGAAAAGTGAAAAATCAACATGCTATGCTAATTTTAAAAGTTTCTACTATAATTAAATGTGATTTTTTAAACGAGAACAGTAAAACATGAAACATTTTTAATTATTGATCAATACTGTGATTAACGAAACTAGAGCGATGAAAACTGTAATTAAACAATGTACTTCTTTAGAAGTTTATTTTCATTTTTTATGAAATATGAAACCAGGTATGACAGAGAAAGAGCAAATAAGAGCGGCGACCTGAATTGAAGACAAAATGAAAATCATTTACGCTTCGTAACTTTTAATCCGCAGTTTCATTGTACTTGAATTATTAAGCCCGTATTAAATTTTCTTTCCTTAATGTAGCTCAGTACAACAGAGAAATTTTTAAGAAAATCTGCAGTGGGTCTCTGGAGTTTCATAACCGCGTCAGACATGCAAACTTGTGCAACGGGAGAACCTCAACTACGTCACTAGCGGGTTCTACATGCACTAACTAGTGCCGCAAAAAATCACTAAATAAATAATCCAAGTCTGGCCAAGTCAAACATTGCCCGCATTCGTTCCTATTACCAACATAAATACAGCATTTTTCTTTTCAACAAATTAGTGCACCGAGTTTTTATATTCAAACAATAGATGCGAGGCTGAAGTTGGAATATAAGTGGAAAGTTTTCTGTCTTACAGCAAAAAGAATTTCCTTGTTTTCCTACTTCAAAAACTGTATATTTTTTACTAATATTTCTTGTTGCAGGAAACAGGATACACTAATTGGATATAAATAAAATGTTTACACATTTACACATGATCACGAATTTGTTTCTATTTAGTTTGTAATTAAATTTGCAATATTTTTTTTTTATTCTATTATAAAGCGTAATAGCAATACATAAATTTATAAAAATTGTAATTTTGATGTAGTGTAGGAACGAAAACGGATATATTAATATTAGTTATAATTATAGTTCATTTAGTTTTAGCTACATGTTTTGTAAATGGTAAAATGTTAATATAAGCTACAATAAAAATGTTTCAAAATTATTGTAAAAAATGTGAATTGACTACAATATGCATATATTTTTTTTGGTGAAAAATGAGAATAAAGAAAAAACCGGAATTTCAGTTTTTCGTTCTAGAATATTTTTTCTTTAAAATAAATTTATTATTTTCTTGAATTGATAGGAATCTTGGATTTTTTCGATTAGGGCTATTTTCAGTTTTTCCTTTCTAAAAATTGTATCCGCTGGAACAAAAATCTGAAAATTGGCATACTTATAATAAATCCGTTTTATAATTTATATACCATAACCTTTGTAATCTACGATGTATACAATACTTTTATAAAATGTTTATTAATTTTAATAGGTACATAATTTACGAATTTCAGATGTAAATAATTTGGACTGTAATCAGTACATCAATTAATATACAACCATATTTTCTTTGCAAGAATTTTAAACAAGATTTATAAGAACAGAAAATGAAAAATAACCCACTGACAATATTTATATTTCAATTTTTGAATCCAGCTGAAGAAACAAATCATTTTTAATGAATGTTAAATAAGTACAACATTTGTCTGGTTGTTTAAATATTTATTTTTTTATTTCTATAAGGAGTGAATTAGGAAAGCTTAACATTATTCTAGACGTGTAGTACTACAAAATATTTTTGAAATGAAAATGTTCAATGACACTTACTTTATTAGGTGCTTAGGTGCAAGTTTGATGACAAAATTAGTACTGATTCTTTGAAAGAATAGTTAAATTTGAATATTTTATCTATGTCATAGTAGGTATAGCCTATGTCTGTAGTATAGTTTAAAATCATGGTCAATTAAAATATTCTAAAGATTTTGCAATCAATGTATTATGATAAAAAGTTTGAAATTATGGATCAGGTTTAGCAAAACATTGAAAATTTCCGGCTATTTAAAAGGATTCAAGGATTCTTGCTTATGGCATAGCCTGTTGCAGTGTTTTAATTCTCAAAGAAAATTGTGTAAAGTTTTCCGGAGAAACTTCACCTCTGATTTCGCAACGTCGGCCAAGTGCCGCTTTAATTAAAAACAAACTTCTACAGGTAGGAAATACCCGATGTGTAGGGTTTACCTCACCGGGTTATGTAAATAGAAAAAGGTCAAAGTATGCATAACTGGGAAATATTAATGCGGAACAATAAATTCACATTTTAATTTTAAAACGAAAAACAAAAGAGTATCACAACAAAAGAGTTTCATCTTGTTAAGGCTTTGTTTGCAGACAGTTTTTATTATTTGTCTTATTTAGTTTTGATGGTTAAATGCTTTGTTATTCTAATATGAAAATATGAGGAAAATAGCTGCTTTCGCCATTGTTTTTTTCTTTAAAACACTGTTTCATTCGTTAGTTACATAAATGTACTGTGTTCTCGGAATAAATGTATCTTTGTTGAAATTTATTAATCTCACTGAAATACTCTGTGGTTGTATTTGTAAAGCTATACCATTGAAACAGACAATTTTTTAAACAATGGACATTTTCAGTTTCAGATATAAGATTTCGTTAGAGAATGAGATATGTGCAATGTTTACACTGTTTATTTTTATACACAGAGAGATTGTTTGAAATTATTGAATATAATTTAAGGGTATATATTTGATTTGATTTCCAGAGCAAATAAATTTAATTCCGGGCGCCATATTTTTTGTTTTTACCTCATTAACTATAAGGGTGTTTGTTATCAATTAATCAGATTTTTATATGATTTTTTTGATAAAAATTAAATATAAACTATAATAAACAACGGTCTTTAATTAATTTTGTTTTGGCATGTTATTTAAAATGAAACCAAATTAATTTTTGGTTAAAAAACAGATTGAGAGTAAAAACTTAATGTAAAATTAAATACATATTGGTCCATATTATGAACGCACTTTTTTAATAAAAGCACTTTTAAGAAGCGTGCTTTTACATTATATTCTAATGAGGCCAGACGTCCCTTTTAACAAAAGCGCTCTAAAAGTGAACATATAATACAGGTCATTTTCTATTTTAAAAATAACTGTCACATGTCATAATTTTCAAATTTTATAACTACAAATTCTTTTCTACCTATGGTACATGTGTTCCTTTTTTAAATTTCCGACCTGTAACCTTTTTATTAATAGGAACGTACCCACAGTATTTTCCTACATATTATTTTGAATGTATGAAATCAATATCATTCGTTTTATAAAATTCTACACTGTAACATCGCGCGTAAATTTTAAAACCTTAACTTTGTTATAAATTATAAAAAAAAAATTCTATCCCGATTCTATCCGAGTTACAGGCCCTAAACATTTGTCTTATTTGTTTATTGGGTAATAAGGTCCTGTTGATTGCAGTACAATTTTTTTCGAAATTCGCAATAATAATTGCTTATTACTTAGAGATAACATTTTTTGTTCTTAATCAATACATCAAATAGTACCTATATATCCATATTTTTATATTAAATTTGAAACATTATATAATTGTATTCTAAATTCTGTGAAAATGGTATAATTTTATATACCTATTCCAAAAAAAAAAATGGCAGCTATATATTTATAGTGACACTTCCTATAAAGCACCTTTTTGTCCTTAAGTTGTGAAATACTCTGTATAAAGTTTTTTTAGTAATAAAGAGAATATAATTTTCATAAATGTTTTTGTTCACATGTTCCATTAAATCATTGTATATAAATTTACTCAGTATCAGTAGCCAGTTCTTTGTAGCAAAAGCGCCACTATGGTCTAAGAAAAATATTGTGTTTAGGTAAGGCAAACAGATGCGTAAGAAGTGTTTGAGTAGCATTCGCCGGTGTCTAGACAACAACAAACAATCCCCCATTTGAGATTCACGATCCGTAGCTGCAGCCACTCGTCATGTGACTGCTCGGAACTGAGAGGTGTTAGTTTTCCATAAATCCGCACGACTGTCCGCGACATTCGCGATGACGCGTCGCCGTCACCTCGTCGACGTCCATTAGCAACCACTGACATCACGTTTCTGGACGTCGCAACTATCCTACGCACTTTATATTTTGACACCGGATCCCAGAATAGATTTATACAGAAGTGACAGTAAGACAGAGAAACGAAAATTAGAGAGAGATGGGGAAAGGCAACAAATTTAAAGGGATCATTGTTTAAAATCGGAAAGTTTCCTCACATCTTAGAGAGAGATAGGGGAAGGGAACAAATTTAAAGGTCTACACAAAGCTTCAAGGTCATAGAACTGAGTAGGGTAACATGAAAGGTACCGACACAATAAAATACCCCCTCTTATATTCCGCTTTGGAGCCGTGCGTGCAAAAAGTTGCGCCCGGGGCAACAAATTGTTGGGTCAAATTTAGGTTCAGCAGGTTTTAATCAAAGTCAAGTGAAGCAAAAATAAATAAAATTTAACAAATAATATAAATAAAGTACCTAGAACAAAATAACTGCAAATATACAAAAAAGTAACTGGCAGGGCCGGATTTAGAATTTTGACACCTTTGGGCCAATATTAGGTGGGGGCCCTGAAATTTATAAAAAGAAATTGTCTCAAAAAATAAAACGAGCAATTTTTGTGGTTTTTTAATTAATAAAAAATTATAAAATTTCAATAATAAAAAATCTGATGTGTCCAACACATTACCTCCCGCCACTGTAGTAATACATATATTCTAAAGAATAGAAGTTTTTCAGTACATTCAATTTGTAGTTTTAAAATTAGTTTGTTATTGCAGTTCAGAATATTTTTAATTCATTTCACACCTAAAATTTCCTTCATGAAATTTGTGTGACTAAAAAAATAACTATTTTTAGCGTTACTAAAACCGAAACCGAACTTACCTTAATTCACGTATGCAAATATATTCCTTATATATTTCTTCCACCTATTTTAATTTTACAATGAAACTACTTCGAATTTTCGAAGAAATGATATTTAGAGGTATTTTTTTAGAAAAACGGTTTATAGCTTATTATTACTACTTCTTGTTAACCAATTGTAGTCAAAATCTAATCAGTTCACCATATTTGAACTCTTAAATAGTAAATATTATTTTTTTTATATGTATCGTATTGCAGTTATCGTAGACGAAAAATCGTCACAGTCACACACACACACACAGACACACAATTAGAAAAATCTTCCTACTTATCCGCTTTTTCTGTGTCGTTCTTGTTGTGTTCTGTGTATAGTTGTACTGATTAATAGAAATTATAATAATTGTTACGACAGACGGCGTAGGAAAACAAAATTATTAAAATTTAAAATAGGAGTAGGCATTTGCATTTGTAAAAAAAATCACAAAAAAAATTAAAAATCATTAGAAACGTAAATGTCAATAAGAAAATAACATTAATTTGTTCAGGTATAATTTAAAATAAGTAAAGACTAAAAATGTATGTTATAAATTGTAATGAATGTAATTCAAATAATTATTATTTAATTTATATTTACAGCTATAAAGCAATTTCATATTACAATTTGAAGTGTCAATTTCATGTAAAGAAATAAAGATTGCTAAAATAATTAGTCTACAATTTATCTGAACAATAATCGTTATCTTACACAAAGACCAAAGGAGATTTCAGCATTATGTGTAATAGGAATCAATCAAGTCGTACTGTCGTTTAAATTAAATTAAGAAATGCTAGATGCACCAATATAACTTAAATTTTAATTTTTCCTTAAATAAAATATAAATATTATTCTCATTTCGCTTAAAATTCAAATAACACTTTTGGTTGTCCGAAAACAGGATGTGTATTACTTTACAACACAAAAGATCATTATTGTGGTAGAAATAAAACTTATAACATTAATCTAGAGTTGACGCTATAATATTCGATGTCAATGGTAGTCGGCTGTGTAAATCAAGTCAGTGTTTTGTCAGACGCAGGCACGCGTGTCGATAGCGCGATTTCTCCACTCCCAGACCACTTGATTTTATTAAAATGAAAACGGCGTAAAAAGGTGAGGATGTGACAGACGTGAAATGGCCTACTAGATCTTCGCATTTGCCTGCACTATTTGTCTCGGGATGGAAGATGACAACACTCGTATGTCTTTGGTCTCTGAATTCAAATCTGTAATTTTCGGCAATTTTTTATCACGTCTGAATGTGGATTTCACGAATTTTTCACAGCGGAGGGCATTTGTTTTAACTTTTCTTATTTATGGAAATTTCTTACATTTGGTTTGTCAACGAACACTTGAACTCGCATTTATAAGAATGGTATCATTGTATTGTTGTTTTTCCATAATAATATAATTATTATTAATAAAAATCTTAGGATCGGTTTTTCAATGTCCTGATAAGTGTCTGATAAGTTTGTGTTAAATTAATCCTTATGGTAACCATGCATTTGGGTTTTTCAATATCTTGTTAGCGTTAACAAGAGGATAAATCTTAGAACTAACTAACAGCTAGTTTATGCTGCTCATAAAAATTTGCCAATAGGATAAATTTAAGATGGTCCGAATATGGCCGAATGTAAAATATTCTGTAACATTTGTCAAATATTTGATAGTTTTTGATAACATTTTCAAAATATGGAATTAGGACAATGTATTTTGTGACAGTGACGACGATGTAAACTTGATGCCTAAAGCTGACAAACAGACTACCTATTTTTATGACTCTCCAATGAAAGGTAAATTTTAGAAACTGTCATATTCAAAAAAAATATAAAAAATATTTAAAAATCTTTCGCGCTAAATGATATTATTAAAATAAAGGTTAGTGTTCACTAAAACCGGTATATATTTTTTGGTTAACGGTTACCAGTATTTTTGGCCTTAAATATATCGGTTAAAATTAAGGTTCATTAACCGTCATAGGCGTGCACAGGGGGGTGCCTGGAGGTGTCCAGGCACCCCCATTACCAAATAAAAACTAATAATACTATGAAAAAGTTTTGAATAATCTATTAATATTTGGTTCAAAAGTTGATGTAAGAAGAAATTTCATTGATTTTTTATATTAGAAATTGTTTTTTCTAATTATGTCGTTAAAATGTAATATTTAAACTTAGAACTAAAATAATAAATGGTCTTACTGTGTTAAAAAATAATGGTAACAAAATACTTTTTGTAGGAAATTATTTGGGAAAAGATATACATACTGTGTTGTTAAATGTCAGAATACGATACATATATATAAGGCAAATCTATTAATTGAAGACCCTCATTTTGAACGACATACTGTCTATCCATTATTAATAAAAACATTATAAGTTTGTTTTTTATCGCATGTATTTATGAAGAAAAAAATATGTAGGTGTAATATTTATGAAGAGTAACAAAACTAACGGAACTATTACGAATTTGATTTCCCTTCTATTACTGCATGGGAACCCCCATTAACTAAACTCTGGGCACGCCTATGTTAACCGTTCTTTTTAACGGGTACATGCCCTGATATAAATAAATAAATAAAAACAGAATCAACAAATGGTTGAGCTGCAAATGAAAGGTCTGATTACAAGAATTTATAATTTATGAGCTGGATAACCGGATGAAACAGTTGAATAAACTTGAATGTAAACAGTTCCCTTGAAATTATGATAAAACATATTGGATGCAATAAAAATAACGTATGAAAGGAAAGCGCATATCAGAAGCGGGCATCGATTTGAGTCGGCGAGCAACGGAAATTGAAGCAGCCACCTCAAAACGAGTGTTCCTTCCCCCGGCGAATATTCCGCGTACATTAAGACATTAAATTTCGAAGGCATCCGGGTAAATTTTCACATCGACCGGCGTATATTTGGTTAACCGGCCTCTAGTATTTGCATTCTAAATTGAGAGTGGAAGATAGCTCCACTAGACTCGGGCTCCACCATCGATCCCGGCTTGGATCGGATCGGATGCCGTGGTATTACACCTCGGGCAATGATAAATATTTGTCGGAAGTAATGGAACATTTAACGCTCAGAATTTCATGCTACGTTATTTATTATATCAAGTATTATTATAACTGAACCAACTTGGAGTAATGGCTTTAGAATTTTTTTTACACTTTTAGGGAATTTTATCTTAATAATTAATCAACCGAGACAGGGTAATTAGTTATACGTTAATGATTTTTTTACAGTTTTTATAATTATTAACTGTCAAATGTAAAACATCAATCAAAAATTAAGTAAAACTTTCTGCAAGAAAGTTTTTTGAAAAATTTATTTGTACTTGGACGAGAATTTGTAGTTGGTGCTTTCATGTTAAAATTTAGATGAAAAAAATCATTTGGTTATTCCACAATTTTATCAATCTTACCAGTAATTTCATACTTACCTAGATACCAATATGCACTATACATCTTATATAACGTAGTGTTTCCAATATGTGTAAGTGTAACATACTTGTTTGTTCCATCTCTTTATATAGTATGTATATAAGTATTTTGTTGTTTTTCTTGCTATCACTAGTGACTAACGATCAGCATGAAGCTAATTGTATTATCACTCAAGTTCATGACAGTTCCCGTTTATTTCAATCTAACCTAGCTATCTTCTTAATGCTGTTCTGAGTTTTGTAGCGTGTTTTGACTGAATTGATGCATTGTATTAATTGGAGACAATAGTTAGAAAATGTTTGATATGTAAAACATGTGCCTATAAGATAATGGAAATTTTGAGGGCAGAAGTGTAACGTACAACCAAAAAATAGGTGTCCCACTGGGCTCCATATTAAGTCCAGGCCTTTTGAACAATAAGCAATCGTGTTACATTTATTTGACCAATAACCATATTTGTCTCTTGATTTGACAAATAGTTCATTCTTAATCCTATTTCGGCTAAATGTAAAATTTTGAAATAATCATTAAATAGGATTTGATAAATCCCAATTTTATCGATTTTTCTTTCTAATATAGTAACTTCTTCAAATAATTGTTATTACATTATCCGAATTTCTCGTTTTTTTTTTGTCTTTTGAAATTATTTTTATGTAATTAATTTCGCTCACAAAGACGATATGGTAGTCGCAAGATTAATAACAATGTGGAATAATCAAGTGTATTTTATTATCTAAAAATTGATTTGTATCGTGTTTGTGGTTATAACAATTTGGTCAGTTGTGTCCATAATGAGTGGAATGAGAGTAGTGAGTAGTTTCCATTATTCGAGCTCTCCTTCAACCATTTTATCATCCTAAGCCTGTTGGCGACATCTAGTAGGTTTATAGCACGAAATACGGCGCTTGATATACTTAAAAATGTCCTGCGACTGACCGTTTCACAAACATAAAACTTGTCCACACATGTTTCTTTCCTATACGGAGCATTATATCGCTTTAATAATGGATATTTCATGTTTAAATACCACGGATATTGTTAAAATAAAAAATGGAAATACGCTACAAATTCTGAAGTGGTGTTAGGCAGAGAATTACCTTTATGTATAAAGTTATAATATTTCGTATTTCTCTTTAATTCGTACAACTAAGTTTGTTTAAGTTTTTACTAAATATGTCTTTTCTAGCATCTTACAGGCAACTTCTATTGCAAAGTAAACCGCACCGATTACTGAGTCATGTCATGTCTTGTAACTTGTAACTATATTGTATACTGAATCTTTTTTTTACACAATTAATAGTTATATTACTGATGCTTATTATTTCTCCTATGAGAAAGATCCTTGTGTCGACGAGTCCACAAAATCCTCTGATCATTATTTCTTATGTCTTCAATTGTAGTGCAAGAATGGTTTGATCAAGTGAATGTTAATAAAAGGAAAATACTTTGTTGGAGTTGAAGTCATTTAATAAAATCCACTAATACATAGACGTTTCGACTGTAAATCAATCTTATACAGGGTGTCTGTTTCAAGAGACTAATCATTATTAAATTGGGGCAAAGTTGCCGCATTAGTTGCCCATTTCAATGATGTTATTGTTTTCCCGAAAAAATGCATAGGTCACTAAATATGAGCAAAACACTAATTTTGGTCAATTCGATTTTTCACTAACTTTCTTGTTTCAATTCATACAAGTTTTTAGTTTGCACATTTTTACGAGGAATTAACAGGGGGGGTCTCAAAAATTTTGTAGCTCGAATATTTTTCAAGAAATTCATACTAACTTTTAATTTTCATATGGGGCTCAAAGTTATCTTTCGTACTGTTAAATAGAGATTTTTTTTTTCTCTTTCCAATGATATAAAACAGATGCTCATTCAAATGAAAATAAATTAAGAAATCTTTCGTCAAGCAGATAAAACACACACATGTATATGTTTCTTAACAGTTGATTGTATGCTTTGTATGTTATCAGTAGCTTGATGAAGACTGATTAAAGTCGAAACGTCGGTACATTAGTGGATTTTATTAAATAACAGCTACTCCAATTTTGTGGTCTATTCGTATTTACATTTTAATTATATCATATTCAAAAATAAGTAAAAAGTAATGAGCGAATGAAGGGTGTTATTTAGAAGAGTGTAAGAGAAAACAAGTAGTTTCATAAAAGTTTTATTATGATGAATAAGGTAATTGTGGGAGATAAAGAGAACTATTTATCTTTTTCACAATTCGTGTTGGTATTGTGTGGAATAAGAAGAGTAGTTGAACGGTTTGAAGAACGTAATGTTCTGCAAAAGAACAATAAGTAGACATGTGCAATACTCGTGTAGTGCTCGTGTGATGTTTGCACAAGATAACGTCTGCGTCTTCGTATCAACCCCCAGCACTTAATCCATTAGTTGCGGAGGCCTCGGCGTTCGACGCGTCGCGACGACGTCTAGCGTCGCCCGTGCCGGGGGGTCCGCTCCAACCATTAAGTTTTTAACGGCAAGATACGGTGCCTTTGTTATAAATCTTTTTCATTTATTTTAGCACGAGTTTTTCCCTTGATATCGTCGGACGGGCCGCTTTTCTTTTTGGCTGGTTATCAAGAAAACGCCGATCATTTTTCACCGGAAACAATGCAACAATGGCGGCGACAGCGGTGTCAATAATTAAGTGGCCGCGGATCTGACAGTTCGTGGTTCCAAAATCGCGGACCTTGAAGCGCGGAATCGATTGCTTGGAATGCGAACAAGTAAAAATAATACACTACCCGTGGTGATCTCTACGCTTATTGTACTTGAAATAAGACATAAACTGACTATGTTTCATTAGTAGAAATAATTGGACAACTACAAAATAGTTCTACTCTGTCTATGGTCCATATCAGTGGGTCTTAAACTATTTGAAGTCATGGCCTTCTTTTTCACTCAAAAAATCTTATTGTACCTGAAATATGAAATAAGCTGCCAATGTTTCATTAGTGTAAATAATAGTAACAAAATAGTTCTACTCTGCAAATCAGTAGAACTTAGAAATTTTGGTCTATATCAGTGGGTCTTAAACTATTTCACGGTCTTCTTTGTCACTTAAAAAATAAATCCTCCTTAGTAATAATAAGTAAAGTATAAACTAGGTTTGTCTGAGTGGATCCCACATCAGCAATTTCTGCTACAAAAATCTTTCTTTCTTTTATCTTGAATCTTTGTTATATATGCACGGCATAGATGAGACTTTTCTTCACCATCTCATTATCGTACCTACTTGTTACAAATAATTCTATCTGCGTCCAACTAACGACAAAAATGAAATAGAAGCAGTTGTGTAACCGCAGTAACGGATATTTTCAAATATTTATAATATTTGTGTATATATTTCATGACATGTCATTTATTAAGGTAATTTTGCCGCCGACAATTTGTACTTCATTGTGTGTTGGTAGTTTCGTTAATTTAATCTACAACTATTTTATGTATTTCATCTATTATTATATATTTATATATAATACTGTCAGTTTTGACATTTATTTATTTTGGAAATCACATGATTTTACCCGACAAGATAATGTCAACAATCCACCTTTTCCTCTTGGGATTTGAATCATATGATCAGGCCCAGATTTAAGGGTGGGCAGACTTGGAGCCCCCACCGAAAAGGGATCCCCCAACAAATCAAAAATTTACATTACTGCAAAATAAGAAAAAGTAAAGCTTGGAAAAATGTAATTACTTGTAAATGTACTAAAGTACAACGGAATGACTTAATTTTAAATAGAAGAAAATAATAGTTTCTTTAGAAAAAGCAAGTAAAGAACCAAAACTATATTTTATGTTTCTCAATTCAGAATTGGTTTTATTCGACTGGATAATTAGGAAAAAACTTCTGGACTAGCAAACATTTAAGAATATTCACTAATACACCAACGTTTCGAATGTAAATCAATCTTCATCAGGGTGATAAATGTTATTAAAAACTATTGAAGCATTTGTTTAATTAATAATTTATTTAAAAAATCATAAAAAAAATATTCCATGTTGAAAAAGGGCTTCCGCAGGTCTCCATCAACATAAATTCGGCCCTACATATGATTACGATTGGTGACGTGAAGATCAACTCAGGGAAACCATCTTTACGTTACTTTAAAGTTTCTTAGTGCTCTAAAAGCAATTTGATTTTATATAATTTTCATGACATTTCAAATCAGAAAACATTTTTGATGTTTTCTTTATTGTCTACAAATACTTTCTTTCAGTAGTTTCAGTAAACCTGTAGTTGTAGCAAATATAAATGTATTGAATTTTTCGGTGATCCCCTAAAAATTTCCAACGATCTCTAGTTTAAGAACCACTGGTTTAGATTTAACAAAGTTGTGCGATTCATGCTGATTAAAATCACATTCTCTCAATAGCTGATCTTTGAGTTGGCATAAATCGCTGCCTCTTCACAACTTGGTTCATATTTTATGATCGCATTCGAGTATCTACTTAGAAATACCGTGTTGAACAAGTTTAATCATAGTTCAAACATGCTCTGTCTGCAGTAATAGTAATTATTGAATGTGGCCTGAATTAAGTAGGGACAACGTTGGCTTCGTATAGCTTATTCTGTTCGAACTTGAGTGTTGTGAGAGATATGGACTTTGATTCCCAGCCCACTACTAACCGAATAAAATACCACGTTTGAGTGATTCGGTATTCACTGCGAATTGTAGGACCCTTTCAGGATTTGTAAATGTAGATAGAGATAGAACTTGTACCACTAAAATTTTCACAAAACTTGTTTCTGTCTATTTTCTTGTGTCATTGATAATAAAATCACTAATATTGTTCCTTAAAAAGAGCTTATTCATTATCAAACTGGAAAAGTAACTGTGCAACGGTAGGTCATCTTACAAAAAAAAGAAAATCTATGTCTATAAAAATCGGTTAAGGAATAAATATTTTAAACTTGGTCCCTTCGAGAGCAATAAGGGCAGTTGAATCAATGATGAAGATACATGCCAATCTGAACTAGTGAATTCGTAGCAAAGAAAACATGATTACATATATTAAAAATGTTAGGGAATTCCTGCCCTGTGGTACAGCTTTACGAATACGAAGCGGCACTTCAAAGAAATAGTCCCGGTAACAAAATAAAAACTGACGGCGGTATAAAAGCCTCTCCTTCGCAAAACTTACGTCCGTGTCTTCCTAAGGCGACAGGGACATAAGAAATCTCAGGGCGGAACGCACAGAACAAAAGAAAAATAACACAATAATAAAAAAGTGGGCACGCGCTCACCGCTAACTTAGATATTGCTCAAGACGTCTCTCGCTTCCGACCAAATTAAATCTACACATTGAGGTGTCGACAGATTTTCAAACACTTACAAAATGGATTACTTCAACGCAGAATACGTACTCTGCAAATGACTGCTGTAAATTACTTCCTCTTTCGAATATCACATTTTTGACAGGATATTATTATGGTCAGCAGTAGCCCAATTATTTGGTTAATGGTTATCTTGCTAAGATTTCAAATGAGACAACAAGGAGTTGATTAAGAATGCCAATGAGTTGGAGAGTTCAGAAATGAAAAGTTTTGAACCATTAGGATTTCTGCTTATACTTCTACTAAACTAAATTTCCTTCAATATCAGTGAACAGATGTACTCAAAATCTGATGTATTCAATAACGAAAAATCCGTTTCATAATATTTTTAATTCATTCCAATTTATAATTTTTCAAAGACTTGTCATTTGTGGTTGTGTTTTTGTGTCAGAAATAATTGCGAAAATAATTCGTTAGGTATCATTATTTTATTTAATTTATAGGTACTAAAAATATGAATTTACTACTCGTACTTAGTAGTAATGAAATCACTACAAATAACTTACTGCTTTGGAAATCCAATCAATAAAACTTTTTTAATGCCCGATCGTATAAAAAAGATTAACTTACAAATTAACATACTAGGAGAGTAATTTTTTTGTAGATAAATGAGAGATAAATACTTTTTTGCACTCCGGGAGTAAAAGTATACCTTATTCTTTAGGGATTAAACCTGAATTTAATCCTTGGATGATTAAATTAATAAAAAAAAATAATAAAGAAGCAACGGTAAGGATTACCGTTCTCAGACAATAATTAGCGTCGTCGCTTCGCTCTTCTTTCAAACAATTATATTCATTTGGTAATATGTCCTTACCTTAGTATTTAATAAACTCCTGTATGGGCTCTACATTGCTGTGACAATTTTTTTTTGTTAAAAATATAGTCTTAAAGAGTTATGTCACAGTGACGTGACTTCTTAACTGTAAGTGTAGATCCTTACTTGTTGCTATAAAACGTGGAGAAACAAGAGTAGTTATTTATGTGATTTTACACGTACGTAGCTTAAAGTAACACACACATATGTCGGTGACTGGAGTTTGAAAGCACCTGGTGGAAATTGTACAGGACAGAAAGGTTCGCAAGAGCAGCGTTGCGGGATTAACTCAGCCCGGCACTTTTTCCCAGAAATAATCACTTTCCCGGGACCATTCATGCTGCCCTGTCTGACCTGCTTACGTCCGGTTACCGTCCTTTATTTTGCAGCCAGGATGTTTTTGAAACTGTGTAACAAGTTCCGTTTGATAGTCGTTCATCCGAATGAAAAAGCTATGAGAACTAAAACATTTCACTTCCGCTAATATTGTCGCTTCTAGGAAATATTTATCCACGCCTGCACCACAGAATAGGTTTATACAGAAGCGACAGTAAGACAGAGAAGCGAAAATTAGAGAGAGATGGAAAATGTGCACAAATTTAAAGGGCCCATTGTTTAAAGTCGGAAAGTTGCCTCACATCTGAGAGAGAGATAGGGGAAGTGCACAAATTTAAAGGTCTACACAATGATTCAAGGTTATAGAACTGCAAAGGGGAACATGAAAGGTACCGACACGGAGTGTCGCTTCTGTGTGTAACTATTCTGTGCCTGCACTGAACGGTCGGGTATCGGGATTTTCCCGGTAGACCTCGTTTTTATACTACTACCACTAATTAGTTGCGTCTTCAAAAACCCTGGACTATAGCACATGGTATTGAAGATGCAAAAAACATTTTTCTCACCGATCCGGTTCAAATTTGGTTTACATATACTAGGTACACAGGGCTAACAATTTCTGAAATCAAATTCGCCGAGGGGGTGAAAATAAGGGATTTATTTAATAATAAAAAATTAAATTACACCGGATTCAAAATCTACGACCGCGAGTTATTACAATAAAACAAAAAAATCATCCCCTTAACAAGAATACCTCCATACATACCATACTTGTACCATAACTCGAGAACTATTAATTTTAAAAGAAAATTTTATTAGAATATTTTAAAGAGAATAAAATTTTGAACATCTTTTACCTGAAACACTTTTTTATTATTAGAACAGCTTGCTGTATATATACCGCGTGTTCTAAAGAAGTGTTGTCATAGGCATTTAATATGGGAAAACAGTTTTAGTAAATAAAAACTGCCCGGCTATCAATTAAGTAACCATATTGCACAGAACAATACTGGTACTGATAACTTCATTTTATTACTAAATATAAAAATACATCTTATGATAAATACCTGGAACTGGTGTACGCCTTTTCTATTGTATATCGTATCTATTTACATGTTAATTTATTTTATTTAAAAAGGAAAAATATTTTTATTATATAATTAAGGAATAAGTTGTAGTAATAAAGAAATTGTTTTTGACTGAAATAAATTTTATTTTATAAAATAAAATAAATGGTTTACATGTTCTCTCTTGACATGATACAATTTTAAATACAGGTGTAATGGCAATAATAGTAACATCATTTGTAATTCAGTTTATAGTACTATTATATTAAGTTACCCCATGTTACAGCGAATACTAACTTGCAAGGATTTCATTATGTGACAGAGAAAATTTTACAGAAAATAGAAGAGTAGATGTTATCATATAAAAAGTTTAGTTGAGAATGAAGTTTGTTGACATACAAAATGAAATAAAATTTTCTACACTTTCATTAAAATATTTTTGTACAAGTATATTTTTTAATAATAAAAATAATTCTCTTCTATTTTCACGAATTTGTGTTACACAATCAAAGAAACCTCCCTTCACTCTAGTAAAACACTGTGGGCACTTTAATGAAGAGTGTTGGAGAAAGAGCAACATTTCTTACAAGAGACCATATAGTTAGTGATATCCACGCTGCATCATACAACTTTAAGAGTTAGACATTGAAAAAGATTTAGTTGTACGGAGTTTGGCAACACAACACCGTTCGAATCAGAAGAGTCCATGTTTCTGCTCCAGGGGTGCTCAGTACAAATTTACGTATTTAGGGGGAGTGGCGACTAAATCCAAAAGAATACAGTATGTCTGACGGTTAAATTAGACTAGATATTAGTAGTAAGTATATACCTATATATAATATACAATTGGAATTTAAACATCACATTGGTTTTTAAAAATACATTTTTGCGCTGTTTTCACCATCAACCAAACAAAATGCTGATGCTAGTTCTTCAGAAGCTGGCTTATTCACACCGTTTTAATGGTAGACTTACAGTTAATCTTGATAATTAACGACTAGAATATACATTAATTTTAAACAGTTAATTTTTTTTTTATAAATCGTATTCTTATATATTTTTGTTTAAGTCAATAGAAACATTCATATACTCACAGCTAGGTTAATTTGACTTCATTTCTAAAAATAACAATAACTATGCGAGGAAAGTAAAAAAATCGCGAAAACTAATAAACTAGAAATATTTTACAAACACAATAGTCTTTCAAACGTTCGGTATCTAAAAAATACCTTTAATTTATTTAAATATCGACTTAGTTTTTTAATATTTTCTTATATAAAAATATTATTTTCAATTGTTTTACTAATGTGTAAAGTTTAAAACTTTAAGTAAAGTCAAAGCGTAAGTTTGACAAATAATATTTACATGGGGAAAACAAAACACGCTCAAAATGTTCATAGAAAATAATGCTCGAACAAAACAAACATTAAATGCTTAATTTGAGCTTAAATTGTACACTGTTTAGTCGTTAGAACCTTACGAGTAAATAGTAGGTAACAAAATGAAAGAAAACATTAGTCAAAATTTTACAAAGATATGCAGTAGGGTTATATTCTAAAAATGATCATGAATCAGTGCTTTTCACTTTCACCTCCGGCGCATTTGACTTACAAATTATCTTTTGACACATTTAACTTTATATTTTATTTAAATATATTCCATGCTACTAACAAATAAAATATGTGCCAATAACTCAAAGTAAATATTACACATAAGGCCACATTTACACCACGAGAGTACCTTATTTATTAAATTAAAATTTATTTATTTATGAAAAGTGCTACAAGTATTTACATATTTCATTAATATTTCTACATTTTTTATTCGCTTTTTCTACTAGATATAAAACAATAGTTTAAAACTTGATTAATTTACAATTTATTTTAAATATGATAATCGTTTTGTTTCCTTTAAAAAATATTGACAATAATGAAAGAGATATTTTTATATTTGAGATATGTTTTAAGTGTATTTCTCACTTTTGTTTTATTTTATGACTATAAGAAGTAATGCTATATTTTTAATTGTAAAAATATTATCTATCAATAATATTGATTGAAAATGAAATGGTAGAAAAAATACAAGAATATTCAAATATTATAATGATATTAATTGGCAGTAGGTAGTTACTATTACAACTAACAATATTACTGATTTATTTTAAAATATTAGATTTATTTTAATAAAGTTTCATTATTATAAATATTATTTTAAAACAAAACGAATTGATTGCCACATTTGAAAATTGTAAAATAATCAAGTACCTATAAGGAAAGTTTAATGAAGATTTTTTTCTAAAATTCAACTGTAGCGGTTTTATTTCAACTATGGTTTGTTTTTTAAATTTACTTTATATTATTAGAACAAAAAAAATTATTTCTGTTTTTAATGTTCAATTTTTTTATGGAATTTCTATAACATCAAGTAATGCACCTCCATTTGTGGTTCCAATTGTCTTTTCAAAAGGACACTTTACTTTTAGTAAAAACTTAAATAAAAAAAATATTTTGTTGGCTTTTAATTTTTAATAAATTGAATAGGTATATAATTTGATATGATTGACATCATTGACAACCATCAGAATATATTTCGTGAGAAATATGTAGGAATATAGGAAATTAATGAAAATAATATTTCTTTCTTTGTTTGATTTTGAGTGATGAAAATAATTTTATGTAATGCAATAAGGAATAGAGATAAAAGTTTTAATAAAATTTTACAAAAGATGATCCATTTCGAAGGGAAGTTCGATACAGATTCAGAAACTTTCCTAAGGGGGGGCGAATTACCTTTTCTTAGGTAACCATAAACAATAAAATATAAAATAATGTTAACCACAAAATTTAGAATTAGAAAATATATTAAAAATTAAACTTCAAATTAATTTTTTTCCTCGGAGTTTTAATTTCCTGAATTTAGAAAAGCTACGTTAATATTTTATTTTCTAAAAAATCAGCATCAAATTGTTTCAGAACAAGAAAGTTACGCAGCTGTGTTTCCATAATTAATAACGATTAGTTCTAGAATGATCTCACTTTAAAGCGAAATAAGTTCTAACGAAGTGTAGCAAAAAAGCGTATAATAAGATTTTTTATTTCGTCAAAGAAGCGTACCGTTAAGAAAATATATTTGATCTTACACTCTGTTCAATTTGACAATTCGAGTTATAATCAAGTTGAAACAAAATCTACCATAACTGATTCCAAAAAACTCGTCATTATGTAAAAGTTTTCTTCGGAGTTTTAATTTCCTGAATTTAGAAAAGCTACGTAATATTTTATTTTCTAAAAAATCAGCATCAAATTGTTTCAGAACAAGAAAGTTAGGTAGTTGTGTTTCCATAATTCATAATTAATAACGATTAGTTCTAGAATGACCTCACTTTAAAGCGAAATAAGTTTAAACGAAGTGTAGCAAAAAGAGTATAATAAGATTTTTTATCTCGTCAAAGAAGCATACTGTTAAGAAAATATATTTGATCTTGCACTCTGTTCAATTAGATAATTCGAATTATAATCAATTTGAAACAAAATCTACCACAACTAATTCAAAAAAATCTTCATTATTATTTCCTTGAAACGACCAGTTAAATTTTATTTTCCCTATTTATTCGTGGTGTAAAAGCAGCACATCGAGTTTGCAGTCAAATCCGGGGCCAGCACATTCACGACTTCAGTTATCCACAATGAAGAGCTGAGAAGAAGAAATATTTACAGTGAGACACTGACACGCGGCAGTCACTCAGACTCGGTACACAGCACAGTTCGTGGTTTGGCGGCGGCGCGGCGCTCCGGTTACCGCAGGAAGGCCTGCGACTCCGTGGGGCCCGACATCTGCAGCAGCGTGATGATGCCGCACACCGCCACCAGGCACACGCACGGGCAGAACGTTGATGCGCAGCCTCCTCCTGCAGCTGGAATCAAACAGACATTAGTTACAATTGGGAAAAGGTGATTTTGGTGACAAAACTACAGTAAAATATCAGGAATGGACATTGTTTTTTTTTTTTTTACAAAAAAAAACATTAAACTGAATAAAAACTAACTAACCCTCAAGAAAAAAATGACAGCTGCGCGTTATGCTTACGCGCAACCAGTAATTATCCACATGCATTCTAATTGGCCAGTTGTAGTGGTGTATTGCAACGGTAGTGCGAAAGCTAGAACCTTGCAAGCTTCTACACTGCAATACAACGGCACTACCAACGCATTCTGCACAAGTTCGAATCCGAACGCTCGCGCTCAGTTACATTGGCTAAGCATTCTGCACTACAATACAACGGCACTGCAACCACACTAATCTCTATGTGAACGGTACTTTAATCATGTTAACTATGGATTGGAAAATGGATGGCTGAGCGAGCTAGCGCACATCTCTAACTCGCTGTGACGTCATTCGAACTTGAGATCGTAGGTTCAAGTCCCTGCGAACGACAACGTGTGATTTGTCATAAAATAAAAAAACACAGCTACTTGTGTATCACACTCGGATGCTACAGACTTGTCATCTATACATCTTAAATAGAAGTAGCGCTGGCATGAAACAACCGACAGTACAGCAGTTAGAACTGCGGCTCGGTGAGTTCGGTTGCCCTATGCTCCGCTTGGGAGATACAGGGACACATTATATTATTATTATTATGGTTTGCAGTTATGACAATAGATTTTAAGTATCCAGATTATTTTTCGGAGGAGTCTTCGAATACAGAGTGTCTATTTTAAGGGTACACTACTGTTACTTTGAGAACTATTAGAGATTACAGAGTTGGTTAAATTACTTATCAATTTCTATATCAAGAGATTATTTTCTCAGAACTGTACTAGCTTAGTTTAATTTATACTGATGACATATTTTTATTAAATAATAGTTCTTTATTATAAAAAATATATAAAACTGAATCCCAGGACGAAAGGCTATTGAATTCTACCTCACCGTCAAGAGTCTCATCATGATGAAGTAATAATTCTGTGATAAATAATATATTAATTATATAATATAAATAATATTTATAATAATGAAACGAGACGAGACGAGATTTTTCTTTTTCTCGTATCGTCTTATTTTTAATGCAAAATATTTTATCTCCTCTCGTTTACTTCTCCTCTCGGTCTTGAATCTCGCACAGATTTCTCGAGATTTCAAGGTCGCCATTTGTGCATAGTGTTTCCATAACTAGAGATTATTTTAATTTATTTTCTGAGAACTGTACTAGCTTAGTTTAATTTATACTGATTTAATATTTTTATTAAAAAATAGTTCTTTATTACAAAATTATAAATAAAATTGAATCGCAGGCGAAAGGTTATTGAATTCTACCTCACCGTCTCGAGTGTCATCATGATGAAGTTTTCTCTTAATTTTTCAAGTTTACAGACTAATACACTTTTTAGAAACATTTGCATGCTTTTCTCTTTACTAATATCAAATTTATTTTCTATATTTCTTTGAATAATGATGATCAATAACTTCAATAAGGCTCATATGGATGTTTTGTAGTAAGGTTTTGAACTCAAAGCCGCAATAAATGGCATTATATTTGTAATTTTAAAAGAGAACTGTTATATAATACAAAAAAAAAATAATTTTAACATATAAAAAATGAAAGCGTGGCTCCTGGCTCCTACAGAAATGGCGGATTGACAAATATCATGTAATGAAACTTGACTTCACTAATTTGTGCTCACACCCCCTCTACAGTAGTTTCAATACTATAAGATTGTTACTTATGCCTCGTATAAAAGTTTTTATTAATTTAATTAGTGGTTTACGTTTGAGGCAAAAAATCATTACTTAGAAAAGGGACATAAATTGAAAATATTGAATTTACTGCAACTTTGAATAACAAAACAAAAACTGTATTAATTGTATTGGTTGCCTGCAAAGCTACAGTTGTAAATCACTAAACTACGGTAGTAAATCTAGTTCTTTTTTGCTTTACTAAACTACAGTGAATATATATTGTCGGACTTCTAGTGATATTTACGTAAATTGTTTGAAAATATAAAAAGTTCTCAAATTTAGACGTCATTCAAATTAATTACGATCATTTTAAAAGTAGTGGAAACTAAATAGAATAACTGAGGTAATAAATGTGATAAATGATACCAACAACAATAAAACAATATGAATTTATTGGTAATATATACACTGCGAACTGTATAGATTGGTGCTTTGATAATATAAAGAAAGAAAATGTGAACAAGTAAATATGTAATTTTTGACTATAAATTATTTCAAAGAAAATTTTGAAATGGTATTCTTTGTACATACGACTGCAATTTTGTTTGAAAGCGGGATTTATGCAAGTAATGCTGTACGTATGTAAGGAATCGAGAAAATCTGACCTCGTTTTGCCTTTAAGCTATGTAATGGAAAAATATGACTTGAAAGGGAATAGTAGCAAAAGATAATCTGAATCACATTGCACTCTGCACATTGTACAAGACATCTTAATACAATTATTATCGCGTACCTTCTGTATATTTGAAAAACATTTTACATTTTAGTGAGTGTGTTTTAGTAATTCACAGACTCCATTAATTCTTATCTGATACACGTCGGACGAGCACATATTACAGATATTTATCTGTCCTGAAACTAACTGCTTCGTTTAAAATTTAAACGAGCCAACTTTACTTGGGTCTCGTTTATTTTTCCTCTCCTTTTTACAAAATAAAAACACGCGCGTTCATTATCGCCACTAAATGTATTTAAATGTTGCTGCATTTGGAAAAACTTCAGATGCGAATCGCCGTGCTGAATCCGGTGAATATGCTTTATTGTCTATTCCAATATTTGTACTTTCATGTAAAAACTACACTGCAGTAATTTACTGAAACATTTTTTATTTGAATTTTTTTGAAAGCGCAACGTTAATTATAATTTGTCGGTTCTAAATCACACGTTTTTTAATTTATGAGAGTGTGTAATGTCGAACTCTGTGATATATATTAGTGAATAATTTTATTTTTACTTGTTTTCGCATATAATTAAAATTCAAATTTATTTTTAGAATTTTCAATTTAAAATATACTTACTATTAAAAGAGAATTTTTGTTGAAAGTAATTTTAATTGGAATTAAAATTGTATTAATTAAAATATTTGAAAAAAATCATCCTGTAAGACAAAGCCATGTAGGCACGTAAAAAACTTTGATCCAATTTCTTTTCTAAAGGCTCATTCCCAGTTACTGTTTTAATTTTAAGTTGTAGTTTTAATTTTAAATTTTACTTTCAATTTATGTTTTAATTGAAGTACCAGATGTGCTGTTTCTTGCTATGTTTTAATTTTTCATTTTCATTATATTTTATATCATGACTAAGGTATTAAAATCTCTTTTTGCACATAATATTGTTTAAAGAGTGAATCTACTATTCTGATTTACTTTTTTTATATTGTTTGTTTTTTTGTTTTAATTTCCTGAATAAAGAAAATTACAGCTGCAGCAATACCACAAATTCTTCTTTTCACAGTTTCTATGTACAAAACAGCACAATCCATTTTTTATTCGATTTTGAATATTATTAATATTTATTTATGATACATAATATCAATTTTCTTCACTGAAAACTACCTACGTCCATAAAATGAAGCAGTCTCAAAATGACGTGTGTGGAATAATCAGTTTTCTAAATTTTTGTTATTGATGGGTAATAATTACAAACAATGTAACATTTTAAATTTTGTTACTTTAAATAATCGAATCATTTCTCGTTTTTTCATGATATTTTTTTCGAAAATGTGTTTTTAATTACCAGTATTTATAACTGTTTAATTGTATTGGAAATCATTGTACTACAGCTTTTAAGAAAAACCATTTATCATTTCATGAAGGGAATCTAGAACATCAAATAGAAAATTGTAGTGTGCCCAATAATTTGATTAAGAAAGAAATTTATTTCTCATGAAATCTGAGTAATTAAATGTATCACGAACAGTGAAATTACTTAGAGGAAAATAATTAAATAGGACCTAATATTAAACGCACGAACTTTTAATAGATTTTTGTCCAAATGACCAAGGAAGGTGTTATCAAAATGTCATTACCCAGATGATCAATACAATTACACAAATAGGACACGTAAATTTGTAACTCATAGGTTTAGGAGGTGGAACTTGACACCTACAACAACGACAAGGACTTTGATAATGAAAATAAACGAGGTTCACTCTTCAGTCGCTGTTGGGAACATATGCTCTCGTGTTCAGCAAAGTAGGCTATGACTGGCGAATATGGCATTTGTCAATTTATGCAATGATTCGCACCCTATGTCATTATTTATTATCATTATTCGGTTTTTAGCAACGCAATGCATACAAAACGTGACATGTATTAGTAAAACGTGGACATTAATAAGTTTTTATAGCCCTCATTATACACAATTGAATGCAATGAAATGTATTACCATTTTATAAATTATGTACTCCACGTGATCGTTTATTTCATTTGACAATAATGGAAATTAGCGTATATTTTACTCCCACGAAATTTCGGCCAGGAATGGGTACCGAAAAAATGATTGTTTTTGCAACAGTTACAAAGAATACAAATTTTGAATTATGCATTTCGACGACCTAAATATATACAATAGTATATTACATATTAAGAGTTGTTAGATGAGAATTACGCACGAAGTGGAAAAGTTACACACGAGTTTGTAATTCCATAAGTACGTAATTGCTTTACAACTTGAATTATGTAATATTATTTTTCTACAACCTGTATCTGATTGTTTTTCGATCACCAACTACAGTTCCTAAAAATAACTATGTCAACCTCAAAATAATAAATTAATATTATTTACAACCTAATAAGACAATAATATATAAAACATTTCTTGTTTATTTCTTCATTAGTAGTCATTTTTAAATTAATTACAATTACTTTTGTCTTATTTCGATAAAATTCCCTACTGTGCGATCGCGTACTTTACACACGGTCTTTCGTAATGTGACACTTAGATAACCTAGAAGTTGTATAATAATGGCTATTTACATAAGAAGTCATAGAAAAAAAGACACTATTTAGATATAAGATTTTAAAAGAATTACTTGTAATAAACTGCTCCTTCTTTTGCGAATTAAACAATTTTTTGATACAAATTCACGTCCTTAAATATACTCATTAATTTCTCTCAATACTCCTTCAATAACATAGTTTTTTAAGATTTTATCGTCAAAGAATTAATATGTTTACAGAACGGTTCTATTTATTTACAGTACTATAAAATTTTATTATATTGAATCTTTAAGAGTTAAATGAATGTCTTTTCAAATATTTATTAAGTATAATTTGAATTTAGAAGTTAGAAACATTGTAGACTGAATATTAAAATTTTGTTTATCAACATAAAACATACTACAGTAGATATGAATTATTAATATAGAGCAAGTAACGATTAAGAAACATGAGAGGAACTAAATAATTAATTGTTAATTTTATATTTAATTACTTTTTCAACAATTAGTTTTGTAATTTTTATTGTGCTACATTAAATTATTAATATTAGAAAAAAAGACAGCATATAAATATATAATGTATAAAAAAGACAGAAAAAAATTAACTCAACTGGATTCTTTTTTAACAGCAAAATTGGATGTATGCTATGTTATTTCGAAACGAATGTTGCCACATATTAACTATTAAATTATTTAACAAAATATTCCCTTGAGTGAAACTGTTTTAACATTTTGACAGTGATCAATTTGAAAAATTGCCTGTAAAATTATTAGCCAAGGGCTTTTGAGGTTCACCAGTATAGCCACAGGTTAATTTGAAACAATACCAACAGCTGAATAATGAAATTATGTTGTGCAACCGTTGATTGAAAAATATATATTTCTCAATTAAAGGTGCAACAAAAAAAAATTATTAGCGATTTTTATTTCACACTATATTATTTAGAAATGTTTTAAAATAATATGAATTTGATTTTAATTTCAGATAAAATATTAAAATGTTTTGATACAATATAACTAAATAATTAGTAAATTAAATAACAGCAATTTCCAAGCATAAAAATACGGACATCAAATCAAAAATTATAGTCGTATTGATTTTGTTTGTAATTCAGATTTCAGATGATATTTGTAAGTACTTAAAAATTAATATGAACAAGACAACAAAGTTATGAATACATGTACTCGTACATTTCTTTGACGCTAAATTATTATACTTCTTTGCAATATATATTTTAAATCCATGTTACAAATATTAATCACTTTGATAATGTAAATTATTCTCAATTAGAATATGTTGTAAAAATCAAAAATAATATTACAAACAAATATTGATTTTGCTGACACTGAAATAATTCTGAAATAAAAATAGGATCATGTAAATGAATCGTAAGTGATATAATTTTGTACTTAAATTTATGGCCATTTAAAGCGTGGTTTAAACAATATATCATATACGGAGAATAAAACTTCAGATAGTTATTTTCAATGGAGATTGTATTTTTCGACTGAATATTTAATAACTTTTATTTACGTATGTAATAAGCAAGGAAACAAAGATGGTTATTTAACGCATGTGAAAATTACAAAATGAGGCGAAGGCGAGTTTTGTAAGAGCAGAAGTATAAATAACCACCCAGTTTCCTAACGTGTTTCATATAATATTTATTCTACTTCCTTTTAAATAAGTACAAAAATGTCTTTGAAATTATGAATTTTTGACATTTTGATGACATTTGCAAAATAAACAAAAGACACAATACCAAGGCGTGCTTAATTTTTTGTGTTACTAAATTATTACAACAAAATTGTTGGTTATAAACAGATAAAAGATATAAAATAAAATTGTCATTTAAGTTTTCTGAATTGTTAAATACAAGTCTCTGTGAATCTAATAAATATAATAACTATATTACTTATATTTGTGAAGATAATAAAATCTAAATATGCTATTTTTGTTAATGTTGATGTTTCAATATGTACCTACTTTCAATTTTCATTATTTCACTACTGAAATAATGGAATCAATAACCTAACTGAAATTAGGGAAATAAAGAGTTTCATATTAAACGGAAGTAGAAATTCTTAATGCTACTAAAAAAAATTACATGAACAATAATAAACATTTTAACATGAACATAACTTATTTCTTAGTATTCACAAAAATAAAGTTGTCTGTCTTTGTTTTTATATTTGAAATTTCAGTTTGTCAACCTCACTTTTTATTTTTAATTTGATTTTACTTGATTTACTTATTTAATTTACAAGGCATATTTAAATTGTAAATCCATACTTTACCCTTTTTTTAATTAGGTTTTATTTGATTTACTTATTTAATTTAGATGGCAAACGTTAATTGTAAGTCCATACTTTGCCTATTACCATTTTTGAGATAAGTGTTTCAAACAATACTTATGGAAATTTAAGTTTCTTTTGAAAGTGATAGTTTTCATTATCGACCATGGTTAATAATAATTAATTATTGACCCAAGTGACCATGGTCACCAAGTAAGCGGTAGTGAAAAACAATTTCTCATAGCAAATAAAGGTTAATAATCTTAGGTGTCTAGGCTAGTAATGTACATGTTATTCTTTAATGATATTTAATAACCAATAATCATCCTAATGAAGACAGATTTACGTTGGAAAAGTTTATTGGAATTTATTAGAGTTTTCCTAAATGGGTAGTTATTTCAATTTTTATTTTTCAAAAGTAATAAATTTATTATAAGCGAAAGAAAAGTTGTACAACTTGAAAGTAAATAAAACGAAAGAATAAATACGAGTAAACAAAGAGTATGGTAGCTGCAGGAAAAATAAGCAATTTCGAAATGCAATCAATACTTTCAATATGGTATTTTTGAGTGAAATAAAGTCTGTTATGTTTCCCCATTCGGACGCGATATCACGGCGAGCAATTCAAACAGGAAGGGAAATACTCGTGTCCCCCATTTTTGCAGGAGTTTCAGTTCTGTAAGATATCACCGCATAATTTTATGTGGTGTGGCACAAGAGTCATGTGCCCAAGGGAGACAGTTGAACGTAGTCGTTATTCATCTGCCAAGTGGCTTCTTCTACGCGCGGAGACACGAGGAATGTTAAAACAATTCATATTTACAGACGGACTGACGATCCGACACTGGCCTGAAATGAAATTCTTTCACTGCGTATTTTCCCAACCGGCGACCTGTGTTGTTGAATTTTATTATGGTTTTGACGTTAAGAATGCTTTATTCAAATACCGATGTGACCGTTTGATGTTTCAGCTTTTTATATTACTTAATGCTTCAGGTGTTCTATATTCCTACTTACTCGCGTATGTTTAGAATGATACCGTGAGTATTTTTTAACGTGAAACATGGGATGTATCATATCCATGGTTACGACTTGATATTTAATTGACAGCAATGTATACTTGCTTGTTTCATTTAAAATGATACATTGGCAACGAATTTTACATTTGCTTTTTGGGTTATAAAATTTTCTGACAGACCTACACCAAATGCAACAAGAATTTTAAGAATCATTAATAACTTTAGAGGAAATGGTGTTGGATAAAATATATTTTATCCAACACCGTGTAATTATAACGATATAAGTATGCTGTTTTTAGATAAATAAAGTAGGTCATAAGTCACTAGTGAGCTAAATATATTAGCTCACTGTTTTTTGATTCGTATCCTAGTAACTACGTTATAAAACCTTCTCTACACTATTTTGTTCCTAAATGTCATTTCGAAATTCCATCTGTCAAAAATCTTATATGTATTTTATATCAATGATTAAAATGTGTTGGATGAAATGTTGTATGGTACACGTGTGTTAATTACCTAAGTCACTTGAAAAAATACCACCAGCTAAGCTTTTCCCACGTAACTTATCTGTAATGTAACGCACTTGTACCATAAATTACTAATATTGTTTGACATTTATTCATTAACCAAAATTTTAATTTGTTTGAGTAATTATTGCTTAGCAACTTTATACGCTCTCGGGCGATAAAAGCTAAATTACGCCTGCATTTGAGGGCGTATAAACAAGTTTATGAGTCCAAAATAAAATAAAAGTCAAAATGTACATTAATTATTATTATATTATATTAACATACCTAGGATATTGAAGAAAATTTGATGATCGACTAACGGCCTAGGCAGCCTACGAAAAAATTACCTCGAGTTAAGAGTTTGTATATATATACATAAAGCTTTACTGTGATGAATGTGACACATTTTTCATCAAACCAATGTTACTCTAAGACCATTTCTCACCTTGAAGAAGATTTCATTGAAATCAAAACGTCGGTTTTGAAATAAATTTTATCAATTGACTGACTGTCTGATTGTTTCTCTATTATACCTAGGATAGTTATGAGTATCATAGCCGCCGCAGATGTCAACTGAATTCCGAACTCGGAGAGCGAGGATTTTAAGACATCTAAAACCTGGTATGATTCATAACATCCGTGGTTTGTTCAATAGCTTACCGGTTTCACATTATTAATAAATATTATTAAATAAAGTTCTCTTGTGAGTAACATTTTCGTGATCAAGTTAGTATGGTTTGATATGATATGACAATTGCCACATGCATGTTATTTTGACAATTTTGTACGGAAAAAAATATTAACTTGTTAAAGTTACAATTATGACATAGTTACCCTGTTTAATTTTGTCCTAAAATCGGTAAATATTTTTTCCTTTAATATTTTCCGATCACTTAACTAGTAAGATCAAATACAATATAATTGTTTTTCTTTAATATGTAAGATTTATGAATAATGTTTTGAGAATCAAGTTCTTGTCAGTCAAATTAATCGAGTATTGGGTAATTTTTTTAACATAAAGTTCGATATTTATTTTTAATGGTAATTGGTACTGTTTCTTTGATACCATTACTTATAACACGAGTACTTCGGTGCAGTTAGTTAGTTAGTAGTAAAATTAGTATGTGTTAGTAAGTGACGTTGTCCAATGTACTATCATCGACCATCGCATTAACTATATTAGTTCATATTTTAAAATGAAATTTTTGTTCTTTTTCCATAATGCCCATGGGTTAATCCGACTCTGCTGTTTTTTATGTTGTAAGTATAGAAGTAATTTTATTTTTATCCTATTACGTTGCGTTTTCCAGAGCAATAGCACTTGCTGCTAATGAAAATATTTACATTATTTTATTTTCTTAAACAATTTCTGAATTTAGAGACTGACTTCTTAACCGTAAAGTTACTTTACATTTCGCGTAGTTAAATATTATTCAAATATAACAGTACGGAAACTTTTTGTTGATTTTAACTTGTTTGGGAGTATTAATAAATTGGCATACAACACGATCAGCGAAGTTGGCGTACAATGAGGGAAACCCCGAGGCGATTAATACATTATGATTGGTGTACAGAATAAAGTACATACTAGCAGCGATTGAACGTATACTCATGCAGTAATACACATTGCCATAGTTCGCCAGTCTAGATGAATATCTGCAGTGTGTACAGCTTGAAAATTAGACCATGGAATAAAAACACTTTTTTTGTAAAAACCAATCACTGCACTGTTTTGTACTTGTGAGAGAGGTGCTCACTCTCAATAAAATATTCTAATTCTTGCCGTACTGTAATTAGATCAAAATAACCCTGCGCAAAAACTGTCACCGTAATGTTTGCAATCGAGAGAAAGATACTTACTTAGTGTGAAGTATTCTAATTCTTGTCCTATAGTAATAAGTTCAAAACCATCCTATGTAAAAACCATTCGACGTAATGTTTACTACCTTGAGAAGAGTTCTCATTCATTGTGAACTGCTCTAATTCTTATCCTACTGTAATTAGTTTAGAATCACCCTTCATAGAAACAAATCACCGTATTGTTTGCTACCTAGAGAATGGTGCTCACTCATAGTGGAGTGCTCTAATTCTTGTCCAATAGTAATTAGTTTCGAATCACCTTCCGTAAAAACCAGTCACTGTAATGTTTACTACCTGAGAGAAGGGTACTCACTTACTGTGGAGTGCTCTAATTCTTGTCCTAATGTAATTAGTTCAGACTTCAGAGTCACCCTTCGTAAAAACCCGACGTCGTAGTGTTTACTACCTGAGAGAAGGGTGCTTACTCACTGTGAAGTGCTCTAATTCTTATCCTATTGTAATTCGGTCAGAATCGCCCTCCGTAAAAACCAGTCACCGTAATGTTTACTACCTGAGAGAAGGGTACTCACTTACTGTGGAGTGCTCTAATTCTTGTCCTAATGTAATTCGGTCAGAATCACCCTCCGTAAAAACCAGTCACCGTAATGTTTACTACCTGAGAGAAGGGTTTTCACTCACTGTGGAGTGCTCTAATACTTGTCCTAATATAATTAGATCAGTTACTCTCCGTAAGAAACAGGCACCGTAATATTTACTACCTGTGAAAAGGGTGCTCTAATTCATGCCCTATAGTAATAAGTTTAGAGTTAATGTGCATAAAAACCACTGACCGTAATGTTTACTATTCACTCATATGATATGCTTTAATTTTTGCCCTAATAAAGTTCGATCAAAATTACGCTTCGAAAAAAAAAACCGTAACTGTCCCAATTACGCATTTAAATTATAAATTCAAAATCGAACCAATGTTTGAAATATACTAAGGGAACATATATATTTTTTTAATTTTAATACACTTTATTTTGGATATTTTTTTAATTGGTATTAAGTAAGTATCTCAGGTTATAATTGGAGTCATCACCACAGAATAGTTACGTACAGAAGTGACACTCCGTGTGGGTGCCTTTCATGTTACCCTATTCAGTTCTATGACCTTGGATCATTGTGTAGACATTTAAATTTGTTCACTTCCTCTATCTCTCTCTAAGATGTGACGAATCTTTCCGATTTTAAATAATGAGCCCTTTAAATTTGTTCACTATCCCCATCTCTCTCTAATTTTCGTTTCTCTGTCTTACTGTCGCTTCTGCATAAACCTATTCTGTGTCATCACTTCAATCCTTCTCCAAACAATTGTTTTAGATCGGTAAAATGCCCTTACCGTTCTTAGTACTTAGTATATTATTTTAAAATACAAGTCTTATGTAAAATAGAAAATTTATTTTATTCATAGAATACAATTTAAAAAGTAATATTTTTATTTAATGGTACAAAATTTAATTAGTAAAAAGATTCGCAAATACTTTACATATAAAGTGTGAATAATATTTGTTATCAAGCAATGAAATATAAAATATGAAAGTTAGTACACATACAATATTAGTTATTTATTCATTCACATGCAATTAGTAAAAAGCCTTGCAAGTAGCACTAGTATGAGACCGCTGAAGTGTTTACCTTGCACTCGGTCCGCGCGCGAGTTGCTAGGCGGGACGGTCTCGCGCGACTCGAGCACGGGCGCCTTCTGCGGCCGGTCGCCCTCGACGCTCTCCTCGTTGCTGCGCCAGTACACCGTGGCGATGGTGGCCAGGCACTTGAGCTTCATGTCGCCGCGCTTGAAGTGCTTGGGGCGCACGCGGAACTCCAGGCCCAGCACGGCGGTCTCCAGGCCCTCGCGGCCGGTGATGATGGTGTCGGGGCCTCGCAGGAAGCTTGGGTCGGCCTGGAAGCAAATGTAAGATGTGTAGGGTGAACACATATCAATAGGCAAATGTTTAACTTTTTCATAATGTGTTTTTACTTAATAGATTTTATTTTTCTATGATTATTTATAAATGTAACAAAGGATGAAAGAATTAATGCATTCATGGCAAGGAAATTATCAGAGATCAGAATGTATTGATTTCATTCGATAGATTTTTTAACATTTAAGTTCAGTCACCAGAGAATTTATAACTATTTTATTTATTCGCAACTTTTTAGTTAATTTCCTGTGCAAAGTATAGCCACAGAGTAATAAATAAAAGAGATGTCTATCAAAAATCGACAAATGATTAACTTTTGTGATAAAATTAAAAAATGTACTCGCAAAATTGGTAGATTTCATAGATTTCATTTCATTGCTTCGTTATTATGTTATATCTGAAAAACAACTTTTAATTTTGGGGACAAAATAAGAGTTTAATTTATATAGAAAAATCCCAAACCAGGAAAGAATTAATTCAAACATTACGAGCCAAATCTGATATTCTTCAGCTACTTCTTAGATTAAATTTTAGAAATTAAGTTTTAGTTCAAAATAATTACATAAATAAAAGAAAGTGTAATCATGGGTTGTTGTACGACATTCAATATCGCCCAAAAATGTTGAGTTTCGTTCTATAAGGTATTTTCGACTTAAAATTACCTAAAGGGATGTATACACCTTTAAGCAGTGGGTATTGAATCTCAGTACATCCTGTATAATGAATCGCAGGACATTCTGTATAATAATTGATTTATAACTTTTGTCCCACAATTTTCATTTCTGATTGAATATATTGTAAATAAGTTTTGATCTGGAGTCCAATATATTTGTTTTTTGTTTTTTATATTTTGTATTTACAAATTGTGAATAAAGTGATATTTTGCATAATGCTATAATAATGTATTATATTTTTATAGGTATGTTAACGGGCATTTACAAAAAGTTAACATTTTCAGAAATAGATCAAAGTGTAACAAAATAAATCAACAAAACCGAAAAATATCAAGCGTAGATTTATGTTCAAATTTAAACAGGAAACAAAATAGTAATTGGTAAATCTAACGGAAACGAGATATAGTTTTACGATTGGTAAAATAATAACATTACAAATATCATGAAACCATAAATTCTGGCTGGGAATTTATAGTTTTTTAAATACCGTAAAAAATAAACAAGGTAATTTAGCATTCGAATACAATAATTTAATTCATTTAAGTTGCAAAAATAAAAATTAGTAATATTGCCAGAAAAAATATAATACATATAGTTGATTTTTAAATGAAATTCTAGGTAGTGTTCCATTGTTAACGACGTTGTATGATTCCATTAGCCGAAATTGTAATGTATAACGGATGAGGTAATAAAATCGGTCCTAAGTGTGTAATTGTTATTAAAGTTATGGAGAAATTTAAGTGGTAATAACGGAAACGAATCGCGTTTGTCCAAATTTCTAAAATTAAGGTCCGGAGTACGATAGCATCTACAAGATGTGGAAGTAGATGGCAGAACGCTATATTACAATTCGCTGACGTCACAAGTACGGAAATGTCACAGAAAGGTCAATCTGACCTCCGGAACAATGTGGACTGGAACCGCTCAGGCATTCATCATGAAATACTAACGTTGTTCACGATACTTCCCGCAAATTCATCAACTCCTTGTACCTACACTCAGAATGCTCCATTATACACTATTCTTGCATACTTTATTACTTCCTGAGTGCTCAATAAATGTAATTATTTAATGTTCCTAACGTTCAGTTCGAATGGAACCATTACAATTAATTTATTGAATGTAAAATTATCTTTGATGTTACATCGTGAACTTTCTATTATAAATTTATAATGAAAATCAATCATTATTATAGTTTGACATTAAGGTAATTCGTTTGGAGAGACAAGAATTAGATCTTGATATAGATATGATAAAATGATTTATTTCTTAATTTCTATACAGGAAATTCTTTCCCTTGTCATTAAATAAGATTGTATAAAATTGTTTTGATAATTAATTGTCGTAAACAAAACAAAGGATAAGTACTATACGTGAAATAAGAGATGAGTTATGACCAGGGCCGTATTTATTATTATTTTAAAAGAAGGTATTTTTTAAAGTTGCAGTCATTTAATAAAATCCAGGATTATACAAAGAGAGCGGCTGCTTTCGTTGCAATTTGGTTCAATATTTATAGATTTACTGATCTGTAAGACTTACATATTTGTTCAGAATTGAGCCCTGACTGTGAAACATAAAACATTGAAAGCAAAGCCAATGATACAATTAACTATTTGTACAGTACAGTTATTCAGTTACCTTATTCTTATAAACAAACATGTTAAAAAATTGTTTAAAGAACTGCAACATACTATTGCTTTGCATATCAGTAAAGAGTAAGGTCTAAATTTAATAAAATTGTGATGCGCTTTATAGGTAATAGTGATTAAACATTCTTCGGTAGCTCATCTTTAATTTCGCATACAGCATTGGTGTTGCACAATTAGAATTGTGACATATATGGCAAGTAAAAATAATTCAAAAGTCAATCATTTACGTTGATAAATGAAGTGTAAATGATTTGATAATAAGCCAGACTGATGGCAAACATGTACTGGTGGATACATTAGTAAATATAACCAATAATGAATGTGTAGTAATGAAATGTGGTGTACTTACAGGTTCCCCATTGATGAACCAATTCAGTTGTGCAGCAGGTTTCGACCGGCCTGAAGTGCAGTTGACGCGAACTGTGTCACCAATCTGATACCGAGGTTTACCGCCGGATATGGTTGGCCCAGATTCGGGAAGAGCTGAAACCAAATTCCATTATTAGCTAAAATCATTTAGTTATATATTTTACTATTACTTTATGAATCTTTTAAAAATGATAAAACCATTCTGTTACCATTATTTTTATTTTAACTAAATTTTGGTACTTGACTTGTTTTGGAGTGCAAGAAGTACCATCCTTTTTAAAATTGATATTTAACGATTTTATCGGGAAACTCTTAACATCTTCAATATTTAAGGGTTGTTCAGTCAATGATTCTGATAAAAACTAATAAGTTTATAAAAAGCAATTTAAAACAAAATTTTATCTTGTTTAGAAATTGGATGAATAGCCAATGCAAGGGAGTTTGAATTAAATGAAAAGTAGCTTTCTATTTTCGTGCTATGAAAGTGATTACTCTGGTATAATTCACTTCAAAGCTTTCTGAAAGGCAGTATACTTCTTAAAATATTTAAAATTAAGTAAATATTATACTAAGAAATTGGTTGAACTACGTGTAATTGAAAATGCATCTGAGTTACAATTTTTTGTAGCTATTAATATGTCTAGGATAGTTATTAGAATTTTAATACATCTAAGGCCTGGTATGATACATAACATCCGTGGTTTGTTCAATAGGTTACCGATTTCACGTTATTAATATGAATTATTTTATAAAATTCTCTTGTGAGTAATAATTTCATGATCAAGTCTGAATGGGTTGATGTGACGGCCATATTATCCGATTGTCTCATCAGAGTCATGGTTACATTTTATTGATATCAAAAATGTTATGTTTGAACTGTTGTCTTTAGGGATGCTATGAATTTAATTGGTAAAATTTACTCATAATTCCTGCGAAGTAACGACAACTCGGGTCAAAAATGACTGTTAAAACATTCCAGTTTCGCTAAATATCATTTTTGACACTCGTTTATCTCTTACTAAACAAAAACTATTTGTAATTTTTTCCAATAAATTCATGGCTCTTATTGTATTAATTACTTATGATTACTTACAATTATAGCAAATAAATTTATATATGGGATGGAAATATCTATATTAAAATAATATGAATGTATTGATTGCATTTCGGTAGTTTTCCAATCATTTAAGCTGAATGTCACCAAAGAATATTTAACAAATTTATTTATTCGGAACGTTTAAGTTAATTTCCCTTGTTAAGACAAAATGCCAGTTGAAATACACTGGGAGTGGAAAGAGGAAAGTTGTGTAAGTTGTGCAAAGTATAGCCATAGAGCAATAAATAAAAGAGATGTCTAACAAGAACCATATTTAAAGCAAGTGTCATGGCAGTTATTTGTATTGTAAAGGTTATAATGCCATGGTGTCCGGAACTGGCGGAGTTGGCTTGTGCCCGTAGCTTGACTATTCGCATTTTCTCATTTCAATTTCATTTGTTTATCCGCCTTGGGCGCTGGAGTTCGTCGTTGTTTGTAAATCATTTGTTTCCGCGGCTCAGTGTGCACTACCCATTCCGTGTTCGTGTTCCAGCTCGCTCGGGCGTCTTTTCTTCCCCGCTAACTGAATTACCGCCAGAGCGTATTAGCTGAAGGTTTGTGCTCGCTGATCAACTTTCTGTTTTTTGCTCCATGTTTTTCATTTGGATCTGGATACGGATCGGGGATTTGGACATTGGATGCGCGCAACCAGAACAACTCAGGGAGAGACTTAGTAAAATATATTCAATTACGGTTGCATTTTACATTTAAAAAGAAATGAAATTTCGAATAATGGAATAAAAAGAAGGGTGTATAATTAATCCATTACTAATTTACTTCAAATCTTGCTTGGATTTTCGTTTCAGATTATAAAAGCATTGTATTCTTATAATTGAGCTGATGAATATAATGAATGACATGACCTACATTCAACTTCAGTCAAATATGCTTTCAGAAGCACATTTTTAATTCGTATGTGTCTCAGAAACAACTATTAATTGGAATTCTTTGTTTAGTTTCTAGACTTCATTTATTGAAAGAAAGGTGACATTTGCAGATCGCTTGAAAATAAAACGCATTTTCGTCGCCGTGATAACTGTGATAATAATCTTTTTAGGCATTACATATTCCATCCCCAAGAGCTATAATACTGTACTTCGTTTATTGTATCTACAAACTCAATAATTAACATTATACTGTTTCTGCCAAACCATTATTTTGTTGATTTGTTTTCAGTGAAATGATAGAATAACAAAGTAATTCTTCTTCGATTGTTTCAGATCAAATCGATCCTTGGTCTTCTCATTCGTCTCGATTTTTGAAAAGGAACTTCACTGCTCGACTTTTAATAGTTCTAGCGTTCATTTTTATAGCTTTCAATTTTGACTTGGTGTCCCAATAAATATTTCTATTTTAAGAGATCTTTTCGGGAACTCGAATATCAGACATTCCTTGGACATGTGTACTATGAATAAATATGAATAAATGCAACTCTAGTTTTGTGATGTAAATGAAGACAAACATAAAGTAACATTATTTTTTTTATAATTGGGTCATAATACATTCTCTAGACATATCTTGTTTAAAATAGTCATATGATTAATAACATTTGACAAATTTTCCTCAAAGACATGTGAGGTTTAGTATTTTAAAGAGAAAGAATTTTTCTTTTTACTAATTACCTAGAGACTTACTATTATCAGTGAGTATAAAGTAATTATACATAGCTTTATACTCACTGCTATTATTAACCTTTATTGGACATGAGAAGATAATGTTCATGTCAAAATGTTTGTTATTGTCAATATAGTTTTGGATTGGGATTGAAGTGCTAGTAGTGAAGCAATACTATATATACCACGGTTGAGAAGACCAGCGCTTTATGTCCCTCGGTTGTTTCGCACCTCGGCGCTAGGTCAGTAATGACAATCTTTTTTACTAGTAGCCTAGATACCCACTATTGTTAACCTTTATTGGACACGAGAAAATGTTTTTGACTATTTTAGTAGAATTGAGGTTGAAATGCTAGAGTGAAAAAAATAATATATTCCACGGTTGAGAAGACGTTGGGATACAACTTGGTGCTACGTCAATAATGATAGTCTTCTCAACCTTGGTGTATAATAATTACTGATTGATATATGCAGCCCAAAAAGTTGTTGGAATTCAATCAAAATTTATGTATTTATTTACAATTCTAAGGCCCACATTGATTATGACAATTTATTATTTTAAATTGATACCTGAGCTAGTGATATTGATGAGATGAAAGGTGACCTAATAAAACAGTGGTGCTAATGAAAAATGGTGAGTTTAACACTGGCGATGTGTAGGGTAATTAAAATATGAATGAGGTATTGTTGGTATTATTGATTGGGAGTTATGGGCACGGAGGCGATGTCCAGAGCAGCGGGCGCCGTTGTGTTTTTGTTGGTGTTGCGGGCCGCGAGTGTTTTGTTCGCCTGTTTCCGGTTCAGTACTTGCAATTTATTGCGATTGTACCGGCGCTGGACCAGCGTCGCATTCATTTACGTCAGCCTGTCGGCGGAGAGGGACCCAATTGCTCTCTGCCTCACACCAGCCTTCTATTTCTATTTCTTTACTACTGACGAGATGTGTTGGCTTAATAAGTTTTTCACGCCAGCGCTTTGTTATCTTCAACGTCTATCGATCGTCTTCTTCCAACTAAATAACATTATTACAATACTCTGTAATTTGTTGTTTTACTTAAAAACATTTTTCAAACGCAAAAGCTTTTATCATAAATTAACTTTAATTATATTTATCTACGTAAACAACATTTTTTTTATTTATTTTACTTTTTGTTGTATGAAATGGTTTGAATCTTTTCTTTACGGGAGACGGCAGCAGGTATATTACAAACAAGTCGAGACACATTTAGTCACCCTTCTTCTGTACTGACGCATCAAAGTCGCCAGAATATTCGAGAGTTTAATTGCTCGGGTATATAAACCACGTAGAAAAGACCGCGGAGACAGTCTTGGAGCCATGAACATAAATACTTATATTTGCTTATTTCTAGTGTTATCTATTTTTATTATTTTTTTGCATTTTTTTATTTGTTCATTAAACTTAGTTTTATAAATATTCATGTTTCAATTATTTTACACTTAACCCAAGTAAATAAATAAACATTACAATTCATTTCTGTGAATGTTTCGTTACATTAATGGAAACGAGAATGATAAAGGGACATGACATAAAGTATCAGAACCTTACTCGAAATTGGAGCCTGAAAACCTGACCCTTTATATGCTGAAAGTTCAAAAGATACTATCCATTACACTACATCGGTGGGAATAATTTTTAAATCAAATCTCAACTTAACTCATACTTTTTTTACGACCACCACAAATAATAGTGGAGTTATTGTAATCACACCGATAGTGCAATTTTGAGAACGGATGTGCACCAATTATTATAGTCTTTGACTATTGACAGCGTGACGAACACATCAGTGGCATATATTTTTGGCCAAAAATCGGTGAAACATTGAAACGACTAGGAAGTTCTTGTACTTTATGCAAGTAATAAAATTAATTTGAGAAAAAAACGGAAACCTCATTATTTGGACTTGATTTGGCCTATTTTCCATAATGTAATGATGGCATACTATGTAAAATGCTTTGTAGAAAAATGTTAAATACACTTCCTCTGGCAATTGTTAATAAAACCTTATCAAATCCTGTGTCGATAATAAAAGATTAAATATGAAATTTCATTAAAATTCGATTAGCTGAATTTGCTCGACATGGTTAACATATGATCTGTGGACGAACGGATAGATATCTCGTTAAAAACAGACAAAACATAATATAATAAACCTCAATTCAAAATGTCAAACTAGGTACAATTACAATACTTCGGTAATACATGAAATATGAAATGGCCAAATGTATTTCAAATGTAATCATTCTAGTAGTTCATTTGTATCTGCCATTCTCATTTTAGCACTAATCAAATATATCGATTGTGTTAATAATTTATAAATTTCGAAACAATTAAATTTTAACCACAGTTAATGGATATCCTTTTCATTGTTTTGATTTAGATTTTGTTCCTTAAAAAATAATGTTTTTTCGGTTCAGTTCCAAGTGGCAGGTTTTTAATATTTTATAATGCAATGTTTCGGAAACGAAATAAAATCGATTTTTTTAGTATAGTTCTGGTTTTCTGGTTTAGGGTAGCGTTGGGCATCCATTATGTAATGAAGTGTCACATTCTATGAACTCATAAATTTCAGCCATGTCGCGTGCCACTGAATGAAAAGGCAGAGAAGTTGAAATAAAAAAAAATGTTAAAAAATAAATAGTATTATTTAGATCCCTAAAATTAAATCTCATTTGGTACGATAAAATTTTACTTGTTAGAACAAGGTTAAGAATAAATGAAGGTAGAGTATATGGTTTTCGAGAAGGAAGATCTTGCACAAGAAATAAACACAATCAAGATAACTATTGAGCAAATGATGGAATTCGAAGAAATGCTTTACTTTAATACCTAATGTTTATAGATAATGAAATCTTTCAGGATACATAACTCTAAAATCCTTTGAAATATTTACTGTAAATCTTTTTACTAAATTCTTAAAATTTCTAGAATCTGGCAACACTGATTTGTGCTAAAATCTGTAGCGTGCCATTTCAAAACTCAAAAGTCATTTCGTGTCACTTAGTTGGCTACTGACCGCTGGTTTAGGGCATTTGGGGTTCGATTCCCAGCGTCATCAACTATTTTTCAAATCAAAATAAAGGGATGTAGGTCCCTTTTAATAGCTGTAGGATGATAACATACTCCATCGAAAATATTAGTAAAACCTGTAAGGGAATAGATGAAGTACACCTGAAGTCAAAACTCACCCAAGGTTGTAGCGCCAATGATTTCAGAGCTCCGACAAAAAACGGTTTTTTTAGTTATCCGAAAAACTAAAACTAAAAAAAACCGTCCGAACCACAACCAAAGATAAATTTTTGCTAATATTTGTAGTAAATATATGAATAGATAAAATGGGTCGCTGTGACAACTCTGATGATAATAATCTATTGATGTTTTCATTAACAATTATATTGATAGGTAAATCAAATTTCCTGGATGTAGGTCCCTTTCAATTGCTTTAGGATGATAACATACTCCATCGAAAATATTAGTAAAACTTGTAAGGGAATAGATGAAGTACACCTGAAGTCAAAACTCACCTAAGGTTGTAGCGCCAAATATTTCTGAGCTGCAGCATAAACGGTTTTTTAGTTTTCGTTTTCCGGATAAGTCCGAACCACAACCAAAGATAAATTTTTGCTAATATTTGCAGTAAATATATGAATAGATAAAACTGGTATATCCGCATCGATCTTGTGGTTGGAGCCGCAATGCTTGTGGTGTTTAAATTTGCGCTTTTGATTTCTCTATTTGTCTAGCTCTTTAATGTTCTTTGTGGATATCCATTAAACTCGGCGAATATTCTCATTGCATTCTGCTCCGCATTTGCCATGTCACCAGCGTGCCCCGCTATCCTCATACCGTTTACCCTTTATAGCTTCGCTCTTGTTACATATTTCACTACATTTCCAAGCCATAGCAGCAACATGTTGTTTATCGAATGCCGTTTCTCCGAATTTAAAATTTAAATGCGTCTAAGTAGCAAGAATTCGATTTAGAATTACGACTTCGGAGTTGTTTTTATTTTCGATCATTTCCATGCCTATAAAGCGGATAATAACACTATACATTATTAATTTATTACTAAGTACGATTATTTTTTTTAAAGGTATAATGTATCTAATGTTTGTGTGTGTACTAAATAAACAGATTTTATCTTTTTCAAACATGTTATTTGGTAGTAAAGTATAGAAGCATTTAACCTGAATCAATAAATAAAAGCAAATATCCTTAAATAGCTATTTTAAAATTGGAAAAATTAATTCCGAAAAATAGTAATTCTTTGGTTGTATCAACCTGATTTTTATTATTATAAACATTGTCACAAACCCCATTTTTGTCCTAAAATTCGAAAAGCGATTGAAAAGTTCCGGAAATATGTATATCAAATGACAAAGTTATATTCCATTTTGGTTGTAGTTTATGAATTCAATGATTTATAGTAACATGGGTATTTCCTTTTATTTGTATCACTATATTCACAGTTAAAAATAATGCATTCATTTGTCTGTACAGTACTGCGTATTTGTTACAACCTTTTTTGAATAATTTTTAAGGAATTTCTAGTAATTTGTTTAATAAGATGTATATTTTAATTTTGTTACATGCTCAAAATTATCCCCGTCCGAAAAAAAAAGAAGGATTTGGCTTTATCCCGTGAGATACTTTAAAATTCAATTTTCCCGCTAACATTAAATTTCATTTAAAATAGCACTTTGTAAAGTAACTTGTTATGGGTATGGGATCAACAATTGTGACCCGAATTGATATATACAAGTATATATTCCTGTTCTTAAGTCGTAATTTAACAAGAGTATTAAATTTTTATTGTAATAACGCTTAAATTATTATTTTCATAATTTCTTAAGCTAAGTCACAGGCCATTATGTTGGCCATAACATAGATGCATAAATCAGCTTTAACATATTCCTTCAAAGCGTAAAAAAAGACGTGTAAACGATTATCGTTTGTGTGAAGAGAAAATGTTGTAATTTTACGAGAGTATTCAATTTTTATTGTAATAACTCTTAAATTCTTATTTTCATAATTTCTTAAGTTAAATTACTTTGGTCACAGACCATTATGTGAGCTTCAACATGCATAAATCAGCTTTCAACATATTCCTTCAAAGCGTAAAAAAGCGGCGTGTGAAAGATTTTCATTTGTGTGAAGGGAAAATGGAAGAGAGGCGAATGAAGTTGTTTCTGTGTGCGACCTATGGGACGCATCGCCGCTAAGGGTCGCTCGAGGGTCAGTCCGGCTCAGCGCAGTCCTGCTATGAGTGATGTCCTTTTAAAGTGGCCACTGTGCTCTATAAGCGCTGACCACTCAATATAGAACACACAAACCGCCCAATATTGTCAGCAGTTTTTTAAAACATTGCAGGACATGTCCCGGTGATAAATACGACTTGAAAACTATGATTGTTCATCTGTTTTACCCCACCAGGCTGTTTTTGTTTGAATAGAACAATGGAAGGGTCATTATGTTGCTATGTTTTTAACTAATCGACTAAAGTAAACAATATTGATCTTCTGTTCAAATTAAGCTGTTTAGCCTACATTAAAAGATCTTATCACGGTTTTATAAATATGATCGTAAATATTTAATTAGAATAAAATATCTATGTATGATGTTTCTTTTAATCTACCATTGTTTTTATAATTGTAATATCTTCATGTTCTAACATTTGTCCTAGTTTTCGATAATTGCTTTATTTCCATTTTAAAAAAGAATTTTACCAATAGCTACCAACAGCGTATTTATAGGGGATTTGGAAGATATATCTAAAACTAATATAGAATGGTAATATTAAAAAATTGTAGTCTTTGTCGAACATATCATTGGAAGTGAAATATAAGTAATTAGTAGTTCAAAATAAAATATTTGTGTTTCTATATAGACTTTTTATATCAATATATATGCACATTTATGTATTTTCTAATTCCATTTAGGATTTAACCCGATACCTGTGTGTAGTTATTGTATATTGTCAATAAATATGTTTGTTATTGTATGAATTAATAATTATTTCTGTAAATTTATTATGATTGTTGATTCTGCAAAAAATAATTGCAGGTACAATTTGTGGATTTGTTATTTTACAAGTGATAATGATGATGTAGCACGATCACATTGATTGATTAAAAACATCAGCAAATGATTTGAAAGAAAACAATGTCGATTAAATGACCAACCAATACAATTTCCAGCTCCAGTTCATTATCTAATTACATACTATTTACATTTTGATGGACCATTACAGTACTGCAAAACTGTTATCATGTAATCAGTAATCACTGTCAGAAGGGCACAGCTATCATAAAAGTTTCACGAGCTTAAAAGCAATTATCAATTTATCAGATGTGATATTCGAAACTGGCGAAATATGCCAATATCTCACAGTGGAAATGTAATCCAAGCAGCGAAATAATACAAAATAATTGGAGCAGTCATGTCGTCAGCATGAAGGGCCGATGTCGCTATGTACTCCACTAACGAAATTATCTCGATGGACGGCAAAAACCCAGACGTTAATTCGCGTTAATGCATATTTCCACTGCGAATACTCTGTGGCAAGCGCGCGATATTCAATCTACTCCCAAATTTGTGATACTCACGCGCGGTTTTTTGGCAAAGGGAAACAGAGCTAAACAAATCAGATTACAGGATGTAGTTTCGCTGTACTGGATTATCTATATCAATAAAACAGAATCTATAGCAATCTACATCATATTTACTGGTTCAATTCTCAAAAGAATTTATTTCAGAACAAAGGAGATTATTAAAATTTATAGTTTTTACTTCCTGATCTATGATTGAAAAAAAATTCTCGATGACATTTTTTACTTACATAGTAAAGAAAGTACCTATTGTAATTGCGAAAAATTTTGATATCTATTTCAGTTAGGGCCCGCATCAAGTTAATAATTTTGTCAACAATTTACGAGGAAAATAAGAAAAAGACAACCTATAACACAAATTTTGTGTTTATCAATACAGATTTGGGTTTATTCTACTGGATAATTAGACATTAAGAAAAAACTTTTGGTATAGCAGTCATTTAATAAAATCTACTAATACACCATTGTTTTGAATGTAACTCAGTCTTCAACAGTTAAAAGATGGTATTAAAAATTATTCAAGTATTTGTTAGATTAAAAATTCATTAAAAAAATCATAAAATATATATTTTTCAATTTTTATTCCATGTTGAAAAAGAGCCTGACTTTTGCCCAAAAAAAAATCATCATCATTCGATTGCATATGATGTTGAATATTTCAGATGTTTTTAAATATTAGCAGAAAAAAGTTTATTCAAAGATTATTAGAGGTAATAGAATCTAATTAAATATGAACCCTATTTATTATTTTTTTCATATATATAGAATAATCTTATATACTATTTTAATCATCATCATCATCAATGGCACAACATTCCTATGTGGAACAAGGCCTCAAGTACCTGAAGTACTTGTTTCGTGACATGTTTTACTTGCATTTTAGAGATGCAGGTTGTCAGCCTACAGTCTCTGCAAGGCCAGCACACACCGAGCCGTTGTGCGGCAACCCATCCAATTGGACAGGGCGGGCTATGTTGCTTATCTACACGATCAGACAAGACACGTCACGACCACATAACCGTACTGGCTGACATACTATTTTAATACTAATTTAAAACAATAAAAATTCTTTTGAATAAGAATTGTTTTCAAGTTAAGATTTACAAATCTGGCAACATTTTAAAAATTTATTAAAATACTTTCATGTTTTATTAACTTTTTCTTCAAGGAAAAAGCAAAAGCAGAGGACAATGTCCTTTAGAAGTCGTTTTGTTTATTTACTGTTAACAAATTCATCGTGGAATGATATTCATTTTTTATACTTTCTTTCAGAAAATGTATACTTTACATGGTATTTTTTCTTTATGACTGTAAACTTATTATTTTAGATCTATTAATAATAGCGAAACATAAATATATATCTTTCCCTCTATAAAATTTATATGTATGACAAACAACTTCTAGATATATTATTGACTTTGAAACTGAATACAGGTTTTTTCCTAACATTTGAAGAGTTTGAATATATTTAATCAAATTAGATAAAATCTTCAAATAAGAGAAACAATCCCAATGTTTTGAAAGAGACCACAGTTGAAGAAAGTACAGCTTTCTATGTATATCGTGAAAAAATATTTTTTTGAATGGATTTGCTTTCGTGTTTTATGGTGAAATAATGAGACTTTTATTCTTGCAGTAATATTTAATAACAACAATAACATATACCTACACATTTCACCAAATCAGAAAATAAAATTTTAGTTTAGAAGTCTGAAATAATTCCTGCTGTATTGTAAATTGCAGTAGTTTTGTTGGTAATAACTTTTACACCGAAAGTGCAATACCTACTTGAATTACAAATCAATAATGCAAAATCGTAAAACAAAGCAAATAAAAATCCTATTATTTCCAACGAACGACCATTGGTTAGAAAGACCCCAGCAGTGTACGTTCTACAGCAAACAGTGATTCATTTACAATTACATAACTCCGGTCGTTGTAACACGTGTGCGATTGAATTTTGCACGCAGGGCCGGTGTAGGGGTTGCCGACATCGAATGAATTTTAATTCTCCGCAAGGGACAGCGTTTTTCCGTTTAGCAAGCATATCGTCCACGGGAATGAATTGTTGTGCTACTGGCACGCCTCAGGAGGATCATTCACGCCTCAGTGCCGTGCGTTATGAGAGCAATTTGACACACAACACGAACCAATTATTTATAGAAACGATTCTCCACTACGCCAAAAAAACATTTTTAACGGAATATTCCATGGAAACGTTAATCTACCGTTTTTTATTTTTAAACTATTTTAAATACTTTATGGAAACAAATTTTCTGACATTAACCCAGAACATGTTTTAAAAATTGTTCCTGTAAAAATAATAGCTAACTTGTAAAAATTTACAAGTAGTTGCATTGTCTATATTATTAAAAGTTTTTTTGTTACTGTCATAAATTTTTAATAAAACATTAGCAACTGTCAGGATTTAGTTCTAATATTTATTTTATTTTCAAGGAAATAACATATAAACTATTTTCTACTTCCTTTTAATAAGGAACTCTTCATTTCACTAATTTCAGTTAGTTTATTCATTCCCTTATTTCACTTGTGAAATAATGAGATCATTATTAAAACTTTTGTATTGATGACTTATTTTTTTTCTACTAAAATACTATTGTTGCACTATGAAAATTTTACGATCTCTAGAATTGCATTTGTAATGTTTAGTTACTCATTATAATAAACCAAAAGGAAATAGTACTTAAGCGGAAGCTTCAAACCGTTTTTCTTGAAACAAACATATAAATATTTAATTAAATTTCTTAACAGTTAAATTCGAAATTTTCTTCATATATTTTATTACACTAAGGACGTAAAATAATAATAAAAAATAAATAAAATGTGGCAGAAGAAAACTTTAGCAATATTGAAATTTTTCTACATAAATAATACTAGGTACAGTTTGTAGCGTGTACTTTACAAAGTTCATAATTAATTTTACAGAGTAGATACTAGACATTGAGAAAATGAATGGTAACCTATAAACTATAACCTATATAATTGCCTAGCTTAATCGATTTAACCTTTGTGCTGGACAATATATCAAGCCTTAATGGATTTGATTTGTTATTAGTTTTAATGTTAATGTATAATTTATTTATACAAAACTAACTTTGAAGGGCTCTAAAATTAAATAATATAGATACAGAGTCTAAACATTGATTTTCTATGTTTATTTATCTATTTATAAATTTAGTTTTTAAATTTTGGCGCCCCATTAAACCAGGCGCCCTAAGCAAGTGTCCAATGGCTCCCGCCTTAAGCCGAATGTAAGATCTTTGAGGTCAAATACCAATGTTTCGACTGTAAATCAGTCTTCATCATGATGATTAAAATATTATCAAGTAAATCATGTAAATTATTTTACAGATATCTTTCGTCAAACAGATAAAACAAACACACGTACATATTGCAACTCCAAAAAATACCTTCTTTTATTAATATACAGTCAATAAAATCAATCCTACATTCAATTTTGCCAACTATTAATGAAATATAAATACTATTGAAATAAAATTCGTCATAAAACGGAATCAACTTGAAGAAAAAAATCTCCTAAATTAAATTTGTGAAAATTATATTTCCTGCTTATATGAAAGCATTATATTTAAAAATTTGAATGGGGTTTAATGTTGTAATTTGGATTTTTGTTTAAAGTTGACATATAAAATTGTGTGTGTTTATGCATAAATTAAGTAGTCGCGTATTTTCCGATGGTAAGCCTGGTTGTTTGGAATTTTCCTCGGTGGCTTTAGCGCGACACAAACTGCATGCATACATCAACAAGCTAACAACATAACCGCGGAAGGAAACAGCAAAAGAAGCAAAAAACTAGCGGGTACACAACGGGCTAGCGGTAGCGCACTAGCTACACGCTATCAATTTCGCTAAAAATTGAATCCATCCCGTCGGAGACGATCTTTTAATGCTCGGTGCTTTCTTCGGCAATTTGTGCGATGCAGATAGTGCCACCGTCACTCTGAATAAACACGCTGCAAATAAAAACAACGCCCAATGCAGGCGACCAACTCACAAAGAATTTATCGTCCATGAACGAGCAATTTGATACTGACGACTATAGCTGCCATACTTTATTTTACTATTGTGCTCTACGTAATTCAGCTCAAATAAAAAATAAGGTATGTTATTTTTATAAGGTAATTAATAATATTTGTATTTTAGCAGGTAATTACCAATTACAGAATAAGGTACTTATATTTTAAAACTATTTTTTATTTATATTTTTTTTATGAATATTTATTTCAAATTTAAGAAAAAAAAGAAGTTATTTTAACGCTATAATTACGAAATAAAATGACGCCATTATAACGTAATGTAACGTTTAAGTTATATAACGTTATATATCTAAGGAATTATTTTTTTTTTATAACATTATGAAATAACGTAGCCTTATGTTATCGTTATCCCATCCCTGATTAAAATTTAAATAAAAAAAAATATTTTCTGTTCCCCTCATAATCCGTTACCCAATTAAATATTTAAATTTCACAACTATAACAGGCGTTGCTTACTTTTAACGTTTATCAAAATATGTGACAAGTAATTAATTGAAAAACAAATACAATAAGCAGTCGTGATCATGTCGGCAAGAATTGGCGATAAAATTCAGGTCACTAGTGGTATTTTATGTATGGAGTATGTACATAATTATTAATATATTATATGAAATCAATATAAATTTCAATGAGAGTATTAAATTTTTAAATCAAAATGATAAATATTGAAGCTGACAAATATAATTATAATCCATTAACGTTTATAGATAAAAAATTGTAAAATAATAAGAGTATTTTTGAATTTAGATAAAACAAATATATTTGTTTTGAACTAACAAAATAATTTAAATTAAATTTACTTTATTTTAATTTTATTAGTATTCCAGCAATAATAATAACACATTTAAATAATTATTTACAAATTTAAATATGTTTTCAGTTGTAGTACATTGTGAAAATTCAGTATTAATATATTTACATTTCACCATGACAAACATGAACTAATTAATTATATGTATAAATATATTAGCTGTGTAATAACATAATGCAATACACAATTTTTGAATTTTTCTGCTTCCTGCAAACAAAATAATTTTACAAACTTTTGAAAACTTGTGTGCATATTTTATTAAATTACGCCTTGGTTATTATCCTGAAATTTTTCTTTTTGTGTCGTAAAACCAGTGAAGTTTCTTTTAAACATATACTGAATCAATGGTAAGTTCTCTTGTTTTAAAAGTTTTAGTACAGCTATGTAAAATACTCGCATAGTGATAACAAGTTTGTGAAAGAATGGCAGGAATTCGTAATGCCCGTTTTAGGTGCTTCGTATATTTCCAGAGTTGTGCCTCTGACTTCGCGATCCGAAGCCTTACGAGCTGTAAATTTAACTTTGTACCTAACTGTAATCACAATTCAACTACTAACACAAAAAATTTATACTATTTCCAAAGTAATTTCTTAATTTATATTACTGCTGTTTTCTATTGTTACTTTTATTTTTAAATAACTACAAAAAGTTTCTACAAAACTTCTATAAAACTTTTTTTAGAAATGTGTACCTGTATTCGGAATTCTAAGTACTTATGTTTTACTAAAAAAAAAAACAAATGTTTATATATCTTACCAAATAAAAAAATCAATTCATATTATTAATTAGTGAAGTTTAGAATTCGTTAATAAATTATTTGTTTTTTAAAAACTCATTTTTTATGAATACAATTAAATAACTGAATTAAATAATTTTAGTATTCTCTTTTATGTTTATTACATAGTTTTTATTGTGCCGCAATTTGGCGTCGGTTACCAATTGTATGCAAGACTTCGTTGATAGTGTGTCGCAGCTCACAATTTAATTTTCTCATATCAATCAATTGAATAATTGCTTGGAATATTTTTGATCTTATTTTCTATTCGTAATATTGTAGTTTTATTATTTACTTTCGTCCACATATTATATTATAGCAAGTTGGTACGTACACTATTTTGCATTTTTTCTCTTAAAACTAAGTAACGCTAATTTTGAAATTATGAATAATTTTATAATATATTGAAATCACAAACAATGAAACACTATATGAATACAAATTTACAAATAGAAGATAGTAACTTTTCTTGTAAATTTTATTACTTTTATTTCCTTAATAATATCCAAAAATTATAATTTATATTTACTTAGATACAGTTTCAAATATTTTATTATTAAAAAGGACATTTTTTTGAGAAGCTAGTAGATTTCCGATTATATGAAATTATTATTTCAGCAATAACAATTTTATCTTTTATATTTTACCTTATATTATTAATTATTACACACAACAAAAAAAATATATAATAAACTTTACCTCTACTAAATATCATGACTTTATGTACTAAAAATGTAATAAGAAAACTCATTATATTATTATATTATTTAATTGGTGTCAGACTTAAATAAAATGTTTTTGTTTTTAATATATTGAATAGAAGTGTGAATTGATGGATGCTCGCATTTCATCATGTGCAGGAAAACAATGAAGGTTATTTTCGATTCGTTGGAGAAAAACAAAATAATTTATGAATGGAAAAACAAAGTCGTAGCGGCGTCTCCATCTTTCTGCTCGACGGAGGCCATTTACGTCGAATATCGCGCTAGTTTATGAGCGACAGCGGGGAATCCCCAGCCGGCGCGCAACCTGCAACCAGCTTAAGCAAAAATTGGCTCCCGTGAAAAATACCCGAAATTTGTTCCTCAGAACTATCTCGTTACTAACGGCAACGCTATGGTGTCACTGTTAAATTGCTCGAGAAGGGTGCGGGGTGATATATTTCTAAAAAATGGATTTTCTAATAATGCAAAAAATGGGGAGCGAGCGCAGACGGTAATATCGGGCGCGCCTGACGTATATATCACCTGAACACAGCCCGGATTTTATTATTGTTAAATACAGCAAGATGCATGAGCTACGGCTCTTCGCCGTTTCATTATGCTGATTTACGACATACTACAAGTGTTCCATGTTTATCTTTCATATTGCTTCATTACATTTATTAATAACCGGGATGTACTCTATCAACCAGCTTCAATTACTTTCTTTTCGTTTCTCACACAATCATTTGTTTTAATAACAAATAATAAAGAAATATTGTTTATCTACAACTATTGAAATATGGGTACATTACACGTGTGACACTACATCTAATATACTACTCATATTACACAAGTGTAATATGAAACTTTATATTACACGCTACACTTTTCTGTAAAAAATAGAGCATATAATTTAACACATAATATTTTAATAAACTATTAATTTATTAATAATATGTTTTTTATTATAAATATCAATATATATGATTTTAAAAGTATAATAAATACAATTTGAATAGTTATTTTGACATTTAAGTGCTACTGTGGCGCCATCTGTTAAGCTATATATGAACTACTCAGAGTTAACTGAATATTTAACAAATAATATCAGATTTTTTACATGCCTGATAGTTGTAGATAAAGTATAGTATTTGACTCGCATAATATGGCTACATTACACTCGTATTTTTAATTACGTCCTCGTGTAATATAGCCTACATATTATGCTTGTTAAATAATATACTATTCTATTCCACTTCTACTTTCGTTTAATACTAAGTTTCACTAGTAAAATAATAAGATAATTATTTCACTCAATATATTATCGGCTGCAAAAGTAGAAAGAAACACCAATTGTCAATCTCATAAATTTAATAACAGTTACTTATATTTCTCAATTCAAAAAACTCGAATGACAGCTTTATTTTTGTCGCATTTATTTTGGGTACTGATTTTAGGTTATTAACTTCAATTTCACAAGTGAATTATTTCACTGAAAATTAAAATGAAACTTAGCATACACAGAAACGTTACCAGCTACAGATATAGGGCGAAACACCACTTTTAATCTAATAAATGTAACAATCACCCCAATTCTATAAAGAAGTTGCTAGCTCTTAGTAACGTTACTAAAAATTTTAACCAATAGAAATATTTGTAAAAGCTGTCATTTTCATATTTTATTTAGTGCCTACTATTATTATTGGCTAATGATGTTAGTAACGTTGCTAAGAGCTAGTAACTTCCTTACAGAATTGGGGTAATTGACTCTCATTATGTTATGGTAACTCACACTATTGTTTTTTTTTGTTTATTTTATAAATGTCAAAAATTCCTAATTTCAAATAAATGTTTGTACTTATTCAAAGGAAGGTATAAAAATATTGTATGAATATTTAAAAAGAAATAAATAACACCTGCGGGTAATTAATCGCGAACCTTCTAGAGTCTTCCGGATTCTATAAATTAACGAACAATAGCGGCGTCGCCGTTATCTCACTTGATATATTTAGTGAGACTAGCTAACCAGAGTGGTCGCCCGCGATGAATCATCGGCAGTGTGTCATGCTCGTTATAATACAACAGGGCATTTCTCGAAAACTAATAAAATTGGATTTTAGGACTTTCGACATCGTAATAAAATTATGTAATTTTCTTTAAAGTACCTAAGTACATTAACTCACAGAATTAAAATTTACAAGAAGTAAGCAATTCGGTGTGGGTGGTTTTGCTAGCGCTATAGATTATTGAATCAGGGAAAGAAAAGATACAGAGTGGACTAAAATTCAATTTACAATTTCATTACGTTATAACTTTTTTAAAATTAAATTAAAACAAAAGTTTCGCGGAAGAAAATATTTATTAACTTAAAAAAGTTTTTTCATTTAACATGACCTAGAATATTTTGATAAATACTTGGCTTAGTTTAAATCTATTTGAAATATTCCTTTTACTCAATAACTTACAATTAAAAATGTGGGAAGAAAAATTAATAAGACATTATATTTTTATTTTTTAATTTACTTACAGCCCTTAATATATTCATTTTCAATGACCTTAATTTAACTAATTGCAGTATTATGCTTGCTGTATATATTTTCCATGTAATATGAATGGTAGCTTCATATCAAAATTGTCTCTAATTAATTTACCTTGATACGTTTGAATCAAAGGTAGGTATTAAACTGTATTCGAATTACAAACATCTAAACTAAATTAGGTCCTGGTTGGGAAAGTGTAAGTAAACACCAACAGACCAACATATTTAACTTTACAATTCACCCAAATTAATTACGAAATTAAATATCACAGTGTGAGATATACCAATATATACGAGTACATACAATTTACTCTAACGCTATATATGTCAACACGTACATGTCTTTGTATGCATGTGATTGGTGACATTATATTGTTACAATATGGTATGTTTGTCATATGTTACAGTATTTGGTCATTTGATCTTGCATCTATAATCGACATGTCTTAGTTTTTCGTAATAAAGATTAAATTAGTTTTACAAAATATGGTAATTTGGGCAGGGTAGGTTTTTCGCTCAAAAATTATATTTTGTAAGAGTCAAGGTAAACGGATTGTTCATTCAATATTTTTTAGTCAATTATAACCATTTATATGAAAGAAACAAAAACAGTGTAACATTGTAAAAATTTTGTTCAAAAAATATGCAATTATTAAGTTTTTGTTAAAATTTTACACAGTATCTGTGAGACCTTACTTTAAAATACATTTCTATTGCATTTATATATTAAACAGAAAAGCAATATTATTATTAGGTGATAATATCGGTTCAAATTTCAAAGAAAATATAATGTCACGTTGAAATTCTAATTAATAATTGTATTCGTAAGTTGTCTCGTACCTACTTTATGATATTTTTTCTTCTCATGATATATTAATTGTCATGTATGACCCCATTCTTATAGAATCGTAACAAAATTTTAGTCATTTAAGAGGAAATAAAACATATTCTTATTATAAAATACTATTCGGATAATTAGAAATAGAATTTAATTGGTACTTGGTTTTGGTTGATTAAAAATCTCTATGGAACTGGATGTTCCACTATTTTTATTAAATAAAATTATTAGATTTAAATATTTTTTAGCTTCAACGTGCAACCTCTTTTTTCATTTATTTTTTCTACACCTACTTCGGATTTTTTGCTATCTATTACAAAACATCGAAAAATTTCTAATAAAATATTTTTAATTGTAAAATATTTTATAACTGTACTCTATTTTACTTCGTTATTTTTTATCTTCCTTTTACTATGTTCAATGAATTATATTCGAATACAAAACGTTTGACCAGAATGTCTACATCGGCCGGTCGCAAAGCTTGTGAATATCTATGAGTTTTTATTATTATGATAGAATGTTCCATATTCATTAAAACTAATTTTTGTTTTAATTTTTCAGTATGATCTTCAGAATACCTATTAAAACTCCTAATTATTATGACTGTGTTTATTTTGAGCAGTAGACTCGGAAAAAGTTTATTTTGAAATTTGGGGTTCAAATCCCAGCATTTTAACTATTGTCCAAGTGGTACAGAAGCTATAGCTGTGGGGTGCTAATAGATACTGTTAGAATGCAAGTAAATCTAGACATGGAATCCATTTCCAGATTGGGTTATAGGGGCATGATATTAAAGCTGCAAGTGTAATTGAAACTAGTCAATTACGATATTTCCTCGCCATGTTGTGCTATTTTCGCAAATGATTTGAGTGAGCTGCAGTCGGTTCCAGAGCCACAATTCCGTGAGTAAATCTGGGTTGAGATGTAGTGCAACAGCACAGCGAGCCTGAGGGACTTAAGCTTATTTCCGCCGCTCCGTTCTTAGCCTGGACTTCAGACCTTGCGCCCCATTTCCTCTGTACTCATTCCAATTTTCTTAAATGTAATTACCTCCCACCGTTCGCCGTTCGCGATCTTGCGATCAGTTCAGCGTTCAGCCACCACGGCGTAATTAAGTTTTTATCGGATTGTAGCCAACAATGTCTATTAATTTTAAGGAGCATCGTCGGGAAATGTACAACAGCAATACATTTCTACTCCAGAACAGAGCATTGTTACTGCTTTCTTAATCACTATTTAGATTTGTTGTCGCAAGTTCAAATAAACTCTGCTTAGACTTTTTAGTATCGGGGATGTATTATTATACGAATATAAAAAGGTGTAAAAATATAAGAACGCCTTAGAGACAAAAAATGAATAAATCAATAATAAGACCAGCACTGACCTAGTCAGCAGAAACAAAGGTAAATACCAGAAGAACCAAACATATGTTACGTACAACTGAAGTGAGCATTTCAAGAACAAAATGTGAGAAAACTAGATCAGACAGAATAAGAAACTAAACTATAAGAGAAGAATGTAAGATCCAAGAACCAAGCATAACCAAACTAATAAGAGCAAGAAAGAAATACTGGATAAATCAAGTAACTAGAGCAGTTAATACAAGGTTAATAAAGATAATGAAAAATTTAAAACCTATATGAAAAAGAGATCATGGGAAACCACCAAAAATAAGGATTGAAAGCTGGATAAACTAATCAATATAGAAACACCTTATTACTAGTTTACTACAGTGACCATTATTCCTTTAAATGACTTCCTAACTACTAAGATCGAAACATTTGAAAACACAACAACTAGGTAGCGAAAGCTGAGAGGTATAGGCTACTCTAATTATGATGTTTAATATTATTTTTAATTACGTGCCTACTAAACGAAACACTTCTCATAAATAGTTAGAAATAAATATTTTACTAGCGAATAATAACTGAAAAATGAAACATAAAATGACTACCAGAATACGAGCAAAACTATTTTAAAATAAAATTTGAAAAATCTTGGGTGACAGTTTAGAAAATACAATTTTCTTTCGCTTAAATAATATAGCAGAAGACAAAAAAGAAATCAATTCTAACTGTTTTCATAAATAACTATCAAAGTTTTGTTTATATTCCAAGGATAAGAAGAGAATTATATTTCTTTACATAATTTTCTTTTTGGCAATAAAGGCAATGGAAATAATTTTAGATAAAAATTTGATTTGAAAAAATATAGTATGCACTACTACAAGCTGTAATTTAATTTAAGTTTTGTTTTAATTATATCAGCAACGTTCAAACTTTTTGTATAATGTTTCGTGTTTGGAGCTTGAAATAAATGTCATTTGACGCTGAAAAATAAGAGTGAAAAGAGAACGTTTGAGACAATTTGCTCTGTAACTGTAATTCTGTGAAGAAATGTGAGAGTTTTTGTTGAGCTTGTAAAGACAAACATCTAATTCCTGGTCCAATATTCTCAACTGGTGTATAAAATGCAACGCTGTCAAAGTTGTGAAGTAAATTACAGTGAGACAGTTGGCAGACATGCATGTACGACTGAGCCGACATGTGACGAGTGCTCGGCAAGTTAAGAGGAGGTGGTACTTAGAGTATAATGCAGCCATATTTTATACATCTGCTCTGAAATAGAGCAATGCAACCTGAGCTACCGAGTAGTTTGTACTTTGCATTCTGGCACTGTCAACAGTGTCAACACGCCAGTTTGCTTTGCAGCTGAGTTCATGGCAACCGGAGTGCAAGTAATCCTGATTGAAGGCGTTCTACCTTTTGTCTGTTTCCTCATTTGTTCTCTTTCTCTGCTAGTCCTCTTGTTATGTTATTCACATCCCTCATTTCATCTGTACTGCTATTACACTTAAACGGTAATTGGGATTTATAATAAGGTTCAGCAATTCGAATAAAAAAATATTTTATTTAATGCAAAACAAAAGCAGATCATGTCAAGTTCATAAGAAAACTACATATATTTAAATTTGGAACTATGTAAATTAAAAATTAATTCCAGTAAAATAAACAAAGTAAATAATATTATTCCTGTTCTTTACAAGTGCCCTAGTTTTAAACGGCATAACTTAAACAATGCTGTGTAACCTAAAAATAAAGCGACAAGTTAATTTGAGGATATTTCCAGAAATGCTTAATTCCAGAGATATTCACGATTTTCGTATTGAAACAGAACTACTTAAATATCAAATATTATCTTCTTAAGGAATGACAAAATACTAAAATTCTGTTAGGGAATTGTACTACCATTACTAAAACCTTAGTTAGATATACTATGTCAGCATTATTCAGTATTTGTATAAGAACGAGGCATTTCGTTTGATAATAAAAGCAAAGTAAATTTTCTAGTGAAGTTATTTAGTATCCTATTAATTTTTAGTATAATGCCTCATTCTAATAAGGTAATACTTGATAGGTCGTTATGAAATTGATTTTTTAAAATAGCTCTATTCCAATAAAAAATATCTGGAATTAAACATTTCCGGGCAATTTGTTCAAATGAATTTATTACGTTATTTTTAGGTGTTTAATCTATTGTTGAAGTTATGCCGTTTAAAACTGGGACACCTCTATATTTGGATTATTACATATAAGCAAATAGGCTGTGGCTTCGACAACTTTTTTTAAATTGCGTGAGTAGTTTTTGGAAATAATTTACAATACTTTTTTATTTCTGCCTTCCTTGGCAGTCTTGGAAAAAATATGTTGCATAAACTCGTAATTCAAGTTGATTTGTAGTATAATATTAAGTTTTCGTTTATAAACCCACTTCATTCATTTTATTTATTATTTTTGTAAAATCTGTAAGCTTGATGTTGATTTTATTATATATTTGATATAATCAATTTGTTTTTGTGATAGAAGTAAGCCATATTTTGATTAAAATTGTTCTTTCCGTATTTATCCCTTTGAGTCGTTCGCAAAACAAGTTAAGCTCAATCTGACTGCATTTGCACGAAGAGTAAAAAAGGAAGAGTAAATCTCGTCCTCGTGCGAATCGCTCAAGTCCAACAGCGTTTATTTTTCCACACAATTTGCCAAACCTTAAATTTTCGTGGGAAACCCGCTCTCCAATAAAATTATCTGCTGGCTAGCAGGACGTGTTGGCCACACATCCTCACTTCGTGGGTTTCCTCAATCGGACAGCGGCGTCGCAAGGAGGTACTCACCACATTTACCTCCCCTCATCTCCAAGCACAGAGACGGGATTTCAGCAATTGTATTGGAGCGGCAATAATGGAGTTCTTATATCAACTTTAAAATATATAATTTTTAACTGTTACCCCTTGCACCCTCAAATCCAATTGCAATTTTCCTCGACTTAAAAAAACCCACTTAAAAAACCCAAAAAATCCACCCAAAAATATCCTTAAAAAGCTCATTTGTTTTTAATTATGTTTTTTTCGGTATGTTCTAAAAGTTACATAAATTTAAATAAACTATGATTATAAGATAAACATAATTTAACATGCAATGTAAAACCGGCCGACAAGACTACGATTCAATCGATATACGTCGAAATAGAAAACAGAAAAATATATGTAACCGTATTTATAAGTACTTGTATTTTGTGTTAAAATAATAATTTTTTTTTTGAGAATATATTAATATGAACTATTGATATCCAAAATAATTCAAAAGAAATATATATATAATTCTTATATTTTGACATTTCTAATAAAACCCAATATAACCCTATTAAACCGGTTTTTTTTTTTAAAAAAAAACCCAGGTCGGTCGATTATTTTGTGAAAATACGGGTTTTTCTTAACTCTGCCCAAATCTTATCAATGCCTTACTATTAATTATTATATTTTATTATTATATTGGCGAAGGTTAATAGTAATATAAATAAGTTTATTTTTATGACTATTCATATTTTTCATGAAATATTTGTTGCTTTATCTAGAAAATACAACCATTATATGAAAAATATTATTTTATAAATTTAAAAATGTAATATTTTTGTTGCGCTATTTAAATTTTGTTATTTTTCTACTATTGCTATTTATTTTATCTGTGGAATATTTATATTTACTTTATTATCAATAACAATTTTTATAACATAAACAAAAAATTCACTACTTACTAACTATTTTTAATATCAATTATCATAAGTTTCTAGAATACTAGATAAAGACTTAAAATCATCACGATAAAGTTGGAACTGAATTTAAATTTAATGCCTTTCAAATATTTTATAAAAATTTGTGTTAGTGAATATATATTAGAAAATGTTTAAATTGAAACAAATGTCAAATTAAATATGATTACAGCAAGAACAATATCACTACACAATAACAAATAAGTATTATTGAGATATAGAGCTCGGTGCAATTTATCTCGTTCAACGCTCATCGGGTATTCATTACATGTAGTGTACAATGTTTCATATAAAATGCAAGTTGTTACCAATAAGCTCATAACCTAAACAAATGTTCGCAACAAGTGTTGACTTCACATAACTTGTTTACCATTCATGCAGGGCAATTCACATTGACAATAATTGGAAACTGCAATTGCTGTTATTAGCTTAATCTGTCGTACTAGATTACTATTTTTTAAATCACATAGTGTTGTGGATGATCCAAAGTGTTATCCAATTACACAACAATTATATTGATTGGCAAGTTGCAAATAATTGTAATTAATTGTAATTAGATGGATTTGAAAAATACAGTTTTACTGAAAGGTTTCATAATATCAACGTTATATATATTTATGTTATGTATATTATAATTATAAGTTTCCAAGAGGTATGAACTAAGGTGAAGCCTGCGGAACTTAAATTCATGTTAACGTACGAGAATACATTTATTAGGTACTTACATTCCGAGTCGCTTACTATATTTTTCACGCTACCAGCAGCTTTTAAGTTCAAATAACGTATTTGTAAAATGTGACAGTTCACTTGACTGTTCAGATTTATTTTATTTTGGATCCTGAATTTGGTTTAATTTTGTGGAAAAACGGCCTTGGGAATCCAATAATTGAGACAATTGTTTGCTACAAGGTATTACAAACTTTATTGGATGTTTCGATGATGAAATTGTCCTCATCTTCAGCAATATTGTATACAAAGAAATATATATTTAATTTTACATTAAAATAAAACTAAAACCCACCATCCATTAAAGCATTATATAATATCATTTTAAAGTATCATACTAAAAAAAAGTCGTTAAAATTGTGACGTTATCTACGCAGGGCCGATTCTGGCGTACGTGCAGAGCGTGTCCCCGCACGTGGGCGGCCAAAATTTGGGGCGTCCAAAAATTACTTTCAATTTTTCACAAATGATTTAATGAATAATAAGTTAAATATAAGATTATTTTTCATATTACTTAAAGTTTAAAAACGAAATAAACAATATTGCTCTATGTATTATTTTTAATTTAAATTTACGACACGTGTGTCAGGCACATGTGCACATTATTTGTGTACAATACAAAAAAAAAAACTAGAAGTTTCGCATTCCTTTAAAAATCTTATTTTTAATAATAAGTAATTTTACCCTAGGTAAATGAAAAAAAAAATTCTTGCAGCACAACTTTATTTATGCCCACTTGGTGCAACTAACAATTTCAGCCTTCATGATGCACCAAAGCTTAAATTTTAAACAATACTTAAACAAAAAAAAAATGTAACCGAAATTTTGAGCAATGTTAATAGTTCATTTGACATTTTATTCCGATGTGATATTGTGAGTTTAAGGAAAATTAAAAATTTAAGTAACAAGGGTGCAACCGGCCACTACTCTTTCATCTGCATTTGAGGGGCGCCAAAAATTTTACTCGCACGAGGGCGGCCAATAGTACAGAATCGGGCCTATATCTACGTGTGGATGCCAGATCCCAAATATTGTGGTTTGGCGCGTTTGAAAGTTGCTAAAGTGGATAGTCTGTGATTTGAAGCATTGTGTGTCACTATATTTGCAGAAGAATATTCAAATTGTCAGTCAAAGATGGGTAAGAACCTTAATACGTCACTGGACAAGGGAAGAAGTGGGGTAATTCAGCCGCGTTTTATAGGATATCATTTTTAATATCAGTTTTTTATTATTAAAAGTCAATTTGGGGAAAAATTTAAAATACGGGACTAATATTTTTTTACTAAAAATGAAAAATCGTGAAAGACCTTATTACTTTGTACGTGTTACTCTGTTAGTAGAACAGTTATTTTCTATAACTTTCCGTTGACAATGATAAGTAAATAACAGAAGTTATCAGAAACTTTGGAAGTAAATTAAACTTAATAAAGTATGAATATAAGTGATACTATAAAACATCTACCTAAATATTATTTTAAGAAGAATTAGGTAAAGGGTTGAGAATATTCCGCGGACGCCGATGTGTGTAAAGCGGTCATTCTCATTCTTATTCGCAAGCGCGCGGTAAATCCACCCGACAAACAAAATGCTCATCAGGTTAACGTGGTTTGCACGTCGCCACCCTGCCGCCCGCCGCCTAATGAGACAATTGCAAGGCGGTCGCTTGCGGGAACCCCGTTCCAATTCCTAGACGCTAAGTGAAACTCTGCCTGCACTTCTCCCGGATTTATTTAATATAACGTGGGACGTGGACTAACAACTTCTTCAATGACATTTTCTTCCCCATCCTAGAATGAATTTCTAACTTAGTTCGTTCTAAATTCATGAAGTGGATTCCATATAACTATAATTTAAATAAAAAAAAGAATGAAATATTATTACTAGAATTTTCGTATTTAGAAAACTTTTGAAATACAGGTGCTTATGTTTATTAGTTATACATATAATAAGGTTGTCCAGATATCCAGATATGTGACTTTTCAAAAACCAGCATTACAATACACTAAATTATTTTGACTTAATCGAATAAACTTATTCCATAAGGTGAAGATACAGAAAGATCAAAACAGATAATAACATATATTTTTAACGTCAATCTAAAGTAATCTACTGAACGAGATAGAAAACAAATAGATGATTGTTAGATTCAGATGTGGTAATGCTGGCTATCAAGTGACGAAAAAAGGTGTATATAGGATTCGAATTGTAACAACAGTTATAGAACAACTTCTTCAATGACATTTTCTTCCCCATCCTAGAATGAATTTCTAACTTAGTTCGTTCTAAATTCATGAAGTGGATTTCATATAACTATAACTTAAATAAAATAATTATAGAATATTATTACTAGAATTTTCAGATTTATAAAAATATTATTGATATGCTTCACACATTACCTATTCATATTTAACAACAAAACATGAACATACGAAACATAGAACAATGAATGAAGTAATTACGAGTTCTAAAGTTTTTTTTTTTGTTTTATCGTAATAAGTGTATTACACAAAAGTTTTTCCATTATAAAAATTGTACATTATGTATAGTGAATTAACTTCACCTAGCACAAAAAAATAATAAAATGAAAAAATGATAAAACTAGTAACCATTTTCCTTCTTCCACATAATTTAATTAAAATTGATTCACTTAATACTGACCTACAAAGCGATTTTTAAACAGTATTATACAATTAATAATTCGAAAGTGTTAATCTTTGAACAAAGTTTGTCAAAATTTAGAACAAAACAACTTTGTTGACTTTGATCTATATGAAAGTAAGCAATAATTACATTACTGCATACAGCAAAATTTTATTTGTTTTTTAAAACAATATTTATTAACTGTTACATTTATTGAATTGTTTGTTTCGAATGAATATCAAAATCAAGAAATATATTTTCATTAATCTATTTTATTTATCAAGATTATGGCTTTATTTGAACGTTTATAGACTTACGGATTTTTGGTGATTTGTACCTTTTTATTATTATTATTATTTCACTTATTTGTCATAGACAGATCTGACAATTTAAGTCTAGGTATTATATAGAACGTATTATAAAATAATAAAGACACTATGTACAATTTGATCTCAATTTTAAAGCAATCAAGCTAGAAAATGATTGTTTCCTTATAAGAGGGAAACTTATTGTTGGAGAAATCTGTTGGTGGATTGTCCGAGCAGAAGATCACATATTATTCTTTTTCGCGAAGACAAATGTGGTTGATCCATTGTTAAACTGTTTGGCAGTGTGTCTCGTATCATTCCGCGGCGTTGTTATATCACAGGCCGTTCCGAGCGGCCCGGACGCGACGCTTTGTGCTTTGTTCGCCGCAGGCATCCCTCTGTTCATTTCACACAATGGAGACTCAAGATGACTTCCACAATAAGAAATGGAAGAATTTATTAATTGCTCTTTTTTCCCACATAATTATGTGATTCGTAATTTCAAAAATAAATTGAAATTTTTTCTTTATTATACATACCGTGTGATCCAAAAAAGTGATGTCATAAGCATTAATATGGAAAAACAGTTTTTGGTCAAAAGCCTGTCCGTCTAATAACTAACTCACCTTATTACGCAGGACAATACCATAAGTTATATTCCTCTATGTTATAACATACAAAAGATTTAATATTTTTCGCCTGATGTTTTTATTGCTCTATTCGCAAAGTGATAGCTGTCTGGTTATGTGGTTATAATAATATTCTACGGAATCGAAGATATGATGAATAGTACATCTAACAAGAAAATCACCTGCTCTTGTGTAAAAATAATTATACGTACCAAAATTGTTATTAAATGAACTTTAGTTACGCAACTGTAGTGTTCATAATTATCAAAACAATCCGAAGAATGATCCTAATGTTCTAAATTTCACAAGCCCCGTTGAAATAACTAATTGCTTCATTTCTTTAAATTGATGTACAATTAAAAATAAGTCTCCGTTTCTTTCCATGTTAGAGTAGAAAAGATTATTGGTGGTAAATTGATGGCTGCCATTGAAATAAGGAATGTTCTTATTGGCGTATTCGGAAACTATATTCAAAAGTATAACTGGTTGTGTTTTTGGGAAATCTCATGAATATTTGTTCCGAAAGATTTTTCAACAAATATTGTTGAGAATAGTAAGTAAATTTAACAAATAAAGATTGATTTTACTAAATTAAAATTCGAAGTAGCCCAATTGGCGATAAATTGCCAATCAGTAATCTTTTGAGACTTTGGTACACCAAATGGTGAAAAATCGCCTAATTTGACAACACTGGATATATTCTCTATTTATTTGAATAAAAAACAGTAGCGCAATTGAGGAAAAACAAAAATAATATGAAACTAGTAATATTTTTTTGCGTTTCATTTGCCTTTTTGAACACAATAAATAAAATATAAAACGATTTTTGTGTATTTTGTGCTGAATAAGCTTCATTTATTGACACATTAATAAAAATTAAATTAGTTATTTTTTTTAATAATGCATGTTTTAATATAACCTGTATTTCGAAGAAAAAAGCCAAATCCATAGAATTTGTTACAACAAGGTTTGTTGCAGAGCTATTAACAAACTTATAAGCTAGCGAAGGTAATAACAAGGCTGAAAGAATAATGGAATGTTTGCGAAAGTGCGAATCACAGCGTGATTGATTACCAAGATCGAAGACAGCGGTGGCAACGCGAGGTCTTTCAATGTTCCGGTTACATGCAGACACCTTAGATTACGGTAACGATACGAAGAAGATGGATATATAGCTAAGTGAATCACACCGATTTAAAAAGAATTCAATATGTTCATGAAAAATAGGCTAAATCAAACTATTTCTATGGATTTTCTTTCATCGTATTTATAAATAAATTTCAGTCTGTCACAGGCTACTATACTTTTCACACTTATTCACACTGGATGTAAGATGGCGATATGATTAATATGTTATCTAAAATAAACTAAAAATCTATAGCTTTTCCATAACTTTCGTTATAATTCTTTTACTGTAAGAAAGGTCTTTAGTTTAAATAGGGCCGTTCCAAGCAGTGCTAAGGGTTCTCAAAACCCGGGCGGCAGACTGTGAGGGGCGGCAAATAATATAAAATAATTTTACTATTTTTATCTCTTTTATTTTAATTTAGACAATGTATTGTTCAATGTCGTTCTTATTACATTTCAAATTTGTACCCACTTTTCGTTCTCTTTTATATTTATTAGATTTTATTGTTCCGCAATTGGCGTCGATCCTTTTTATCATCGGTCATTAATTATATAAAACGATACGTTGGTCTTCCCTCGCTCACAATTTAGTTTTCTGTGATGTAAGTCCGCAGAATATTTACTTGGAATCTTTTGGATTTTATTTTCTCCATAATATAGTAGTATTTTCGTCCACATTTAATATTATAACAAGTGATACGTACATTATTTTCAAATTGTGAATAAATTTTATAATATTTTAGATTAACAAACCATAAAACAAAATTATTTGAATTTAAACCAGGCCTCTCCTATAAATAACTATTCCTAAATAGTCCTAAATATAGTTTATTACAGTTTCAAATATTTTATTATTAAAAAGGTCATATTGTGAGAAGGCAGCAAAATATTATAATATAATTATGATTATATGACATTATTTAAACAAAAATTATTTCATCCTTTATATTTTACCTTATATTGTTATAAACATTAAATCCTTCAAATGAGGAATAATGATCTAACTCAGAAATCTGAAATGAATGGTTTAAATACCATATTATTATGAAATAATGAAGTAGTATAATAGAGTTTTCTGAATGCAATTTAGTTGTGCATATTTCACAAAGGAATTAAATCATTACAGGACAAACACATTTTGCAGCGTTTGTAACGCAATGAATTCCATTGTAGACATTCCGCACAAAGATTAGTAGTTTTTTAAATAGTTTCGCGTCACAATGTTCGCGCGCCAGTCTAGTGGAGAGAAGGATGTTGGTTGGGCAGCTATTCATCAACATGTCGCTTTTTTGTTTTCGTCCTTTGACATTCATATCATTTTCAAGTACGGCTAAGCACAGCAGCAGTAATTTGAACATAAACACAATAGATAGTGAAAGCTGATAAGTGCATTAACAGATATGTCAAAATCTAATAGTATATTATATTAGTTTTATAAGATGATGCTTTGTAAAAAATATACGATATCAATAAATGTACAAGATCAGATATTTTGTCTGTCTTTTGAAGTGTTTTTTTTTTTTTTTATCAAATGCCTGTCCCGATTCCTCCACTTTTAACAGCTACTCTGTATTGAGATGATGAAGAGTTACTTATTTAAATAAACACAACGTAGGGTAAGTTAAACCTTCCATGAGACAATCAATGGTTAATAGGTATACGAAGGAGGTAGGTACCGTTACAATATACTATTATTTATACTTTGCGTCACTTATTGTATAAAAATTCAATTAGAAAAAGTGGATTATAATTTATAATCAAGGGATTTATCTAAAATATGGTATTGCTGTGAAATAGTTGAATTCTATAATTGTCAAACTGTGATAAAGAGAAAGAAATGATTTGCCAAAGTTCCATATGGTTTTAAACTAGCTTTGTTTAATTATTGGCTTTTATAATTAGAAATACTTTCATATTTGATTTAAAAACAATTTAAAATTCTTGAATCACTTTAATATTTATCGTGTGGTGTCGAACTTGATGTATTGATTTTTCAAAATAAATAAATAAATATCAAAATCAGTTTAACAACAGTATTATTAAACTGTTTTAGATATATTAATGAAGAAACTTTTAACGCACAATATAAAAATATATTATCTACCTAATTATATCGGCTAAACGATTCAGCAACATTCATTGATAAGCAAAAGGACAGGATAATGAAAGTATCTTGAGTCAAGTGCTTCTACTTTATAAAGGTAATATTCATTCATAAATCTTTCTTTCATTTCATGTGCAGTATATTGTCAAAATCATACACAGATCATTTTCACATGAAATAAAATATTTTATTAAAAAAAATGATATTTTTTAAATATTTCAGTGTAATTGTGATTATAAATACATATCCAATTATTTGTAAATACAGAAGGTATTTAAAAATACTGGTATGAAATAGCAAAGCAAATATTTGCTTGTTTTTGAAATAACTGAATGTTTGCAAATTTGTCAAAACTCAGGCATAGTTTTTATCGGTGTGCAATGACCTCAGAGCGGCCATCACAAACGCGCGCATGTAAATATGTCATTCGATGTCCCTTCCCGTGCTTCCAGAATGACAATGTAGAAATTAATTATTACATCGCTTATATTCATTAATCTTTATAATTGTACCGTAATGACTTAACGAGAGACTTATGATGAAAGTACGTTACGGTGACGTTGAGGAAATGCTTCATTTTTTACCCGCATTTTCATTTTACCTTACTTTTTATTCACATAATAATTATACAGAAACAATAATAAAATATGAAAGTTTATCAATACATTATTTATTATAAGTGAATTCAGGAAAATAATTTGTCAGAATTTTTTCAAACATATGTATATATATTTTCCAAGCGACTGTAATAATTTTAATAATAGTTATTTAAGTTACAATGGATGTGATATTTTTCGCTCTACTGAAAAGTTACACATAAATATTTAAAAATACTGCCCGTTTGACATCCGTCATCAACATTACTCTTTTTTTACTAACTTACATTTTATCAATACAATTTACCTATGTTTGTTTCTATGTTACTGTATTAAACAGTGTGGTGTTAGTTTCCTAGGAAAGTGAGTGAAATTATTAAGTTCCGACTACAAGGAAAAAGTATAAACAAATATTATTCTTACAAATCTCGTTGCTATTTGTGAAATATATAGTTAAAACACAAATAGCGCGAAAAGAGTATTAATATTGAAAATGTTTTAAGGTTCGCCGAATATTAAATTATTAATCTTGTTAATTAAAACGCACGACAAAATTCCTGAACTATAAATAGAAATAGAAAATAATAGCTGGAAAGCATTCCGACGTCATTTCTAGGCTATTTTATTAATAATCAGATAGAAATTATTTAATTCTAACAATAATTTTGTTCATAATTTTTGAAAGTTTTATTATGATGTATCTATTAACGAAATCTATGATAGAAAAAAAATATTTGTTAATTCTGTGAGTTCAGTTATCACAAGGTTTATTTTTTAAATGTAATTGTGAGTATTATTTTCATTATTATGTTAGATAGTGAGTTAGAGTATACTGCATCAAAAGTGCGTGAAGCTAAAGAAAACGTGACTGACTTTTGACTTGTCAAAATAGCAAAGATATTTAAGAGGTTAGATTAACTAGCCCGGAGTAATATGTAATAGTCGGGGAGTGAAGTAAGTAAGGAATGAGCCATTTTCCAACTGTTTGGTGGTGTAGAAATAGACGTATTATTAACCAATTGTGAATAAAATTAATTCATATGCGATTATAATAAAAAATAAGGTAAGTATTTGAAAAATGTACTATACATCGTGAAATTCATTTCAGGATCACTTGTTATTCCATTATTTTTATGAGTGAGCTTTCATGCATTCATGTCAATAAAAGTACATTTAACAAATTACTTTTCATTTTTCTATAAAATGTTATCTTTAACAGAATATTATAGTCAAATTATATTTTCCTTAACTAATAATATAATATTAGTCATACTTTAGTTGCCGAGTACTAGTTAGGTTAGAAAAGTGAAATAAATCGTAGTAATTACGGACAGCGTAAAATCAGCAATTAACCTACATTTCACGAATGCGTAGTAGTAGACGATAATGCAAGAAGTTAAAAGCTATAAAAGCACACAACAAAGTCCATTACTCGAGTAAAATCAGTATAAATCCGTTGATGCAGACCTACGGAGCCTCAAACTTTTTGAAGCACATAACTTTGCACATTCCGGGGAGATCCGGGGCCAGACTCCGCTCCGTCGCAGATGCCTGCGTGTCCGGACTTGTCTTAACGCGTTCGCGACCGACAAGTATGCCGGCTCTATTGTACGGAGTGCGGAAGCGACGTCATGGGTTCATGGCGCATACACGCGTGAAGGGAGCTACGAATAGTTCGTCCCCCATGATTGAAGGATTGGGTTCACGCAGAATGTACAACTAACTGTTAGTTAGCGACTTAGTTGCTTGAGTTACGTACGTACTTCATTACAATGTACTTGTCCTCCAAATGCCCCAGGCCTTCGCAATTATAATGTTGTGCGTATGCATCATTTACATATCACAAACAGTTATAACTACGCACTTTTGTCCGCATACCATGTCACTTTACACTAGTTCACTTGACAGCAAGTCAGGACAAATGATTCAAAGGTATTTGAGTTCAGCTTTACTTGTCAACTATATACAAAATTATTAACGCAGCTTGATATACTCGTATTGTCACAAAACAATATGAAATGTTACCTGAGCCTTTGGACACTTGATCTTGCATCCAGAATCGACACGTGTTATTTTTACTAACAAAGTTCTGGATACGTGAGAAAGTAGTCAAAAACGAATAATTTATTACAAAATATGGTAAGAAGATTAGGAGATGATTTCCGATCAAACTTAAGCTCTTGATCGGTCGCATCGTGGTCTTGGTACCAATGATTAAAACATGTCGCCTGTCATTCTGGATTCGTGAGAAAGTATTCAAAACCGAATTAATTTTTAGAAAATATGGTAAGGAAGACAGTAACTTCTTTGTCTTACGCTAAATTAAATAACCAAAGTGGCAGTCTTGAATATTGTTGTTTAAAACCAAATTTTTAAAAAATCATGAACGGGGAAATGACCAACAGCGACCGATTATGTAAAAATAAGGAGCGCGACCGATCAAGGTTTAGGAAACTTATCATATTTTGTAAGAATCGCGTCCCGTTGTCTGTAATGTACAAGTTATTCAAATTGTAACTTATATTAATATTTATAGTTATGTAAATATATGCATTATTTACATTTTTTCTTGTTACCTCATGATATTTTTGTAATTTAACTAGCTTATAGCTAAATAAGTATTATTATTATTAGATATATCTTTAAGAAAATCAAATGTGTGTGTTTGTTTCTTTCAAAGTAAAATTCATCGCTCTTTTCTTTCTTAGAAATAATGATAATTGGTTTGGTATTGATAATGGTAAATTGAAGCAACTGCTGTAAAAAATCGATGATATTTCTGTCTTTACAAGAACTATTGTGTTACTGACAATCATTATTATATCAGTACAGCAAATCGACTTGTTTCAGTACTATTAAAACATAAATCAATTTCATTTATGGTAACGTATGCTTTGGTTGTGAAACATATTAGTTCTATTGTTAGATGAAGTTGAAATAACAAAGAGAAAATTAACATACGAGCTACTAATTTAAATGAAATATTTCCATTGGTCTACATACTGTTTTAGAATATAATTATTACATTAATGTTACAATTAATATAAATTCAATGTATTCATTAAAAAGTACAGAGGCTATCGCCTCGTAGAATATATTCCTTAAGTGTAATAAAAAATTATACCTACTTTACTCCCTTGATATACAAATAACTATTATTTTACGAAATTCGTTTCAAGGTTCCGCAAGTCAATTTGTGTCATAGAAGAATAAGAAACCGATGTAAAATCTTATTAGAACTTCTTATAGGACAAGAGTTGAACGAAGTGCATGAATAAAACGAAAATAGGGTTAGAGAAGCAGTATTTGTAATTTCATTTAGAAATTAGTTTTATTTTATGAGCAAGTGTAATGAGTACACTATAAAAATATTAATGGCCCCATGATTTGAATGGATCTTATTAAATTTAATTTCTCTAGCAGAATCGCGCCGGGTCTGCGGGAGTAGGAAAGTATCTCATTACCAGTTTAAATTCCTTATAATTTGTTTGCGTTGCAGCGCGCAGGGAGTTTTATTTTTGTTTGGTTGGCAACAGGAAGCAGTGGAGTGCACTTGTGCCGCGCATGTATGTGGTAATGCACGGACTACACTGTATTTAATTCCGGTGTTTCGCGAATTTTTCATGCTGTACGGGGAAATGAAGAACGGGGTTATTGCGGAGCCGAGATCGCGAGCAGCCTTGCTTGCTCCATACAATGACTCGCTACTGGAATTGAAACCATTTATAAATATACCTTACAGCTACACACTGATTTATTTTTCAAATTTTTGTTTGAGAGGAATTATATTTTACCAAAAGAAACATTTTATTTTTCTGAAAAATTCCATTTGAAATATTGAAGACGAAATTCATATTTTTTTCATGATAACTGTATTTAATCGAATTGAAAATGAAATTATGTCAATAGCAACATATAAAATGTTCTTTTTTCAAAAGATTATTTTCATTATCATGTTTTATTTTATAAACTAATTCCTTTTGTAGAATCAATACATTATTGAATAGAAATATAGGTAGAGTGACTATTTATTTTTCTAATGAAATCAGTACAAAACCTATGTTCAATATTTAGATTTACTTATTGACTATATTACATTGAAATGTTTATAGTAAGTCATTTAATATAATATTTAAAAAAAGTGATAATAGTAAAATGAAATTTGATGCCATATGCGATGATTAATGTTTATAAATTCTTCTATTGTGTTTAAACAGTGTTTTAGCAAATATTGTTTTAGTTTCTTTAAATTTGATTTCTTCGAGGCCTTTATTACTCTCAGGCAAAATATTTATAAATCTGCTATAATTTTATTGCTATTTCTAAAGTTTACAGTTCCTCTCAAAATCAAACCTATTAACCAAGTTACTTAATAATAAAATCAAACCACGTCGAGAGATAGAAATTTTAGATAATACTTAAATTATATGAAAATGTTTAAACGTCCATCAAAATAATTATAAAATATCGAAAATCAGTACATTCAGTACAGTATGTAAGAAATCAGTACAAAATATGTTACAATTTGTTTATCAGTACAAGGGTCTGAAAATCAGTACTGTACTGACAAAATCAGTACGAATGGTCACTCTAAATATAGGTTCATCGTCTTTCGTCACAATTAAAATAAATATCATAAATGTTCGAGTTATAAAGTAGTGTAATGTATTCAATATAATATATAGTATATGTCACCTGATGATCGCAAGATCGAAGCATATAGTGACCCACATTGTGCCTTGTCTTGTATATCATATAGTGTCGTATTTGGTTTATTGTACTGAATTTAACATTAAGTTGATCTTTGTAACTTTGTATTAAACCATATACCGTACACTAATTGAATATATTACTCATCGACAAGTTTATAATTGGAATGATTATTGTATTTAATAGAAACAGGTGTATGTACTATAAATTGAAAAAGTTTGTTTTATTAAACCTCTATTTAGACATTTTAATTTAATTTAAATTTTATGTATAGGTATATGTTTCAGTTATTATAGTCATATTCAATAGTTTTTTTTATAGACCTTCAAGTACCATTAATAATAAGAGTAAGATGAGAATTTCATTTGCATCTAACCAATACGAATTACTGACTTTCTAAATCAATCTCCTTTGCTGTACTTTAAATCTTTATAATGCACAACTCCTTTTTGTTTTACACTTCCATTTGTTAAATCCACCGGTTTTTAGGTCTGCTTTGATTTTTCTATTGCCCTGGGTCTCCAATTTCTTTTTCTTCTTTTGCCTGGGCTCCACTTATTTATTCATCTTAATGTATACATTTCTTCTGCTCTCCATACATGACCAAGCTGTCTTGTTATTTTTTTATACTTCTTATTCTAATTTTTAATCTATTTCATGGTTTATTCTTTTATTTTGACGTCCTAATATTGTTCGTATTATTTTGCGTCCGTTTTTGTATCTTCTTCATCTTTTTTGTCTTTATGGTAGTTTAAGCAATACGTAAATACAGTTATTGGTCTTATTATTGTTATATCGGTTGAAAGATTAAACATAAACATAATGGTACAAGTAGATCTACTAAATCTCGTGGTCTTTCGTAGCTAGTTAATGAGAGGTAATAACAAATTTTAAAATGTAGTTTCAACTTGAGTGATTTCCGCTTACAGTTATAAAAATAGATGTTTATGTCAGCACAAAACTTAGGAACTATTATTACAAATGCGGGCTTAGTGTTCCGGTTTGGCGGTAATTCTTAGACAAAAAAGCCGTTGTGTGTGAATTATAAAGTCATCGTAGTGATGCTGGAGGATTTAGCGGATTGTGGAGCTAAGGCTAAATCCGTGCGTTCCGCAAGTGTTGCCAACTTGGCTCCGCTAAAGAGCCGGCGACCGACGACTCGTTCGTGCGTGTGGACACATTGATCCTCGCCAGAGACGCTGCCGACGCCGACGCCGACGCCCCAGGCCATTGTGCAGGGAAGAACTTAGTTTCATTTCTGGTTCACTCCAATTGTTCTACATTACTTGGAGTCTCCTACACTGAATTTACTTTCTTGCGCAAGGATAATTATTATTTTTAATTAAAAACTTCTTTGTACACTTTAATTATAAGTTCAATTGTCTCTGATATAAACAGATATAATATATATTTATATAAAAAACTTAAGGCTCATAAGAACATGAAATCCATTAACCAGTAAAAATTAAAACATATTTTTTTCATATTAGATAATAATTTAAGTATGTAGATGAGATTTAATGAAATCAATTATTTTCAATATCACAAACAGGGTTGCATTGATTTAAATCAGATTTGAATTTCATTATTTTTTTTTGCAATTGTTATTTAGCATTCCAGGTTTACAGAAATTAGGGAAAAAGAGGTTGGGAAATGTTACAATATGGCAATAAAAAAATCCGATTTAAAACAAAAAAAAAATTAAATTTACAAGTTTCTTGAATAAGGACAACATATTTTAATGTATTTATATTGTAATTATAAAATGTATTTATATAGTAATTATAAAATGAACTTCTTTTGGCAAGAATTCCTGTACCTATTTTACTGCTAAAACATTTAAATTCTAATCTATTTTTTGAACCTTTCTCTTTAGTATTTTTCATAACTTAACGGCCTCAAACTATTTTTCTTATATGATACGATATGAGTAAAAAGAACAAATAAATGTCACACTGATCGCTATCCACTAAAAATATAATTATAAAATTCCTATACAAAATTCTGGATAAAAAAAAAGAAAAATAATTAATAATGTACAAGTAATACTTCAATATTATTGGTCGTGAGAAACAAACTAAAAGAAGTATGTTTGTCAAAGACATTTTCATATATAAATAAAAAATAAAATTATGAACATACCACGCATTCAATAATGTATGTTTATTATTATTGCATGCTATTCACAGTTTGAATAACTATGAATATTTACAAACAATTCATATTTACCAAACTAGCACATAGTTTGATTATATATGTAAAATATTAATATTTACATTTCGATAAATTTAATGAAAATTCAACATGGAAAATGTAAATCTTTAGTGTATAATTTTTGGAGTATTAACTATGTATGCAGGTAATTTTAATAAAAAAGAAATCTACTACAAATTCTACTATCATGGGAAGCCTTCATAATTAAAATTTAATTTTGAATCAAAGTTTCATTATAACTGTATACACTGTGATTCTGTGGGGATTATGGAGTATAAAACCACATTAAACATATTGACAAAGTTAATTAACTTTCTTTAGAATTGATTCTTGTAGTTGATTATGAAATTTATAATCTTTGATAATATCTGGCTTCATTTCAAAGCAAATAAAATGTAGAGAAATAAAGATTCTGCCACTTTATCCGTTTTTATGCACGCGAAATTAAAGTTTGAAAATGTTTTACAATCCTCGCATTCCGATAACTTTGTTTGCAAACTTGTGTACCATTTTAATTAAATTTTCTCAACAATTATGCGTACCTATTTTTCATTACCTACTTAGTATTGATTTTTAATAACGGAACTTTTTTCAATTAAATTTAATTATACGATTATTTAGGACATAATTGACCAAGATCAGATTAATCATTCTTATAGGGTAATTTCAGCAATTACGTAACTTTTATATTGTGTTTTCCATACCTACATATATTAAAGAGCTTTAATTTGATTTGATCTTTAGTTTGGAATATCATACAATAAAACTTTTTAATATAATGAAAGTATTACTTATTTAGTTCTACGGCTTTCTAACAAAATTAGGGTTGCTAACTTCAAATAATTTTTAAATGGGGGAATAATCATTTATTCTTTTGACTTTTTGATTACATTGTGTAACTCCGCTATTAATATATTACTGGTGACAACATCTAAATTTGCGGAGGAAATATTACTTAACTAAGAATTAGGGGTACTCACCATAAGTGGACATCGGATCTCTTAGTTTCAGCGTCGACATTAGAGAATTTAAGTCGTAAATTTTAGTTCTGGGTCAAAATCGTACACACTATGTGTTTTTTTGGCATACAGATATATTGCCCTCGTGCTGTCGAGAAAGAATTAAAACTAAACATATTATAACGAGCGAGACTCACCATAGATGAGTCATCACGGCTGACCTGTCTAGTCAGGTAGTCGCGCTAAAGGTCAAGTGGGATAGGAGGGACGCTGCTATTGTTTGAGAATTTGAAAGAGACCGAAAAGCTCTGGAATGTTGTAGATATTAAATGGCTGCAGGTATATAAGGGTCACTTCGGGCGACCCAGGGAAGTTAGTATCGATCAGACTAAGTAGAGAATCACTGATGTTAGTCAGTGTCTTAGCTGCTCTTCATTTTAAGCTGCACATCCACCATCATATATTTTTCCACTTAGACGAGACTAAAATTTTTCAATAGGTCTCGCCAAAGGCAGATTTATAGGTTTATCTTCGGAACAAATTTAAAAAAATTTATTCTTCTTCTATCGAAGAGACACGATGTTAGGTCAGGTCAGAATATTATTTTATCGTTGGGTTGCTATATATTTACAAAATTTCTAAACTGAAAATGAGGAGCACCTAAGACATTGCTGCTGTCCAATGACTGATAAGAGTAATCTGTTATTGTTAGAATCAATTATTATCTTCATTTTTGAAAGCCCCTGAGAGATATGTTATAATCGTCAGCTCACACGTGAGGTTTTGTGTAATTTTACAATATTATTTATAATATACCTATAATTATTTTTCCAACCATTTTTCTTTAGCATAAAATTCTAGATGTAGGACTCCTCTAGTTAAATAGTGGTATTTTTTTGGAATTAATTATGAAAAATAGGTGAATCCTGTCCTGGTGTAGGTCCGCACTTCCGCTGCCGCAAGCTGGACAGAAAATGGAAGTTTGAGTTGACTGGCCGCCAGTGGCAGTGCCGGGTAATCCCCTTCAGCCTGTAATCTTTTAATATATCGCGCCCTCCAAGCCGCCGGAGATGTGGTTTCCGATCGAACAAGGCTCTAAGCCGACCCACTTTACCTTATACTACCTTCCCTACCATAATAAACACCTATACTCTGTCCTACCCGTTATATAATCGTTTCTTCTTAAATATTATCTACTTATTCTTCATATAAAACTATACACAAATGTGGTTTTTCTATGACGACTATGGATTGTGGCATTTTTTACATTATATACAGCTTCGAAGTTGCGTATTTTCCATAATTGTGGGTTAAAGTGTGAGAAATCTTTTCTCACAGTATATGCCGACACTCTGCATACAATTTCTTGATTATTTAGACTGATTTTAACATTTCATTATTTTTAAAACATCTTTTTGCAAAGTCTGTTATATATTTTTTGGAAGCAGCTCGCTTGCTGGAATCTTTATTTTTTCATGTAAACAATCTAAATTCTTAGGTGTTCGTTAGATAGTTCGGTATTATAAAAAGCACTCCGCTTAGAATCACATGCAGTAAAATAAAACCTACCACATTTATAATATAAATAACTATTGTAATGAGCATGACTCATTGCCGATGACTCATCATGGTCTACCTCTCTGGTTAGTAAGATGAGAGTGTCGCCGCTATTGTTCGGAAATTTTACGGAGTTCGGAAGGCTCCGGAAGATTCAAGAATAATTATCCACAGGTATAAAGTATCGCGGTCTACGATATGTCCAGTTAGTCGGTGTGAAATTGAATCAAAGGCAGTTAATGTGAAATAGAAATAAATATTTTGTGCAAATAAATTTTGATTATTTTAATAAGAGTAATTGTTATTTTTATCATTATTTAATAAACTTTTAATATATATATATATATATATATATATATATATATATATATATATATTCGTGTTTTATGACATTTTTCACTTCACCCATATACCTAAATAAACGTTACAATATTATAAATTTTAATATGCATAGAAAATTTGTTGTTTAACTGTTAAGTCTTAAATAAAAAAAAGAAATGTTAGAGGTCAGGTTACAATTCCATTAGGATTTTTTTATAACCTTTCTTTTTTCATTTATTTCTAATATTTTTAACTTCTAATTCAAAATAATTAATGAATTTGTTTATTATAAATATACATAATTGAGTAGAAATTATAAAACATCTGAAATGGCTTCACATATTTCATCTTGTAAACCTAAGGTGTTTTTAAACAGATTTAGTATTACTGGCACTTAAGTTCCTATAAAACTGCTCGTGACTGTCGTATATAAGGAATATTACGGTAATAATTTTAAAATTATGCGTGTAAATACAGTGTTAGCCGGTTAATTTTATTATCTACTGTTATCGACTGCATGTTGTGAAATTTACTGTCAGATTCTGCTCGCATATTACAATAATGTTCGTTGCTTTAATAATGTATGTTTAACAAATTATTGTATATTATGCATGTTGATTGATGTAAATTATCTAAATTATAAACACTATAACATGCATATTGCATGCATTTTACGTTCCGGCAGAAAGATAAATTTGTGCGATCGAGTCAAACCGAAAACATCGCTAGTAAATCTGTGTGTAAACGATTGAACCGCTGTCGGCTTCCAAATTCCACTTGTCTTTAATCTCATTAAGTAATATTGAGTTATATTTGTAATATAAATCATGCTACCTTACTTGAATAGGCCATTAAATATCAATTCATTATTAAGAAAGCAGCTCTTCATTCGCTAAGGCCACGATAATTAATATAGATTGAGTATATTAAAATTTTATGATGTTCCGAACGCTCTCTCACTGCTTTACACCATTATGAATTTCTTTCTTCATTAGTCTTTGAAAATTAGCTTCATCCAATTATTACTATATTATTCTTATTAATATTATACTTCAATTTTAACATTTTCTGCTATAAAAACTATAAATAATGAAAACAAAATATGTTAATTTTAAAATAATTTATGTATTAATAAAATATGAAAGAAAATATTTTATATTACTGATAAATTATTAATCGAGAAAATTATTCAGATCGTAATAGATATCTAGTTTATTTTACTTATACATACCGTTTTTTATAACAAATATTTTGTTTGAAGGATATTCAAGTTTTGAAACAAATTAATCATTTTCAAGACGAGTGTTTTTAAAGAATTTATGAATTTCTTGCACGATCGGGCATTAAAAAAAGTTTATTGATTGGGTCCAAGGCTGTAATTTACGTTTTTGGTTGCTACTTCTAACAAACCCGTAAGTAAATATGTATTTAGTAGAAATACACAGAAATTATGTAGCAAATTTATTTATTCATATTAATAACAAATAATAACAAGACTTTAAATAATTGCAAAATGGACCGAATGTTTGGAAAATACTAAGGATTGTCGAACTCAAAAAATAAATGGAGTCGTCATTTCACTACTCTTCCAAACAATACTTAATATACATATTATAACGAGCATGACTCACTGCCGATGACTCGCTAAAAAGGTCAAGTGAAATAAGAGCGATGCCATTATTCGGAAATCTTATAGATTATGGAAGATTCGAGAATAATTATCCACTGGTATAAATGGTCGCGACCGAGGGACGCAGCCAATCAGTCCAGTAGAGAACAGCGGCAGTGAAGTAAAAATAAATGTTTTCTGGAAATAAATATCACGTGAAAGTAGATAGCGTAGAATTAAATAAATAAATAAAATAAATAAATGAATAATTTTATAATTAGTTTGGTTACTAATGGAGTACAACTATGAAGTACCATGGATGTTATCTATGTTTTATATTGCTTGTTGTTTAATTCTATTTTAGATACCTACATGTACACCTATCATGACTTAATATATTTAAAATTTATGAGTTTTATACAGTTGTGACAAGTGAAATAAGTAACATTATTAATGTTGGAAGAGGTTAGTAACATATGAATGACCTTATATAGGCTTACGCCTTTGGGAAAGGAGAAGAAGCATGCAATTAATCACCGGTTTCATAAGCACACAAAAATTCAACAAATCCAGAAGAAAAAGTGAGTATGTCTGGTTGGGGGACGGTGAGAAAAGTGAAAAATACGAGTTAGCAACAAATTCGAATTAAGCCGGGTGGATTAGCGTAAGACAGTGGTCGCAACTCGCGTCCCTCGGGGCCAATTACGCTGTTGTGTTTTTGCTTGCCGGCGCCGCTGACTTTTTGAAATATCACCGCGCGTCGTGCTGTTTGAACTTCATTTCTTCGCGCGCGTAATGCGACAGCGCTCAGCGCGGATTAATGAGCGCGATAATATCGCCAGAAGACTCACTGACTGATGCCCATGCTAACAAGCTATTCTACCCCTTTCTGACCTGATGAAAAGCCTGATTTATATATGAAACGCCAGCGTTAAAAACTTACACGGCGATTAAGCGCACGGGATTACAGTCCTGTCCGTTTTATTGTTTTTCCGGACTGGTTTATGTGAATAATACAAGGGATACTAGTATGTATTCAACATATTCCCCTCAATGTTTATTACTTTACATGTTAATAGTTCAAACTACAAAATGTTTATACTTTTTCTTGTTCTTTAATAAATAATCTGCTGTATTTAATAGTACATTTTAATATATGTAAGTCTAGACAAATTTTTACGGCACGAATTAGATGTTTTATTCACAACCACTATTGTAATATGTCAATTCCTAACCTGTCAAAGGTTGGAAATGTATGTCATTTTTAACTGCAATGACAATCTCACGGGTGGGAAATACTTTAAAATCCCTTGGGAGGGAAGTGTTTACTATGGTTGCCTAGTAATACTGTCATAAATCTCTAAAAGTAAGGTGATCAGTGCTGTCAAACATATTAAAATAAATTTAAACATTTGTTTTCATAGACTACTACCGTACATTAATATAGTTTATTGGAAAAAGGCGATGTACGAGTAGCAGTTAATTTGGATAATTGTGAATAAAATAGTATACATAGTTCGGTGGGAATTTCATTACAGCCTTGCGCTATATCTGAGCCTCGAGGCTTCGCCTCTCGGTCATATAATAAGCCCTCGGCTGTAATGAAACATTTCCCACCTCACATGTAATATACTATTACATGTTCATAGTTCAAACTACAAAATGTTTATACTTTTTTTAGTTCTTTAATAAATAATCTGCTATATTTAATAGTACATTTTAATATATGTAAGTCTAGACAAGTTTTTACGGCACGAATTAGATGTTTTAAAACGAGGCGATAAAGGAGCCTAGCCAGAAATTTCGAAACGAATACCGTGAAAATCCGTTAACGAATGTGGAACATACTAGTATAATGTTTTATTTAATACTGTACCACAATTTTCAATTTCAATTAAAGGTTTGAAAATTTTTAGCCTAAAATAATATCCAATCGAAACCCTGTATTTCTGATTACGTGTGCGAAACTAGCCAATTAGAACACACTTACACTGAAAAGAGCCGTAAGACTCTTGAGGTTACTAGATAAATAACAGTTGTTGCTTGTTGGTATTGATAACCTAGGGATATTATAGCTGAAAATTAATAAGAAAGTAAAATCTCATCAAAAACACTTCTTCTTCTTCACTGTTGACCTTATGCCCTTTGCGGTTTTTCATCTTTTAATGCCAATTTCTTCAATAAGGTGTATCCACTGTTTCCTTGGTTTTCCCCTCTCTCTTTTATTTTGTTTCTTAGTTTCTATTATTTTCTTAACTATCCTATTTTCGTCCATACGTTGTATGTGTCCATCTCCATACCACCTTAGTTGTTTGTTTTCTATTTTCATCAAAAACACAAAATGTACAAAAATTTTAGTCTCATAACGTAGTCCTTCTACCGCAAAAAATTGTGAGATTTCATGTAAAATCAAATCAGTTATTTTAGTTAGTATCTGTGGGAGCACCTATTTAACAACTTTGTCATAAATTGTTTCCTCATTAAAAGTTTATAAATTATAGGTATATTTATTATTGACCAATGTAGTTTAAAATTTAAAAATGTATATTGTATCCAATACTAGTTCAAATAAACCCCTAGACGTAACAAAATGATAATATGCTATATTTACACATTTCAAGTGTTTCTTTACTCTTATGTGTATTACTCTGTTTTGGATTTTATATTTTTAGTTCAGTTAAGTATTAGAGATAATTGTGAAAATTGTTCAAGATAAATATTTATCCGATATCTCATACCAAAAAAATAACCGATTATATAGAAATTTTTAACATTCGTTACATTTAATTGAGTTTAATTTCTAAATATAATATTATTTTCACTAAATAAATGAGTTTTACAAAAATTTCATATTTACATTCCAATATATTTTCCATGAATAAATGAATATGTAATAACTTCATGTATATTGATATGCAATCAACAAAATATTTGTTAATTCCGCATTCCTGAAAAAATGTTCATTATTGAACCTTTGTAAGTGCTTGCTTTGTTTTCATTTCTAGGGTATTATTTATTAGTAAATACAAACAAAAGGCAATCAAGAAACTTAGTTTGTATGTAAACAAAGAAGTGCGAGCCGTATCCAAGCGCTAGTTGTGAATTCAATCTCTGTAGTTATTTACTCTAGCCCTGCGTCGAGTGGCTTCGGTCACTAACTTTTATCTTCTCAAGACGAAACTTCACAAGTGCGTAGATCAAAACACGAAAGACTTCTTACTAAACACTCCAATGAGTAGGATTAAACGAACCCATTTCATTGATAAGTTTGCCTTATTGCCAACTCTTGTCCAATTCGCATCAGCGAATCACAAAGTAAATAAAACTCAAAATAGGAACAGCTTTTCACTATATTGAATTTTAGATTTCATAGAAATCACTGCATCAATGACGTCGTATTTATCTAATTCATATGGAACATAAAAGACTTATTATATATTTTTTATGGTTATCTCAAAAGTTGTTAATGATGAAAGGTGAAAATAAAAATAGTAAATATAGAATCACCAACATTTACTATTAAGTAATGGACTAAAGTGAATCTTTTATTAAAGTCCTTAAGAAATTAGAAAACAAATTTACTTTCATGGTATAAAAGTAAATTTATGTCTTTTTCAATAAGAATTCTTTACGAATATTTTAAAATACATCTATATTAATATTAAAAAGAGGTAATGTTTTAAAATCGGAAAAATGGAAGATTCGACCTTTTAATTTACGACGGCAGTATGTAATTCTGAATGATATATATTAGACACTTATTTTCCTTAGGACAAGCTATTAGCACAATAGGGAATAGAGAAACAGACCTACTGATGTTTTATAGTTAAAACATGCGTATAACAAACTACAAACTGTACTAAACCAGGGATTCTAGGTTACTCATTTTTTTTTAATTTAATTATTACTTTGTAATATTGCAAATTTTCTTTTGGAAAACCTCAATCATTGCAAATTGTCTTTTGTCTTAAACGAACTTGTTGAAATGGACAACTAGCTAACATCGACAAGATTTGAACTATCTAGATTAGACTTAGTTTTTAAACAAATAATCAGTTCATTGCAAAAATTGATTAAGGGTGCACTTTAAAGTAAAACTTCATTAATATTATTACATACGTTTCCGTATCATGAGATTAAATATGTCTTCTAATTTCTTAAGGACTTTAAACGACTCACTTTAGACCCTTATTTGTTCTTCAATCATTAATAATTTTCTAGGTAACTATCAAAATATATAATAAATCCATCAAATTCCATAGGAATTATTCATTGCAAGGGCTGCTTAAGGATGTACTCCAAAGTATTCATTAGTATAACTTACATGGCTATAATTAAACATATGGAAAAACGCGGTATGTTGTAGTAGTATGACCAAATATTCAGTTAGTGAGTGAGTTATAAATCACGTAGAGCAGTGCACGTAGCCACGCGGCAGGGCTATGCGCCGCAATATATCAAGAATATGCAGTTCGCAGGATGGAACGGCCGCGGCCATTTAAATTCATGTATGCGAAGCAAGACTGACTCCGTACCCGTCACGTGCTGCACTTTTAAAATATTCTCCGGCAATATTTGAGCGCAGATCGAAACGAATGGGAGATTGAATTTGTTTAAAAATACATTACTACTCAACTGACTGATGTTCTTCTTCCGAATATATCGCGTATCATTTCGTCTAACTTCATCATTTCAATATGTCTTGAAGTTTAATCAAATCAACAACATTTACATCCTCTTTAAATATTGTTTTACAAATGTGTCAATTCAATACAAAATCATAAAATATTTAGGTCCTGATTAGTAATTTTACTTATGGAGATTTCAGTGTTCCACATAATTTTTCGAAAAAAAAAAATGCATTTATTAAAATTTCTTTATCATGATTACAAATTAAAAAGCTTTATTTTAAATTACTTTTATTTATAAACTTTTTCACTGCTATACTAAACTTGTTAACAGTTTTGTCACAGAATATTTGAATAGCATAGTATGTTAGAGACATATAATTTGGTAGTTTTAAAAATAATAAACATTAAATTCAGTTTCTGCTTCTATTCACTAATTTAATGTTTCACATTCTTGCTCTATTACTTGTTTTATTTTGTAGTATTTCTCTAAATATTATTTCTTAGAATGTACTTTAATATCTTCAGAATTTGCTTGAAATATTATTTCCAAGAATTCGTTTTAATTTATCCTAATCTTATTCTACATATTAAATAAATTTTTGCTCTAATATTAATTTTGAAATGTAATATTCGTCTACTTCAGAATGTTTTCTGTTTATTATTTTTACTTAGTACCACAATGATCCAAATGAATTCGATTCGTTATATTAATCGTCCACCACAATTTTTTCTTGCAGCCGATAGAATATAAACTCAGCTTCTTATTTCTTGTGAACATTTGTTACTCCCCTACTTATAAATTTGTGATTTATTAATAAACTCTTTAAATTAAATATAAGTCCTTCTTGTATTACAAGAGATGAATGTAATACGTGTATCTTGAAATGAGCAGTGAATAAAATTGCAAGTTTTGTAGCAATTTGAAAAGGTAGTTAAGGTAATGACAAAGCGGGCAGTAAGTCACGTAAAGCAATATGCATCTGACAGAGCCATTTGAAGGCTGATCTCGTGTGAGCGAATCGCAGGTTCGCACGTTGTTCTGCAACTCCGATTCCAGCGGCAGAACATGAAGAATTATGTATATTGATGTTAGGATCTGAAAGAAAACGTTACGAGGTTGAATTGATTCTCGCAAGAAGACATGAAGGTTTAGGGTCCGCATTTGGTGCGCGGATCGCTATGCGCATATCCAGCGTACTTGCGTTCGACACAATGTTATCAGCACGCGACAAACGACGTTTGGAATCGCTGGGCTGTTGGGCACATATCGTCTGCAGGTGCCAGGCAGCGATCGCAGATTAGATAACGCGCTGCTTGAAATTCTGTAGCGTTTTGTGTGATAAATTCTGCTCTTTTTCCGGCCGAGCTATAACAAAGCCGTATTAATTCAAATGTAAGTGCCAGCTACGGTTCCTTTTTGCCCTTGTGCATTTAGTGCGCAAATTTGTCCCTTTTATGTTGTACAGGCTTTGTTGGCCTTTTAGTTTGTTAACCTAGTTTTGCTGAATGAGATTAGGCGCAAGGATCACGGCATAGTCGTAACAATCGCTTTCGACCAGTCTTGTTCAGCTTAAGCTCTCTGCAACGGAAACTTTCAGTTTTTCCGGTTTCAAATTATTTTGCAAACACGTAAATTACCGCTGTTGCACGCTATGTTATTCTTACAAATAGAATTCTTTCTAGGAATAGAAATGAACTTAAATGAATGATAAATGCATGTATAACACAACTAGGTTACGTCGGTAACTGCCAACTCACAAACTACATTCAATAATACAGCTTGTTTGACACATTACTTTTTTCTTTCTTATTTTCACTTCATCTGATGTCAATAATTCAGAAACTTAGTAAAATTCCATTCTTATTCATTAATCCTAAAAACACAAATTCATTGTTGTTAAAATTCATATAACATGTTATTATTATTATATTGGTATTACTTGTTTTTATTATTATAGAAAATAGAACGTGTTCTGCTTTTTCAACACATTTACAATCCTATATAATATTTCAACCAATTTGCTGTTTGATACTATCCAGTTTAAATTGTACAAAAAGTGATGCAAGATCTTGTACAATTTATAGAATAGTTTAAAACGGCCTTAAATTATAATAATTACTTCTAACTGTTTCTGTATTTAATTCTAAAATGTATATATTCCAGTATAAGTATTAAAGCACCTTTATATTTAAAACAATTATTCATACTACAGGCACAGAATAGGTTTATACAGAAGTGCCAGTAAGACAGATAAACGAAACGAAAAGAGAGAAATGGGGAAAGGCAACAAATTTAAAGGGCTCATTGTTTAAAATCGGAAAGTTTTGTCACATCGTAGAGAGAGATTGGGGAAGGCAACAAATTTATAGGTCTACACAATGCTCCAAGGTCATAGAACTGAATAGGGTAACATGAAAGGTACCGACATGGAGTGTCGCTTCTGTATGTAACTGTTCTGTTCTACAGGTAAGTATTTTACAAAAGCAAAAAAGCCTAATAGATCTAAATATTAATTTACAAAAAAAAATAAAGTTTGACTATTAATACAATTTTGAATAGTATTAATTTAATTATAAAGTTATATTAACCTCCCTTTGTTAATAATAAATTTTGATGGTAGATGGTATTACTAAAACTTAAATACCTCTAAATTACGACCTTTTAGCTTACGATCTGGAAAACTCCACAATGGAAGTACTCGTAAGATATTTACTACATAATGTGATAATCTTAGATGAGGTATAACATAGAGATATGGCACACTCCTATTGCTACGTACTACTGAGCAAGCAAAAGATGTATGGCCGAGAATCGAACAGTTAGCTGCGTGAGAACAATCCGCCAGCTGAGTAGTGCACACTTACAGTTAGACGAACGAAATATTGGTCATAGTGTTGGTCACCTATCCTCATTATTTGTTTGGTTGAGTTTTCCATATAACTACTCCACTGGTCCACTGTTCTCAAACAGGGGGCTGCAAGCGATTTTAAACCTTAGATCTTTCGACAATATATTTGGGCAATGCCATATCTCTATGTTATACCTCATCTAAGGTGATAATAATATGAAATGTACTCACCAACAACGATCATGTCTCCGTGTTGGGTGACTGTTTGGAAGGATGGCGCTTCACCGGACACTTCGCAACGGTAGCGTCCGCTGCTGGACAGGTTCACTGACGATAATACCACCTGACTCTCTGTCGAGTTGTGCAACTGAAACAATAATATGTCAATTCAGATAAATACATCTCAACTTCATATTATCTTGACATTGGTTACACTAATTTAATCCGAAGCAACAAAAATACAGAAATAGATTCAGGGGGTCTATTCTAATTCATAACAAGATGTAAGGTTGTTATCGGTTATGACGTTGATGACGTCATAAGATGTTGATATGTATAACAATCTAAAAGGATATTTGGTAATCACCTTTACGTCATTCACGACATCACATGAGACTTTTAACAAAAATCGCCAGGGGGATAACAATACACATTGAGTATACCATGTTGTTAAATGAATTAGAATAGACCCTCAGTTTCTTTAAATTATTTCTAATTTTATTGGACATCTAAGTATACTATATTTCCAGCAGTTGATCACGTCATCAATTTCTATTTCTATCAAAGAGAGTGCGATCGTATACGCATAGCATATATGAGACTTTTATTCGCTATCTCATTACCGTACGTTTTACAGAGGGGTATATATGCTATCTGTGTCTAACTAATGACAAAAATGAAATATAAACAGTAGTGTAACGGTAACGGGTATTTTGAAATATTTTAAAAATTGAATGTCATTCATGTCATTCCTATCATTTATTAAAGTGACAATAAATTGAGCACGAAGAAAAATATCAGCAATCGATATATTACATTCACAGGGTGAAATAAATTCAGTCTCCAATATCACATCTCAATGCTGTAACATATTCCGCTATTGTTTGTTGTTCTATTTGACATTTCTATAAAAATCGGTATTGAGCTACTAGATTACTAGAACATTCTTCTTGGGTGCTAGATGATTTTCTAATAGATACATTAGGTCGTCGTATTTCAGGTCAGAAGATGATTTTGGTGCTGCTAGAGCTGCGATCATATTGAAATTCTTTGCACTTATTGAATTTAGTAGTAATTTGATATTTATTTACTTCGAAAATCATACGATTTCACTAAACAAAATGATGTCATCAACTGCGGAAAATAGAGTATATATTCGTAGACATTATTATACGTGGTACCTTATTCCTAAACGAAACAGGGTCTGAAGTATTCAAAGTACTTAACCACCGCGTTGATTGTCAATTTATTTATTTTTTTTAATTGAAAGTCTGTTATATGAATAGTCTATTCTATGGATAGGTGAATTCAATAAAGAGTTTGATCAAAAACTATGTAAAAAGAAGACATCACAAGATTTTGTGGAATGAGCAGGTATTCTAAATTGGAATTTTCCAACGAGGTTTGGACAATCGAAATAGTTATTCATAATTTTGTATAACATCCATAAAAATATAAGTAGTAAAGTAAATTTCTACAAGTGTGAAAACATTTGATGTTTGAAGAAAATAACGATACGGGAGCCATGTATAGACATATGTTCCTATGTAGGATTCCCTGAATAACCATTGGACTCGGAAGAAATCAAATCATCATCGTAATAAAATAATCAATGGGTTGTTTGTAGCAAATTGGAATTTTCCAACGAGAAATAACTATTTCGATTGTCCGAAACAATCGAAATAGTTATTCATAATTTGGTATAAAAATAGTAAATCCATAAAAATATAAGTAGTGAAGGTAAGTTTCTACAACAGTGAAAACATTTGATGTGTTTAGAAAGAAAATAAAGATCTTGTATAGACATATGTAGGATTCCCAGAATAACCATTGGACTCGGAAGAAAACAAATCATCATCGTAATAAAATAATCAATGGGTTGTTTGTAGCAGTGTTGTAGTGTTGTTTTATTCGCGTCGCGCACGGAGCAAATGGCGCAAGTTCTGATTTACGTGTGGAGGCCGGCGGCCCGTGCGACGATATATCGGCGCCACTTCATGAAAAAGCGAGGGCGAGAAGGGCGCGGACCTAAACACCGGCTCCGGCCGCCGGAACTTCGCAACACCAAAGCCGATTGATTTCGGATTTGTATCGCCTGGTAATATCTCTGCGGAGACGCATAAATCCGAAACGGAACACAACAGCACCGCGCCAAGGACTAGGAATTGTTGCTGTCTTCAGCTTTATTGCCCTTCTAAAACATCTTTCTTTTTTAATAAATAAATAAGTCATCTAAATCTTACATCGTTAGCAATATAAAACCGGAACATTTTTAAATAATTCAAAAATTTGCACTACTTGTATTTATCTTCTTTTTCTTCTGCCTCTATATTCTTCAGCGATTAATGACAATATAAAATCACAAATTTTAATTTCAAATTTTGATTTTTTCTTCCGGTTTATGATGGATTTTAATTTCCTAAATTTATCCAATCAAAAGTTATCAATTGATATTATATTTAGTTTTGATGTTTAACTATTGTTTTGACATTTCTTTAAAATGAGATGAATTTATTTTGTTACAAAATGAATTTGATGTATGATAATTTTTATTTTAACAACACTCACAAACTTTTTGATTATTTTATATTATAATTATTATACTTTAATCATAAAATGAATATATATATATATATATATATATATATATATATATATATATATATATATATATATATATATATCGACATTTACTGTGAACTTAATATTTTATAGCACAGAAATTAATTACATTTCTTTCATTTTATTTTTTATTATTATCATTCAGTTAATATTTTTTATATAAATATTTAATATTGATCTGATAATACTTGAAATGTTTAATATTCTATAAAAAATATAGTTGTTATACATCATGTTTTTCAAGGTTCTTTTATTATTAATGAATATTTTTTCTAATAATGTAAATACGTAAATAAATGATAAAACTGTGAACCGAATTGAATGTTATTTTAAATAAAAAATAAGTAGTATTTTATTGAATTAAAATATAACTATACATTTCCAATTAAAAAAGAAAAATCTTATATATACAAATGTATGGAAAACTGTCTGGAAAATAACTGAAATCATCAGTCATTCAAGTTTGTTCTTTTCAATTTTTATTTCTCTGAATAAAGTTTTCCTAACTTCATAGTGGTACATTAGTGAATAACCCAAGTTGAACTATAGGAAGAGAAAAGAAAATGTATGAGTCATTGAAATTATTCAGCAGGAGCTGAGCAATAAAAAGGAAGCTGGATATTTTTGTAAAAGTAGTTCAGGTTAGCCTGGCTTGCAGTGCATTTCAATAATTTAATATGTATTGGAAGAAGATAGTTCCGGAGTCGTATATCACAGCAGTGCATTTAGTTCTACTGTATTATCCTGATTTTAAAATTTATGAATTTGCAGTTCGGTTGAGAGTTGAGCATTAACTTCCAGTATCGGTTTTCTTTCAGGTCAGGTAATGCACTTTACTATTTAATGACAAATTTCACTTCGTTTCACTACATATAAACTAACTAAAGTAATAACATTACACTAAAAGCAATAGTTACTTTACTATTATTTATATAATTAATAAAAATAATATAAATAAGTTTGTTCTAACTAGATATTCCTGATGGTTTGTGATTAGTTCCTAAAGATAGTTTTACGCATGCAAGAACTATGGATAGTTCCAGACCATGTTTATATTGGAAGGAATTGTGGACTGATTCTGAACCGTCAATATCATTACAGTCAATTGTGTTAGGTTCGTTTTACTTTTACATCAAAATAAATCTATAAATATGGAAGATGAATAAAAATACTTACTGTCTCATTTACAAACACCTCTTTTTTAACCTTAAATTTAATTTTGAGGTTAATTAAATTAAATTTTCAGATGTACTGGCTAGCAGTACAAGCTCCGATCCTCTGAATGTTTTGACCGTCAAAGAACTGGTTCAGGATTGGTCAGAAATCAGTAGGAACAGCCGACAAACAGTCAGAGTTTGGGCTTCAAGTTAGTAGGAACGCTTTTTTCAAATTGCGCATGCGTCGGACAGTTCCGAACTGATTTGGAGGTTAGTTGGAACAAACCTATTTTAACGAAAATGTTCTCGATCATTGATGAATAACTTATAATTGTATCGTAACTTCCTCAAGCAATGTGCTTTCGGCAACTTTCATAAAATTATTTATATTCATAATTTAACAATTAGGATTGGTTGTATTTTTATATACACTTTTAAATAAATATATAGGTATTTTTTTTTCTTGTAACCGCCTGAAATGTAGCTCGTATAACGAGGATTTTAACACATCTAAGATTTGATACGATTCATAACATCCTTGCGGTGGGATTCTACAACTTCGGTTGATATCATTTGGACTTGTTATAATATCAATTGCAAATATGAACTACGAAGTAGTATAACAGTAATGGTTATTTATGGTTGATACATACTTACATATTCTCATACATACCTATATACAGGTCGACACTGATGTGAGAATGTCTTAAATTCATAGCAAATTTGAATTTCGGCCATGGTGACATATGACGTTTGTAATTGATATTTTATCAAGTGCAGTTGTTATTTGTACTTGTTATGAGTTATAGAACCCACCCCTGGTTTGTTCAATAGTACCGGTTTCAGTAAATAAAGGCGTTATTAATAAAAATTATTTTATAAAAAAAAATTATCAGCAACGTTTTCGAGATCAAGTCTGAAAGGGTTGATATGACACAATGGATACATTTATATTATCTAATGAAATTTTGATAAGTCAGTACAATAATAATATTATCTTATTGATACAGTTATTATTTAATTCGCAGCTTACTATTTTATATGTAAACAAAGAATTATTATCCTAAATCCTGTTAGTTACTAAAGTTGTATCAAAATAATAACAAAACACAATTTTCTATAATGTAAATGAGGCAACACAACTGACAGCTAACATGTAAAAGTTTTATAGTTTAGTCGCTTGTAAAGGTTAGTGTAGTAAAAATCTTTAATTATAACACTATCCATATAGAGCGCAAAGTCACGTCCTGTGAAACCTTTTGAGTATTTGTGAACTGTCCTGTGGCATCTTTCTGAATAAACGAATATACTCGTCGATATCCAATCCAGTTTCAATTTCTAGCGGCGGAGTACGGATGGGTATTTCCTCGGTATTCCGCAGTGGTTCTGGTAAGAAATGCCATAAGAACGCCTTATCTGTTCGAAGCGTGTTCCGGGTGCAACCTATTTAAACGCCACTAGGTGCGGTGGCGCCATTGTTCCTCAATTCGCACACTAACGACAATGCATTGGATGTGACAGATGCAGAAATGAGAGAGTTACGCTCTGATAGCTTTTTCAACAATTTTTTAAAATCTTTGAATAGAGAAGTGAATAAAATGAAGGTATCTCGATAAAGAGACCTCTTTTTAGTTTGTTAGTGAGACGGAGGAATTATAAAATATGAATAAGGATTCAATAGTTATAAAGAATTCAAGTATTGAAGAATATTAATTTTATTCTAAAAAAATTACTTAGAGTGAAATGAATAAAGCAATAATCTTCTAGTAACATAAATATAAGATAATTATTAAATTCTTCACCATTAAATAATAAATTTTATTAATCGAATACTTACAATGAGTTCTGAAAAATATTGTATTAATTTAAATTTCTTGATTTTTTTTAGTGTTTTACACTAAACATGTACACATGTACAGCCAAAATAATCAAAAGATTGTATTTCTATAGATTTTTGAGGTATACTTAAAAAGTACACATTTTTGAGTTGCAAATTTGAGAGTTAAAATCTCAGAAATCAAATTCTGTTTGTAAATTAGAAATCAGTGCATCTAAGTCTATCAATATGAACTATTTTCTAAAACTAAAATTTTGGACAAAAACTAAGTATTTTTGGATTCTTTCGGCTATATATGAAAAATTTTAGACTGAAAATCTAAAAATTGTAATTTTTCATATTCAACAATGATTGGAAATAACTTGAAAATATAAAGATAGTAATTTTTAACTGAAAATGTCAATTTTTAATTTTTATTGACCTATCCATTAAACAGACAATAATTGTCTAACGTAAATCCATTTCAATATAACTCAAAATGTAAAACATTTTGTAAAACTAATTAAAATTAAGAGTTTTGGTATGTTGAAAAATCGTTGCTTATTCGAGACAACTACAAATGTATCAATATACATATTATATGAGACTGTAGATGTGCAGAAAGATTTATTTTTTATTAAATTTATGTGTATTGCAACAAGCAAACTTCAATAAATAAGTCAGATATGTGTTGCAGCTCTGTTGATGTTCATAGTATTGCGAATATTTAAATGAAAATTACACAGAAATGTTTGTGTATAGTAGCTAAGTTCAGTCCTTGCGTTTGTGATAATGATGCCCGTCAGAATACATATAGTGTACGAGTATGTTCTGCAAACTGTATGTACAGCAATTTAATGATATTACTCTTGATAAAATAATATGTTTTAAAGCTATTTTCCGCTGCATTATAGTTCTGGTTATAGTTACAGCAAATAGAACACAGCATTTAGTTAAATAATAAAGACAATGCAACAGAGTTAATAGTATTTGCATACATTGTAATAAGTTAGTACCACTGATAAAATAAGATTTGTCCGAAGTAAACAAAGTCTAACATAAGGCTTAAAATATTTTGATTTAAACTATTATTTACTATGGTATAAAATGGCTGCTTGTTATAAAATTACCATAGTTAATAATGTCCTTGAATTAAAATCATATTGATTCTTGAAAACCTATTGAATATTTTTTACTTTCATATTATTCTTATTATTACAATATGAAATTATATATGTATTTAAATTATAATAACTATGTATATTATTAATGTTTGTAAAGATAATAAGAACTAAATATTTAATTTTTGTAGCTATTAATGTTTCTATATATACTTACTTTCCAAATTGATTTGGCATGAAATAATGATTTCATTATTTATGGAATCTATTCTAACTGAGATTAGGGAAATAAAGAGTCTCTTATCAAACGGAAGTTGAAAAATATTGTTGGAGATAATTAATTGAAAATAGGGTATGTGACCAAATTATACTAGACAAATAAGTAAAATATCTGTATTTTTTTAAATCGATTCATTATTCGTAGTTTACGAGAAAATAATTATTAAAAATTTGGGGAATGGATGCTACCAAGTCATTGTGGTAGAATCGTTAAAGAAGAGAGGTAGACTGGGATCGTAAGAAACAGACTACCATTAAATTGCTGATAACTGTATTATTCCAATCTATTTTTTTTAATTTTAGTTAGACTCTACAGTAGTTATTTTTTAAATTTTATGATTTATATACTAAAATTCGGTAATCGCCACATACCCCATTACTTTTATTATTTATTTTTAAGTTTTTTTTAATTATCATTATACTATTTTTATCTCTAAAATTAATTTTCAAAGTAAGTTTGATTGAATTTTGTTCAATACGTATTTGAATAAATAAAAAAAATGTGTGCTTGAATAAAAGAACGCCAATAAATATTTTTGACGAAGTCTATTATAAAATAATTCAGTTGTGAAACGAGTACTGCAGCACTTGAAGTCCGCCTCCGTGAAGCTATTACCCTACAAAAGACGATGATGAATGCACGCTAAATATGTTCCATGCACAAACAAAAAAATTTGAAGTTTGTGTTTGACAGTTCATTTTCCTTGCTGGGTTCTTCAATCAAATAAGCATCTCTTAAAGGGCAGCAGTCGCACCCAATTAAGATCACGTGCGGAATCCTTCCCGCTATGACGAGGAAAAGACTCTCAGTGTCCGTATGTCACAGCGGAGTTTTATTTTCGTGGCTTTGATTTTCTGGTTCTGTGAACAACTCCACATCAACGTTACGGGTTGCCCGGGTGATTGTGGCCCGTATATGCCCCGTGAATTTCAAGGAGAGACGGCTCCAGCGTCTGATCAGCGGTACCCAATCACCAACAGTTTACAAACTTTTCAAAACTAGACTAATGTTTTGATTTGATCTACTTTGATGTTGAAAGTATCCGTTCTATCAGGACAATGTCATTTGTTTTCTACAAAAGTAGTTTATTTAAATTAAAATCATTTCATATTAAGGGCCATTTTGTTCACCTGTGGTTAATAAAAAATATCGCATCGAAATAATAATTTTTTTTTTCGATTGGACGAAAACTGACACCTTTCCGTTGTGTTTTCGAACCGAAAAGTGCTTTTTTTCGGTATTTTAGCGTAGTTGCTCGCCTTCGAATATAACATTTAGGGAATATAATCATAATATAAACCCATCGAAAAAAAAATAGTATGTGTACCACGTAGGAAAAGTGTCTTCCCAAACTCCTGGAGTTGCTGGCCTCGCTTACGGTTCGTCCAATATCGTCCAGGAATGTATCATTTTTCCTACTAGATACACAATATACTATTATTACTATTTGACAACTGATGTAACTTTTTCGATGCGATATTTTTCTATTTATCGACACTTTTAACAGAGGTGAAAAAAACGTCCCTACTGGCCGGTTACACCAATATTACTTAAATTTTGGGTTTCTCTTAAATGAAAAATATCACATTGAAATAAAATATCAAATGAACTATTCAAAATTGCTGCCAAATTTTAATTAACATTTTTTGTGTACAACAGGATCTTTTTTTAAATCGAAAGGAAAATATGACGACTTGTTACATTCTCGGCTTACTTAAAGAGGGTTAGAATTGTTTCATTTTTTGGCAATGCGGGAATTAACATAATTAACTATTTCCAATTCTTTCTTTGTCTTCCATAAATTTGTGATAGACATTAGCTAGAAAGCAATGAATAAATTAATACTGTTACAAGTAAACTATTACTATTATTATTCAGAAAACCCATTATTCATCTTCATACATACATGCAACAAAGTAAATAAACGAGAAAAAATGTAATTACTAGTTTAATGTTAATGAAATTGCATTAACCTCGTTTTTATAATTTTGTGTAATATATCAACATATTCCAATATCTTAATAAAGAATAAATTATGTCCTAGATTTAGATAAAGGCATTAAGAAATTTCATTATTAGAATTTCTTTTAGAAACTTTGATTAAGAGAATTTAAAAAAAGGAAATGTACAAATATTTCAAAATTATTTAAAGGAAGCATAAGTAAAAAACTAGTCCGGTAAATCTCTTTTACCGGTTTTAGAATATTAGGCATTTGTTTACATAGACAAAACTAAGCAAGGTAACTAACTCATAATTGTATCCCTTGTAATTTTGACAAGTCAGTACGGTAATAATATTATACCGTACAGATTTGTCAAAATAATGTGGTACAATTAGATAATATAGCTGTTAAGTCAACCCATACAGACTTGATCACAAAAACGTCACTCACAAGAGAATTTTATAAAACAATATTTATTAATAACGTGAAACTGGTAAACTATTTAACAAACCACGGATGTTATGTATCGTACCATGCCTTAGCTGTCTTAAAATCCTCGCTCTCCGAACTGAATTCAATTGTTATCTGCGACGATTATGATACTCATAACTATCCAGGTATGTTAATAGCTATTATATTTAAAATGAATTGCATATTATTGGCGACAGACCATTTAAAATTAAAATCACAGATGAGAAGTATTTTTTGTGGCTTGTATCATACCAAGCCTTAGATGTCTTAAAATCCTTGCGGTTATGATACTCATAACTATAAGGTATGTTAATAGCTATTACATTTAAAATGAACTGCATATTGATTGGCGATAGACCATGTAAAATTAAAATCACAGATGAGAAGTACTTTTGTGGCTTGTATCATACCAAGCCTTAGATGTCTTAAAATCCTTGCGGTTATGATACTCGTAACTATAAGGTATGTTAATAGCTATTACATTTAAAATGAACTGCATATTGATTGGCGAACATTTAAAATTAAAATGACAGATGAGAAGTATTTTTTGTGGCAAAAAGTTGAAGAAACCCTGCCGAGCTTGGCCCCGTGGGGCAGCGTCTTGCTAAACATACATAATGTTATTGTCGGCGTCGGTCGGGTCGTGCGTGCGTCGTCCCGCCCGACCTTGGGGCTTCGGTTTTTCACTGGCATCGTTTTTTGACACGTCGTGACGTTTTTATATCGCTGGCCAGGCCACCCAGGATTTGGCCAGATGATGAGCGGACGTGAATCGAAACCACAACGACGGACTCGACGCTTGCATCGCAATTTGTCAACGTGGAGACAGCGGACGCCGCATAGCGCTGAAGAAGCGACCATTAGAATTGACGCCCATGTGCTGGCAAGATATCTTCATACGGACAATACCGCAATTCCTATCTATCATTATTACCTCTATTTGTTTTTTTGCTTACTATGTATCGTTCCTGGATATAAAACTTGTGAAATATAAAACTCAAGAAAAATTATAGTGACAATGAAACCTAATTATTATTTTTTATACAATACTCTTACCTTATATAAAAATTTATTATATGGTTTTATATAAATGGAAACACAAAACATTTAATGAGGTCTTACACGATTTTTCATTTTTAGCTTTGATCAATAGAATAATGAAAAACATTAGACTTTTTTCCCCAAATTAATTTTTAATAATGAAATACCTGCTATTAAAAATGATATCCTTCAAAACGCGGCTGAATTACTCCATTCCCTCTTGTCTAATGAGGTATCAAGGTTCTTACCCACCTTCACTTCGTTTCAAACGTCAAATATAATGTTTTAACTTCCAAACTGACAAATTGAATAATCTTCTGCAAATATAGTGGCATACGAAAGCCTTATGCTTTAAATCACAGAATGTCCTCTTTACTAACTTTCAAACGCGCCAAACCACAATATTTGGGATCAGGCTAACCACGCGTGGATAAACTTCACAGCAGAACCTATGGACGTCACAATTTTTGCGACTTTTTTTACTATGATACATTAAGATGATATTATATTAGACATTGCAGGTTCGATTTAAACAAAAAAAAGGTTCACTAAAATTATTTCATGACATCATTCTTTCAAAAATATTAATGATTTCAATTTAAAAAAAAAAAATCGTTCGTTGCAAAAACAAAATCTTATGAGTCCAAACATCACTTTTAACACATAGTTTCAAAACTTCAAAACGTTTTTGTAATGTTTTTATAGAAAATAAATTTTATATACGTATTGCATACGTCAAATAGATTTAAAAATATCTCTTTTTCTATGATCGGAGGATTTTGTTGACTTTCCAATGAAAAGGATAAAGCAATGATTATTGGAATTGACTCAATATTTTGGGATTTTGAGTTTCACTAATTTAAATTGGTTGGAGCAGAAATAAATCCTTTGAAACATTGTCCGAATTCCATTAATCCCTGTCCTCTCCTATTATTTTCTGTATATGTTTTTTTAGAAAAATTAGAAGATGCATATATGTATGAGTAAATTAAAATATGAGAGATCATAGTACAATTTTTTTTTAACATGCATTACTTGCAAATGTGTCTTATAAAGGAATGAACTACATGGTGCAGTGAAATAATTAAATTTAATCTTGACAGCGTGAGCTAAATTCAGTTAAAAATGTAAAATACGTGCATTGTAGTTAATCACAAAGCAGCTTAGCAGCATTTTGTATGAATGGAAATTAATCGTAAAATTATCCTCAGCAGCTGGCTTTATCGTGGTATCTTGTAATATATTTCATGTAAATTTAGAAATCATTTCGTTGTAAGTGGCACCGCAAAAAAGAGAATTTCGCGAGGCTGTAGAAGAAAGAGTGTAGCACGGCTGCAAATCTTTTAAATAGGCCCATCGTATCGCAACTGCTCCTCGACGAAGGGGGGCAGAGGAGGCGGTTTTGTTAAACATTACGATAACATGACATCGTTATGGGAGAGTTACGGCCCTAATATCTTTAAGTTGTTGGCGCTGTTGTTACCGCTTTTCTCTTTTATACATCGCGTCAGCCCTCATAACAAAACAGCAACATAATGCAATTGATACTCGGGCGTTTTCATTCTCCTTGCCTAATGTTTGGCATTAGCCAAGTGGGGCTGACATTAAGGTCCTGTGCTAGTCGGTATTGTGCGCGCCACGCGTGATAAATGTCATTATCCTGCAGGATAAACCGCTGCTCGCTGCGACCAGGACACGATTGCCCGATGGACAGATGTGTTGTTTTGTCCTGATGTGTGCCGAGAACGGACGTGCCTATTATTCACACAGGGACGGATTCACACGTTTCGGATACATTAACCCACTTGATCCTTGAATTTCAACCTAGTATTACAAGACAATGGAACAGGGCTTTATTGCTATAGATATTCTCGCTACGGTTATTGGGTCAATTCAATACCTGGATCGCTGACGACCGACTTTCCAACACTCTGTTTACCAACATCCAATGATAAATTGAAAGGCTAATGCAGACTTTTTTCTGTAATTAATTAACATTACCTTTACATATTTCGGAAGATTGAGCAACTCATCATAAAGATCTTCAACAAGGCTTATTTCGATTTTCTGTAGTTTTTGCTAAATGGAACCTCGAAAAAATATTCCATATTATTTTTATAAACAAATTCATTTTTAGATGTGTTATTTTCAATCTTCAATAAAATTAATAAATTTTTGCTTTTTAGTTTATGAATTCATGTATTTGAACCGCACATTTTATTATTATTATAGTAAAGTGATAGCACGTGAGATACCATTGTTGGTTTCTATATTTCAGATAATGACAGTGCTTCAAAGTGCATTTTACCAAGAAATGTATAATAATATAATATAATTTTATAATAATTAAATGTATTATATATCTCGAAAGAAATCGTTCTAATATAAAGTACCCTGTATTTAAATATAGATGAGTACACAGGGAATAATTAAATGTATTATATATCTCGAAAGAAATCGTTCTAATATAAAGTACCCTGTATTTAAATATAGATGAGTACACAGGGAAAATGTGCTTTTATAATAACAAATAATATTGACCCAATTGTATTTATACACTTACTAAAATATATATTTTGTTACAAAAACATTGGAAAAGAGGTAATACAATGTTGATTTATTATTGTACTAAAAGAGCTCAAATATTTACTCCGCGCATACAATCTAAAAAGCAGTAACATAAAATGTTAACACAATTTGTAAATGTATTGGTAAAACGACCAAATCTACACTAATGCTCAGTAAATACAACATACCATGTTTGTATTTCCTTTATCAAAATATTTAAAAGAACTGTCACATACAGTTACATAAATCATGGACAAAACGTTTATTACTCAATAAATAAAAATTCTTGGTATAACTTTTTTATTGTGTGTGTTTTATTGCATTTGTTTTATTTAACAGAAGAAAAATATTGTTATTCAAATTAAGGCAATAGTTAAAAGAACTATCAATATTGTTGTCATACTTGAACAGTAAAACTAATAATCCAAATACATTATATGTAAATAGCTAAAGGTTTTCACTTACTATTTTTTTATGTTTAATTATGTTAATAGTTGTGTTTTGTACGTTACTTCATTTTTCTTCCTTTCAAATATATAATTATTATTTTATTATCGTTATTCTGAGGCTGTTAGTATACAAAAATCCCAAGTGCAAATTGAGGCAAGTTCTCTTTAATTTAAGTTATAGAATTGAGACAAATGCTTGTAATAGAATTTAGAAAAAAAGTAACGTTATTAGTAACAAATATTTCTTAAAAAAACTACTTATTTGATTATGATTATTTGTGATATTTGTGAGGTGATGATAGATAACCAAAGTCTTTACTAAAGTAAAGTATTCAGCTCTTGTCTTTATTTCCTTCTTTAAACCTTCATTAACTAGAGACACTCTCTTTATATAATAAAGTTTTTAAATTATAACCACATTCAACAATCTTCTTCAGGCTTCCTTTAACAAATATTTACTGTCATCAATATCACGCACAAATTTTGTCGTCTCCTGTCATCTTTAAATAACTAACTTAAAAAATATGCTACATTATCGCTAATCATGAGAAGTGAATACGATGCCTTTAAGCGTGAAGCATCTTTAAGATAATGAAGCTTCTTTAACTTTAGAGACGAGAACAGAATATGGACAGATATCTTTACAAAAATAAAGTAATTTTCTAATTAATTGAAGCCTTTTATTTAATTTCAAAATCTAATAATAATAACACTGTAAAAGGTAAGAAAAACTCTAAATTTCCATGTTTAATAAAAGTTTAACTAAATTTTAACTTAGCTACATGTGTTTCAGTTTCGGTTACGTTTTGGCCGAAATCAGAAGAGGAGCCAAATATTCGGTTACGGTTTTGGTTTCGGCTGATAATCTTGTTTCTGTGTGACACTATTTATTTGACTCACCTATAATACATATAAAATTCTGAAGATTTTAAATGTATACATTACAGGGTGTTCGAAAAATAGGGGACCAAATTTGGAAAATATATTAATCAAACCAAAACAAGAAAATAATCCTAATATACCCATGTCCGGAAACGAACCATTTCGGAATAAAACACTCTTTTGTTTGAATTTTGAATTTTATTTTTATTAATGTTTTTACTCTCAAAATTACAATAGTTGTTAAAAATGTCCTCCGTGAAGTTACATGCAACATTCTAGAAGTCTTCTCATTGATTGTCGGATACGTTCGAATATTCTTGGTTTTAGTCTTATACTATTGAAACAGTCTATGATTCTTTGCCGCAAATTCTCTGCGTTATTAATGGGCGTCGAATAAACTAAGCTCTTTAAATGAACCCAAAAATAAAAATCAAACGGATTCAAGTCTAGTGAACGTGGAAGCCACGTAGTTGAACCACCTCTGCCTATCCACCGGTCAAGAAATAAATTTTGAAGATATTGTCTTACTTGGAAACTAAAATGTGGAGGCGTGCATAAACCACATATGATGCCGTGTGAATAGTGAAACATTCTCCAATAAATTTGGTAAATTATTTTTCAGATAATGTAGATAAAAATTTCCCGTTAATATGTTATGCAAAAAATAAAGCCCTATCAACTCATCTCCAACAATACAATATTAATAGAAAAGCTTCAAAACAATATCAAAATAATTCAATTACGGTGACAACAAATTTTGACAGTTACTAAGGAAACGTGAATAAACAAATTACAAGTATTAACGTAACTATTGTAATTTTGACAGTAAAAACCATTACTAAATATAAAATTCAAAACTCAAACAAAAGAGTGTTTTATTCCGAAATGGTTCGTTTCCGGACATGGGTATATTAGGATTATTTTCTTGTTCTGGGTTGATTAATATATTTTCCAAATTTGGTCCCCTATTTTTCGAACACCCTGTATAGGATGCAGATGTCATTAATTTAATAAAACAATAAAGTGTAGTACAATACAATAGTGAATAGTGGTAGTTGAGACGGGCAATTACAAATTCAGTGGGAATATATTAAGAGGAGAGGTTATGTAGAGGAAATGAATAGTGCATGAAATTTGCAATGCAAGTCCGGCCCTGCAGGGTGCAGTGTAATGAGATCCGCGTTATAGGTCACCGATGAACTTTATCTCAGCGCCGTGACGCCCGCAGCCGCCGTCGCCTACTTTCCAACTTTTATTCGCGGTGTTGGCGGCTTTAATAAACACACAAAACACTGTGATTGCCGCCACATTTGCCTCGTAAATTCCTAATCTTAGTCAGCGCTGCAGCACACAGACACCCTTAATTTTTCTTTATTTCTTCCCTCGGGTAATAATACAGAATTATTCATTATTCTGGTTGGTGCTATTCTGTAGTTTTATTTCTCTGTGAACAATGTCTTCTGTTAATTTAAAATTGAAACTAGTTCGTTTTATGTTTTGCTTCCGAAATGAAATTGAATTTCTTTATACTACATCTTTTAAACCAGACAAATTAAATCCTTCGGCCATAATACTCGTTTCTTACTTAATTCAAATACCCGCAATTTATTTTTAATTACATTTAAATATTTTTATATGTACATACAGTTTGCTTTGGCAAATACAAATTTAAATGTTAAAAAAAATAAAATATATTAATAAATAATCATTATTGTAGTTTAGCTTAGATATACTATTATGCTAATTATATGAACCCAATTAGAGGTTTGAAATGTCCAATCTGTATTTATAAGTCAATGTTCAACAAATATAAGCAGTGTTGTCACTAATCTAGATCATTAAACTAAATCAAATTCTTGATCTTTTGAGCTGATCTGGATCATTTAATATTTTTAGGAGTTGATCTTGATTTAGATCAAATAAATAAGATCTATGATCTTGAAACATATCAGATACTTTTTCAAGATTATGCAAGTTATAACTTGTCTGTTACAGTATCTGGGGTATTATCTCCGAAAGGAAATGAGATAATTGATTCTGTTTGTAAATTTGGTATCAGCGCAGCTAATTTTTTAAAAAATTATGCAAACAAAACTTGTAAAATTTGAAAATTTTCGAGCTAAAAATTTGATATTTTGAAATATTTTTTTAATTAATACTTATCTCAAAGTTTGAAAATACACCTAAAAAAATATTCATTTGCATAAAATTATCAGCTCTAATTATGAGTTCTGAAAAATATTTTATTAAATTATTAAATTACATCTGGGATTCTATAACTTCGGTTGCTATAATTTGGACTTGTTGTGATATCAATTGCAAATAGCAACTACAAAGTATACTTGCTCTATCTATCTATAACAGTAATGGGTATTTATGGTTGATACGTACTTACATACACTGACACATATATAAAAAATATTCTACAAGTCTACACTGATAATGGAATGTCTTAAATTCATTGCAGAATTGAATTTCCGCCATGGTAATATTTGTCGTTTGTAATTTATATAAATAACAAGTATAATTGTAAAAAAATCACTAAATCCTGCTCTGATATAATAAAATAGATCTCAACACAAAAATTAATCTTTTATCTGATTCAGAACATGTAAGACGAGAAGATTTTGATTTTGGTCTTTATAATTTTTAAAATGATCTGTCACACTGAATATAAGGAGTTGAAAAGCCCAACTCCTGTATATCTGAAGTTCGGAAATCTCATTGTAAAGGAAAACTATTATTCCGTATTTAATCTCGAAGTTAGTTGACAATTGAAGTTTTGGTAGTTTTATTGCCACTACAATAAACACGTACAAAACAAAGAGCAATGAAGTTAAAGTTTATTTTATTGAAATCTATCAGTAAAATTGGAAACTTGGTAGTTAATAAACCGCTATCTCGCCCGCAGCCAGAAACGTAATATTTGCAGTTATATCGTCTACAAGTTAAATTAAACTGTAGAAAGTTGTTGCGGCCGCCACCGCGCGGCGCTGCTTAAAAGGTTAAGTTGAGGACAAAGCGGCGGAGAAAAACGTCTAGGACGGCGCAAAAGACCACTTCGCATTCATGAACGTGTAGGAAGTCTCCAGGTTGTTGCTAACGAATTTTCTCGCTTCTTGCCAACCTCGCTCGTTACACGCGCCAGTTTTCAATTTCCGCCGTTGGGAGCGTCCGCTGAGTGGCCTAGCGGCCCGAGGTGGCTGGAGATGTCAACTGTTGTACGTGCTCATAACACAGGGCCGGACTCCAACACAATGGCCCTTACTCTACTTCTAAATGAACAGAGATAACCGCTATTGCATACTAACAATAATTTTTAACTCGTTTCAAGTTTTATCTACTTTTCAATTCTATTTAACGTTTACAAAGTAAAAATTTGTACAGTCTATTTTCCTGAGTTACGTTATTAATTTCTGCTGCAAGAATTAATAATAGTATATTATTTAACAAGCATAATATGTAGGCTATATTACACGAGGATGCAATTAAAAATACGATCTGATATTATTGTTAAATATTTAGTTAACTGTGAGTAGTTCATATATAGCTTAACAGATGGCGCCACAGTAGCACTTAAATGTCAAAATAACTATTCAAATTGTATTTATTATACTTTTATAATCATTTATATTGATATTTATGATAAAAAATATATTATTAATAAATTAACAGTTTATTAAAATGTTATATGTTAAAGTATATGCTCTATTTATTACAGAAAAGTGTAGCGTGTAATATAACTTTTCATATTACACTTGTGTAATATGAGTAGTATATTGTATGTAGTATCATACGTATAATGTACCCATATTTCAATAGTTGTAGATAAAATTATATATCTGGTATCTTTGTCGTATACGCATGGCATAAATGAGACTTTTATCGACAATAAAAAGCTGATGTGACCAGTACATAACCTCTCACCTGTCCTCTTTATACTTTTTATTAATATTTATATTTTATATACACATGAGTAACAATGCGTTAACTGCTGGTACGGTAAAATAAATTATTAAAATAATAAGTACTTACAGTATTAGTATAATTCCTTTTAGATTCGATAATTATTATTATAATATTTTTCACTGTCAATTGTAATAATTGTCATTTTCAAATTTAAAACATTTATTTCCATAGATAAACAAATTAACTGCAATTATAACAAATTTACTGAATCATAATAATTCTTATTTATTAAAAAAAATAAAATTAATTAAGATGTTTCAGAGAAACACTTCAGATCTTCCGGAAACACGATTAACTCAAAAATCTAATCAGATCTAATCTAGGGATTCATTGTGTGTTGCTATTTACGGTAATTAATCTATAACCCTTTTTGTATATTTCATACATTATTATATGTATAAATAATACTGTAACGAGCGTGACTCTTAACGATGACTCATGGCGACCGGCATGTCTGATAAGAGTCCGGCAGAGTCTAGAAGATTCGAGATTAGTTGCCGGTATAAAGTATCCCGGTGGTGGTCAAATAAATTAGTATGTGTAGAGAGTCAGGAAGGCATTCGGGTAGAGTTAGAATAAAGTAGAGTTCAGGAAATACGAAGAGTGGGAAGTTAATGATGAGTCAGAGTCAATAGAGAGTAAAATGAGTTGAGACGAGGCAGTCGGTCCGAACAGTGACATGTAAAGTAGAAATAAATATTTTGTGGAAATAAATATTCACGGCATGTGAAAATACATAGCACAGAAATAAATACTGTCGTGTGAAAATACATGCATACTAGTTATAATTAGTGTGTTAAGTTTAAATTACTAATCGTTAAGCTTATTTTGTTTTTTTTTACAACTACCTTTAAAATTTAAAATATAAATATTAAAATTTATATAATAATAAAAAATAATAAATTTTAAATTTATAGAAATTTTGCAACAGTATCACATACAAAATTGTAAAGTTTAATGTTTAAAAAGTAAGGTTGAATGTAAGACAATGCGCAATTTGAGAATAATGTATGTAGATGTGAAACAATTTGGTAATCTTTATTTGGAGGAATACGGCCCTGAAATCTGACCGGCGGGTGCAATTTCCGAGTTGCGTCCTCAACCGAAATATTAAAATGCTTTAAGAGCATCCTCGACAGATCTCCACAACTCGACGGCGACGACGGTGGTGCGTAAGTACTTGGCACGGCGTCGCGCATTATAACGCTGCCTAGTTCCAAAATAGCAAATTTAACGGTTATTATATATTTTTGAAATATTGAAATGGTGGCGGAAGTAATTTAAGATGAAGAGTAAACGCAGAAAATGATTTCTTTCCAGGAAATATGATTCCCATTAAAAAGGAATCGATTTCCAGTTTGATATTCCGTGGAGTGCCTCAATCCTTTTTATGAGGACAATTATTTCAAGTGGCAATATTTTTACAATTATTTTTATATTCGCTGGAGAAATATTGCGACAGTTGTTAAAAATGAGCTATTTTCACAAAAGCAGAACACGAACACGTAAATAGTATAACTTTATTTAGGTCATGCTTTTAATTCAGACAGAGAGGCCTAATAGAAATGAGTATTGCAACTCATAATTTCACGGGGCCACAGACAAAAATATTACTACCGTATTCTCATTATTTCTTAACATAAAATTGTTTTCTAAAGAAATTAAAACGAACCGATTTAAAGCACAAACAATTCAGTTCATTTAATATTTGAAGTAAAAAATATTAAACATATAAAGTGGATTTTGTTTAATTGGGCTACCGGTTAGTTGGATCAGATGCATTTTTTTATCAAAACCTGAAGAAGGGTACCAAACTAATAAACTAATACAGACTTAGTGAAAACCTCTTTTACAGGTACTAGCTAATACATTGACTAGTTTTATGGAGGGTGTTTTTGATCTAATTACATTAGGGCAAGAATTATATTTCTTTAAATGAAAGAACACCCCTCTGTAGGTAGTAAACATTACGGTGACTAGTTTTTAGGTAAGGTGATTTTAACCTAGTTACATTAGGGAAAGAATTACATAAGTACTTCACAGTAAGTGATCACCCCTCTTAGAGGTAAATATTAAAGCGACTCTTTTTTTAGAAATAATGATGTTATAATTACACAAGGGCAAGGTTTAGAAATTTCGGCATTTGTTCGTTTAATTGTGACAAAAGCTGAATTGTGCTAAAATGGATTAGTCCCAACGTATCCAATGGGATTCAGAAACATTAATTTTTTTTTCTGAAATAATCATAGTAGTGAGAACGTGAAAATATGTCGTGTTAAGCATCTGAATGACACATACTATATTTGCTTCAAGCGTATATTTTAATAAAAAATTAACTACTTCTTGTTCAATTTTTAGGTTACCTGTCGTTGATAACTTTTAGTAACTTTATTCTCAGGCTATAAAGTGCTATAGTTACATTTAGGCTGATATTACAGGTTTCTATTGTACAATCACGTTAAATTTAAAAGATGTCACTTTTATGTTGAAAAAAAATATTTTGTAACAAAACAAGATCATGCAGTAAGATTTTGATACTGTTAGGACGCATGCATGTCTCCCCTCCGCAAGTATTTAACAAATGAAATTACTAAAGACAGATGACAAGACAGGACATTTAATTTAATCTCTTACAGCTCGCGAAAGAAATAATAATAGTTAAATGAAATATTTACACTAATATTCATTAATTGTTGTATATTTTTATATTCTTCTGTAAAATGGAATTTTTTTGACAATGGTTCAAGGCCCAATGGCGTGAAATCGATTGTACACATTTTTTCATATTTATTTCGTTTTTGCTACTTAGTTATTTGTACAGAAATTGTTATTTATGTACAATATCTGAAACTGTTGTATTGTATATAATTCACAACCAAGTTCATCAAAGTTAGAGTAAGGCCACAAATTTGACATACATACCCACCGAACATTTGGGGGAAGCATAGTTGCTGCACACAAACATACGCACACATACAAACACAAGGTAATTTACTTATCCACACGGACATTTGCATTCGCCGTGGTACGTGTAAACAAACGGGCAAACAAACAAATACAAACGTAACTGAAACGTATTCCGCAGTACAGAAACCATGCTACTGCGGCCCGCTTTTTACTACGCATATAATAAAATTTACATTTGATCAATTCGCGTTTCATTTGTAATAAAAAATCAGGCGTGGTTAGAATACAACAAATGCCAATCAAATTAAATTATTTTACTTTTATACAAAATGCGAATGACGACGAAAAACAAAATGTAGAAATGTAATACACTTTATTTATTTTGTAATGGAACATGATATTTTAACACAAATTGAAAACAACTGGAAATAACACCAAAATATATTGTCCTTTATTTATTCGCCAGAACAAAGTCTTCAAATTAAAATTATTATTCACACTAAAAAAATCAATAAGTATACTCGTATAATATTTCACAATATTTTTAAAAGTATTTAATATGAAAGATTAGAGATATGTAGATATAAAAAATATTTTTTCCATAAAATATAGTTTATACGTCAGTGTTAAGTATACAAACTTAAGTATGTTTGAATTCAGAGTAGTTATTAATTTTTTTATAAGAAAACTAATATTTATAGAAACTTTGTAAGATCGTGACAAATAAGTTATAAAAAATGATTTTATTTATTAAAATATTTAATTCCAGGAACATTATTCATTCAAAATAAAAATAATATATACATTTTGCATCATAAGCTCTCAATAAAACAAAGTTCCACATTATTAATAAATAGACAATATTTGGGTTTTAGTTCTGTAAAAATTTATTAATTACAACGTTTCGACAGCTCAGGGCTGCCTTCGTCAGGTAAATAACAAATAAATAAGTAGTCAAACATTTCTCTTTTAACAAACATTTCGTAGAATAACAGATTATTCATTTAGCAATAATAAATAATTTTTCAAATTAAAATTTTTATTTTCATATTATTTTACAAAAACATAATCATTTAGCAGAAAATTTATTAGATAATTTCTTAGAAATAAGAAGATTGAAAAGAACCAAACCTTTAGATTTGGCATCTAAATATGAAATAAAACTGAAAGAACTCCAACGTACGTTATTTCAATTAACCACATTTGCTCGATGGTTTTTTCCACACCAGTTGTAAATAAAGATTTAAATAAATAAGTAAATAAAAACAATATATTATTTTACAAAAAATCAATTATATTTGAAGTGAAATTTTAAAAAGGCTAATAAACATTTCGTATATGATAAATATTATATTTTTATATTAACAAATACAAAAATGATTTAATTCGATTTTGTACAAATGAATGTTATTTTTTAAAAATTTTGTTTATTACATTAATAATAATATTTATATAATTAATTTCACAAAAATATATTTGAAATGAAAGTAAACAAAGTCTAGCGAAACATAATTTAAAATATTTTTTACTTGCACATAAAAAAAATGTTATTCATTAGTTTTGCAATGAAATACCTATTTTAATAAATCGATATTAATTAATAAGTAGTAGAAAAAAGGTTATTACAAGGTAAAGTGAAGCGGTTATGAATTAAAGTTTTTCATGAGAGAAAATTCTTTGGGGAAATTTAGCTGTGTAACGTGAGGTTCACCCTCCCGAATTATACGAGATTATTTTTAATGGTTGAAAGAATCTGGCCGCGACGAGCTGGCATCTCCTTGGCAACGGCATATAATGGTCAAAGCAAGTCTGGGAACCTGTGGAACATCCCCTTCTTTTAAACGAAATCTTAATCCTGCGGCTAACGAGACCCAGCCTCGCTGTAATCATCTCTACCCGTTTTCAATCACAATTTGCTCTTATAAATGTTCATGAGATTCCTACGCAAAGGGTTGCCAGGGACGAGCCTGTAATTTATTTTTCACGGAAATTTTGTTCAAGAGTTTATTATTGAACAGATGCCGGGTTGGAAAAGCTGACGGATGACGTTAGTAATTTTTGGACTTTGTAAAGGGTTTTGGGGATTAATCGCCTTGAGCAAATCTTTAAGTATTTTGGGAAAATGTTTTCTGCTAGATCCAAGAACCTCTCGCATTCAATCCTTTTATACGCACTTATTACTTTCTGCGACAAAAATGAGGACGGTATTCACGAATTCAATGAGATCTCATTCAAAGCTTCAAATCGATTAATACACATTGATGCCTAAATAAGTTTCGAACAGTAAATGAAATTTTTTCCTTCAAAATAAATTTGTACGAGAGAAGAGATAATTTATTTTTGGCAATCCTAATTTAAATAGCGCTATCTAACATTAATTTAGATACAAATAAAATCGATCCTATTCACTGAGGTATACATGAGTGATAAAACGGGCAAAAAGAAGGGAACGAATATTATTTATTAGTTAGTAAAAGTAAATATGAACTCCAAATTAACTATCAATTTATTTAATTTAAATATTTTTATGCTAGTTATATTTAGCAAATATATAGATTTGGAAATATAATATACCAAATTTTAAATACAAATAATTTCATTTAAAAAATAATATTCATGAATAATATAATATTTATTATGCTATAAATAAATATCAATTTATATTTACATAAAATAAAAATATAAAACTGGTTACAAAAATTGAAATGTTGTGTTTTAATAGAATAAAAGAAATATTTAGCAGGATTGCATTGATTTAAATCAGTGATTTAAATTAGATTTAAACCACATCGATTTAAAAAAATCATTGATTTAAATCACTTGTTCTGCAATTGTTATTTAACATTTCTAATTTAGTTAAATTGGGGAAAAAGCGTGTGGGTAATATTATCATGTTACAGTACCTTCAAGAACAACTTCGTCATTTCTTTACTGGTATACTATTTTGAATTTACAACAAAAAGTTTTGGACAAATGTGTGTTTTTTTGTTAATTTACTTTGAAATGTGTTACAGTAAAATCCAGTTATAACGACATGAAAGAGACTCCTTAAATTTCGTTCCTAGAACAGCAAGTTGCTATAATAGATAAAATAAAACACGTTAGCATATTTCGACGTTATAACCGGTTTATCGCTATAAGCAATATCGTTATAAACAGATTTTACTATAGTTTTTTATTATTTCTCTAAATTTATATTTATTTTCTACAATAGGTTTCTTTTTATTATAAATGCTATCTTATGAAACATGTTTTTTAAATTATAATGTGTACCTATAAATTAAAAAAATCAAATAAGATTGATTGAAATAAAAAAAATCCGATTTAATTAAAAATTATGATTTCTTTTATTTAACACGTTAACTGCCATGAGGTACATCTTATGTGTCTCACTAAAATATCCTCGTATGCTCTGAGATACATCGTTTGTGCCTCAGTGTTTGAATACACATTATGCTTCGTGGTCTAACGTTTGTATTTGTACCTCGCAACGCATATCTGTGAACGTAGTTTAATTCTCCGTGGCCTGGCAGACCAAAACCTATTCTTCGCGTATGATTTTTTTGTTTTTTAGTCTCTGAAATGACAAAATACTGCAAATTTTGTGCCTCAATTCTTCAAATTTTAGAGCAAGATTAAAAAAAAATCAATTCTGTTATCATACTTGTATTTTCTAATATGAAAACACCCTCTGTAAAAAAGAAAAAATGGCCCAAGGGACCCACCTTTTTTTTAATGGTGGCAGTTAACGTGTTAAAAAAATATAGTATTTTTATGCACCTCTGATATTTAGATTTTTAAACAATTTACCTATTAGAAAACGTATGATCATATTGATACTTTACTATTTAAACTGTTAAGTTGATGAATCGCAGATGGGTAATATTGTATTATATTTATATATTCACATTTACTAAATAGTATTGGAATATATATCAATATCAGTGTATATTTATTGCAGTATCCCTAACTCTTACATGAGCTTCTTGAGAAATAAAAATACTAAGAATTGTATGAAAAAAGGCTAGAACTTACATCAACCGTAACTCCGGGCAAAGGGAAGACCTGCGCTGGAGGCATGTCTCTAGGAATGAAGCGGTAGAACTCGTTGCCGTCCTTGTACCACTTGACGGAGTACAGCGCCTCGCCGTCCAAGTCGAAGTGACATTCTAACCGGGCGCTCTGGTCGCGTACAGTGTGGTTCGGGATTCGGACTTCGATCAGTGTCAAACATTCCACATCTGCAAAACAAATACAGGCATTAAAAACAACAGGATCTTACTTATTTATTTTACATGGCAACATATATTTTTTCGATTTCGAAGGAAAAAGAAAAATTAATTATGTATTACTTTTATTTATATATGTTATAGGGTGTAAACTTTACAGGGCTATATTTAGGATCTGTAGGTTCCTAGGCTGAAGCTATATGGTGCGAAACAAAAAAATCTGATGTGGTCAGCACATGACTTTCTTTGCTGCACTTTTAATTTAAACTTCTACGCAAATCGTTTTTAATTTATGCGAAAAATTAAAAAAAAACTCTTCGAGCACAGTGCCTTTTAACAATGACGATTGCAATAACAAAAGAAGAGTGCACTACTAGATATTGTAACAATACCACAATCACAATTTCAAGATTTTACGGATCGTACGTACTTACGTCATGCCGAAATTAGTCAAAATGGATTTAAGGATGGTCAAAATAAATATTTACGTTGAAATCTTTAATACAGTATAAATAAACAATCAGACTTAGAAATGTAAATGTCAAATAATCTTAGTGGTTAATTAATTTGCGCCTGCACTTAATAGTAGTTAAGGTAATGATAACATCTTCATAATTTATTTGTCTTAAAATATCACTTTCTATGTTAAGAAAAGCCAAAACATTGAGCCTGTCTTCTAACAGTAGGTTCGAAGTTATTAGAGGCTAGATGTACTATCCACTGAAGAGTTCAACCGAATTGTGACCAAATTAGCCAACATAAAATAACTACGAATGAACATTGACGTCTTTTATGGAGGGACCGAACCACATTAAATATTAAAAGAAACATTTTTCATTTTAGTGTATTTAAAATTAAAAAAAATAATTTTGTAGTGCAAGCCCATAATGCATAAATAGGGCTCTGAATCTTTGTTACGCACAATATGGTCTGATCGTGATCGCGGTGACTAAATGTTTTTTATAATACATTTTTGTTTATTATAAATCGTAAATAAATTTTATCTACGCAAAATTGTACATGTTCGTCTAATCTGCTCGTGGTACTGCATCAGCGTCATTGAAATTTTATAGATAAAATAATTCAACGTATCATTCTATTTATCCCCCCTCCTTCTTTTACAATTTCACCTTATTGTGACGTGAAACAGTATTCATTTTGATTTTACAGCAAAGAAATAATTAAGATATTTACAAATAAACGATATGAAAAATTGTTAAAACAATACCAATACTCATAAGTGTATATCTTAGTGTAATGTAGTAAACCACTTAAATGATAACACCCTGTGGGTGTACCTTTTTCCTGACATTTTTATAACAGAAATAAATCAACAAATCGAGGTAGGTATCTTAATAATTTTTTACGAACACAATATAGTTTTTATGAAATACAATTTCAATATAGGTAATGAAGTGATTGTCCCAATGAAGTCGTTGGTAAAACTGCACCCTGTTGGTATATCTATTTTCTGACTATTTTATAACGGAAATAGAAGAAGAAATCAAGATAGGTATCTTAATAATTTTTTACGAACACAATATGGTTTTTGCTTAATACAATTTGAATATAGGCACTGAAGGGATTGCCGCAGCGATTCCTTGGGTAAAACTACCCCGGGAACCTATGTCAGGACCATCCCGACACGCGGGTGCGAGGCCGCACGCCTGCAGCGAGCAGCGACACACGCCGACATGATGTATGAGACCACGCCCCCTCCCGGAACTTCCTGCCTCACACCTCGCTTCCGGTCCGAGACGCGCCAAGAAGCTCGAGCCCCGCTAGTTGGAATTGTTAAGCAGATTGATTTTCCTCCAATGGGGCTGATGGTTTGGTTGTCGAAGGTAGCATCTTGATGAGTGGTTTGTACTGTTGATTAATTTATACAGCGAGAGACAAGACTTTTCAATGTACTTGTGTGTGCAGTGTGCATGTTCGAGATTCTGCTTGCTTGCGGTGTGGGAGTAGTTTCGTGTGTAGTGTGTACTGTGTAGGCTTTTGCTTCAAAACATAGGTAAACTAGTTTTGCTGATAGCGTTTGAGAAAAACCAATATACTCTTCCTGATACCTAGTGATATTCTGAAAAGAACTACGTCAATAAATTGTGTTATTACATACTTTTCCCATCTTGAAAGAACATTTAAAATAAATTCATCTCATGTAATTTGAAATCTTTATACTGAAAGCTCACTTGTTTAACGACTTGAAATGAGCGAAGTTTGAGATCTAAGGTTCGATTCCCACCTTCACCAATTATTAACCTAAACAGAAGAAAGCTGTGTCCAAGTGGTACGAAATGCACTATAAACTGTAGATACCTTGCGACACCAAAAAATGTAACTAAAAATAACATGGAACGAATAATTTTCTCAATTCTTTCTTAATTATTATTATATTATATTATAAGAAATGTAAGTGACATTGTTTAAAGTAAAAGCTAACGTACTATAATTAATAAACATAAATAAATAAATTTCAGTGTCCTTATTTCAATGAATCCTTCATTCTTCGTTGGTGGATCCAGAACCTTTTCTAGGGAAAGGCGATTTTTTTTGTTAGGTAATTATAAACAATCTAATATATAATAATGTTACCAATAAAATTTATTAATTCACACAAAATCATTGAATGAAGAATGACTACTTATAATCAAATATTTTTCTTCGATGCAAATCGGAGCCAAACATTCTTCGGGTCCAAGTCCTTCCAGGAGTTTTAATTTCCTTAATATAGAAAAGCTACGTTTGCCTTAGTCATACTTGTAGGTAGCGTTATTGTTTTTAATTATTTATTTACTAATAAATAAATATCAGCACCAAATTGTTTCAAAACTTCATTTGCCAATTAGGTATTTAAGTTTCAACCATAATATTTTGGCAAATAGTTTTTGTTCTTGACAATTCTGCTTTAAATCAAACAAATCTTTATAATATAATATTTATTAATAATGTATAACCGGTAAATTATTGAACAAACTACGGATGTTATGTATCATACCAGGCCTTAGATTTTTTAAATTCTCGCTCTCCGAGCTCGAAATTCATTTGACATCTGCGGCGGTTATAATACTCATAACTGTTCTAGGTATGTTAATATAAATTACTTGGTATATTTTGTTTTATTTTAGTAAGCCATAAAAATTTATTCTCAATATTAATATTTTGGGGGTAATTATTATAACACCGTCTTGTATTGTTCACTATAAAGGGAATTACGTGGTACTTCATTTAAACGACGCACTGACAATAAACATTGTTCTTACAAGTAAACACAACTGTAATATTGTGGGAAAAGTTTATTCAGAACAAGTTTTGTTTGCAATGGGTCTTAGAAAAATATGGTTAGTATTTTATGAACGTACGCAATAGAAACGGTAGAGAGAAAATTATTTACCTACGAAAACAACAATTCTAAATAAAAGTTGGCAAGTTGTACGCCTGTTCGACGGCCCTCCGCGGGGCAAGAAATCAATGCATGTACGAAGTTTGGCGCAAGTGTTTCTCTTAATGAATTTAGGAACGAATGGAGCAAGTTTTCCAGTATTTTGCTATCTTCGCCTGGATCGATCAGGACCTAACACATACGCACAGTTCTACCAACGCTAACACATTCTAGTGGCGACGAGGTTAACTAAACCTCGTTACTGTCAGTCAAGTGTTTCTCAAGACGGACGGATTGGCGGAAAACGTATTTTTTCTCAAGGCTGAAAAAGTTAGGAATGTTTTGAAAGAAAACAACCGTTGTAAAAGCAAGCGAGAAATGTCTTAAAGCAAAATAATTAGCTATAATTAGATACAGAACAAGAGTTTGATTTGCGGAGCACAAAGTGTAGAAGTTGTTGCTTTTGTGTAGGTAACATTTTCCAAGATGTTTTTTCTTTTAATTTTACACATTTTGAGCAATTCTTTCAAATTAACCAGCATCAATTTGTAAACGAAATTCTCTCCGTACTTTTTAACCAAATTAATACCTCATTTATTTTAATGCTATTTTTTAAGTTTTGCGGACGTTCAACTTCTTTTATGGTATTATATTTAGTCAATTTTTTATTCGATCGAAGAACTATTGTACATGAACTAAAAGAGGAGCAGCTGAGAGAGTAACTTTAATAAATGGAGAAGCGTCCTTGGAAGTCAGGGAAGCACTACAATATTTTAAAAATCTTCACAAATATTATAACTATACAATATTAGAAAATTGTTGACAATGTTATATTCGTACATAAGATATAAAATAATGGGGTATTTCTTTTCAGCGATTTCGCATCGCCTTGAACGATATTAAAAAAAAACACACCCTAGCTTCTGCGTCTCAGGACTTAAATAATCAAGCCGAGTTTGGATACTACCGTACATTTCCGTACCAGATCGACCGGTTTGTCTCTAATTTATTTTATTCATTTATCAATTTGTAGGTGCCTTTATATGCTTTCACACTAAATTTTGATGATAATAAAATAATTAAGAATGTTAGAACAATGCAAGAATTAAAATCTCTCAAATATGTAAGTAAAAAATGGGTTAAAACGTAACAAGAAATTTTAATATTAAAATATACAACAAATCAATATTATAAAAGTTATTTTGCTGGCATAGTTTATTGTTAATAAAAAAGATAATATTTAAAGAATTTGGTACAACAGGGTTCGGTACGCAATGAAATAGTTTACAAAAAAATAGTTGGTAAACATAATTAAATAGTTAAAAATAACAAAGAATTTTTAAAAAGGTTTATTGCTACCACATATTGTTAGCAAAACAAATTTTTCATTCAATTTTTAAATTTCACCTTTATTACCTATTACTCCTTATTTGTTTTATATTTTTTTGTGTTTCTAATATTGAAACAATTTAAAAACTCAATTGTTCTGTTTTAGATTTATTATATTAATAAATATATTTTTTTAATTTCTATATTTATGTTATCTTGACCCTGTTCTCATTCTAGATTTATTAATTTCATTCTTTCGTTTTATTGGAATCTATAAATGAATAAAATAAAATTCTTGTTGCTTTTTAATTACCTACTTTCGTTGCACAATTTTTCTGAAATGATTATTTTTGTAATTTCTCTTGTGAAGTTTCGTGTGCCCTTTAGTTATTCTGCCGAGATTCGCGACATTGCTATAGTTTGGAGATGCACTTTTCTCAAGATAAATTATCATGACGTGATGACGTGCTGAGTTCACCCTTCGTTTTGCATTCTGCTTGAGTAAACTGTCACAAAAACAAACTATAAAATCCCCTTGCATTCTACTGTGTTCATTTTTTGTCAATTATTTTTGTTTACTCGTACAGTAATAATAAATCTTTTGGGTAATAACAAAAAATAAAAATAACAATATACACTCACTTCTCGTATTGTGGGAACATTCAAACGATCATTTTTCAAGTGAATGTTGTAAGGAATTAAATTTAACGTTTAAAGCATTAATTTATATTGATTTTCGGTTGAAACTAAAAGAAAATAAACATTCGCTTTTGTTTAAAACTCTGATTATTAAATTTTATGAACCTATTTCTACAGAATATATTGTTTTCAGTTGGTATTACTGAAATAAAAGAGAAACTACCAGAAAGTGTAACATAAATAACAATTAGTATAAAATGCAAACAATTTTGTTGAACTTAAGCTAGTTGTAATAATCAACTTTAAATCTACTTTAATACTTTAAGTTATAGATAAAGTTGTATCAGTTTTTATAATGTAACTTTAGTACTTCAACCTTACTTTAAAGTAAAGTGACCTCAAACGTCAGAACTTTAAGATTATAACTCAATATTTTTGGTTAGAACTGACTCAAATTATTTACAAATCCTGAATTTCAAAATGGGTCTCTTTTCGTTTTCATCTGAAAGTGATTTTGAAAATAAAGACTATATGATTAGAAAACCAAAAGTATTACTAATTTTGATATATGGAGAGATTTAGAGTTTTATCACAGCTCTAGGTTAAATAAAGCGGCTAATTCTGAGTTGCTGTTACAAATTATTTTTTTTAGAGGAAATGTAATTCAATCTTTAACAAAATTATTGTTAACTATACTTTTTTCTGCAATGGGAAAAATAATTATATCTACATCTTACCTAAAAAATTGTTACAATCAAAATAGTTGAGATAATCTAGAAAAAATATGAATGAATTTGTTGTAATCAAAAATAATTTAATTACTTTTAGGAATTTTTTGCACAAAATAATAAATTAAAATATTATTATCTTTTGAATCAATATTAATGTCAACTTTTATTTCAAGTACAATAGAAGTGAGTTATTATTTTTACTCCAAAAACAATTTTTATAAGAACAAAGAGATTTAGATAAAATCGACAAGGACAACAAATTGGTTTATTATCTTTTTCGCCCTAATTTTAGAAAATAATTTCCGAAGCTTGGTAACCAGTCATCCCCCAGAATTATCTATCAATTTAAAATTAAAATTTTATTACAAAGTGCAGCAAAAGTGCTCCATGTTAAAAATGAATAATCGCTTTAATAAAATTGCGGCTGAAAGTAATAGTCTTTTTTATCATCTTTTCTTATGCTGGAACTTTACCTTTTTTTCATCTTCAGTTTGTTTTCCTTCAATAGATTCAACAATCATCTCCAGAGTAAACATAGGGGTGCTTTTCAATCAATTTTTGATATTGATAAACAAAATTTTATAAAAATGTAGATTAAATTTTATGTCCCACGTGCTAAATAATTCTTGGCGTTTTTATCACGGGCATAATTCTTTTCATCTATTATATACACGTCATGTAAACACTTTTTTTATTGTTATCCGCCATAAAGACGCCTATTTTCAACGATACTGCCTTCCCGACGCTCAAATAAAATTTTATCTGCATTTTTAAATTTACGATATTTGCTTCGAAACTCTCCATACGAATGCTTTAATATATTTCAAGTTCCATATATGTTAAGACATCATTGCAACCGTTAATATTATTTACTAAAACAGCTCTTTGTTAAAGTATTATCCATTTACGACTAAACTTTGTTTGGAAAAGAAAAGAAATAAGAGCGCAAGTAATTGAAAAGTTGTTTATATCAATCATGCAACTGATCCGCCATTAAGTTGAAAATAAGGAAATTATGTTGTATGTAAAGTTCTCAAGCTGCGACGTATAGTAAATTACCATTTAGATTGATATTGTAAAAATGTCTAAAGTACAGCAACTACGGATTCAATTACGGATTAATAGTATTGGATTTGTGTATGTGTGTAATTTAAAAGTAATTTGTCAGTATTAAATGAATTTCAAAATTTCTTATAGTTCTTATTTCAGTAAATATATTTACATAAATAAGAACAATTCAATCTTTCGTTCTCCGTCTTTTGAAAAAAATTAAATGTAAGTTTAATCACAATAATATTTTATTTTATGCAATTGCAAATGTATACTTTGTAAGTAATTCAAAAAAATTCCCTTAGTTTATAAAAGAACGTTTACTTAGGAAAACATTATTGGTATATTGACAGGTAAAAAAGATAACTTTATGAAATTGATACAAAAAAAAAAACTTATGAAGAAAGAAAAAGGCATTAAGAGATATTTGTATTTTTTTGCTTATGAAGTTGAAAGCAGCAGAAAAAGATCAATTAAAATAGTTTTTCCAAAATTCGAATTATTAATTAAATTCAAAAAATGTTTAAAAGCATATTTCTAGTAGTCTTTTAAGAACAATATTTATAAAATTATGGAATACAGAAAGTGATTAATTTCTAAGAAAAATCCACCGAAATATTGTCCTTTTCACGTTTAAAAAAAATAACTGTTTAAGGAGTAACTAAAACCTATTATAAAATAAATTACAGTCCTAATTTTTACGTTTGATTTCAGATCCGACCAGAATTGCCACTTATCTTATATGAAAAAGAAGGACTTTTGACAACAAAAAATGTCTGCAAAATGACAATTATCCTAGAAAAATCCCATAATTACATTAATTTTCCTTTAGTTGTTTGTTTCTAGCAACTTCTAGAAGATCTTTCTTTGATTTGATCGAATCATAAAATTCGGAAAAAGACATACCAAGCTCTTCAAAGACTAAAGTGCTACCATAGTTCCTAAATTTTATTCGGTTCTTGGAGAAATAGTACTGTCTTTCTCTTTTTATTAAAAAGTATAATAAAAAGAAACAAAACAACATGGGTAAAAAATGAACAGAAAATGAGAATATTGTTAAAACAAACCAAATTTCAAATCTAGTTCTGACTATTCATAATTTCAAAGGAACTATTATGTCTATCCCTTTAAGGACAGGATGGAGGAAAACCTCAAGTCATGAACGTACTGTTCTCTTTGAAAATATTTATTTAATAATGACCGGTTTCGATTATTTATATAATCATCTTGAGATTTACCGGAATGAAAAGAGGGAAAAATATTAAAATTTAACAAAATGTACAATATGGACATTATTAAATAAATATTTTCAAAGAGAACAGTGCGTTCAAGACTTGAGATTTTCCTCCATCTCACCTGACTAACGCACTTGGGTGCCTTCCTTCAATAAATCTATCTCTAAAGTATAATAGAAAGAAAGTTTATTCAACATAGATAAAAAAAAATTACGAATAAGGAGGACAATATTATTAAAAGGAGGATGAGAGGACAAAACAAAACAATTGGAAGACGATTGGTAACCTGTATTCTGATTGTTTAAAATTCTAGTTCAGACAGTAGCGGAACTAGATGGAAAATATTAGGTGGGCCACGCGGTGGGCACCGGAAAATCTTGGTGGGCCGTGCCATTGTTATATACCGAGTGTCTACTTTATTTCCTGAACATAGGATATTCAATGTTACTGTTTTCATTTCCAGATATAACTTTATTACCTATTAATTATAGAACAAATTGTGAGACATGTATTTGTTTAGAACTAAAAACTGCATCCAATGAGGCAAAAAGAATTGGCCAAATGCCATTATATATTTAAAAAAAAAAAATTATTTTTACAATATTCAAGCAATTTTCAGTAGATTTCATGGAAACTGAACGACAGGTTTAAATTTTTTTGAAGTTGGAGCGAAATAATCTGTAATGTTACCTTTACTCATTTTAACTAGCACTAATGATCAAAATTCACATAAACAGCATGATCTGAAAGACACGAAAACTACATGTGCACTAATCTGTTGTAGATGTAGTGGCAGATATGAAGACGGTCAGTTGACATCAATTATAAATAAAATCGGCATGCTTTGTAATAATGGTATTATAAATTTGATTGATGCCTGCATTGTTTACGGGTGGGCCCGAGGGTGGGCCATCACTTTTTAAGGTGGGCACCGGCCCACCCTGGCCCACCTATAGTTCCGCCACTGAGTTCAGATTTATTCCTTTCGATTTTGGCTTAACTAGAATGTAAGTGCAGTATAGTTGCTAATAAAGCTATAAGAAAATCGTTAAGATGTTTTTAATTGCAAAGCAAAGAGGAGAAGCAATTTGTAAGATGATTGATTTGATATCTGCATAGAACATAGTTGGCCATGGCCCTTTCTGCGTAGATGCAATTTCCCGGATCGCAGGTCGCGGGCGGCCATGCTCTCCTGACCGAGCGTGTCGCGAACTAACGACTCCGCCGAGATCAATGCAGATCCTTAATGTCATTTGTTTTTTCGCTCGGTTTACAAAATAAACAAAAGAGCGGAGAGCTCAAGACGCGCGCAATAATCCTGGCTATCTAATTGGGCATTTCAAGCTTCAACGAAGAAGCAAATACGCCCAGTAAAAGGCTATTGTTTCCAAGAAAACATTCTATTCTACCATATATTTTGCTGAAAATGCACTGCAATTCCCGAGAACAAAATGTGTTAGTGTTATTGAAATCTTTAAGGGACTATCAGTTTAAAAACCAAAATAAACGAACTTCCTCAAAATTAAGCTTTATATTTATTTTCTAATTCAGTAAACACCGTTATTCACTAAAAATTAATCTTTAAACTTTATGACCAAACTTTAAAATTATTAAATTTGTAGTACATGGTAAATAATGTTATGAACTAAATGATGAAAGTTCATAACAGAATCTATTAGAAGTTTGCTATGAGATTCCTAGTCCTAGATATAAAATACGTATACTACAATTTTTACTAGAGAACACTGTGTATTCCTATTTTAAAAATATTTATTGTTGTTTATGCCAAGTCATATATTAAAATTATTTAGCACCTTTTTTTTGCTAGCTACATTTTTTTTTTAATTTCTGATATATCTCTATAGAGACAATTTATATGAACTTCAAAGAGTACCTATATATAACAAATCATATTGATAACAAAATAATAGCAATTTATGTATCCAGTTAGAAAATGTTTTATTTTAACCTCGCAAAATCACATGTTACACAAAATTGTACATTCTAGTGTGTTTTATAAAATATTTTTTTTAATTTTGTTACAATTCTATTAATTTTTAGTTTTTCTTCTAATTCTGAATTTTGACACTGTCACTTTTTAGAATTGACTAACGGCACAGATTAAAAAAATAACTTTTCATTACCGGTTATGAAAAATTTAGCGTTTCAAAACGTCAGTCAGTTTTAAAAAGTGTCAGTTTATATGTCAAAATTAGAAAAAATATATTTTTTAAAATTAACCAAATAAAAGGTAGCTTACTGAAAATATACATTTTTAGGGCCACTGATTTGGTTTGTTTCATAAATACGAAATAATTGAAATTATTTATCAAAATAAAACAATAATAGGATTAAATAATTATTTATATTGTAAATATGAAAAATATGATAAACACCAACGGTATTAAAAAGTAAACAACCCTTCATTTTGCGAGTTAAAAAAAATCAGTTTATCATGTTGCGTGTAGAGTTTTTTTATATACTTAAAATTTGTTTCTTACTTTAAAGAGTGTATTAGTTTACAGAAAATAAAAGAAAATTATTTACTAAATACACGCTTTTTTATTTTTTTAATTGTAATGTTAACGCAAAGTATAAAAATATCATTTCAGTATGCTTTCTGTTATAAATATTATTTATTATATAATTATAATTTGAATTTAATACCTATAAAATTCAAGACTATAATTTTTGATACCAATTTATATTTTGTTGTTGTAATATATTAACAAAGTTTAGTAAAGTTAAAATGTAGTAATTATATAAATCCCATCCTGGAAATGTTTAATCCTATTTGGCCTAATTCATCAGCAGTCCGCCACGATCCAGATTCTTTCCGTGAAAGAAAACAAACCGGAGTGATTACGTACTAAAACAATGGCAAGACGAACGTGCTAGGCATTCCCGCTGTGAAACAAAAGATTTACGCTGAGTTTTGTTTCGTTTCTTTACTTTTTGTCGTGTTCCGCTTTGGCGTTCGATACCAGATTGAATATGTGTGGCACTTGCCTCGGCTGGAGCATATGTGATCGAATGAGATGCGTGCTCTGCTTAGTAATAAAGTGGACCTACCCACCGTGAAGTGAATTTCAGTGTCACACTGTCACAAGTCACGGTTTCCTGGTCGCCCAATACTCAAAACTATTTTTATTCTAGGAGGGAAAGAGATTTATTACCTAGTTTTGCGTAATGTTTGTCACATTATATGGAATATACGACCACTTACAAATATGTATTCCAAAGGTGAAACGAATATTTTAAAATGATCTGGATATGACAAAAGCTATATGCTTTTTCACTACTAACCTAGACACACACACTATTGCTAAACTTTATTTAACATAAGAAATTGTTTTTCAGTATCGCTTACTTGGTTAATAATAAAATATTATTAACCATGGTCGGTAATGAAAACTGTCACTTTTAAAAGAAACTCGAATCTCTAAATCCAAATAAAGTTTCAATCATTTAACTCAAGAAAAGTGTATGGTCTGGTACTGATTTAAATTTGCCATTTAATTTAAATAAGTAAATAAAAAAAAAACAAATTAAAAATCAAATGTGAGGTTGACAAACTGAAACGTCCAATATAAAAACAAAGACAGCCTACTTTAATTTTTTGAATATTAAGAAACAAGTATATTCATGTCAATATTTTCATTATTATCAATATAATTTTTAGTAGGATTGAAATTTAAATGCTACTAGTGAAATAGTTATTTATGCAACTAGTGTGTAAAGTAAGTGTTTTTTAGTCGAGTGCTGTTTAAATTATAGCACGAAATAAAAAACACTATATTGCATACATTTTTCCTACTACCGAAACATTAATAAAAATTAATTTCAAACAATTGATAAATATGTTTACCGCCTAGCAACGGTTACTTTTCAAGTACTAGTGCGTGAAAAGTAACTCTTTACAAACTCACTCACGAAACCTAAGAATAAAATATTTATTTATAATAATAATTTTAAATATCTTAATTTGCTGAAAACAAACAATAAAGTTGTTAATAATAAGATTATTTAGAAATTTAAAATTTTTGTACGATTTCAGAAAAAAAATATAATTACCTCGTTAGGTTTCTTTTCAAGACTAATTCTAAATGGTTATTTCTCAATTTTTTTTATATGATTTTGACATTTTCAGATTTTAATAGATGTATATAAATTCATTTTGACTACATTGAAAGAAATTTTTATTTAACGGTACATTTCTCAAATAACGTACATATTCGGGAATAGCGGTAGAAAGCAAAACTAATTATTGTTTAAATTAATTGTTCAAATAAAATGTTACAAACACTTAAACGGTGACATGAATTTTTTTAAATGGTTCACATTGAACTACAAATGACAGACAAATGCTTTTGAAGCTAAATATAGTTTACAGTGAAACAGCATTTGCTACTATTGAGTACTACCGATATATGTTTGAATCCGAATTAAATGAATTTACCCACACTTTGATGTAGAATGTATGGGTGCTTTAATTTGAATAATCGAAATTCTATCAAGTCCTGAATTCTATGGTTAACGAAATTACCAATAATTTGAGAAATTTTGATTCTAATGCAAAACACTGATTGGAATACAAGTCTTTTTCTGAAATATATAAAAATATTGCTAGGAAAACTTAATACATAATTTTTAATAAAAATTAAAGGTATGTTTGACAGATTTCTTTGACCAATAATAATTTAAACTTTTTCATTCTCTAATTAAGCTCAATAATCTATATGGCTACTACTCTATATATGATCAATTTTGTTAGTCTACATCTTCATTATGAATTAATTTATATTTTTTAAATAACTAAATATAAATAATATTTTCCAATTAAGACAAATATTACAAATATACTTCTGGTAATAAGCATGCAGTAACAAAATTGTTAATAATTCCCAAAGTAGCATGTTATCTTAACCCGAAATATGGCTAATATTAAACTTGTCAAAACTCAAATATAGGATTTAGTTCAATAATACAACTTTCATAATTACTTATTCCAATTTCGCTCCACATCGGTTTTAGTTAGAAACTTCAGTATTAACATGATTATACTGTTACTGTTATCCATTATTGTGCTGTTGCTCCAAATTGCAGGTGAAATTAACGTGCAAAGAACAATATTAATAAAGTGAAGGTTTTAATCAAATCCTTGATAGAGTTTTAATTATTGACAAGCTAATATTACTTCTCATCACTTTTATTGTTTGAAAAATTAGTTGCCAACTAATAATTAAAACACTATTTTCGAAAACGAATACAATAATTAGTCTATTATTAATATGTAGCACCAATTTTTAATATTGATTGGTAATAATTTGCACAAATTTTTATATTGAAACAATTTATATTTTAAATAAATTTGACTTTTTTATGTCGAATTTATTTAGTCAAAGAAAACAAATCAAAAATTATCTGCTTTAAAAAAAACAGGAGACTAAGAACGAACATTAAAATTTACAAAATAGTCTATATTGATAACCGTCGGTGCAATGATTTTAAATTTACAAACAGAATTTAATTATCTCTTTTATTTCCTGAGATTTTACTCACATAAGTTTCACCTCAAACAAATGTGTTTTCAACTGGAATTCTGGTTTTTTCGTTTTTTTTTTTTATTTTTCACCAAATATATGTAGAGAAAATATTTCTTCATATATCTTTACCCGCGAAATCACCTGGTATAATTGGTAAGATTGGAGCTCTACCCATTTTAAAGATATACCCAAAAACATAAACTTTTTGAAATCAGAAACGAAAAGAAATAATTAAATTATGTTCATAAATTTAAAATCAGCACACTAACGAGTACCAATACCGACCAAGATTTTGGATCTAAAAATCGATATTTTTGGATTACTCTGGTTTATATATAAGAAAGTTTGGAGTGGAAAACTAAAAATTGTAACTTTTTATGTTTAAGTCTGATCGTAAATAACTTGACGATGTATTTTTTTAAATTTTAATTGGAAATGTGAATTTCATAGTATTTTATATTATTAGCCAGTTTTTAGTTGTAAATAAAATTAATATTAAAACCAAATTTTGACAGTTACTAATGAGATGTCAAAAGATTATATGACAGGGACAAAACATAGTTTTCAATAATGACACAATGCAAGTACTAACAAGTAAATCTGTCAGCTGTTATCTATATAAGATAGTAATAAATGAATAAACAAATAAGATAAATGATGGTTTACAAGTGAGTAACAAATGAAATATTTTTCTGACTCATCTGTTAAACAGACTTGATTGACTTGTGTAAACCCATTTTAGGGTACCCCTACCCACTGCCTATTCTTTACTCTCGCTCAAATTGCTACTGCCAAGTAATAATATTTATCTTTTATAGAAGCTATAGTTTTCTTCCTGAAGCGATAAAAATAAAGAGAAAGATTTTTATGAAGTTTTTAATTTGCCATTCATCTTGATTGAGAGGCACATTTGGCTGGTTTTTGCAAGGGTAGTTGACATGATAACTAGCATTGTTAATTATGAGATAATTAGGCTATTTGAAAGTTGATATAAAAGCGGTATAATTAAGCAGCAGCAGCAACACACATGCTGCAGTCTCCGCAGCGGCTCACACCCGCAGCGCAAATGGGAAAGTCGTCTCCAACTCATTATACAAATGAAATACGCATTACACGCTCTCACACATCCGCGCTCCTTTCACTCACTCGCTGCACCCGGTACACGCCTGTATTCTCCACAACTAGGGCTCTCAAAATCCGGAATATGCACTACCCGGCATCCCAACGAAACAGATAAAACCGGGGTACCTATTCTGTAACTTTTCAACGATTTGCAGTGATATATTATTTGACGTCTCATGTCAAATGTTCAATGTTGTAATCTTAGGAACTTTTTTATTTGAAAGTTTTAGTAAAATAATTTTTAAGTTGGCACTACTCCCTAGCACAACTGTCAAATTGTACAAAATTGTGTTTATTGTTAATGTGTTATCAATAGCGTACCTTTGAATAATTTCTAGATTTTCTTTAGTAATTGTTACAAAATGTCACCACTCAAATTTCAAACAATACCGACAATGCACAAACCAAACGTCAATATAACACTAGTGAAATGAATATAACACTACCCTTCGCGCTAGTGAATCGTTTACAAAATGAGTAACGTCATTTGCCCTGTTGCACTCAAAAACCGCTAGATGGTAGTCAGATTATAACAATTTTGAACGCATATCACACCCGGTATTCGAATGAATTCAATATTCGGATAAATGGATTAAACTGGTATTCGAATGTATCCGATGACCGAATTAACCGGTATTCGAATGAATACAATATTCGGATAAACGGATTAAACTGGTATTCGAATGTATCCGATGTCCGAATTAACCGATATTCGAATGAGTCCGATATACGGATGAAACTATTCTAGTACACCAATTACGGAATTAATATTGTTACGAGCATGACTCTCTGCTGATGATTCATCACGGCCGACCTTCGGGTCAGATAATCTTGCTAAATAGGTCTAGTGAGATAAGAGTGACGTCGATATTATTTGAAATTGTTATAGACTCCCGAATATTCTACGAGATTCGAGAATAATTACCTACACGTATAAATTGCACGCAGGGTGGAGAGTCAATCAGTCCAGTCAGTTGAGAAGAGCGACAGATCAGTAGAAATAAATACTTAGTGGAAATAAATATTGAAATCGAGCGAAGGGAAAAACGCCTTTTTGTTTTTTGCATGACACAGTATTTGAGAAAAAAATACGTAAAAACGTCAGGCAATTTTGGATGAAGAGAAGGCTGATATTTTTTATAGCCTGTTTATTTACGCTATAGTATAGTAAGCAAACAACTACATTTCCCATGTTTGTTCTCATTGTTGCTGTTGCTACGCTTCTTTTAATTTTAGATTTGCAGTGACAGAATTAGGGAAAACAAAATGTCAAAACGTCGAGTCTACAACTACAACTGTTTTATTCCCGTAGCTAGCAAAACAATCACATTGTAACATCAGTCCCTGTCCGTAGATTGTACCCGACCGGTGACATTTACGAATTGATTTATCAACATGAAGGACCACGTTTTATGTAAATGATGCTGCAACAAGGCAAATACCAATTATTATTTATAACAATAATACTAAACTTCATTTTTTTTTTAAATTAATATCTTAAAGTATGATTTTAATTAAAATATTGCTACTAATAATGGATATTCCTTTTATAGTATTGAAATAAACTTAAAACAACACTAAAAAAAAAACCGTCAATAGATTATTTTTTAAGTCATTGAATTTTAAAGATGAAGAGAGTTTTGTTCTTAAAAAATACTTTGTATACGGAACATCAGCCACCAAATAAAAAAGAAATTACATTCCTAGAAAATAAAAGCTGTATTCTGTAATATACAGACATGATCACGGATTTTACGAAACAATATTTACGTCTTCTCTTCGTGAAACTGATAAACCACTAAACAAACAATCCTAGCTTTACGAGATCGAATTTCAAACCGATATCTGCGGCGGTTATGATAATCATAACAATCTTAGGTAAGCTGCTAGTCGGGGAGAGATGGACCGATAGGTGCGATGGACCTTTGGTCTTAAGATACATTAAAGTTATATCTCTCATAGGGAATGTTAATTTTGTTGTTTAGAGACAATGTAAGTAGCCGCTTGAAAATGAATGCAGTTAACTCTGATTAATTCAAGATTACTTAATTACCGTGAACTGTAAGTGACAGTTTTTAGGTCGAGAATGTTGTTTGGGAAGTCGAGACCCGAAGGGTCGAGATTTCCTAAACATTCGAGACTTCAAATATCACTTACAGTTCAAGGTTAGTAAGCTATTTTTTGCAATACCTACAAAAATAATAGAAAAAGAAAAATAGGTTTCAAAATTTACGTCTGTCAGATTGATGTCAAAAATAAAAGTTGAATTGCAATTGAGAGTAAGAGTGCCATGAATGTTTATGATGATGTGGAAACTAAATACTTGCCATCCACCTTGAATTGTAAGTAACACACTTACTGTCCACCGTGCACGGGAAGTGTTTACTATAACCATGGAAACTAAATCTGCAATAAAAGTTCCACTTACTGTGTTTAAATTTTGTTATTAATAGGTAAGTTACTGTGCAGGTATTGCAAAAAAAAATTGTAGCTTTTATACACAATTAGCTAATTACTACTTCTACAGGTTTATAGTAATTTTTCATGTAAATACTTCAGAAACATGTGCATAAGACTTAATGTAACCTAAAAAGGTGGTTCTATTTTTACACAGTCATAAGTAATTTAGTGGTCCATTTAACCATTGCTCTGAGGACAGATGGTCACTTAATGCTGGGGAGAGATGCATTGTTAAAAAGATCAATTCAACCGGTAAACAGGAAATAAATCATTCGCACATAGAAAGGTACACGATCTAGTTGCTATTCCATGAGTTCTGAAGAACTGTTGTTAAATGGTTAATCAGAGGGTGATGATAATGAAGAAGCTGAAGATAATGGAAACTTATATACTGGACGCAAGGAATCTTATTAAAAAAAAAAAACAATAAAGAAGGATGATTGGATAAAACGTGTAATTTCTGGTCGCTGTTTACACGAAGAGTGTACCACATATGACAATATAGTGAAGGAAAGTTGGATTTTTTTCAGTTTTCAGAAGACTAGAATATACGTTGATAAAAATAAAATATTTTTACTTACATACCCTAGGTATGTTAATAGCTATAATATATCTAAGTTATTACTGTTTTATTTTAAGATTTAAAAAATATCCATAAAAACTTATGAAATAAAAGTTAAAATACGAGTGTGATGCTCCCTCCAACAAATTTGAAAGTCCCATTCGTTGGTGCGTGTGCATTAAATTATGAAGTGCCGACTTACCGCGTTATACTGCGGACTTCACACCGTTTTGTAACAATACAGCGTTATTACAACCGGTAGTGGGTGCTGTTGATACTGCGGGCAACTTTAATTGCCAGTCTTGGAATCCGGCACCGAGTTGATAACACTGAGTATTATTTTTTCACTGAGGTATTTTTGCTCAACTGCTGTTCAAATCAGTTATAGCGTGCTTCAAAGTTTTTACCACGGTAGTAAACTTCGCAGGGAATGTTCGACGCCTCGAGGAATATGAGATAGAAATTTTCTAGAGATATTTCTGTTTCAAATTGTTCCCAACGAAAATTTTCTCCGGCAGTAAAAGAAATTTATACGAGCTTTCATTAATTACGTCGAGTTTGTACACTCATGTTTATTCATATTACGTGCTATTAATTGGTCAATGAACGCGGAAAAGTTTTATTTGCATAATGTTGAAGTTTCTGGTACCTTATGTTCATTTATATCCTATATTTTTAATAACATTTTTTTAATTCATGAATAAATAATTGTTACTGGTGATCGGGTTTTTTTAATTCTTGTTAATACTTTTTTCAAATACAGGATGGGACACAGTAACCTCCCTACTTTCAATAGGTTATTGTGAAAGAAGGATACGTCATAAAAAGGTAAGGTTAGTCGCAAAAGGAGCAGGTAATCGTGAAATTATATTTTCAATTGTAAAACTTTCTTTTCGATAAACTACTAAATATAGTTGTCTGTTCTGTTGGGTGTTGACAACTTCAAAGAAACAGAAAGTGTGTCTATGAAACAAATGTGCGATAACGGATTTCTCGAATACCGAATAATTGGTCTTCATTTTTTATGAAGGAAATCGCGCATTACCGTGAATTCTGTTCGTTAAGTCACCATGATCCAAAAATCTTTGTGCCAGTTCTTGACGAATTTAATGCAGAAAAGGTCTGGTTCCAACAGGATTGAACCACAGCCTATACAGCTCGATATTTAATGGCAATTTTGAGGGAGATGTTCCCCGATCAACTGACCTCTACAAGAGGTGACATTTCGTAGACCTGCGCTCGCCGGAATTAACGCCCTGTGACTATTTCTTGTAGAGATATCTAAAGACTGAAGTGTTAAGCATCGTACCAGAACCATACTAATCTTGGAGGATGCAATAGTCACCATTCACCATAAGAAAAGATATGCTTCATAGAGCTATGCAAAATTTTAAAAATCGCCTACAGCAGTATATTCATAATAACGGAATAAAAAAATCATATACAACTAGTAGAAAATACTGTTCTTCATACTTAAATAACTATAATCATTATTTGCATTTATCTTATGTATATTATTCTTTACATAATGGATGACTTAAAAGGATTGTTTATTTCTCTATTTATTGAAAGGACGAAACGATCCTAACAATAAATAGTAGAATAACCAGTTGTGTTTCAAATATCGACAACAAATTTTCTCTCTTTGTTTGAAGCATCCAAGAATAATGGATAAACCTTGTAACTGTTCGCAACTTACTTACATAGATAGGTATCTATTTCTGAAGATCTGTTTTCATTTTGTAATTTGTTTGGAAATTGAAAATAAATGAATTAGAAGTAGTAAAAATAATTTGACAATTGATACACTTGCATTTAAAACTAAGGCATGTTATTAATCTTACAAAAATTCACAATCATTAAAAGTCACCCAATGGGTAAGAGGGTAGAATATATTTTTAATATTTTGACCCTTCATATAACAGCTGACAGTTAAAAAATTAAAAGTATTTTTTGTTCGAAACCCAAGCCGTTAACTTTTCTTCCTTTCAGTGATTTATTATGTGAAAAGAATTATCCCTAAATATTTTCATTAAATTTTCGGAGTAAATAATTTTAGAGAGGAAAAATAATGGGTAATAGAATCATTATTTTATTGAAATCTATTGATGGTGGTCAATACCTATGTGCTCCCTTGAGCAAACTTATAAATGTTGATTAGTCTTTATGTAATATTAGCTTAACTGATTTGATCTGATGCAGCTTGTTTTAATGATGAATTTACTTAGTCAAATTAATCACGGTTGTTACATTAAAGATTTAATAAGATTCAAATTTATAATGTAACTGGGAAATAATGTTTTGAAATAATGATTTCATTTTGTATGATATGACCATTATTTTTAATGCATATATTAAAATGAAAAGTAAATAATACTGAAGTAAAAACATCACACATGTTGTAAATCCCGAAATTTGCATAAAACAAAATATTTTATTTACGAATATATTATGCCAAAAAGCAATGTTATATATTAGCATTTACTTGTCAGATCACATAAGGTAAAGCAACGAAAATAAAATGTCGAATTTGAAAACAAGATTATATTATTTTTATATATTGTGCACTCAAGCTTAAAAAGTTGAAATATGAAAAAAATTCCAAGCAATGTCAACAAAATATTTCGCAGCAAAGCTTGGAAGTCTTAGAAGTAATAAATCGAAAATGTATGGCTGACAAAAAAGGCATTTGTGAGTCGATTCAAATCTTCCGTACCCCTCTCTACTATCTGCGCATTCAGACCATAGGCAGTCAATAATATTCACGGATTGAGGCCCGACTTAGAAGATTTATTCGCACAAGAAAGAAACATTAAAATTTATTCAACTTTAGGGAAAAGTTTTCGCGCAGAGAAAGAACATTCATTCGAGTTACATGCGACCCAGGTGAAAAATTTATGAACACACTAACACGTCGTTACCTTCTTGTTACTGGATAATTCAAGTCATTTGTTTTTATTCCTGTCTCTTGGCGGATCAGTCCAAATAACTTCATTTTTTATTTAGTATACTCTACCTCAATAAGCACCCTTCCATTTCCAATACGCACTTACTTTCAAATATAGTATTTTATTTATATTACCGTAAAGCCTTACTCATTTCAGGCCACTAAATAAAATTGTAATAGCTATGAATATATTGAAGTACACCTTTATTAAATTTATTATTAAACATATTTACAAGTTAGTTTTTTGATAATTCTTCCAACCCTTTTGCCATTGAATTTGTTTTCTTTTTTGATGTCTAGAAAATATAATTAGTGAATTGGTAAGTTTCATGATATTCGATATCATAGAAAGAAAAATGCTAAAATATTCAAGGTTGAAGAAGATTTTTTACTTCCTTGTACGAATTAACTATATCCCAAAATAAGTAAAAATGTAGAGAGAAAATTTTGACGTTTATCAAATCAGATATTCTTTTGACAGTTGGCAACCAATTAAAAAAATCAAGCAAATATTTTTAATTTTATCAATATTTATGGAAATATTTCAATACTTCTTTATTTAATACTATTAAAATAAAATCAGAAACGAACAAAGACAATAAAGTGACAGCTTTAATTAAATTGTGATCCTTTATTTTACCTAAAAAATTGCTAGAAGCAAAAGATTCTTACATCCAGGATGCAAAAGATTTTTGCATCCTTTACAGAAAGAAACAAATTTCGCATGTGGATAGTTGTCATGTTAAATAGTATATTATTTAACAAGCATAGTATGTAGGCTATATTATACGAGGATGTAATTAAAAATACGAGCGGTAGCGAGTATATTTAATCATCCGAGTGTAATGTAGCCATATTATGCGAGTCAAATACTATACTTTATCTACAACTAACAGGCATATAAAAAATCTGATAGTATTTTTTAAATATTCAGTTAGGTATGAGTAGTTCATATATAGGTTAACAGATGGCGCCACAGTAGCACTTAAATGTCAAAATAACTATTCAAATTGTATTTATTATACTTTTATAATCATTTATATTGATATTTATAATAAAACATATATTATTAATAAATTAACAGTTTATTAAAATGTTATGTGTTAAATTATATGCTCTATTTATTACAGAAAAGTGTAGTGTGTAATATAACATTTCATATTACACTTGTGTAATATGAGTAGTATATTATATGTAGTATCACACGTATAATGTACCCATATTTCAATAGTTGTAGATAAAAAATATTTTTTTTAAATATGTTTTCCATCAATATTTCCCGGCGATTGAATGTAAGAGAAAATTCCTTGTTCCGTCTGGTGAGGTCTGTACTGTAAGGTCTCGCGAGTCACTAAATTGAACCAGACCCTAACAAGGACAGGGACTACGAGTGACCAGTGCTGTCACTCGGAAAATGTGCCATTTGTCAAAACTACTCCACACAATGACAAGTTTGCCACAGACCCCTGATAAAGGTTATCATGAAATTTACATCATTAGGCTGTTTAGTTATTAGCTAATGTAGAATGAACAGTTGTCTAATAATTATAATAAAAGTATACTTAATTAACGATTAAAACAGAAACATAAAGCATTTTAATTTTTTTTTTACATATTTATAATAACTTTACGGGCAGCGGTTAGTAATATTTTGATAAAAAGAGTAGAAAAATAAATGTACAACACGAAGCAATTATTTATGTGAATTAATAGCATTCAGACTATAATCTAAAATTTAAATAAATAAATAAAAATATCTAGTCTACACAGACTGAAACATTTTTAAAATAAATATATCATTCATTTTTGTTTAATATTTTTTATTTTTATATAATTTTTTGTAATAAACCCTACAAAATATTATTTAAAAACCAAAGCATGCCTGCAAATATTTAATTGTAAAATTGTTGAAATGTAAAAATTATTTTTTTGCATACATGTGGTATTTTTACTGATGCATATAGTGATTATCTCCTATATCTAATTATAAAGGGATGTATGTGCATCACCATCGACATAAAACAAATTGAATCCGGATTTTTAGCTTTGAAATTTAAACCGAGGATAATTTTTCATTAGCAACTAGCATGATTTATGTTGGTTAGTAAATTAATCTTCGGATAAAATATGGATTTCATTCGGAGTGACAACTAATTTGAATTCTGATTTTAGGCTTACAAACTTCATCCACTCTCACTGTTTTCATATATTTCACAGTTGTTTCGTACAAATAATTTTTTATACAAAAATTTGTGCATAAATCTACGCACACATTAAGAAATTGATGAGTCTGTTACTGTTACTGAGGTAGTAAAATTCAAAGTTCGAATCGTGATATAAAATTAATAAATAATTACTGATAAATATTTTTTTATTTTAAATGTAAATATTCATAAATACTTTTTTCTATGCAGTTGTTTCTGTTTTCTTTCATTAAAATTCTATTATGGTCAACTATTTCATTATTAACCGCATCAGTTTATGTATTTAGGAATTTCAATTTTAAAATTTGTATTTTATGTTTACATTAATAAAAAAAAATCTGATATTAAGTTGCAATTGTTATCAATTGTGAGTAGAATGACAATCTATCTTAGTTAAATGCAAATAAATTTGACATTACACTACTGGTGAATGTATTGTGTAGTAAGATTTTATATTTAGATTTTTTAAAAAGTAATATTCATTTCTACATTATTTTAGAATATTAATATAACGGTAAACTAAACTTCAATAAACGTTGCAGTTTTTATTTTGAAGGTTTTTTTTTCCAACGATATGTGGAACTTCAATGAAACCTCCTTTTGGAAAAAATAGCAAAGAAGTGTAATTTTGTACATATCGTTTAGAGTGAGCAATAAAACAAGTTCGGCGTTTCAAGTAGAGTAAATGCCAGTATTAATAAACCGTAGTAATGTTTGTAATTTATTGCTGGTCGGTGCAAAATGAACGACAGCAAACTAAACATTGCGCTAGGTAGGCAATAACGGTGTTTGTAAAACTGAAATGTACGTTCCACTGCGCAAACCAATGACTCTGTATTTACATTTCCTCTTCTAATTTTTATGCATCTAGTTGGAAACTGATATTATTAAATATGGCAAATACAAACATGCATTTTGTGTATGTAGGAAAATTAATACAGGTTGTGAAAATTCATGTTTTCCCATTAACGTATGTTTACTGCTACATATAAAATCAAATGACGAACGGATGTGAAAAAACAATAGCAATTGGATTGTGTTTGAACGCGTACGTGTAACGCGCATTGCATTAAAATGGCTGCATTTCCGGCATATTATGCGCACATGTGCATCGCCTATCTTTTTGATGCATTTGTTATTCAGAGCGTTTTATTATTACATTAGTACCAAATCATATATTCACAATTCACAAATACACTTTGTGATGTACAATAAATTATTAAACTAATTTCGAAATTGACGAGTACCTATTGCCGTTCAATACTGCCCATCACTCCAATAGTATTTGGACTCATTTTAATTAGAGTTTATTAGCAACAATCACATTTCCATAATAATCCACTTTGTTGTCATTTTTGCAATTACATTCAGCATATGGCAATAATAGTTTATATTTTTTATGCATTTTGATAAAATATTACATATATATACTACCAGTTATTTATAATTCAATAATATTACTATATAATATTATAGAATTATGCCGCAATGTTTTCTCTATTCGGTATTCGGTTATAAGGAAATAATGAAAAGGAAGGTTGTTTTATTTCGTTAAACTAATTATATTAGGTTATAAAGAAAACTATTGCACTTTGATTTCAAATGTGTATATTGTAGTTAAATAAAAAAAAATAATGACCTTACTTAATCTTTGAACCTTTCTACCTTTCGGTGTAAGGTTATCGGAGTAGAGCGGAATTAGGGTAGCTTCTTCCATATTGTCTCTCTACTGTTTTCTGTCCTTTGCCGGTCTTGGTATTTATTTTCACTTGATTCTTCTACCCTCCGCTGCCTTTCTTATTTTATCCCTCCGTTCTTTTCCGGATTCTTTCGTTTCAAATAGTCTTTTTGTTAGCTTATGTTGGTCCATTCTTGATACATGTCCCTTCCACCTTGGTTGACCCTGTTGTATTGTTACCTCTATTAGTATTACATTTAACTGTTCTCCTTATCATATGTCTTCCTTGTATTTTTCTCAAAAACCTCATCTCTGTGCTCGTTAGTTTATTTCTTTGTCGTTCTGTTGTTGTCCAATTTTCATAAGTAAAGGAAAGAGTTGGTTTTACTACTTTTCTGACGACTTTCGCCTTTACTTCTGCAGGTATCTCCTCTCGATTAAGAAATTTTGATTTCATAATGTTGAAAATTCTTCTAGTTTTGGTAATTCATTCGTTGATTTCGTCGTCCAAAGTTCATTTACAGCCTTAATAAAAAGGTGAAAGATTATTTTCAAAAAAAGGAATATTTTTATCGCCGTTAGTAAGACTAATTAATGTAATTTTTGTTTTATTAAATTTAGCCTGGAAAACTTTGACAAATTTGCATTTTTTTCTTTTTAATGCTCTAATTAAATTTGCATTTTCCTTTCAAAATTAATTCAAGAGAAGATGTTTTTGTCGATATCGATTAAAATACAATCAAGTGAATTCATATTTCTTGAGTTTTTCTTTGTTGGAGGCTTAAGCCACAAAGTTTGGTAACTGCAAAACACCTCCGGATTATATTCCAGTACATTTACCACCCTAAATTCGGCGGCGTTATTCATTTTACAACTTCCGCCTTTATTTTTCCGGGATAAGAAATACGGCGAAAAAACTTTGCGTCAGATCGGGACCATCAGCTGTCGCTGGCCGCGAAAACAAGACGTTGAGAATAGGGGCGGGAGACAGACACGAGACCCCCAAAGGGCGCCCAAGTGAGCAAACAATATCCCTTATTTATTTACTAAAACAATCTAAACCCAGGGCTGATTACTTAAAATAGGTGTGTTAGGTCTACTTCGTAGTCATTGAGAATGTTTACCATATAGCACCTACCTTTTAGAAAATTCAGATTACCATTATTATATCCCATTCGATTGACGGAAAAATAAGAGTATCTATAGAAAAACAAAAAAGGGAACAGTTAAATAATATTGTAGCCAGTATGTTTCTACGGACGATTTATACTACAATTATATAAATAGTAGAAGTTACTAAAGAAAGTTCTCCGCTCCGCATCAAGCTTTAAACTTTCCTTCGTGCTATTACCTTTTGATTATGCCCTTAATACATAAATAACTATTAAATCACGGTTGGTAATTGTCTAAATTTATTGACTCAATTTCAATTTTACAGTAAGAAAATATGCCATGTGATGAATGGTATATAAATTATAATACTAATTCCACATGTTAAGGAAAAAATAATAATTTCTATACATAGACGAAAATTTAATATAATTTATTGGTTATTATTATTAATAATAAAATAAATATCAATTTTGAATATTTATTAAAATTAAAATGTTTGCTGTTTTACTTTATGCATAATTCGAAATAGTAATTGACTTCAACAAATGTAATGTAAGATTCATTAAAAAAACATTTGATTTGATAATCGAAGTAATAATTAAAGGAAAATATAAAAGATTTATGGAAAAAACAAAATACAAAAGAGTTCAATGAACAAGAAAGTAAAATTTAATTCACCGAGATAATTTTTCGTAAAATTAATCTCGATGTAATTAATTAAAAATTATAAAAGGATTTATGAAGTATAAAAGAGCGAATGTTAATTTTTTAATTTTGATTATTGGGATGATGTGACACTGTTGAGTTATTTATGAAGAGGTATGGCCGACAGGTATACCATATTAATTAGAGGTTTATTCTCGTGAGTACAAACTTTATTTCGCATTAAAACTCATTACAAATTTGTTAAATTAAACCAGGCAAAACAAAAACCGCTTTTGTTCCAGTAATTTCACAATACATTTAAATGTATGGGGTGAGTAAATAAAACCTTATCACATTTATCGGTTCGAATTCAGCGAACCGCAAAATCGGCGCATTGACACTAATGACAGCGATCAAATTCCAATGGGGTGATCTGCCATTTTAATTAACTGTACATTATCAACCATCACTTTCACTGGCAGTAAGATACACAAGCAATCCGCTCGCATGGTGTAAAACAAGAACTAATCGCTAATCACGTCAGTTTGGCGAGTGGCGTTTGTTTGACATAAATCACGCTGCTGATCACTCCTCATACATGTGCTCGCATATTAATCACTTGTTTAAATTTGACGCGTCGGCCGCCGCGACGCCTACGATGCCTGATCGGAGTTTGTAGCCTATGTGCAACGCATCAAAATTTGTAGCTGATATTATTGTTATTATAGTCTTTATTGCTGGCCATGCATCGATAAATGTTTATACATTGGGATTATGCGACGATGGCCCTTTCAATGGCTCCTGATACATTTCATTCAATTATTATTGTCAGTATGATTAACTGCTGCTGTTGTATATTTTTGAAATACTGTTGGAAAATGTCGATGGCTTTATTTTATAAAAAATATTGCGCACCCGTTTATATTCATAATAATCATATTTTATATATCACAAATTTATGAAAATGACCTTTTCTTTTTAATAAGGAAAATTTATATTAGAATCATGCTAAAAATCGGATAGTGCAATTTCAAATGAATAAGCACATTTTGAAGCCCCTAGAACACAATTTTAATCTTTTTACGATGTTTCTCTATGTGTGTGGATGGATGGATTGATAAATTTTGTCGTAATGATTACTCAAATACTAGCGAAAAATAGTTGAAATCTTGATATAACATTCTAATACCCTTTAGATCTGATTAGATTTTAGTGTTAACCGTGCAACCAGAAGTGGTGTTTTCATGAAGATCTAAGTGTTTTTCTGAAAAAAAGTAAAAAGTACAGGCGAGATGTTATGGTCACATTAGATTTTTTAAATTTTCTTTAAGAAAAATGTAGTTGTATCCACAATTGTTAAATTTAGTAATCAAATGATTTAAATAATGATTTCATTATTTCTATTACTATTTTTATATAGAAATCATATAGTATTCCTGTTCTTAAAAGTTGAAAAATTATTATTCGCACATAATAATAAACATATTACGTCCCTATTTTACTGTAGAATGCATAATAATGTATTCAAAAATTTCTGCATAGCTTAATTCAGTCAGATAAGAACTGGAATGTTCATTTCTGGAATGTCTTTCGTGCTTGAAGCTTAACCTTAAATAAGACGTTTAGACATTATTATTATTTTATCTTATCACATAAGTTATTTCCTTTTTAATTTAATCTATTACATTCTAGTTTTACCTTTTCCTTTGTTCTTATTTATTGTTATTACACATTTAAAATTCTTCACCATTTCATATTTATAACATAATCATAACATATATATGTTTATGATATGTAATAGAAATTAATTAACAATTGCAATCAATTAAAATTGCTAATGGAGTAGGAATAATTATCATTTATATGAATTTAAACTGTCTTGTTTCCAAACATATATTTGTGTGGTTTTTGACATTATTTTTTTTGTAATGTTAATATTCTAAATCTTATTTTTTTGTTTTCTTCAATCTTTTTTTACAACTGATGTAGTTCTTTTAGTTTTATGTTGTTTGGACTTTATAATTTAGATGCAAATCTAGAGGTTTAGTTCTTTTCAATCTTCAATTAAATGTTATTTAAAAGGAAGATCCATATTATGTAAGTAATTTACGTTTTGTTTCGAATACTGAATTTATTTATTGATACATCTATTTTCATTTAAGATATATTTAATGGCCATTTGGTAACTAACTATGTCTACTAGATTATCGGGAGAGATATAACCTCTACACACTATTCGGAAACATGCAATGCATAATGGGCCATAAAATTCAATTTCAAATAAAACGATTAGTGGTAATATGATTTTAATGAAGCATTCTTTATCGAATGCTACTCATTTCTACAAGTACATTACATGACCGTGAATTTGCTTATATAATTTTTATAAAATGATATTTATTTTAGGTTCTTTTTTCTCCTACGATAAAATCAATTTAAATTTATCCAAAAATTAAAATTATAATTATGTATAATATTTTTTTAAATTATATTGTAACATTTTTAACGCGCCGGCCTTGTAAATTATTAATATTTTTAAAACAGTTTTTTTTTCTTTTGCGAAATTAATACATTATTCTTAGTTTTGATACTTTATATATTTAAATTTCAAGTAAAATCGTTGAGTAGTTTTCCAAGTAGATATTATTTATAATTATATCAAATAAACAATTATTGTGATAAAATATACAATTATAAATATGCTGTTTAAAAGTATAATGTGTAAAGAGTTGTATATATAACAATCATTTTTTTGGCTATATAGTTTAAGAACAATAAGAATTAAGAATTGTAACATACTATACAATGTTAAATGTATAAATTTTAAAAATCCAACGCTTACTGTAAAAGTTATTGATGTTTTTTTCCGACTGACTTTTGCTGTTAGTAATCATTCATTAGAATGATGGGTAGATGAAAATTACTGTATTTTTACTACTATCCGTTTCGACGTCACGTAGGTCTTTTTCAGGATGTGAAATTCAAGCTTGTACTGTTGTATCTCCATTGATTAGAATACCAGTAAAACTGGTGAAGTGATTGTGACAGTCATTAAATTTATTAATTACAATTATTAAAATAAATTTTCTACAGTGTACTTATTTGCAAAGTAGTGATTATTTTCTTTGTAAAGCATAATGAAAAGAAAGCATTTATTTTCCTAACAAGTTTTTCTAAAAGGCGTATTTTTTGTACATAATTGTTGGAGCATATGTTTGCATTTACACGTTTATGAATTTATCTTAACGATATGCATCGTGGCGGTGTGATTGATGCAGTTACATGAAAAATACTATGAAGCATGTTATCTTAGTCTAAATCTCTCGCAATACAAACGATCGCATTCGTCATATTTAAATGCCGTGGGGCAAAAACCCAAAACCTAGTTTGTGACGGCGCGATACCATTCCGCACTCTCGTGACCTGCATTCGTTGTGCACGGATTTAACGCGTGCGAAAGATACATATCTTAATGTTCTTTGTAGCTGCACGCGGCCCGAATTCGAACGACGCGACGCCCATGTCGCGACGCCCCCCCTGCTGCCTGATTTGTCCCAACGAGTTTTTATTTGTTCTTTTAATAAAACTTCGCCAAGTAAGCTGTAACAAGAGCTGTAAAAGAAAATGTTTCTCTGTGATTGAAACGTACATATTTTTACGAGTCTTTTTGTTAAGAATGGAAATTATTTCTCCCTGAGATATACGCATACTTGACGGAGATTCCAACTGCAACTTCTCTCGAGTATTCTCATTAATTTTTTAAATATTGTGGTCGGTAAATTTTAAAAGTTTTCAGCTTATTTGTAATGGAAAAGTTCCTCAGTTAATAATCATGTTAAATGTGGATGGCTACATACTGTACAGACTTTTTTGAATTAAACTTGTTAGGGATTCTTCAACCAATCCTTTTTATGACTGTTTTTATTTTTATTTCATAATCTTTCAACTTAAAAGTATATATTGAAGGTTTAAATTTTTACTAATTCTTTACCGACCGGAACATATAAAAAGGAGGTATTATAATTTATAATCATACCGATTAAATTTTGGCTATTTTTATTATGATGTCTGTTCGTTCAACGAGCGTCCAAGGAGAGGTACGAGAAAAAATTTACAGAAAATTCAGCTGAAAAGATTTTACGAGTTTACTTGTCATTTTAAGGTGTTGTGTTTACTTTCATAACAGAATAATTTCGTCAGAAATTTTAGAAGAAAGTTACAATGAAACATTGTTTTCATTGTTAAGTAACATCTATTTTACACTATCTTTCTTACTTTTACATCAGGTATACTGATGGTGAGGAAACAGTTTTTGATACTAGTGTGTAGTCTTAATATTTTTAAAGTAATGTAGAAATTTTTAAATATTAAATATTTGAAATGGATATATATTAGACACACCTGTAATTTATAAATCATATTTATAAAAAGTGAGGAAAAGATTCAGTGTTCAATACTAATAAAGAGTAGCAATTAAAAATAATTAATTTATAAATATTGATTATTCGACACACCTAATTTTCACCCATACCGACAGATTGGAAGTAGTTAGTTTTTTATTAAATAATCATAGTAGCGTAGTCGTAGTTACATTTGGTTGATATGAAAAATTTTGTTTGAAATGTTGTCATTCGTTATATAAACAAGCAAATATAATTCGAACTATGAATTGAATCGATAAAGTGGACTCATAGTTCCTGCGAAGTAATGACAATTCATGTAAAAATGATTCATAATTTTATATAGCTTCGTTGTCCTGGTTTTCGTTTGTCTGTTACAACGTCATATTACTTATGATTATAAAAAATATAATTTTCCATCTATGTATCAGCTATTTTATAAATCCAATCTGGAAAATGTGCAATACTTTTAATAATATCACTTGTGAGATAGATGTATTTGCTGAATACTTAAATTTATGCAGAAGGAAGCTAAATAACTACTATAGTCATGTAGATAATTAATATTAATTTTCTAAGTTACTGTTAACTATTTCGCTTGATCTCATTTTCTTTTTATATTGTTGTCTCTATTATTTACATTAAGAACTTTTTGTAAGGCATTTATGTATTTAATATTTGTATAATCATCCTGTAACATTAAGTTCTGTTGGACTGATTAAAAAATAAATAAAATAAATAAATAAATAAAATAGCTGTAACTACAATTTTCAGTATAAAATGTAGAACCCTTATTTTGAAAGTTGAACATCGAGTGGATGTAGTTAAAGTATACAAGACCGGTAGTGTTTGGCGAAAACATTTGAGCTTCTGCTGTTGTTAATCCGCGATAAATATGATCCATGTGCAGCAGTAGGGGATAAAGACAACAATGAGTGTGGGATGTGTTAGTGCTCAGTGCAGTGAAAACATTTGAAGATCGTCTGGCGAGATTTCCCGGCACTCAGGGATTAAGCACGAGTTGTGGTAGGAATGAAGTGGTCCCGGTTATAACAGCGAGCGCGACAATTTGTCTCGGTTAGCGCCACAGCCTTAATCGTTAAATGTATCCAATTACTTTCCGGTGGTATCCCGGATTAACCGGTAGCTGTACAACCGTACCTCCTCGCTAAATTATGAACTTGAATTGCTTTGAATTTAACCGCAACTAAAGTACATTGTTGCTCGGTGTCTCCATGTGCTTAAGACGAATTAAATGTCCTACGACATTGCACAAACGAGATGAATAGTTTTACGTCTCACTTACTCTGCGAATTATTGCCTGTTTCAGATAAGTTCAGTGCAATACAACTACATACTAGAACAATACTCAAGTTATCTTGGTATGTTTACATTGCTAACAAGACGAAACTGCGCACGACACAATAAATAAACTAATGAACTAACCCGAATATGTTCAGCTACACAAAGCGATACTCTGTACTTCCGACTATTTGTGCTAATTTACTTTAAATATTTATCTTATTTTTACTTATAAATATCATAACAATACTTTCCAAATTCTTAATTAATAAATAAAACAAACTTTCAATAGTATAGACTTTATTCTAAAAAAATAAAAGTTTGTTACGAAATTTTGTATTATTTCTGTTAAATTATTCGTTCCATTATTTGACTATTGAAATAATGAAATCAAGTATAGAAACTTTGACAGCTACAAAAATAGAATATTTAGTTCTTATTATCTTTACAAATATTAATAATACATTTTTTATATTTATTAAATTCTAAGAGACTCTTATTTGACAATTCAAAAAACTTAAATGACAGCATTCATTTATACCGTTTATCTGTTTATAACCAATTATTTTGTTGTAGTAACTTAGTAACGCACAAAATTAAGCAGTAAAATGACAAAAAATCATAATTTCAGATATACATTTCTTCTTATCCAAACGGAAGTAGAAAAACTAATGTATGAAACACGTAAGAAAACTGAATGGTTATTTAACTCCTGCTCTTACAGAACTCGCCTTCGTCTCGTTTTGTAATTTTCACATACATTAAATAACCACCTTTGTTTCCTTACTTGTTACATAAACAGCTATTGTATTCGAACGAAGAATGTTTTTTAAATGTTACTTTCCCTTATTGTTATTTTATATTACCGAACTGTAATAGAACTTCGATATAACATACTAATTCCAGTGCCGAATGTTTTATCGAATGCGAAGATTCCCGTATAACCTCATTGAGTGCAAACATCAGTGTTTCATTAACGATCATAAACATTTGGATAAATGAATACCATTAACATTTCACCGTACATTTTATATAGTAGGGATGTTTAGTACCAAAAACTTGAATGTTATAATTTTTTTTCCGTTTGCAGAAAACCAATTTGGACTGAGTTTAGTGAATTAATATGAAGCAAGATTTCCAGATTATGCGGACAAAGTAATTAATTATATAAAAATGTTGGTTCTCCACAGGACATGCATTAATTGTGAAACACGAGAACTCATAGCTTTGTCATTTATCTTCATACTTTTCCCATAAATGAAGGCAGTAATAAAGCTGAAATTTTGACATATGGTATGCGGTAATGACACATCATGCAACACAATGATGGACATTTAGTGGGAGATAATTACAGGTGAAATATGAAGTCAGATCATTCACCTCACTGACAAAAACAATATTTTTGATTTATTGAGCTTCTGATGCAATATTTCAATATCCTGAGCAGTTCGATTAAATGGCACATGTTTGTACTTCATTACAGGTTACTCATATTTATAACATCCCCAATTCCAAAGTAAACAGTAAATCAATATGAATATATTTAATTAAAAAATTCATAAAATTAAATTAAATTTAATAAATAGTTGTTGCTTGTCAGTAGGCATGATACATTAAATTGGAAGATAAATATGTCCAGATTTTATTTTCCGCTTCATTAGCAAATATTATGAACATAATTATGAAATGAAATATTTAAAATTAAAATGATAAATATTTTTTAATAGACATATAATTATAAATTATTACAAGTAAATGACATCAAAACTGATATTTTATAATAATGTCTATTTTCATTTATTTAATTTAAATTTATTTTATCACAATTTTATTACCTATATATTTTCACAAAACCTATTTTATATTTTATAATATTTTTTATATCATTGTTTTCAAATAAATCCTAAAATTAATATTCAATGTAAATTTCTTAGAAAATAGTTCTCTTGGAAAACCCTATTATTACAGCATAATAAACTAAATAACCTTTACTATACCCTATTTCATAGTCGTAGCTTGAGGCTGTATTCCTTTAATAATTTTAAGTCGGAAATACCTTATACTCGTGTCTGAACTCAATATTACAGGATTTATGATGGGTTATATTCAATTTAATAAAGCAGGCCATGATTACCATATATTACTACATGGGGGCATCGGGGCTCAAGCTTTCAAGCAAAATTTTTCTATCTATCTATAAATGCTTATTATTTAAAAAAAATATTATACCTCCTCCCATTTTTTAGTAACTGATTACCAAAATTAAAATATTACCAGTGAATTCTTTGCATCAAAGTACTTGTGTATACGAATTTTCATTTAAAAAATTCCACTAGCACAGCCACAATTACAGATTGAATATCAGCCAATAGGAATCGATATGACCAGTAATAATGAGCGTCTCTGGATATACCGGGCATCCTGAGATGTTAGCACTCAATTCTGCTAGGCGGGGCGTCGGTTAGTAGTGGGTCTTCGGGTCTCTGCCCCGCCTGGTGGTCTGGTTAGATCGCCTTCCAGGGCAACCTGTGCCCTGAAGGTGGTCTAGGTCAGCTGGCCGGGAATTGGAGTACGCTTCGGTGAGTGCTCAAATTCTTGACCTGCTGGAACCAAAGCACATTCTGGAGCAGATTTAGCTGTTCTGGATTGTGCTCTAGTTTCAGTGGGTCAGGAATTAGAGCAGTCAAAGTGTTTGCCCTAATTCTAGGTTTGGTGAAACCAGAGCACGTTCTAGAGCAGATATAACTGCCCTGGATTGTGCTCTGGTTTTAGTGGGTCAGGAATTAGAGTACTTAATAATGTTTGCTCTAATTCTAGGTCTGCTGAAAGCAGAGCACATTCTGGAGCAATTTTGGCTGCTTTGGATTGTGCTCCGGTTTCAGTGAGTCAAAAATTGGAGCATTCTAAAATGATTATTCTCATTTTAGGTCTGCTGAAATCAGAACACATTATAATAAACTTTTTAGTCCTTCCTATAATTAAAGAATATCAGGAAATTTAAATTAATTAATTTTTCTGCATAAACTCTTCAAGTGTCCTAAAGATAAAAGTCAAGAGGCTTTAGGAGTCTAGTGACCTCGATGGATAGAGAATTGGACCTCCTTTTCCAATCCTATGTTATTTAGATTTTTTTAACACTTCTACTAAAATAAGGAGGTATATACAAAGGCAATTTTAAAACTCAAAAACAAGTTTATAACTATATTAACTTATAATAAAAAAAAAATAACAAATCGATTTTTCATGCTCCATTATCCGATAGGTATTAAATGCGACCTAACATATAATCCATTATTGGAGCTATAAAAAAACAATATTCCATGAAACTAATTATGAGTAATCCTTTTAATGGCTGAGTATAGCTCATGTGAATCAGAAGTAATAATTATTTCTCGCGGGTCCAGGCACGATGTTCCACTCCTGCTCGCTGTTCGGATATTCAAAATAAAACCGAGGGTGATGTGATAGCTATACACGAGTTCAATAATTAAAATAGGGGCCTTAATGGTCAACCCGTCCGTAATAAAATTTCATTACGAGCACTGGTGTCAGTACACGGGTCCCAGTGTTCAATACCATATCGCGTTTATTGATTCGGACATTATCATTTTAATGTAATTGGAGAAGAGCTCCGTTTCGAACAATTGATATAATAATTGTTTTCTGCCTCGAAATTACCGACTGGTAATTGGGAAGATTACTCACGGAATTGTTTTTCTTGTTTTTTGAAGAAAATAACAGTTATTAGTTTATTATTACATACTTATCGTTCATAATATGGAATTTGTAATACAAAGGAAAGAGTGTAATTGTTTCATATGTATAATCAACAAACAGTAATATGTTATTACCATGAATTCCTAGTATTCTGCTTTCAAATATAATATTAATAACTAATGTCATTGTAATGTTTTATGAAGGAATATTACTTATTGATTTTAGAACAATTCTAATTCATTTTGTATGAATTCAAATTTCCATGTTTATGTATTCACATAATTTATTTAGAAAATTAAATATTAATATTTAATAGAATCTGCAAGGGGCTATTAAATTAAGAATTTAAATTTTAATACAAAATCTAAGTTTTATTTTTTATAATAACCATTGGCGCTACAACCCTGAGAGAATTTTGGCCCCAGTCGATTTTTTTTTGCATTTTTGCAGGAAGAAGTAGCCAGCCTAAAGCCTTTGCAAGGGACCTGCATATATTTATAAAAAAAAAAATTTGGTCCCATGTATGTAATAATGTAGCGATTGCAAAGTTATGTCGCGGGCAGATCGAGACTAACGCATCGAAGCTGCCAGAATATTCGAGAGTTTATTGGTCGAGTATATAAACGCAAGCAGAAAATACCGCGAGGACAGTGTGATATTAATATGAATACTGAACATAAATAGTTGGTGATATAAATATCATGTAAAAAATAGTGTGTAATATTAAATGTTAAAATAAATATTCTTAGTATTTAAGTCTTTATTAATAATTATTATTCTTAAATTAGTGTTTATATTTGTTTATTTACAGTGTTATTTATTTTTATAATTTATTATACGTTTATTACTTTTATAAATATTCGTATTTCAATTATTTTTACACTTCACGTAAATGAACATGAACATGAATCATGATTTAATTCAATTGATTTTTTTAATAAAAATAATTGATTTTTGTCAAAGAAAAAATACGAATTATAATAAAATCGTTTTTGAATTATTCACCATTCGTTTTCGGTTATGAAATAAAATATTTATATTGCTTTTAAAACAATTAAAAAAGTGGAGTAACACTTAGATATATTAATAAATATTAAAAAAATCATGATTTATTTGTTTTTTGTCAACCCTGCAATACAGTATATAGTAGATAAAGAAAAATATTATTTTTTTATAGAGATAATAAAAAAAAATGCAGAGTAATTCGAATCCACCTGTGTATCATGGGGCACGAACCGTTCACCAAACCTTTCAATAATAAATTTTAATGATACATTATCTAAACAAATTTACCCATTTGGAATTAAATTCAACGCCACCTGTTGTAGTACAATAGCTGTAAATGAATTGAAAGATTAAGTCTCCCTTTCTTAGTTAATTAAACATTGATGAAAAAGTTATATATTTGTTGAAAGTATGAAAGAGTGCCGCTAGCAGGTCCGTAAATAATTTGCGAATAGTTTAATAATATATGCCTGAAGCAGGGCAAGCTTGGTAAATCATGCGACCCTCTTTTGTTGTAAGTTTCAGGGTTGATTATATTTCATCCCTGCTCCGCGGCAGATCCTGCCGTGGCCTGATTACAGCCGCACTTGCCACTCCTGCTGACTCCTGCTGTTGCTGCTGGCGAGCTCGAGCAACATATTTAAAAATATACTGCTTTTTGCCGACAATACAAAGTTTCATTCTCAAATAAATTCAACAACTTTACATCTTTCCGGGATTATACTCGTATTTTCTCGTTAACTCTTCTCCTCTAATTATACAGAAAAAATATTTTTCAACGAAACTTTTTTGAAATAAATCTAATTTTTATGAATAATAGACTATTTACCGCAAGATTTGTAGACTGAGAGTCAAAGAAAAATATACAAGTTTTCTAAAAAAATGTCCACGATGAATTCTTTGCGTCATTTTGATCAAAACCCAAAAATGAAAATTAATAAATGCTTAAATTTTTGCAGTAGGTAATGTGATACCTATAAGGCGAGTGACGGGTTCGATTCCCGGGTAAGGTATGGGTTTTTAAACTGGTTTTATTATCTCATTTTCATTAAAAAAATGCACATCAACTAAAAATTATAACAGTTATGATTGGTTTATGATGAATTTAATTTCAAAATTTAGATTTACGAAATTAAATTTATAAATATAAATTGTATTGTATATTTGCCTTTACTGGACTTGAAGCAATAAAACTGTTACTTTGCTTATACTGTGCGATAGTTTATTTGTTATTAACTTGCAAATAAAATTAAAATGTCAAAAATTTGTATGGCAATAACAAATAGTATATTATATATCAAGGTTGAGACATAAGGCGCTCTACTAAAAAAAATATGACACGAACATTAAATTATTTCTTAATAATAAAAATAAAGAAGGCTGTCATTGTGTTAAAATTTAACGTTTCAGTTTATTAACCTCATTTTTAATTTTTAATTCAGTTTTATTTAATTTACTTATTTAATTTAAACGGCATATTTAAACTGTGAATCCATACTTGCAATTTTCTTGAGTTAAATTATTCACACAATATTCGGATTTGGAGACTTGAGTTTCTTTAAAAAGTGACAGTTCTCATTATCGACCATGGTTAATAATAATTTATTATTGACCTAGGTGACAATGGTTACCAAGTAAGCCCTAGTATCTAGGTTAGTAGTTCTATTTTATAATAAATGTAAAAGTAGAAGATTTTATTAATTTGACAAAATAGAATTGATCGTAAAGTGCTTTTAATGAAATTTAAAACATAATAAAAACATATATGATATGATATACATGTAGATATAAAAATACAATATAATTTTTTTGCTAACATTGGTATTTATATATTAACATGTCTTTTAAGTTAATTCAAACTTACATTTTCTGACCGTAATGGCCATAAAGGTATGATTTTTTACTCAAAAACAATTTAATCTAAGATCTAAGGTTAATGGTATGTAGCAATATGTTGGAGGCGAAAAAATAAACGCAAGAAGAAATAAAAAGAAAAAGTGGCGGCCGTCAGTGAAATCGAGATTTGTGTGTAAGAAGATAGTGCAGGAACAAGGAACAGAGCATTCGGGGAATGAATGTGGCAGCCTGACACCTGGGGCCAGGGCCGGCATTAGGAGGTGTAACATCATCACATGCCCACATTTATCCTCATTACCACATGTAATGTCCGCCATTATCACAAAACACAATCATACCAATACCGATTCTCTTTTTCACCTTTTCCTTTCTTCAACGTATAACATTTGTCTAGTGAATAATGAAAAGATATTCGTAAAATTAATAATAAAATGCAGAGAGAAATCAGAAAAAGTATATTGTGCAAGTGCAGAAAGTTGCCTGTTTCCCACAAAGTGTGAAAGTTTCGGATAGGAGATTCTGTAGTGTGAGAAAAGTGCCACTTTCCATAGTGGTCGTAGAAAAACAAATAAATGTTCTAAATTGTATCAATTTTGTTACTTTCAAAATTATTAATAAAGCTAAATAAAAATCTTAGTTGTCATTGAAAAATTTGAGAAGATAAACGTTGTCATCTGTCTGTTATGACATGTCATTCACAAACTTTCAATAAAAACTTATTCAAATAAGATCAGATTTAAAGAATTTAAATTTAGTACTACCAAATATAATAATGAACAAATATTTTAAAATGATTTAAAAGACTTATAAGTAAAGATTTATGAAATTTATATGCACATAAATAATAACAATGCTGTAAAGTCTCATTTACCGGACTGCAATCACAATTGTGAACAGGGAAATGCGACACAGTGTGAAATAAATATTAATTTCTTAGAATAGTTTTTTTTAGGTATTTAACAAATTTTATATTTTACGCTTTGTTATTTTAAATAAGTATAAAATTAATTGTAAAGTAATTCTTCAATGTAAAACACTTATACTGACTTGTAAATTTAATTACCTCTCTACCTAAACAAAAAAACCGAGATTCTACATTAATTTTTTGCCAATCAATTAACTGATCATAATTTATTAAAAATGTTTACCTCGTTTATGACGTGCATTTAATGCATCAATATTTTATAAGGTGTTACAGTGTGCAATACAAAAACAATTTCATAAAAACAGATTTAAAATTTTTTTTCTATAGCAGATGTTAAAGTGCAATTTTACTAACTCAAAATAGTGGATAAAGTAGCACTTTAACCGCAAGGGTAGATAAAGTAACACTTTAACAGCAAGGGTAGATAAAGTACTTTAACTTTAACACTACTGACATTTTAAAATTGTTCTTAAATAATAATTTAATTTTTCTAATTCTTTTCTCTTCAAAACCTGCTATAGAAAAAAATATAATTTTATACACGACGATAAAATTAAATTATCGACTCGCGAAAAATAATTCACTCGCGATTGTATCGCTCGTGAATTAACACTTTCCGCTTGTCGATAAAATATTATTTTATCGTCTTGTATAAAAAAAACTATATTTGAGATAAAGTAATTCGTGATTATAAAATAAACGAACAATTTAACTAACAATGGGTAATAGAATTAATATCATAATAAGATTCAGCTTTAGTCGATGATTATTAGAAATTTAACATATCGTAAAATATTTAACAACTTCAATGTAAGCTACCTGTGCACTACCGAGTTTCATTATAATATTTCCTAAGTACATGTACGGTATATAATTAAGTAACTTAGCAAACATTAACTTAACTCCTTCAAGTTTAGTTATAATATAATTCATAATGAAGATAATGGAAAATTTGTTACGTTAATTGGTTTCAGAAATACTTTAACAGCGTTAATAAGAAAAGAAGTGTATTAAGTACGGTATAAAGAAAAAAACCTTTGTTGCAGCAAGGAAGAGCTTCAATACGAACCTGAAACAACAAAATAACTTTAGAAAGGAATAAATGAAAAGCTTTTTAGTTTTCTTATTGAGACCATCAATCAATTTGAAATTGGAGTGTGATTGTATTCATTTTGTATGTGGACACCTTTCCTACAAAGAGATTCATTGGTTTGATATGTGATGTAGGTCAGTATTGTTCAACATACGGCCCTTTGAGCGATATTCAACCTATTGTAGTGAACGTTCATTTAATTATCAAAAAATATCTCTCATTAATTTTATCACATATTATATGTATACTCTATACTGAATCAATAATTACAATTATATATAATCATTCAAAGTAGGAATAATATGAGTGAATTCTTGGAATTAGTGAACGACAAACGCGAAATATCCAGAAAATACTCATTTTTGTACCTAAAATGTTGATTTTGGGAAATAGTGTACATTAATTGTGCTCGACGCGCTGATTTCAAATTTTCACACGGAATTTATTTATCTTTTTTCGTTCCTGAGATATTTGCTGTCAAAGTTGCACCACAAAAAAGAGTGTTTTTTGGCTATATCTCTAAAATGGATGCAGATACAATCTCAACGACTACACCAATCAATTCTACGGGAAAAGTTACATAAAGAAATGATTTCTCCCCATATACGTTCTTTGGAACGATTTGCCGAAAAATGAGAAAATCGAAAAAACCTAAATTTCAAAATTTTTAGAAGGAACTTTTTTTCTCCTAAACTTTTCATTTTCTAGAGTTAAGTAAATATCGATGCGCTGATTTCAAATTTTCAAACCGAATTGAATTATCTCTGACCGTTCTCGAGATATTCGTGTTCAAATTTGTGTTTTGGCAATAACTAAAAAAACAGGTTTTTTAGGTATATCTCTGTAAGGGTTAGGTTTACGAGTTCGACGACCTTACCAATCGATTCTACGGGCAAAATTACATAAGTGTACCAATTTTCAAATTTTTGTTGCAACGGATACAATTTTTAGAAAGGAAAAACGAAAATGGCCAAAATCGAAAAAAATGCCTGATGAACCCCTTACGATTTTTCTCGATTTTTGCCAATTTTCAGTTTTTTCTTTCTAAAAATTATATCTGTTGAGATAAAAATCTGAAAATTGGTACACTTACGTAATTTTGCCCGTAGAATCGAATGGTGAGGTCGCCGAAACCGTAAATCTAACCATTTAAGGAGTAAACCTAAAAAACCTGATTTTTTAGGTATAACTTTGAACTCAAATATCTCAAGAACGGAAAATGATAATTGAATTCTGTTTGAAAATTTGAAATCAGCGCATCAATATCTACTTAAGTACAAAAAATAAAAAATTTTGGAGACAAAAAATTTCGAGGCGAAAAATTGTAAATTAGGTTTTTTCGTTTTTCTTATTTTTCACCTAATCTTTCCAAAGAACGTTTATGTTGACAAAACATTTCTTTATGTAACTTTTCCCGTAGAATCGAATGGTAAAGTAGTTGAGATTGTATCTCTTGTCATTTTTGAAAAAAAAAGTATGTACATAAACTATTTGTCTAAGTAATATTCATCATTTAAATAATATTATAAAAATTTATTTTGGCACCCCCAACAAAAAAGTTCTGTGCACGCCTTTGTTTGTAGATGTTTTGTTTTGCAGAATTTTAGTTTAAATATTGAAGGATTCGTATTGGAAAATTTGGGTTTGACGAGAGGTTGGCCGAGCAGCATCAAGAGAGACAGCTTTCGCGAGATTGAGACCGGCATCTGAGGATTGAAAGTTGGGGATATTGTGGCCTGGTGTAGTGGTAGCTTAGTGATTTCCCAGGGCCCTGGTTCCCGGCTCCTACCATACAATCACTTTCATTAATCTTAGTGGAGCGAGCACAGCGCAAAACACACCGCACCTCGCGTCCACAGAGGTGTTAAAAATGATCTATCACTTCTGTTTTCAATTAAGTGGGATTGCGGCTGGACCAATCAGGTGATGGCCTCACCGGAAGTTAGTTAGATGAGTCGGAAGTAAGTTAGCGGAGAATTAGCCCCAAATCAACCGACAACTAACCACACACTTGTACTACTTACGCTCCGAGAATCGCTAAACGATTACCTGTGTTCAGGGATGTTGTGTGTTGTACTTACACTTCATCGACATATAGGTATTAACAAGTTTTCATAGTAATTTATGAACTACAATATATCAAAACAAAATTAGGATATAAACGGACAGTCCCGTATTACTCACAGAGAGTCAAGTAAAATTATTATGCTGTGGACTATAATATAAAATGTTTACACAAAAATTTTCTGCAATATATTTTTACTTCCTTGTACGAAGTAAAGGAAGTAGTGTAATCCCGAAAAATTTTGGTTTCAGCGGAAATATCTATTTTGACCATCCTTGAATTCATTTTGACTATATACGATCTTTACGTAGGTATATATATATATATATATATATATATATATATATATATATATATACAGGGTGTCCCTATAAGCTTGCTCACTATTGCTAACTTTTTTATTTGAAGAGTTACAAGTTTGGTTAAATGAGCAAAAATGTGCCATTTTAAACAAGAAATTTAATGGTTCTTGAAAAAATAAAATATTACCAGTGGTTCCCAAAATATGGGACAAAATATATATTTTTTAAATGGAAACATATATTTTTTATTTTTTAATTAGAAAGAGTTTTTTTTTCTCTTTTCAAAAAAGTAATGTTGTTTCTGTACAATTTTTACAAATAAATGATTTATTAACATTTAAAAATAAAATTGGTCAATTTGGCCAAGTAAGCCATGGAATCAATTGAATCTTTTTTCAATGTTTATGCTTTGTGTTTTGTTTCTTTCGTTGACGTTTAATTACTACGCTGTTGTTAATAGCAATTATGTTTAATAATTTTACAAACGAAGAAAAGGTAGATATGTTATTGTTGTACGGAAAGTGTAATAAGAATTCCGTGCTAGCTTGTGCCGAATATCGAAGATTGTTTCCGCAGCGGAATCAACCCCATAGGACAATGTTTAAGCGATTGGAATTGGCACTAAAAACTTCTGGTTCATTCTGTAAAGAGAACAACACTAGGGCTAGAATTGTTAATAATGAAGAAAATGAAACAAATGTGTTAGCTTTTGTGACGGCAAATCCAACATCATCTACAAGAGAGATAAGTCAACATTGTGCTATAAGCAAATCTTCTGTCAACAGAATTTTAAGAAAACATAAATTCAGGCCATTTAAAATCAATTTAGTACATAATCTAAGACCGGGTGATGAAATCAGACGGACCGAATTTTGTAACTGGTTTTTACAACAAAATCAGGCAGATCCACAATTTTATCAAAAAATACTTTGGTCTGATGAAAGTAGATTCACTAATAATGGATTGTATAATAGACATAATCACCATTTTTACTCCGTGGAAAATCCTCACCAAATTAGAACTACCAGATTTCAAGAACGGTTTGGATTTAATGTCTGGTGTGGTATTTTAAATAATTGTTTGATAGGCCCCATAATTTTTGAAGAGACATTAAATGCAAATCGCTACCTTGCTTTACTCCAAAATGATGTAGAGCCCTTACTGGAAAATATCCCATTAATGTACATACGACATTTAAAATACTTTCAACAAGACGGTGCTCCCGCACATAATTCCCATATTATTAGAAATTATTTAAATTTAAATTATCCTGGTTGTTGGATTGGAACTCATGGTCCTATTGCTTGGCCGGCGAGATCACCTGACATTACGCCAATGGACTTTTTTTTATGGGGACACCTCAAAGATCAAGTTTATATTAACGAAGTTAATAGCATTGAAGAATTACAAGAAAGAGTTGTTCAGGCTTGTCAAGATCTAACTAGACATCAGTTACGAAGAGCGGTCAGATCTGTTTCCAAAAGATGTGAAATGTGCTTAAGAAATAATGGTTTTCAATTTGAATATTTAAATTAATTATTTTTTTATTTGTATTATTTTAGTCATATTATTGTAAAATAAGTTAATAAAATAAAAAGATGGTGTAAAACAATTGATTCCATGGCTTACTTGGCCAAATTGACCAATTTTATTTTTAAATGTTAATAACTCGTTTATTTGTAAAAATTGTACATAAACAATATTAGCTTTTTGAAAAGAGAAAAAAAAACTCTTTCTAATTAGAAAATAAAAAATATATGATTCCATTTAAAAAATATATATTTTATCCCAAATTTTGGCAACCACTGGTAATATTTTATTTTTTCAAGAACCATTAAATTTCTTGTTTAAAGTGGTACAATTTTACTCATTTAACCAAACTTGTAACTCTTCAAATAAAAAAGTTAGCAATAGTGAGCAAGCTTATAGGGACACCCTGTATATATATATATATATATATATATATATATATATATATATATATATATATATATATACTTTATTTTCCGCAGTTGATCTTCACGTCATCAATTTCGGCTGCAAGAATTATTAAACTTTTATCTTGCCTCTTTTTCATATTTGCACGGCATAGATGACACTTTTATTTGCTATCACATCGTCGTACGTGTTACAGAGGAGTATACAAGCTATCTGCGTCTAACCAACGAGAAAAATGAAATTGAAATAGTAGTGTTACCGCGGTAACTGATGTTATCAAATATTTAATACTTCAAATTGTATTTAATGTCCTTCCTGTCATTTATTAATGTGATTTTGGCATTGACAATTTGTGCTTCATTGTGTGTTGGTAGTTTCGTTAATTTATTCTAAAATTATTTTTGTACGTTTCATCCATTATTATATTTTTATATAATAATGTCAATTTTGATATTTATTTACTTCGAAAATCATACGATTGCAGATCATGTTTTATATTTACACGACACTAAGTAAAATGGTTAAAATCGTTCGATCATGTTTATCATAAGTATGAGAATATTGTTTTTGGATAATATTTGAATTTAATGTTTCGGTTAAATGTGTCTTTTGATCGTCTGGTATAGATAAAATATGTCAAAAGTATTTGATTTTGTCAATTTTATGTAAGTCGTCGTTAACTTTCAAACAAATGTGGGCGTTCGGATTAGTATTTTAAATTTAGTGAAGTATTTTAAAGTTCACAATCTTCTTAGTAATCGAATTTATGAGAAATTTTGGCAGTAATCTTTTAATTATCTACTCATTTTAATTGACAAAAGCCACGCTATAAGTCCAATTATTATTTAGTAAGATTAAAAGAGTAGCTCGAAACAAAGTTTTAAAACCTTTTTGTACCAATAGAAACTTTGTTATAATTCTTTAATTTTAATTTGAATACTTAAACAGATTTGGTTATTATAATAATTTATTACATCAATACTCATAAAATATTTGAAAGATATTAACACAAATCCCTTGTCCAGCTCAACGCTGACATTGGTAGGACACCGCATAAATATTACACAGACCAGGAACTGATTTGCTAATGACAAACTCGTGTACAATGTTCCACGTATCTTCTCCTATATATATGACCTCAACTAAAATATTGATAGAATTTGCAGAAACAATATATTGACCAATGATAAAATTGAAAATTAATACCTAATGATAAATTTGGAATAAATGAAATATCACTAACAAACAAATCCTTCGAGCTAAATTTCTTGTTCTTTCTTATACTACAATGAGAAAGAAAATATTATATTTTTTATTTTCTTTTCCTTAGTCTGTAACGAGGTCTTAATCCATTTTTTTTCAGCATGTTAAGCGATATTCAAATTTTAAAGTTCGGTTTTTACCATGACTTTCTAAGAATTCTTGTTTGTGTTTAAGCTCCCTATTGCCTAGATTTGATTTTTATAGTTTATCTTGTTTTTTTGAACTTTAACATTTTTATACTAATATCGAGAAGAAAGATTTTTATAAATTTAATTGGTATTAACGTACAAAAATTAATGGCATTGTTATTTAAATAAAATTAGTTAATAATTGGCCTCACCTTGAATAAAAAGATTAATGATAATAATGTTTGTAGAATTTTTATCGTGAGCGACATGCATGAAATATGAAATAGATTATAATAATAGTCAAGGGCTAGTCTATGAATTCCTATGAACTGATTTACATTTTGTGAATTGTACATTGTACTGGTAGTTAAATGAATAATACATGTGCTTTTAAAATAAATGGAACTAATTTTAACTCATTAATCTGGTTCATGGAATAGGTTAGGAACAATACTTAGTATTTTTATGTTCATTTTGCCTCGTACGTGTATACATAACAAAAATTTATCTCTGTTGATTTTACAGAAATGTGTTTTGATTGTAGCAGATATCAATAACAATTCTTGTTTCATTCTCAAATCTGATAAATAAATAAATTTACGGTACGATATCTACAAACTTCTATGAAATTATAGATCATTGATTTATACCTAATGTAATATAAAATAAAATATTTGGTGAATATGGTTATACATACATAGTTCGTTTCAGAATGAGATGGAGTAAAAATCAAAAGAAATCAAGAGTTGTACTGTAAAATCCACCAGAAAAATAAGATGTTTATAACTTTACTAGGATGCTCATAGAATATCGCACGCTTTACACCTAGAACTAAATTTATTATTCGAACAAGAAAACTATAAATGTACCCATAATCCCTTTTGGACCATAACATAAATTAAAGTATATACGATTTTTCAAAATAATTTGTTTTTATATTTATATTACCTAAAAATAAAGGTCCTTTTTAAAATTTATAATTAATTCAATGTACTCGTATTATATTATGAGCGAGGCTCACCGCAGATGAGTCATCACGGCTGACCTATCTGGGTAGGTAGTTGAGTTAAAGGTCAATTGGGAAAGGAAGCGACGCCGCTATTGTTCGGCAATTTTATAGAGTTCGGAAAGCTCCGAAATGTTCTAGAGAATAATTGGTGGGCAGGTACATAAGGGTCGCATCGGGCGATTTTGAAAAATGCCCCGCGTAATAATAGCATTCTTATTTATATCAGATTTAAATTGGTATATAACAATTTTTCATTTATATTATTTTCAATCTTTTAATTAATTCCTTTTTGTCATTGTAAAAAAATATGTTCCTATTGGAAAAAGGTCTACAAAAATACCTCAACAAATAAAAATGCTATTATATGAAATACGTAATGCTGAATAAATTTTATTTGAAAAACTTTAGGACATTTATCGCCTGGACACTAAACCATACCTATATAAGTTCATATACTGTAAATCTCTCATTCTGAAACGGAGTATAGAACAGAACACTAGTTACAAAAATATCTTATCCAAACCATCAGTTTAATGGATTTAGTATGTGGAATTATTCGTTTTAACAAAATTATCAGATTAAATGGAAATGATTATTAATAGCCATAAAAATTCCGACACCAACTAAACACCCTCATGTTACAAAAACATAACTGAAATAAAACATAATTACACAGTAGAAATTTTAATTATTAATAATGGAATAATTACACTTACACGAAAAGAGTGCGAAGGCCGCTGGCTTTTCCCGCACCTCCATATGTTTCCTACAGCTGTTTTGATGCGGGCGGACTTGATAGCGACGCGATTACTCACCCCGCCGAATTAATCGTGCTTTTTAATTCGCACCGCGGACGAAGATAGAGTTATAAGGCTCAACAGGGCGGACAAGGACACACGGTGCATTGTGGGTGATTGCGTGCTGATGCTTTCGCTATTATCGCACTGCGTATGGGGTTTATGATCGTTCATATCGCCAAGTGTTTTCCTCCGACGGATTTAATAGCTACATGTGTTTCCGGATGAGATTTCGTGTTTTATTTTACTGCTAATTAAATTAAATGAATTGCTACACCCACCATACAGAAAATACATTGCTACATAACAAAGATATATCATATTTCTTACTTATTAAAGAATATGTTTTCTCTGTTTCGGAATTAGAATATCATATTCCAGCACGCTTATTGATGTTAGAAGGAGCTTCATTCTTAAACGATTTTTGGTTATATTTTGTTATTTGAGATTGGCATGACTGCATTAAATACACAAAATATCTAGGCAACTGACCTAGAACCTAGGCAACAGACGAAACAGAAATCACTGTCACCAACCTAACTATTCTATCAAAAAAATCCCTTAATGGAAATTGTCAAATATTATTATAAAAAATAGTGTAAATAAAAGCCGAAACAGAGAAAATAGTATAAAACATTCGTTATAGAAGGCAATTCAAGCTCTCGTTCGTTCGGGCACTCGCTGCTTCGCGCTCGTTCCCGAAATTCAAACTCGTGCTTGAAAAGGTTGCCTTCTACAACTTATGTTTTAATATAGTACTATTATTAATTTGACGCAAAGTTATCAAATTTACCACTTCTATGACATGAAGCATTTGTTTAAATATAATAAAATAAGCTGGTAACTAGGTCAGTGCCGTACCCAGGATTATATTTTGGCGGGAACTACATTTTTTTTTTCTTATCAAATCTGCTGCATATTTAAATTAAAAGTTTCATTTCTTAAAGCAGCAGTGATTCGAGTGAAACAAAATAACTGGTCTCGGGTAAGTCGAGAACGTTTTTAAAAACAAAGCTTCGAGACGAGAAAATAATATGGAGATTCTCAAATTTAAATAATTTCACCAATATTTTTCGAGGTTTTAGAATTATTTTTCTTCAACCGTCATAAATATGACATCTTTTGAGATTTGATTCACAAGGTAGAAGTTAAATTTCTACGCCGCCGTAGTAGGAATATACCTATGTAGCTACTAGTACGCCGTCAAAACTATATAGAATCAGCGAATAATACATAACTTGTACAATAACAACCTGGAATATCGTCCTATATGATACTATAAAAATAAATTACCTAAGAATGAAGTTCCTAAAAACCATTAACAAACAACAACTGACAGAAAAAAATTCCGTACGCCATCTAACATTATTAACAATGTACGATTAAAAAACCCAAATTTTCATCATTTTAGTGCTTTTTATATAACTATCTTTTATGCAAATACAAAATGTAAATGAAATGTATTGTATTTACATATTTATGCTAATAAATATGGTCTGAAACAATAATTCAATTTTTCCCAAAATATATATTTTCTTCCTAACTTCCCAAAAGAATGTTCAATTTCCCTAGTGTTTCCAAAGCCTGCAAAAACCGACCTTGAAAAATCGCGAAATCTCGGCGAGATTCGAGATCGAGGCGAGATAATAATATTCGAGACGAGATAATAATTGTCTCGTCTCACAGAATCACTACAAGACTATAAGTTGCATATTTCACTCTTTTGTGCAACATATTCTTTTTTCGGCAGGTCGCCTGACGTCCTAAAGTCTTGTCGGTTATTATATGGCAAAATTAAACTTGTTTCGCATATATTATAAATACAAAATAATTGTAAATATGGTGCAATATATTTCCGAGGTGAGAGTTAAGGAAATTTTGAATAAGCCAGCCATTTATGTATACTTAACAAAGTTTTCTATTTTGACATTTAGGGATATCTAGAATTGTCTATGTTATTCAAATGAAATAATCTTTCTTTGACTGTATGAATAGGAAAGTTTTGTAAAAGGTTGATATACGATTTGTGAACAATAGAATAATACAAAACATTTTTGATGGTGTAAGTAATAAGCGATGAATAGTACGGTAAACAAGTTGACATGAAAATGGTTAGAAGGCATGATAGTAAAGCATTTACCTGTAAATGCGTTTTAAGCCAAGGTCTGTAATAAACGAATATTTATCATGAGGGAAATTACACGCGACACAATGTACATTAAAGCGTTAGCAACAATTAATGCATCCAACCGCATTTTGATTTTCCCGCGGCAGTTATGACGTTGTTCATTATAATAGTAATATTATATTACGTCTATGACGCTCGTTCTGAAATGAAGTTAAGCGTAAAACAACGCTGATTTTGTAATGAACAAAAGTCTCTTTTGAATGTTTCCTGTAGCTCAATAACAACATTGTTTCTTTCATTCTCATTTGTAGATTGTTGAAACCTATTAGTTTCTATAATAGTAGAAAACGTTTTATTCGTACCTTAATAAGATGTGGTTTGGGAACATTTTACGACTTACAGATTATATATATATATATATATATATATATATATATATATATATATATATATATATAATATTATAATACTGTTTCTATACTTTGAAATATAAAGTTATAGAATAATATTACTACGTAGCTTATTTACAAACTCTAGATACACGTTTTTATTATTTGCTTTTATATGTCCTGTGAGTATTTTTTAACATTTAGCTGTAAAGAATTCAAGAGTGTCACTTACGCTTTCTACAGAATTTCGCATGGATATAAAATAGTAGCTTTCTGCAAATGCTTCAACTCTCTATCTTTCTAATTAGTGTTGCCCTCTAGATCTCGACTTTCTAGACTATTTTCTTCTCTTGTCTAGATTATCAATACAGAGCTTTCTTATTCTAGTTAAAAACTAGAAAATTCTAAACAATTTTGAAGACTCTAGATTAAATAATTTTTAAATTTTCGAAATGTAAATACTTCATGCTTGTTCCATTCGACTTAAAACAGTTAGCGTAAAATAAAAAAACAACGCCGCCGAAGAATTATCTGTCCTTATAGCATATGCACAGGTCTTCAAATAATCTAGATTAATTTAAAAAAATAAAGTTGCAGAAGAGAACAATCTAGAGTCTTGATTTGACTAAGTCTAAATCTAGATTAAAAAGTCTTGTCTTGTCTAAATGGCAATGTCCAATGAATGATACTTTCCTTTCTCCATTTTATTGGTGGAATTGTAGTAATGAACACATTTGAAGTATATCAATATTTCAGGTTTTTGCTGTAAACATTTTTTTTTTTTTTGTTAATGGGAATAATAATTGACAGTCTATTTTTATGCACGATAAACCACACAGCTACATTAAAACAAAACTACATTTTTTATATTTATATTTGAAATTTATGAATCATTATTGGATGTCAAGAATTTAAAGGAGGCAAAACATTACCGAAATACAGTCAATTTTGGACGGTTTTATTTCTATTTCACCCCATATGGGTGATCTTCAGGGAGTGAATATGGCGTTGAACTCAGTCGAAGTAGAAAGAAAGTCTTCCAAAATCCATTGAAATCCAGAAATTTATTGCCCTAGCCTATTCATCGACCAGTTACAAAAATCTTCTAATCGTATTTAGTCCAAAACAAATGTTTAAATTCGAGATTAAGTTTGTATGGAGTATATTGGAATCGCAGACGCAAGCAGAAATAAAGGCTTGTATGTTTGCAGATGTTTGTTTCTGAAAGCAACAAAATACAGTGACATGAGCGTCTTTAGTGGTTACGTAACAGGCACAATTAGGGCGTCGCGGGCTTACTTCACCCGCTAACGTTACCGTTTACAGTAAAGAGAGCGCAGTAGCCCGGCAGTCCGATTGCGGTAGCAATTGTTTTTCCGCTGGCAGACTTAATGTTTACGGTCGAACCGGTATTTGCCGCTCGCAGGCGGCGGAAAGCCCAATAACATTCGCAATGAAGACCGGAGGACGGGACAATTGTCGAGGGAGACAAACAGATGACTGATAAACTTACAAAGCTGATGTGCCAATAAGAGATAGAGATAGACCACTAGATGGACGCCCTTTCACCGACAACTTCTTTAATACTGTCTTCCTTGCCTTTTCTCCTTTTTTCCAACCCGGTTATATCACATTACATTATGTGCTCTTTACCGTTTAATTTTCTCAACCTCTGCAGAATCCTATTACTGTTCTACTTGGATTTAACACACATGTTATAAACTTTATATTTTATCGCCTTTCATAAACTTATTATTATTAACGTATTACTATTTTCTTTCTTACATAAAAGATAATTGAAAATTAAAAAGAGTACTAGTAATCTAATAAATAAATAAATAAAGCTAATAATCGTTTAAAAAGGGATGTGGTACTATTTTAGTCTTTTTCACCGTTTACAAAGTTTTGACTTACAAGGTTTGTCATAGAAATACTTATTTGAATATTGAACTGCCGTGTACTGTATGCGATATCAAAGATCAACTAGCAAGATAATATTATTTTAATTATCTTAATTTTTCATTATTGTTATTCATTTATGAAAAATAAAATAGGACTTTTTTATGGGGACAATAGCAGAAAAGAAGCTTCATAGAAATTAAAATTGACATCTTGAAAACTGTTCGTGATAAAAAAAAATTTTATTTCACATCCAGTACTCGTTCTATATTGTTTTTTCGCTAAAAGAATGCCAATATGAATAAATTATTAGCATGTTTTTTTATTGATCCAAGTTGTAGTTTCTTTTTCTTCTTCAGAACGCATTACTTGTATAAACAGAAGTAAAAAGGAAAACATTTGAATTAGAAGTGACAAAAAACCCGTATTGAATAGAGAGAAATGATAAACAAATATTTCAAGTGGAAATCCGTGTACAAGTTTTCATCCGCTGTTATTCATCCAGTCAAGTATACAATGATTTTTCCGGCGAAAAGTCCGTTGTCGAGCGAAGCGCATTCTGGTGGCGGGCATCTTGTAAGCTGCTTACCGTAATCCCGGGCCACCGTGTAATATAAGCTAAGTCAATTGCCTCCATGCCATGGAGCTTGATTTCAATTTTCATCTGCGCGCGGTCCACTGCATAGAATAAAACTTTCACAACTTTTACCGGGAATGAATTTCATAGAGCTTGAGGAATTTCATTTCTCTACCCTTTCATCTTGAGTTTTTCCACCCCGAATTACTGTAATGCTGATTTTCTACCCTGGGGAATCAAGCAGAAAACTATATTGCCCTTATGATTCCGGCCAACTAAAACGGAACTAATTATTAATGGCAGTTTTATTAGATTACTTACAGCGCAGTTTAACGGTTTTTCCACATTTATGAGGGTCGGCAATTGAGACGACTTCCTTATTGTTGTAATGACTAAATATTATTTTCGCTCAACCAATTTAACATTAGATTTATAATAATTATCTTATTTAATACAGAATGCTATTGTAACAGCGCGCAATTCATAGTGTGGCCAAGTTTTAGTCAAATAAAATACCGCTACGTCAGATTTTTCACATTTGTAGAACACGGTCGCTTGGCAGCTTTGCATTTTTGTAAATTTTTGTACTGGAACATTCCAAATGTAGACGAAATGGACAGATTTATGGTGATGGACTCACATTTTAGCGACTTCAACCTTGTTTTCGAATAAATAACTGTCATGTCCGGTACGTAGTGCATCAATAGTTGGGTTATTCTTAGCATAATTCATAATTAGAGGACGAAAAGAGTTGGGTAAATATAGGATGGGAACTTCAGGATTTTTAATATTAAATAGGACTCTAGAGTTCGATATCTCAATCTCTTGTTGTAGACTCTCTCTTGTAGAGAATCTTGTTGTTATCTTCGACTGTTGTGGATTCATAGTTTGAATGTTACACGTACCTTGGTATTTCTTTATGAAATAACTGAATAGTTGTTTCACTGTGTATAAAGGCTCCCTAATCGTAGTGTAAAATTTCAAGTACTTTTATTTATTGTACTCTTTGTGGATTGACATTGCTTCGTATATCGATGTAAAGTTTTTTCAAAATTGATTACATTTTAAATAAATAAGAATTTAGAGTTTACAAAGAGTAAAGTTACACGTTGTAGTTTATATGTATTGTATACATTTTTTTGATCGCGGTAGGTTCAGCCCATTTTATTCCAATCCCTGTTTTTGTGACGTGGTAGCACAACGCGTAGATAAAACTCTATTGTTTTAATATAATAATTATCCTGCACCAATTTGACTATATAGTAACATTCCCTTGCCTGCTTTTACCATGGCAGACTTTAAATAAAGTGATAGTGGTGGCAGTGACCTGTGTTAGCCGGTACTATGTAAAAATGTTTTACATGGCAACAGATAATGATGACTTACTTAAGAATAGAATTGTGCCGACAACCTTATTTAAAAGGGAAGCAATTGTAATCATATTGATTTCGACATTCAAGGTTTTAGCGAAGAGCTACAAATTAGATCTGAACATAATGTTGGTTAGAATTTATTGAATTACATTGAACGACTTTTTATACATTATATTCTGACAATATTGACACGATTTGGAACATGAAAGGACATGTTTATTTATTTAAAAGAAACTACAAAACTAAAAAATAACAACTTTTAAGCGATTAATATCTTTATATTTCACAAGGTGTTTGACACACTATACTAGTATCGTAGTTACTAATAGATTGTTATTAGTACATAAATTTTCTGCACTTGTTGCTCAATTACATAAATACCTATATGTGTTAATATTTATATGTATTATATACTGTCTCATATATTTAATTTAGAAGCTTATTTTATATTTTTGTGCAATTTATTAAGGTAAAAAATATGTTATATAGAACATATGGCGATCGATTATACTACCCAGTCACATCGGTTTTATTTTGTTTATTTCACAGACACAAACTAAAAATCTATCTATAAATTAAAATTTTAATCACTCAATGTACGTAGATTGATTGATTTGCTGAAATAGAATAGTACAGTTGAATAAATTTCCGTTCAACAAAAATGGTTTAAACTTTCATTTTAAAATTTAATGCTTTCGTAATACTCGGAACACATTTTTACTTTAAACTACATCTATGAATATTAGTCAATTTTAATATTTTTCGACATATACAATATATACAATTATAATTACATGTAAAACATAAAAATATATTTTATTCAATTAAAAATACTTTGAAATCATTCTCAGTTTTATTTTGGTAGATAAATAATATATTCATATATAAATAATAAAATATATGATATTTAATACGTTTTACGTTTGATTATATGAAAATTATTTGTATGTACAATGTATAGTTTACATATCGAATAAAAGATTATGTATGTTATTTGCATGAAAAAATGAAATATGTTCTGACTCTGATAACAACTTGACATCTATTTAAGTACTGTAAAATATTGCATGAGTGAACAATTTGTAGCACTGCTGTATCGTTAATAATGCAACCTGATTTTTGCATGTATTTAAAGCTGATTATATTTCATTTGCATCTTGTACATATCATGTTACATGATTCATCGGTTTGAGTGACTTTGTACAAGATAATAATAAATGAAAATAATACCTACAAAGAATAATAAAATCTAAGCATAGGCTGAAAGGAAAATTAAAGCAAATAAATATATCAATAAATAAGTGTATTCGATTTATTATTTAAAAAAAAATTAAATTTAAAAAAGTCGCCGGCGACTCTGATTCCTTTAAATAACAGTCTTTCCCTAATATCAGTTAGGTTATTGATTCTATAATTTCACTAGTGAAATAATGAGTCATTATTTCATGCAAAATCAAACTGGAAAGTAGACATTTATAGAAACATTAACAGCTACAAAAATAAAATATTTTGTTCTTATTATCACATATATTACAATTCAAAAAATGTAAGTGACAACTTTATTTTATAAGGTTTATCTGTTATAACCAGGGCATGTAACCGGTTAAAAAAACCGGTTAATAAAAACCGGTAACCGATATTTTCAACGAAAATTGCGAACTTTAACCGTAATTTTAACCGATATTTTTCAGGCCGAAAATACCGGTAACCGTTAACCAAAAAAAAAAAAACCGGTTTTAGCGAACATTAACCATTATTTAATATCATTTAGCGAGAAAAAAATAATATTTTTTTATATCTGTGTTTTCTATTTGTATTTGAACATGAGTCATGACAGTTTTTACAATTAACATTTTATTGGAGAGTCATAAATGTAGGTAGTCTCTTTGGCCGTTAAGGTTACTTAAAAAGTCCCAAATAAATACAGCCTTTGTCAACACAGGCAAGTTTAAAATTGAAAAGTGACCTGTGTTTTTCTGAAGATATTACGGGAATTTTTGTGAATGTTCATTAATTAAATTGCTTTATTTTAATTGTTATATTTTTCTTAGATTTTTTGACACCCTTTTCCATTTAAAATTAGGTGCAACCCCCATTTTAGGGTTGAAATGCCATTGGAAATCCATTCAAGTGTCCCCCTTTATACTAAAATCGCCGTGTTCAACCGTTTTTTGCTTTAAGTGTCCAGAAATTGCGCTGATAATTTTCATTGGACCACTCATAATCCGTCTGAAGGTCGATGACTAAAACTCGTTTTTTCTCACGAGGAGATGACTCTAACAGCTTTTCTCTAGTGACTAGACCTGGCTCGTCTAGTGCAGAACTATTGACTATAACTGAACTAGACTACGAGAGTCCTAGGAAAAAGTATGATTTAAGAGTTAGAGCAGCCAGTCTTCCTCTAAGAAGCGATGTTCATGTTGAAGTTATTGTCACAGACGTAAATGACAATGCCCCTGTTTTAAAAGACTTTCAGGTAAGAATTTGAATCCGTGTGGCGGTCGTAAAATAAAAAAATGTTCCTGGCTATTTTTATTTACTTTTTATATATTTATATCACTTTTTGAATATCTAAAATAGATCTGAATCCTTGTGGCGGTCAAAACATTTTTTGGAAATGAGTTTTGTCTTTACAGGCTTGTAACTCGTAAATTAATTGAGATACAATAAAAATTCTTACACCAATCGATTCCTTGGGGTTTTTTTTAGAAGATACACAATTTTTATATTTTTTTCTTGCATTTTTATGCCACAGCCGATGAAATATATAAAAAATTGAACAATTTGGCACTTACAATTTTCAAATTTTAAGTTTATGGCCGCGTATCTCAAAAACAAGTTGAACTATAACAAAAATTCTTGCACCAATCAATTCCTTGGAAATTTTTCTATAATATTCATGTTACTTTATATTTTTTCTTGCATTTTTATGGCTCAGCTAATGCAATATATAAAGAATGGTATAATGTGACACATAAAAATCTAATCAATTTGGAATATGGGACGACATAAGAGTTTTACTGTCGATATTAAGGAATGTTCTGTCATAATATTCATTTTCTTGACATAAAGCAGTACACAAATATTCTTTAGAGATAAAATCACCTTCTAAATTTTGTTTCTGAAATATTTTACCACTTAAAATATTTTTTTCGTAAATTGACAACTATTTGAGTCGGTCTGTAAGTCTGTAATTAAAAGATTTAAATCTGATAAGATAATTTTTCAATTAGTTTGGCAAATTATGAATTATAAACCTACTAAAAAAATACAGAAGATTTAGTACAATGTTAAATTACCTCAATTTGAGTCAAAAATTTTGATTTTTTAAAAGTCTATATTGATATTCCACAATGTTAAACCCAATGAAACTGATTTAATTTATTCCAAAACAATTTGGGACAATGTGAAACCTTACACAACTGTCTGAAATTAATCCCAATTGACTTAGAACAGTGTTGACCCTTATATAACGATGTTAAACCCTAAATAATTATATTAACTTTGTCCCAAACAGTTTGAAACAATGTTAAACCTTCCACAACATTCTGAAATTAATCCCAAACAATGTGGAACAGTGTTAAACCTTATAGAACTATGTAGAACATTGTTAAATTAGTATAACTTTCTTAACTTAATCCCAATTAGCTTGGAATAGTGTTGAACCTTATATAACAATGTTAAACCCTAAATAATTATATTAACTTTGTCCCAAACAATTTGGAATTCTGAAATTATTCTCAAACAAATTGGAACAGTGTTGACCCTTATATAACAATGTTAAACCGTAAACAATTGTCGTAATTTTGTCCCAAACAATTTGGAACAATGTTAAACCTTCCAAAACTGCCTGAAATTAATCTCATACAATTTGGGATAATGTGTAACCTTGTAGAACTATCTAGAACATTGTTAAACCCTGTACAACTGTCTCATATGAATCCCAATTATCTTGGAACAGTGTTGAACCTGATACATCTATGTTACACCCTAAACAAGTTTCTAACTTTGTCCCAAACAATTTGGAACAAAGTGAAAATAGTGCAACTGTTTCTACTTACTCTAGAACACTTGGAACATCTTTCTGCCTTCTACAACTGTCTTTTTAAGTCTTCCTAGTAATTTCCAATAATAGTTATACATTAAAACTTACAATTTGCAGTTTTTCACTCTAAAATTTTTCATATACAGCCAAAAAAATCCAAAAAGACCCATTTTTAGGTCCAAAATTTTGATTTTTGAAATAATTCCAAATTGATAGTCGCCGATGCGCTGATTTCAAATTTTCAAACCGAATTCAATTATCTCGTTCCTTTCCTGAGATATTTGACCTCAAAGTTGCACCTCAAAAAAGTGGGTTTTTTGGATATAACTCTAAAACGGGTAGGGACACAATCTCAACGACTATACCAGTAGATTCTACAGGCAAAGTTACATAAAGAAATGTTTTCTCCGCATATACGTTCTTTGGAACGATTTTGTGAAAAATGAGAAAAACGAAAAAAACCGGAATTTCAGTTTTTCGCTTGGGAACTTTTTGTCACCAAATCTTTTCATTTTCTAGACTTAAGTAAATACAGATGCGCTGATTCCAAATTTTCAAACCGATTTCAATTATCTCTTACCGTTCTGGAGATATTTGCGTTCAAAGTCAGACCTGAAAAAAATTGTTTTTCAGGAATAGTCCTGAAATGGGTCGAGATATGAACCCGGCGACCTCACCAATCGATTCTGCGGGCAAAATTACATAAGTATACCAATTTTCAGATATTTATTCAGGCGGATACAATTTTTAAAGCGAAAAAACGAAAATCGCAAAAATTGAAAAATCGCCTGATGAACCCCTTACGATTTTTTCCGATTTTTGGCCATTTTCGTTTTTTCGCTGTAAAAATTGTATCCATTAGAATATAAATCTGAAAATTGGTACAAAAATGTAATTTTGTCCGTAGAATCGATTGGTGAGGTCGCCGAGGTTGTATCTCAACCCATTTCAGGACTATTCCTGAAAAACTGAATTTTTCAGGTCCAACTTTGAACTCAAATATCTCGAGAACGGTAGGAGATAATTGAAATCGGTTTGAAAATTTGGAATCAGCACATTCTTCTTTACTTAAGTCCAGAATATAAAAAATTTTGGAGACAAAAAGTTTCCGAGCGAAAAACTGAAATTCCGGTTTTTTCGTTTTTCTCATTTTTCACCAAATCGTTCCAAAGAACGTATATGAGGAGGAAACATTTCTTTATGTAACTTTCCGCGTAGAATCGACTGGTATAATCGTTGAGAATGTATCTCTACCCATTTTAGAGATATGGTCAAAAAACACCCTTTTTTGAGGTGCAACTTTGAGAACAAATATCTCAGGAATGGAAAGAGATAATTGAATTCGGTTTGAAAATTTGAAATCAGCACACCGACGACTATCAAGTTAGACTAATTCCAAAAATCAAAATTTTGTACCCAAAAATGGGCATTTTAAAATTTTTTTGGCTGTATATGAAAAATTTTAGAGTGAAAAACAATAAATTGTAACTTTTCATGTATGTCTATTATTGGAAATTACTAGGAAGACTTAAAAAGAAAGTTTTAGAAGGCAGAAAGATGTTCCAAGTGTTCTGAAATAAGTAGAGAGACTTGCACTATGTTTCACTTTGTTCCAAATTGTTTGGGACAAAGTTAAGGCACTTGTTTAGGATGTAACATAAATGTACTAGGTTCAACACTGTTCCAAGATAATTGGGAGTAAGATGAGACAGTTCTACAGGGTTTAACAATGTTCTAGATAGTTCAACAAGGTCTAACTTGTTTTCGGAAAGAAGGTGGTTATTCCTGTGTTTGTACTGCTGGTTTTACCGGTTCAAATTGTGACATAACTTTAACTAAAGACGCATGTAAAAGAGATATTTTTAAGAGTGGTTCAACTTGCACTCCCCTTAAAAAAGGAGGGTTTATTTGTGAAGACTGTTATCCCAATAATGGATATGAACATTATACAGAATTATGTGAGCTTAAAAGTAGAAGCTTTGGAAAAAGCTCGTTTCTTACTTTTCCAAGTTTGAATTTTTGTGAATATTCATTAATTAATTTGCTTTTTTTTAATTGTTATATTTTTCTCAGATGGTATTTTTTTATTATTTTTTTAAATTAATTATTCTGTAATTTTTTTTAATCAAATTTTTATAATTAATTTCTTTTAATTAATTTAATTATTTTTTTAACCGATATATTAACCGGTTTAAACCGGTTTCTAATTTTCAAAAACCAGTTTTCGAACTAAAACCGTTATTATTATTACGTTCTCTATAAGGGTTAACCGTTAACCAGTATTTTTTTCGGTTACATGCCCTGGTTATAACCTACAGTTTTATTGTACTATCTTAGTAATGCACAAAATTAAGTAATCCTGGGTATTGTCTTTCTTGTTTATTTTGCAAATGTCATTAAAATGAAAACATTCATAATTTGAATTATATTTTTGTACTTATTCAAACGGAAATAGAAAAAATATTGTATGAAACACTTATTACATAAATAGCTATTGTTTAATGTTTTATCAGCAATATGTGATATTAATTTAATCAAAAATATAGTGTTCTATTATATTTAAAGTACCTAAATATATCTATATTTTACGTGTTTTTCCCCATTCGTCATTTTTACTGAATCAGAATGCTTCATTTGATGGAAGAAGACAGAAGAAAAAATTGATAAAACCACAGAAGAATCCTTATGGTTTTATGGCTATATTTTGTTGATACGAAAAACTTGATATTTGAACTGCTGTCATTCTTAAAATAATAAATCGAATACACTTAGATTCTCAGTAAAGTATATTAATAATTCCGGCGAAGGAACGACTACTCATGTCGAAAATGATTCTTAAATCACTCCAGCTTCGCTGTCGTTTTTAAAACTTTAGAATGCAATATAGGAGCTGTTTTTTATAAGAAATAGTAAGAATGAGACCTTAACAACACGAATTGTTTAGAAACAGAGTTCGTCATTCTATTGACAAATCAAGAATGACAATAAATTTTTATGCCAGAAGACGTTTAACAGATATTAGGAGTATTTCCTTGATATTTATATCTAATGATAAAATTGCACTACAGCTGTATTTTTTTGTGCAAAACAGTTGACGAATGAGAGATTAATAAAAAAACGTGAATATAAATAACGACTATACAATTATCTCAACATACAAATAAATAAGGTATGTAATTTAAAAATTTGTCCGTGAGTCATGTTTTTCCAGCAACTCAGTTGAGGCGAATGTTGACTCCAAACATGGCCAGTTAAAGAAACGCAGACACTGTTCTTCAATTAAAGCGTGGACATCCACTAACAACATAATGACCGAGTATCTCACAGACAATCGAAACAGACGACAGTTCTGAAACAGTGGAATGTCCGACCCGGCCTTCGACTGTCGACTGTCGCCGCAAATTGACACAAGTTCATGAGCAAAGTCCCACCGCAAAAATAAAACAATCACAAATCACTCGGAAATATGAAAAATTGTATTATTGGAAACAAAAATCATAAGGCAGTATTTATTTGGGAAATTTGAATACAACCCTAAACTGATCCTAAACTTATCCGTGTTGGTACCAAATAAACAACCAAATTTTATAATTGGTTGAAATTTTAAATGGTAAATTTAATTGATTTATTAAAATTAATTAATTATATTTCCCGTTGTAAGCTACAAAAGTTATAATTTCTGACAGATATAGAAAAAGAAGCAATGTAAGTTACTTAAAATGTCCCAAATAAATACGGTCTAAGAGTAATATTCAGATCGTGAAAAAAAGGATTTTAAAATTTAAGGGCTTATAGTACTTAAAACAAGTATAAGTCAAAAAAATTTAAAAACCGTTGGTTAGTAGAAAAGTATTACATCGAAATAGTAAATATATTTTTAAAAATTGACGTTTTTCGATGCAATTTTGTTCTGTTGGCAAAAATTCATATTTAATATAACAAAAATAATAAATAACAGTATATCTTAAAGGAGGTAAAATCAATATGTATAGAAAATTTGATAAGTATTGAAAAAAAAATTGTAAGCATGTATTATTTAATGAAAAAATGATGAAATCCCAATAGTTGTTTATGAATCCATTTTTGTCAAAAATTTTGAATAATAATTTGTTGTTATTATACACTTTTTAAGTATTTGAAGAAAAAATAATGATTATATACAATTTTAATTTAAAGGACACCAACAACTAAAAAATGATTTAACATTTTTCGAAACGGGAATCTATATTATAAGAAAAATCAGTGCTTAGCCTTTGCGGACGATATAGCCTTGTTAAAAAGATCAAAACAGTAATTGCAGAAAGGTACCAAAAGGTGTGCAAGTACATACGGCCTGTTCATTAATGAATCAAAGACTAAATATATAGCAATAGAGAAAAACCAACAAATGAAGGAAGAGAGTATAAAGTTTTAAATGGAAGACAAAGAATAAAATATTTGGGAGTCATAATTACCGACCTAAATGATGAAGATGAAGAGTTAAACAAGAGAATAACTAAAGGAAGTAAAACGTATGGAATGTTTTTAAATACAATATTTTCGAAAAATGTAGAAAGAGCAACCAAAATAAAATAAAAATGAAAAGAAACTAGACGTTTGGGAAGGGAAAGTACTGAGGAGAATATTTGAAGGGGTTAAAGAAGAAGACGAAACATGAAGCGAGTATTATTAGGGGGTGAAGGAGCAAGTAAAAGCGGAGAAAGACCGAAGAAAAAAAAGTGAAATGCAATAAAAAAAGAGCTACGGGAACAGTGTCGCAAACTAAAAAAAAAAATAAAAAAAATATATTAATATAAAACAAAAAAATCGTGTTAGTATTATTAATAATTAATTTGTTACTACCTACTTCATCACTGTATAAAAATTAAACTTTGTTTGAAAATAAATATAAAGATTTATTATGTACAATTCAGTGATATGATCTATAAATGAGATCAATTTCTATTTAATAAAATTTTAATATTGTATGGTATTGATTACTCGGAAGTTGAGTTCCATTGGCAGTGGAAACTGGAACACAGATTAAACAGAGAAGAAGGCAAACCTGTATTGGCGTTAAATCTTGAGCTTTGCATCAATTAATTGTAATTTCAGACTAATACTAATCCTCTATCATCTATCAGTAAGCGGATTATACATTATCAGAGTTATATCTATATAGCAATATGCGCAGACCTCGACTCGGACAAATGTGCATTACAGACGAATTCAAAAAGTCAAGTAAATATTTTATATGTTTCCGCTGCGATACAATGTACCTATCCTGTGCTTAATAAATATGACAAAACACGCTTTCATGAATAATTTTATGAATATATGAGTCCGTTTTTTGCGCTTTTTAGTGTTAGTCATAAATTCTGATTAAAATCTCTTTTTACATTGTAATCCCAATAACAACAACATAAATCCCAATTGTAGATAATTCTCATATGTGCATGCATGCTATATTTTCACTGGTTAAGTGCATCTTTAAAATTAATTATGATATATGCATATCCCTCAAGAGTTTTATCTGTATTTTACTACATAATTTGCGATCAGATTTATTAGATTTAAAATTCATTTATTCCCACTACACCTACATATTCCCAGTGTGATTTATGATTTATCTGTGATTTTAAAGCGTGATTGTGATCACAGTTTATTGTTGATTCATGAAAAGTTTAAAGTATACAGTAACGAACTGTGATCACAAATCAGAATTCTGTAAAAAATTGGGTAGAATTATTGACTAAATCTTCTTTATCTCTAATATTAACATAGAAATATAACAGTGGCGTACGCAGGAGGGTGTTACGAGGGGTCATAAGCCCCCCTCCATGAAATCTGCAAACTTTTTTAAATCAATGTTTATATTATTTCCAGCGAAACTATTATATTCTAGCATTCTATATTTATATTGCAAATTGCAATGTCACATAAATGTGTGAAGAATTCGAAATAGATATGCTTATTCCTCGCAGAACTTGGAGACAAATTCAATGCTGCAACAATGTGGCAAATACTCCCACAAATATATTACAGAAAATATTTAAAGCGAAATTTTATTTGTGATTCGCGTTCGATTCGGGTTCATACTATAAATTTAAGTTCGAGTTTAGGATCAGTATTGAAAACCAAGTAAGGAGCCAGTATTTTTAGTATCGAATATTTTTAGTTTTTAGGTACGCCAATATTGTTACTTAAGTAACTATTGAAAGCTTTGATAGTTCGTTTAGTCTAATGTTCAGTACTATATTTGTTCTTTGTTCAGGCAAATATACGGCTTTCAGACGTCCCGAAAAACTGGGATTATCCCGATTTTGGAGTTCCAAAACAAGGTCTCGAAACATCTATTTGTCTCAGGTTTATATGTTTTTATAATTCACTACTTAATTGAATTTTACTTAGATCTTTGCCAATAGTTACATTTTGTGACTTATTTCGACCGCGCGCAGTATTTCTTAACGGAAACAGAAAAGAATTCCAGAAATCTAGAACAATATTTAGACATATTTTTACTCTACTCCGAGCCACAATGTCAATGTGTAACGTATTTTTTTTTTTCATGGAAATTCAATGGGCAGTAAGTATAACTCATTATTTTGTGACTATTTACCAAAGTATTTTCAGTTTTGATTTTAAATGTACAGAAAAAAGTTAATAAAGAAGTTTGTAAGACTAAAGGTAAAATATGATTTTAAGAGCCAAATAGACAAATACAATGCTAAAAATAATCAAACCATAATATGGAGACACGATTTTATTTTTAAAGTTGATCAAAGCTCCCTTGTAATGGTTAATAAAAAGTAAATTAATTTGGCAAAAAAAAACTTTTTTTTTAATATAAGAGACATTATTTTATAGGACCTCTTCTAAGCGTCTTTGCATTCAAAGTTGCAGATATAAACATAATCACTTATTTTATTCCCAATGAAATAATGTAAGTGTGAAACGGAATAATGCAATAAAATGATAATGCAACCACAGCTGTTGATTTAAATAATTAACGCTTAAAATTTTCATTATTTTCTTGGTAAAAGTTGGAGAATATTCATGATGCATTGGAATGAATATCGTTTATTGGATATTGGAGAAAAACTCGGAGTGGCAAAAAGGAATCAATGTCGGATTGGTGAAAGTAAAAGTTTGGTCGAGTTCCGCTGGAATAAACAGGGGCGCTGGCGTCGGCCGCAATCAGCTTGGCTTGGATCGGCCACCCCCCGGGCTGAAATCCGGAAATTATTTCCGATTCAACACAGACGCAGGCGATCTAGAGAGCGGCTGTTGGCCACTGGAGTAGAAAAACAAACAGCTACACGCGGTATGCGGGAGAATCAAACGTTCCAACAATTCTGTTTACTTTACAAACTACCATTATTACCTGCACATTAGAATAGTCAATATACAAATTTCTACGAATATTTGCCAGAATTTTGCAGACGAATTACCGCCGCGGGTTGAATTCTGCTTCCGGTTACATGTTTACATGTTTCCAAGTTCGCCATGAGTGTAATGAACCTGGCTACATTGGCAATGTGTATCATAACAACCTTGTAACACTTAAGGTCCGTTCAGATAGGGCTTAGTGCAGTTTTGTATCGTTGTATTGCAGTGTAAGGGCAGTGCGCTTGCAGAAGATCTATTTCGTTCACATAGAGATTAGTGCGATTGTAGTTGGTACAGTAGATTTCTGTAGTATTTGCAATACTTTGCGCGTGCATCTCAACACATATTCAGTTTTCATTAAAAGATATAATTATACAATTGCTAAATTACTAGAAATTTATTTATGTAAACTTACCAGTTATATTTAATTTTTCTGCTAATTCTTTAAATGGATTTTCTTTTTTTAATTTATTTTTAAATGCTGTAGAACGTTTGTCCCAAATTGCTGGATATTTCCCTATCAATGAGGCTAAAATATCAGGAATGGACATTGTTTTTTTTTTACAAAAAAAACATTAAACTGAATAAAAACTAACTAACCCTCAAGAAAAAACTGACAGCTGCGCGTTATGATTACGCGCAACCAGTAATTATCCACATGCATTCTAATTGGCCAGTTGTAGTGGTGTATTGCAACGGTAGTGCGAAAGCTAGAACCTTGCAAGCTTCTACACTGCAATACAACGGCACTACCAACGCATTCTGCACTAAGTTCGAATCCGAACGCTCGCGCTCAGTTGCATTGGCTAAGCATTCTGCACTACAATACAACGGCACTGCAACCGCACTAATCTCTATGTGAACGGTACTTTAGTGCAGTTAAGATAGCAGCAAATATTGAAAAGAGGTCTTACAGGATTTTTCATTTTTAACATTAATCAATACAATACGGAAAAATATTAAACCCGCATTTTTTATTTCTTCCAAAATTGCTTTGTAATAATGAAAAAACTGCTGTTAAAAATTATATCTTTCAAAACGCGGCTGAATTACCTCACTTCCCTCTTGTTCAGTGACCTATCAAGGTACTTATCCAACACAAAAGCTTTACAATAGTTCAAATCACAGACTGCCCACTTTACCAACTTTCAAACGCGCCAAACTAGATTATTTGGAATCTGGCATCCACACGTGGATGACGTCACCAGAACCTACGGATTTTACAGCCGAAATAACAAAAAAATACTCATATTTGGGATCAAAAATTTGGCTTTTGAGAATAGTACTTATTGATAGATATCTACGCGCTTATTTCAAATTTACAAACAGAATGTAATTATTTTTTTTCGTTCTTGAGACTTTCACTCTGGAAGTTGCGCCTCAAAAAGTGTGTTTTTTAGTATCTCTAAAATGAGATACAACCTCACCGATTATACCTGTCGATTCTATGAGAAAAGTTGCATAAAAAATGTTTTCTCAGCATATACGTTCATAGGAACGATTCGCTGAAAAACAAGTAAAACGAAAAAACCTCTATTTTAGTTTTTCGTTCGGAATTTTTTTTTCTCCAAAATTGTTCATTTCTGTTCTGTTATTAAGTAAATATAAATACGCTGATTCCAAATTTTCAAACGGAATTTAATTATGTCTTATCGTTCTCGAAATATTATTTTCAAATTTAGACCTAAAAAAGAGGTTTTTGAAGCCCTCTAATGGGTATATATATTACCTCGGCGACCTCACCAATCGATTCTACGGACAAAATTACATTTTCAGATTTTTCTTCATATAGATACAATTTTTACAACGTACGATTTTTCTCAAACATAGGTACTTTTAGATTACTTCTGCTGTATAAAACCAAAAAGATATATTTTTGGACAAATGAATAGTTATTACAGGTTAACATATTTGTGTTTTGTTAATTAATTCATTGTTACCTACACCGTGTATTTTTGTGTAAAAGTAATGTAGTAGACAATTTTTCATTAGGGAAACATAATGTTTTTTTCATTTTTTTTTTGTGTCGTACACATTTTAATTTAATCGTGATTTACTCGTACATTTTATTCCACCTCTAAAACAGCAAAAACCTTAGAAATGAATATTCGTATTTTAAAAGAACATGTTAAGTAATACATGGTTAACAACAACGAGAAAACTGTTAGAAATAAAAATATATTTTTCATATTGTGTAGAGAAATATGTAGATTACAAGCTACATCCACATGAGACGAAACAAGTGAGCAAGCCACATCCCCATTCCCTAGCATTCCACCATTCCTGCTACCGGTAGCAGAGCTGTGCGAAACGTAGCAATGCGGCTCCGACTAAATTAAATATTGTAATATATGCGTGCTGCGTTTTCCTAGCGCAAAATCAAGTTTGCGTTGCCCGTCTTTCCAATGTTACGAATGATGAATGAGCACCATTTGTTTAATTTGTGAGATTATCTTTTGTTTCATGAACGACTAGCAGCTCTGTGGGGTACAACAACGGGGAAGAAATTCCGGTGTATGGGAAATACGTGAAAGTATGCGCCAAATTCCTTCTACCTATATTACACATATACATGAAGTTATCTCGTAATATATGAGCTCAGTAAAAAATAATAATCTTACATAAAATAAAAATGTCAAGCCACATTTTTATAAAATATTTTCCACGAATTTTATTTCAAAATATAAAAAGTTCAGTTACAAACTATAATGAGCTTCGAATAATGGTTATTATTTTAATTATAATTTAATACAAACCACACATTTCAATTGATAAAACGATAATCACTAATCATATTAATTATTTTTGAATAATCTACTCTATTTTTAACATGTTAATAAAATTTGCATATGTCTGTTATAAAACAAAATAATAAATACAATTTTATTTCATGATAATCTAACAAATTTGTTTATTAAAACGATTCTGTTGGCAAATTTTGTTGATTTTATTGACAACTGTGTAGATAATTACTGTTATTGGATAACAAAAACAAAATCAGTCATTACTTATTGAATAATTCAATAATTTAAAAAATCATGAATCTTTTAAATTGTTTTCAAATGATGAGTTAATTATCATTTTAAGTATCATTTTTTAAAATTATTTTTAAGATATTTTTAATGTATATGTTTTCTGGAGAAAAAAATATATTTAGATATAATACAACTATAAATTAAGAAATTTAATAATTTTGAAAATAATTTGCACACAAAATTTAATTATATATTTTCGTATCTAATTTTTTGCCCTCAAAGTTGCATATCAAAATAGTATATTTTCTATTGAGTGCAGAAAAGTATTCATATCTATGTGAGTATAATTTTTGCAGCACGAGATGTAATCGAAGGTAGCAATTCTATATGAGAATCAATATTACGCCACTCGTGCAGAATCACCATTTCCTAACTTGTGTGATTCCAGCTCTCGACTTCGTCTCGTGCTGAAACTTTCACACCTATTGGGAAACCGGCAACTTTCTGCACTTGTTAAACAATATCCTATTATACATTAGGGTGTAGATTTGATTAGGTATTTTATATTTTTTTCCATTTTCGAAAGAATAAAATATATTATCCACTCGAGAATGAATATAAGCTATATATATAGAATCCATTTATAGAAAAGTGTATTTTTTTGGTGTTTCAAAACGGGAAGAGATATCTCAGTAATAAAATATTACCAGGAATAATACAACAATAAATTGTGGAATTTAATCATTTTGAAAATAAAGTTGAGAATATTTTCAGCCAACAAATCAACATAAAATGTAAATAAATAAAGCAATATATATTTTCCGAGAAGTAAAAGGGATATAAAGACGAATAAGTAGATGTATATGAGATAAAATACAGCTGCACTATTTGCTATTTCACGGCGTGCGTTAGAATGTAAGGGTCGTGCGCGAAGGTTTGAATACCTTAAAATATTTATGCGCTCATTTTCACCTCTGCTCCATCCCTTAGCATAGGGTAACCGCACTATAAATTTCACAAAATATTTGCTACACGCAACCTGCCGACGACCTTACAACACGGTTTTGCTGTTTTTCTCTTCCTATTAATTATGTTTATATTATACGCACCTTACCGTATATCACAAAGGAATTTTACAAAAATTTTCTTGCCCCTTTTCTTACTGTATTCTACTTTGGTAAGCAGGTAAACATAAAGATCATATTTTTTTTGTAAACTTTATCTACCTATAATAATATTACAAGAACATCAGATTAGCTATTTATATAATAAGTAAGGAATCAAAGGTAGTTTTTTAATGAATGCGAAAATTACAAAACGAGAAGTAGGCGAGATTTATAAGAACAAAGTTAAATAATCACCAAGTTTACTTAAGTACAAAAATCAATTTTACTTTATGCATTTTTGACATTTTGATGGCTGTCACTATTCCATATAGTACACCGCATTATAATCTCTACTAATCAACAACAGAATCATCTTGAAATCTATCCATATGCATGGCAAACATGTTCAAAACAACGAATCGACAGTAATGTAAACAACAAATCCTAACCAATATCCATGTAAACGATATTATGTCACATCAAACAAACGAAATAATGAAATGAATCAAAATCAAAATGTTGCTTTTCATTTCTATGTTTGAAATTGTGATGGAAGTATAATAAAAAATTGCATATAACACACTAGTGGTGTTAAAAGCAGTACTTTTGTCACATGTGTTTTAAATAATTTGTTATGGACTAGTACTGTTTTAAACTTATCAATGCGTTTTCAATTGTTTTACACTATTGTTTAATTAGTTTTAAAAAGAGTTTTCAAAATTCATTCATTCAATAATGAAATGATTATTGCATTGAATAAAAGTGATCATATGCTATTTTTGTGTAATACACATAATTAATTTCAAGTGAAGTTTTGAAATTTTGTATTATTCTTGTAGTTATTCAAAATTAATAAATAGCTACACAATATTTCTAGGACATGAATCCTAGACTAGACACAGGACAAATGTATGACAATGATTTACTAGATTCATTTTTAAGAGCTACTGTATTCTAAGGGAAAATAAATTCGCACAGGCTATGTTTGTAAATAATGAAAAAAAAAACTTATTAAAAATGTGATTTATACCTATTGTTGAGGGCAGACGTGTTTCATTTCACCGTCCTTCACGAATATATTTAGCAGAGCTACAGTACACTGGGTAAATATTTATTCGATATACTGTCACATTGACCAGTGTATGTATTGGAAGATTAAAAGCATTATTTTTAAATTAATTTTTTTTTTGCTTTTCATTTCCTTGTATGTGGTGCTCAACAATATTAATTCCATTGAAATTGAAAATATATCTTCGGTATATACAAGTAATAAATAATAACAGGTTTTTTTTGTCCGACATACGATAATCATTTTTGGTCGCAAAAACAAGTAATACCTCAATACTGCATATCCCAATGATGCAAAATCCAGTTTAAGCTGTAGGTTTTGTTCTATATTTAGTGCTAATTTCGTGATTGTTTTTATTTTGCATCAATTTTTATTTTGGTTTTTTCGGTTAACGATTTCTGTTCAAATTTCGATTACGTCCTGATTTAAAATTTGATTGGGATCAACAGCTCAGTGAGTTTCGAAACAATCGAATATAGTGGTATTTTGGTTAAAGATTGGTAAAACTGGTATTTGAACAATTATACTCCACTTTATTTGAGTTGCGCAATGTACGAACAATTATTCCACAAAATGAATTTTTTAAAAATTTACAATTGAGTTAAATTATAAAGAACTTTGTAAAACGCAATTATTTTTAGTTTTTATAAGTAATTACAGGGACATTTACTCCCTACGTTAGTTATAAACTTTTATTTCATTTGCTAGAAAGTTTTATGTGTTCTGCAATTACTTTGTTGCTTCCCTTTGATATACAATTAATTCTCTTACGAGTACATTTGAAACAATGTCAGACTATTTCCATTTAGAAAAGCTCTATATCTGTTGGGAGCGTCAGATGTATCTAATTATCCGAAGACCAATTAAAAAGTAATCATTTCTTTTTGAAGAATAAACGTTGTCGCTGATATAAATTGAAAGACGCGTGTTGGCCTATTTAAATGAAATTTCATTATTTAATTATAACCGTAAATCTCATTCTTATTCTGCGTAACGACTGTGGTCTATAAATTCAGTGTTTATGGTTTAAACTCGCAGGCACAAGAACGAGTTAAAATTTAAATGTTTCTGGTTTATACCCTGTAAATAAATTTAAATTTAATTACATTGTCAGTCAGCTACTCTCTATAATGGAGGTTTCGTACTAAATTATAAAACATACACATCCGCTGCGGATATAAAATTCAAATCCCCATCCCCATATTATCAGAGCGACGTAAAGGTTACGATGGTTCAAGTTTCCTGAAATTCAGGCCAAGTCAGCTACAGCGTTGCCTTAAATAAGACAAAACTCTCCAGCGCAGTGGTTCTCAAAGTGGGTGCCGCGGTACCTTGAAGTCCTTTCATTACATTACTTGTAAGAGTGCCGCGGGCGTAGTGTGAAATTTAGCATCCTAGGTATGTTAAACAATTCTTGGATCTGAGCATTTGGACCTTCCTCTTCTTATGTCAAATGAATGTCCAAAGAATGACAATTGAATCGTGTTTACGAATTAAAAGTAGAACTACCTGCTTACTTTTTTTGAAGAAAACAAAGATTTTTGTGAGTTGTTGAAATATACATTTGAAGAACTCAATAAAGTAAATTCCAGCATGCAAAAAATAAGAGAAGAAAATCTCTTAAAAACGTCTGAAAAAATTAGAACTTTTAAAGACAAGATAGAATTTTGGAAATTGAGGCAACTTGGAAATGTTTACAAGAACATCTGAAACACTTGTTAACATTAAGAACACAGGTTTGTTACTACTTTCCAGATTTACCTACTGATAGTTTTGACTGGATACGTTGCGAATGAAATATTCTGAATTTTCGTTAGAATCCTTTTGGATATTTATTTAGAATAAATATTAGTTACTTTTCAACTTTTCGAATTTCAACGTTCGAATTTTGGATTTCAAATTGATGAACGAATTTTGATTCTCGAATTTTGTTTTCGATTTTATTTGATAACAGGATAATATTAATCTTCTTAATACAAAATTATTAATACTAGTATAATAAAGTAAGTGAAGTACATATTCTATAATTTATTATCATATTCTCGTAATTTTATAATTAGAAAAAAACATATTTTCCATTTCATTCATATTTTTCTATTTTTTATTATATGCTTCCGTTTCAATTTAGAATTTTCCAAATTTTAAATTATTTTTCCAATGAAATTTGGAATTAATTTTTTTTGAAAATCGACAGCAATAATAAATGCAATATTCATTATTACGATAATAGAAGTCAGAGCAGAGTTCAATTTTCTACCTCTTGTATGAATGTGACCTAAAATTTCTACGTTTGGTAACATCAAAACTAAAAAGACGAAACTATTAAAGTCGCTAGAACATGAAAAATATGATGTATCACATATTTTGCTAAGATTAATAAAATGGCTTTAAAATTTCATGCACATAATGTTGGGAGTGCCACAAATTTTTATATTATCGATTTGGTGTGCCTTCATATCAAAAAGTTTGAGAACCACTGTTCTAGCGTGATGCGATCGTTTGAAGAATCCCGTACAGCGGAACTGAACCTGTGTCATTTAAACATGAAATAGCAACAGTTGTCGGCGTGGTTTTTCTTCTTTCCGTTGGTCAAGTGAGCTGGGGTTGTTTTACACGCTCGTTTGTTTTATGAGTGCTTTTGTTTCATTAAAATCGTAATGTAGATGCTTTTAAATCGTACAAGTTTCAAATACCACAAAAGCATTTTGCTCTATATTTTAAGGGCAAATGTTAATAAAATGTTATTATTAAATTAATTGCTATATTTAACATTTTATAACGGCAAAAATGTGAAAAGAGGGACTACATGATTTGTACTTGTTTAATAGACAGAATATTTATCCGAATAATTTACAACAAAGAGTGATAAAAAACAATCGATAGTGGTCCAACACAGCAGCAAAACAAGTGAGTCATATTGAACGCTGCGCATGCGTTAGGTAAATCCATGATCAAGTCAGCTGATGTATGGGACCACTGCGTCCCTATATACAATTTATTAAATCTATGGCGCAATTATTGACAGCGAATTAATAAAGCTTTTACTAGATTATAATCAGCGCACATTTGATTTCTGTTTATCAGTTTACGGATACAGTATTGTTTGTGTACTCGTACATAACGTTATTCATTTACACGTTAATTTAACTACTAAACGAATATGGACAAACAGATGCAGCTTCCTGACAACTTATGATTTATTACTGGTGCTGGTACTTAGTTGACATGTATCAATGTGCTGCTTGTGTCATTGTATGCGACATGTCATTTGGAATAATTACAAAAGTCATGTCATTCGCTGCACGTAAACACATTAATAATAATTTCACTGTACCATATTAAATAAAAATCATTTTAAATTACACTTTTCGCATATCAATATTACTACAACAAAATTCATCACCAGACAAAAATATTTTTTCTGAAACCGGAGTGAAAATATTACTTTCGCACCTAAAATGCGGCGAGAAAGTTGCATTTCACTGACTAGTCATGAAAATATTTAAAAATTTTACGTCATTTTTATTTTTTTTATATCTACAGGATCATCGACGCTGTGATTAGCTTTGTAAGATATTGCAATTTACTATACGCGCACTCATAAAAAATGCAAATCTGACAGTTTGATTTTTGATTATTTACAACTTTTTTTGTTACTTTAGATACAAAAGAAGCACACTACTAAATACTTATAGACAATCTGATTTTCTTATCAAATTACTGCCGATTGCAATGAAAAATGGAGGTGCACAACTAGATGTTATAGCAGTCCTATATATAAAATTTCAAAATTTTTCGGCTAATATTTTTTGAGTTACACAAGATACGTACTTATAGACGTTACACCGAGTCAAAATGGATTCAGGGATGATAAAAATGGATATTTCCGTTGAAACCTGAACACCGACATTTTTCCCTATTACAATACTTCCTTTACTTTGTACAAGGAAGTAAAAATAATTCCATATATATTAATTCAAACTTTTCTGTTAGTAAGTACTTTTGATTGTAAAAGAAACCCGGATAATTCATTTGCATTAAAGTTAAAAATTAAAATCTATAAAGGCAACGAAATTTGCATTCAGCATTCAGTCTATGTTTCTATTCATTATACTAGTTCTCTGAACGTTCGTAAATGAATTAGTAATTATTGAAATTGAATTGATAAGTTTAACTCTTGCGGAAGTAAATCACAAAGCTATAACAGCAGCAAAAAGTGCTTCGGCGTCTTCTTTGTTGAATTAGACCCTAGAATAAACGACGAAAACAATTCATAGGAATTGTCAGTAAAAAGAACAGAACATGTGATTAAGTTTCAAGTCACACATCTCATCGTAATTTTTTTTTCAGATATATAAATATATTGTCTGTTTCCCAGAGTTAATCCTGACGACATCAATTTCTGCTGCAATAATTATTAAACTTTTATTTAACATAGCAATGCGGTATCAGACATTTTCCAATATTTACAAAGTTTTTATATATCATTCATATTATTTATTAAATTTATATTGGCATCGATAATTTGTGCTTCATTGTGTTTTGATAGTTTCGCTTAATCTACAACTTTTTTTGTACATTTCATACATTATTATACTTGTGTATAATACTGTCACTTTTGACATTTTCTTACGCGACAAGATGATTTCATCAATCCTCCTTGTGGAAACAAACCTTCTTTTGTATTTGCTGTTTTATTCTTTCTTAAAAATCTCTTTAATAAGCGTCAAGATTTAGTGGCATATTTGCCAATCAACCTCCTCTTATAGTGTTGCGACGATATGGTCAAGGAGATTTTTAATTTTGTTAATAATTAGCGACACTGGGATCCCAGAACTCACAAACTAATCATTTCAAGTCAGATCATGGTAATCAATAGAATTACTTTAGATAATTAAAATATCCGTTGTTATCATATGAAAACTTTTAATATTTTAGTTTTAAATTGAAAACTTTAATGAATAATTCCACCATTAGGAAGATAGACTAAATGCAAATAGATAATTTTTTTTACCTTCTCCATGGTAACGTATTGTTTTCAATATTTTTTATACATCAAATAAATAAAATTATATTCAATTCAGTTTAGTACTGCACAATCGGTGTAAATGCTATTTAATAGTGGAATTATCTTGACAAATATCACTTGAGATTTAATTTTGACACTTGGTTTTTTCATGACAATTTTATTCAAAGATCTGTCCTGTCAAAATCATACAATCATTTTCAATAAATTAAGCAGTCCTTGGTATTTTTTTTTTGTTTATTTTGCAAATTTCATCAAAATATTAAAAACTGATAATTTCAAATACATTTTTGTTCTTATCCAAACGGAAATAGAAAAAATATTGTATGAAATGCAATTTAATTTCTGCTCATACAAAACTCGTCTTCGTCCCGTTTTCGCATGCGTTAAATAACCACCTTTGTTTCCTGTTTTCTTACTTATTACATAAATAGCTAACCGGTCAAATCAAACTTCTAGTGGTATTACAATCGTTAAAAATATAACAAGCAAATTCAACTTTACCGTACATCAAATAATATCAGTAGATTAAATAAGTTTTGAATGATTTAGCAAGAGAGTTGGGGATATTAAAGCCTTATATGTAGGTATGCCTGGTGAATGCGAAAATCAAATCCTTTGTTCTTTGAAGTTGTCAACAATTGGAACAAAAAGCAACGCATTGCACAAGTTAGTTCTCTCGCCGTCGCCTTGTCTTAATTTAATGAAATGCAACATCCGAAACAGTAAAATAAATAAGGTATTTGCACAAGTTACAATGCAGTGAAAAGTTTGTCATCTACAACACTGGCAACTTGCATTGCATGTTGTTTTACCTCCGTTACAATGTAACGTTAAGACTCTTCTTGCATTTACATTCGCTTAAATGAAATTTCACTCAAAACTGAACATGATACAAGATTCTATTGCAAATGAATTATTTATTCTGCATACAATTCCTTTTAAATACACTTATGTAAATGATGAAACTAATCCAACATCCTTATAATGCAAGTATCGTGACCTTTACAAGTTTCCAACTTTGTACTTCTCATACACTCAAGAACAAACATTTTAGTTAAATGAAATGACGAACAACACTCAATGTAGAACGCGAATCTGGTAAATTATTTTTAGACTTCCTCAAGTGTAAACATTACAATCAACCGTTGACATCTAGGGTAGTTTCGATTTTACTCCACAAGATGAGGTAAAGTACCTCGATATTTTTTAGCTTTTAGAGGTTACTATAGAAGGAATGTAAGTACATTATAACTTTCCAGAAAGTATGAACTAAGGTATAGCCTGCGGAACATATACCTATACCTATATATATATATATATATATATATATATATATATATATATATATATATATATATATATATATTTAATAAATATTTTTGTTTTCATTTTATCTACAGAAAGTGGAAACAATATTGGCAATTATAATAAACGAATATAACATTTCTGATTTTCGTAAGCATCTATTGTTTCAGAGAATACTTCATACAAAGGTCTACTATTAATTATAATGAGAACATGATAGTATAATAACAGTATTATACTCTTGTTTCAACTACCGTAGTTCAACATTTTGTAGTGCCATTAAACAATATTATTATGGTATATTATCACGAAAATTGCGACTCTATAAACAATTTATCTAATTAAGTCAATGCATGCTCAGAAATACTAAATGTTTTAATAAATTTTACAATTAATTAAAGTTATAAAAGTTGTTACCTATTCAAAACTATAACAATCATTGAAAAGTTACAAAGTATAAACTGTACTCGATTTTATGCACATAAACTTCTGAAAATTTATCAGGTAACTTACATAAAATTCTCGTAAATAAAATTGATGGTTATATGCAATAAATTGGAAAATAAAATTTGTTATACCTCATTGATTAATAAAAAGAGATTTGCAAACTAATGTACAAACTATAATGTTTATAGGACAATAAATATTATATTGAAAACAAATGATTTGTATAAAGAATATATTGAATAATAGTACAATATATTGTAAATCACTGAAATATGTCGTTATATATGAGTTAGATGATTACCTTTGTAATTTCTCATAAGTAATGTAATAAGAGCCATGAATGTATTGGAAAAATGTACGAATAGTTCTTGTTTAGTAACAGACAAATGAGTGTCAAAAATGATATTTACATCACGACAAAGACATATATAAAATCACTAGTGTTTACAATTTTATTGCAATTTATGCCGTCAACATAGAATAGTGAGCTAGGCAAAAATTGCAAGTAAAATTCTTCAGTATATATTTAATTACATATTATAAACGATGTATCTAAGTAAAGCATACTTTATTACCGCGGCAATTTGTACTAATGAAAATTATCAGTGTAATTTGAATATGATTGCTTCAATTCACCATAATAGTGTGGTTTAAATGGATGACAGATTATGGAATGGAATTGTCAAAAACAAAAAAATACCATTTTCAATTTATCAATTTTTGCGAAGGGTGTTGAAATGAAACAATTGATATTGTACTTGATTGTTAAAACATGGAAGTTTATCCATTTAGAATCAATAAAATATTGGTTGGGGTAAAAATTTGTACAATTTAAACAAATCTCCCAATTTAGATTGACCGCTCGCGGCTTGGATTAATTAAAATCCAATAAAGCGAATTCTGCACCTTTCGAGGTATTTCATTCCTCGAATATTTCGGCGCAAAATCGCGTGCGAGTGGATGAAATATCAATTCACTGATTGGTTGTAATTTATCGGTGTTACGTGGCAAAACCGCATAAACTTGCTTCAATTTTCTTGGGACGTTATTAACTGGCAAATATTCGCTAATGTCTCTATCGCTGAAGGTGGCAGCACCTACGTTGCTACCGCCCAGACAACTTGTACGGCCCCAGGCTGTAATTCTAACTTAGGAACACTTTTTATAAATTAATTGTGGTTGTTAGTGAACACGCTAAGTTCTAATTGCATGATTTGATTGTAGGTTTGTAGATTATATAATACACATCAAGTGAAAAATGAACCCATTATTATATTCCAGATTTATAATAATAATTAATTAGTGTTATTTCATTCAGTCATTGTTCCAATGTATTCATTATTTAATTACATAATTAATTGGTATTAAATGAATAAATGGATTTATATTTGACATGTGATTGTGAAATTGAGATACCCTTAATACCAATGAGAATAAATTTTAAAACATATTTACCGGTTTCAGGATATTAAACTTTTGTTTACATATGTATGTAGATAAAAAAATTACTTTTAAGTAAGTTTTTCTAGATTAAAAGTCAAAGTTACACTAGTTTTGTCATTTTTCATGCTTTTCTCTTTTTAAGATTAATTTTTAGCTAAATAACTCTTGCCTTGCGTTAAGTATAGTTAATTAAGCTGTAAAACATTGACGCGAGATATTTTTATTTATCTGTCAAAGTGTGATAACATATTTGGTTATAATAAACACATATTTTCATGTTATAGTTTTTGTTCACTTGTGTTGGCAAACTTCATTTTCATGAGTAATAGCACACATTACATGCTCATTGGATAATATACCATTACTCAATGAAAATTGTGCGAATTATTTACAATTTAACACATTTGTACCAAAAATAGATATTACCTAGAAAAAAGTTGCAACTTTGAAAGTAAAGTAAAAATTAATGAAATAGTGCAATAAAGGTTTTTAATAAAAATATGTAAATACATAGAATTTAACATTAAAATTAAAACCAAAAAGTTGTTTCAATTAATTGAAAATATTCAATTAAAATTTAATTAAATATTCAATGCGTTTTTCAATTATGCAAATTATTTAAATATTCACATGATATTACAATATATAGAAGTGAAATATGAAAGATTTAAACACAATTTTGTTTTGGAGTAAAGAGTGAGTTATGACATATTAAGTTTTTACAATCTGTAAGCACACTAGGAGCATGCAAGAAGAAGGAGAGAATACATCTTGGCTAGTCATAAAGTTTCATTACGTCTAGGTTGCAAAAACCCTCGGAGCATACAGGTTTATGGACGCGGGCGACAAAGAAAGGAGTTGGACTTGAAGGACGTCTCGACGCCGACGACACAAAACACGTACAAATGATCAAACCATTGAGTGGCGCTCGATCATCCGGTTTTTCCGGTCATTTCAGCGTCGTGGCGCTGCCAAGACGGACGGCTGTTTCATTGCACATCCGACATAATGGGGAATATTATTCATCTCGTTTTTAAAACTCTGGGGAACATATTAAATATGACGTACACTGCAATTTCATTTTGCAGAAAACTCATTTTCTCTTCTCACAGATGTTTAATAAACAGGAAAATACCTAGCACTACTTAAAAATATTCGCTACAATTTTTTAAATAAATAGTCATAGTTTACGAATGTATTCCTGAGGTAGTTTTAAGTCGAAAATATCTGGGCGATATTAAATGTAATAGAACAGGGATGAATTAATTTTTAACATTATGTCGAACCTAATACTCCTCATACTCAGACCTTTAGAGAGATAAAGTAACAACCTGACAAAATTAAGTTCATAAATTGCTAGGGCTATGAATCTACAAGCCTTTATAAATTATTTATTATTAATATTAAATAAATTTAATAATACTTCAAGTAATTATTAATTAATCTTTGTTTAAATAAACATATAATAAGCAGCGGTGCGACTTCTATGTGTCATACCGTTGGAATATGTTCACTAATTTTATATAATTTCATTCGGATATTACAAATTTGGTGGCAGCGGTGGGATTTTTATTAGGCACATCATTATTTACTACTATATATAGGGTCCTAAACCATTGTCGAAATATTATCATTTTACAAAAGAATATAAAAATATACAACAATTAATGAATATTAGTGAAAATATTTCATTTAAATATTATTTCGTTCACGAGCTATAAAAGATTAAATTTTATTGCGATGTCTTGTAATGTCATCTGTTTTTAGAAATTTCATTAGACAATCGGGCATCCGTATTCTTTTATTTACACATTTGATATTTCTAATTTTGTTCTGAGGTTAAAATGTTACGTACAAAATTCCTGGCCATTATGAAAAGTGCTTATTACAGTTATTATGATTGCGTATTGTACTCGAGTTTGAAGACTCATCATATTTGAAAACAATGGAAGGTAAAGTGGCAAAAGAAAAGCAAAGATAAATAAATGAAGAGACGGTTTTGTATTATGTGTTGCGTGCTTCACCTGGCTGTTTATTTTTCTCGCGTTATTTCGCAGCCACTGAAAATATTTTGGCGAGGGGTAGAAGTGTTATCGTGTCTTTCTTGTTATTCTTTTACTTCTCGTCAAATTGATTTTCATTGTTCAATTTCGTTTTATCCCCATTATCCCTTACGCCGCTTATATAGAAATAATAATCATCAAGTATTTATAACCTCAATTTTTTGCATTTTCCCTGTATATTCCAAAAAAGGTATTTCATTTTTGTTCAAAATATTTTCGTTGTAAATAATTGCATCAAAGGTTAATACACTTGAAGACATCTTGTTTTTAATTTTAAATATAATTAAACATAGTTCATAAGTTTAATATTCATATTTCCAAGAATACGAATATTAAAGTATATTATAAATTAAAAAGCAAATAGATATTTAAAATAAAAATTTTTGTGTTTTTTATTTGAAATTGATAATTATCATTGAAGGTATAAAAGCGAATCTCGATAAAATTGAACAATTCCTTCCTACGCGAGATCTAATTAAATTTTTGTTTTCATCACAAATCACGCAGCAAAAATATCGGCTGTCCATATAAATCAAACTGCGGGTATTGTTTGGTCGCATAATAGTGGAAACCAGTTATAATTCCATTCATTTTTTTGGAAACAAAAGGATAATGTTCATTCGGTTCCTATGTCCCTTCTATTAATTCAAATATAATGAAAAATTGTCATTATGGTTCTGTCTCTTAAAATCAGTAAAAATATTTTTATTTATTAATTTCTGAACAACTAACATACTCGTAATTGTCACAAAAAAATTGAAAAGCAATAATAATTGGAAAAAATCTTAGATAAGATTATTGATGAAAATTTCCAGTTGATTCTGCATAGTTGATATTATGCTATTGTGGAGAGTGGGTAATGCAGAAATGAAAAAACACTATTTAATAAAATAGTATATTTTATTAAATAGTGTTTTTTTATTTCTGCATTACCCACTCTCCACAATAGCATCTTAGATAAGACTTTTTCTTTAACAGCCGAATTAACCATTAGTCCATTGATTAATAATCAAATGATTCAAGTATCAAACTGATCTGTAGATGAACATTTTTTGTTCTAATTTATCAACTTGATTCACAGTTTTGTTTATGTTTTTGACAGTTTATATAATTTTACCAGTGTGAATTATACTTTCTGTCAATTTTTTTATTGACATATGACATACCTTAATTATATTTCTCATACCTGAAAAAAAAATGGCAAAGAACAAACAAAAAGAAAGAAATTTTGTCGATTCATATAGATTACTGAAAATTATAATATTTTAACCTTAACAGGCAAAATCTAGTGAACATAAATATATATGTCCAAACATAAAAACGAGGATCAAATCAGATGATCAAAGCTTGATTAATGGAATACGACGAATCAGTTGATTACTGATTTTTTGAATGCTGAATTGAATTGATTCATGGATCACAGTTAATCAGTGGTTAAACCACTTGATTAAGGAATGGTGAATTCGGCCGTAAGAAATATAAATTCGTCATAATTTTCTGAATGTTGTTTATTTTTCATGCGAGAAATTGATTTCGTCGTTGAGGATGTCTCTCAAGAAAATCTACGTAGAAGTAAGAAAACGGTAATTGCGTAAATTTTCTATTTAAATTAAATTATAATTCTATAAAAATGTAATTTTACATAAATATACCAATAAATTAGAAATGAATAAAGATTTTGTAAGAAAAATTTCTTTAGTACAATAATTATCATATTTTGTGACAAACAATGTAATTTTTATAGAAAAGAGTCTAAAAAAGTACTTCACAAACTTTTAAAAATTTTGTGTCACAGAAAACAGATAAGACAGTGTCATTCAAAAAATAAATTAATTACAAGATCCATATTTTACGATGAGTTGTTTATTATTAATTGATTTAAAGATGTTTACTGTTTAGGATAATGACGGAGTACAGAAATAAATGAAATAGATTTAAAATGCATTTCTGATTAAAAACGCTTTATTGAATAATTCGGAATGGAATGATCATACAGCAAACTGTATATGCATGTGGAATAAAGCCATCGCCATGAAACCTCATCTCTAGCAGTTTAACTTCATTGATGCGTGTATACAATACATACACTGATATTTGAACAAAAATGGGTATCGGCAATACCCAGAGAGTTATCGCATCGGAAGCTGGCGCTGGCTTCGGATCGAGATTGTCGACCGACATAAAACAAAATAATGTCGCGACGGTTTTAAACAAAAGCGGAGCGGAACACCGAGTACGTCGATACTCGGGTAATCTGCTGACGCCGATGTCGATGTCGATGTTGATGCTATTGCCGTTTCAATAGGATTCTACTTTTTGTTTAACACAACTTCACTTTTTTCTACTAACGTAAAAAAACAATTGGATAAATTAAATACTATTGATAGCAAAGTGCGTTACATGAACAAATAGCTTCGATGCGTTTTAACAGATTAATAAAATACTCGTATATGCCACTTTAAAATACACACTTGTTTCCACAATCATCCATTTAAATAACAAACATACCTAAACTTTAGCCGTATTTATTTGGTACCTTTAAATTCAACTCTGAACTGATCCAGGAGTAATTCGTTTTACTTCCATATGAATGTTCCATTTTACTTTAGTAGGGGTAAATTTAAAATAATGTCATATTTTTGTTATATCAAAATAAACGTCAAACCTTGTGTCGTTTATTTCATTTTGTAATGTGTGCTACATCTACCTTTAAATATAAAATTAACCGCCGTGCTGTCATCTCTGTTATGAGAAAAAAGATAAAGAAAAATATAGCAAACGGGTTGAACCTAGGTTGAATCTACCAACCCTCCAAAATAGTATTTGGATCAGTTCGGATTACCTAAATAGTACCAAGTAAACATAACTATCCTACTACGTTACTTTAAAAGTCCCAAATAAATAAGGCCTTTGTTTTCACGATTTGATCCTCACGTCATCAAATCGCCAAGGAGAAAAAGGGGAATGATGATTGATGAAGTAAATAAATGTCAACCTGATAGTACTACACAACTGTGGTTTACTTAAAATGAAGTGTTTTAGTCACTGGAATCACTGGAATAGCGTATTTTATTGAAAGCAACATAATAAGAATTAATTATCAAAATTACATTACATCATATACATTTCATTTAGAGATAATAGTTTTGAATACACAATAATATTAAATATCATAGGCTTGTATTTAAAGAAATATTTGTAAAGATAACAACAAGTACTTACAGAGGACTGCATACATTTGATATCCTTGATCTAATTATCGGTTACAAGTATTGTTCGAAATTATCCCCATTTCGTGCTACACATAATGCAGCACGTTGAATAAATGATGCACTACAAGTTTCACAACTCACTATTACTGCACAATCAAAAAAACAAACCAGCAACGAAAGAAGATTAACAATAATGTTGACGAAAGTATGTTTACCTATTCCCAGATTACATTATTAATTACACAACATCAGACATTTATTAGGCGCTCTGTAAACAATTATTTGTATAGTAGCAGATTTTTAAAACTAGCCATTAGCCAATGGTAAAAAAATATTCAAAAATTCTCAACGCCAAAATCATCTTTATAAATGACATTAATGACATGAATGACAAATTCAATATTTTTAAATATTTGAAAATAGCAGTTACCGCGGTTATACTACTGTTTCTATTTAATTTTTGTCGTTGGTTAGACGCAGATAGCATATACATATGTATTCCTCTGTAACACATACGATGATATAGCGAATAAAATAAACTCACGGTATAGAACTACACGTAATATTGCCCTAAAAAAAAAATGATGACTTAGTTATTAGGTGGACAATTTTTATTTACCAAAAACTCTTTTGCCATGTTAAATAAATATTACAATACTTTTCTGGAACACACGTTATGTAGATAAAATTAAATGGATATTAAAATTTAATGCAAATAGATTTCTACTTATAATTGGTATAAAATATAATGAACCTAGTTCATCTTTATAACGAATAAAATATATTGAGAATGGAGTAAAAGCATATGCATATCTTATATCAAGGTAATTTATGTTTGAAGTAAAAGATGCATGAACTGTCTAATCGAAAATGATGCGAGAAAAGAAACAAAAATATTTTTCTTTCTGCTATAAATAGGAATGTTAAGCGAAGCATATCCTTATATAAAATTTCATACTTTTGAAGATATTTCCCTCATATCTCCATCTCTTGAAAATTCTTGCATTTCTATGTTTTCCTTTATGGAGCAGAAATCCATTGAGTTTGTTAGGTTCATGCGTTGGCATGGCAACGAAACAGGCACATTAGCTGATGAAAGAGAAAAAGACTGAAGACGTCACTTTAGAATTTTCAGTTATACTTTATTGGGATTTATCGGGCAATAAGAAGCTTGAAAAGATCAATGTCTATAATTTCTCTGTAGCAGGAAAATCGCCAACCTTATAAAATATTCCCTGTGCGTTTTAATATCGTTGACGTGAGGCAATCACTAAACGTCAAGTAGAATGAAAATTTTACCCGAATCGAATTCAGATTCATTGAAATTACAGAGCAACACGCAAGACGAGACTAAGCCAAGTTCACACTCGAAAACTGAGATTCCAGTAACACTTGACCTTAATTATTCACCAACAAGGAAAACGCCCAAATGACCACTTCATATTTTAAGTGACATACTTTTTCACCCTCGTAAAAAATAAATAAAAAATCTGGTGTGTCCAACACAATACCTCCCGCCACTGTAGTAATATATTCTATATAAGTTTTTCAATACATTTAATTTGTAGTTTTAAAATTAGTTTGTTATTGCAGTTCAGAATATTTTTAATTTATTTCATACCTAAAATTTCCTTCATAAATTTTGTATGACCAATATGACAGCTATTTTTGACGTTACTAAAACCGGAACTGAACTTACTTTGATTCACGCATGCAAATAAATTCCTAATATATTTCTTCCATCTTTTTAAATTTTACAATAAAATTACTTCATTTTTTACTTATTTTATCTTTTACACTTACTTACATCAAATTTGACATCATATGTCAAATTTTGTGAACATATGAATAACTCATATGTTTTATCGAAATTCCTCAGCATAAACGATATATAAAATTATTATAATTTATATTTTTTTTTCTATCTAGCTAGAAGTCATATATAAACGTAATTATGTAGATCAGTACAAAATTAAAAAATCTTTGAATTTATAATAACGAAATTTGCGAAAATATGGTATTTATAGGTATTTTTTAGGAAAAACGGTTTAAAGCTTCAAGTAAAGTACTACTTCCAGTTAACCAATTGTAGTCAAAATCTAATCAGTTCATCATATTAGAATAGAACTCTTAAATACCAAATATTATATTTTTTACATGTATCGTATTGGAGTTATCGTGGACGAAAAATCGTCACAGACACACACACACAGACACACACACAGACACACACACACACACACACAGACATACAGACATCACGCTAAAAATAGTAAAATCGTATTCTAGGGACCCTAATTCGTGCTCATATGTTGAAAACCCACACTCGAGAAATCTGACCAAAAACAATACCTCCCTTATCTATATATTGATAGGCGGGAGGTAAAAACAGTACGTAAGTACTATAATTTCGAATCGTAGTAAAATAATAAACAAATAAATAGAAAGAGTATAATTTTTAAATTTCCAATATTCGCAGTGATATTCTAATCTCTAAACAAATGACTGTGGTGAATGTGTGAATTAATGTTGCTGCATTGTTAGGAACTGACAAAAATATTTTAGTTTTACAAAAAATTACAAATAACTTGTCCCTTCTATGCAGTTATTTTTTTTAAACAAATAAATAAGGACAAATCGATTATATACATATGATTATTACACACACGTCATTTTCACTCAATCAGAATGCGTCATTTGATGGCCATAGATAGTTTTTTAATGAGGAAATTTGATAATACCACAGTATCAGTTATGGTTACCTTTTGTTGATATCAAATATATTATGTTTGAACTGTTGTCATTCGTGAAATAATCAAGCAAATATAATTCGAGCTATGAATTTATTAAGTAAAATTTACTCATAATTCCTGTGTACTGACAACTATTCCTAAATTTTCCCAATAAATTCATGACTCTTATTATATTATTTATAATAATATAATCATGAATCAAAAGGGAGATTAACAAACGATATAACAATAAATGCACCCTACCTTATTTTTGTGAATAGTAAGAAACCAGGAAATTTTCGAGTCGAAATTTTTGTCATTATCAATATATTTTTTAAGTAGCAGTAGTGAAAATATTTGTATACAACTGTATATCTTCGCACCTCGGAATACAATCTTGCAGATGGTTCTATTATAATAGTTTTCTCAACTTTAATGTATAATATATCTATTATTATTATTGTTATACATTACATACTATATATTTTTTGAAGTCCTATACTTGAATAAAAAGGATGAAGTCTTAATTAGGCGAATGAAATTTAAAATTTAATATTAACAAAGAGTGACTTGGGAAATTTGGGAGTGTAAAAGTGTCTTTGTTTCTTGTGAGAACGTTTAGTCGATCAGACTGTCGAGTTGTTAAACTTCAGTTCAAATACACTCGACTGGGGAAGTTAATTCAATTATAACTTGAATTTTCAACAATCGTTATTGGAAAAGCATCCCACTGGTCTCAAATGGCCGCTTTACGAGCGAATTTTGCTTGTATAACAAACCTTACTTATCAATTCAAAATTTCTAATAAAGTAAAAAATTACTAAAAAAATCTGATGTGGTTAGGGTATCACACAAGTTGTTTGAGAGTTATCGGTTAAATTATTACAATATACTGTAATACCTCGATACAACAAACCTCGATGTAACGGCCTTCTTTAAAAACATCTATATGTTACGGTTAAAATTAAATTCACATTTCACCGATTGTGAACTCTTATGTTTTCAAAGAATCTCTAGAGTTGCTTGTATAATGCTAGTCTATGATGAAACGCATTCGCAAAATTATTTTTTATATAAAGGACTTTTTTATTATATTGCCAAAAGTATAGAATTAATATATCTTCAGTCAAAAAATATTTTTTTAAGCTTTTTGTTAGTAACTTTAAAAATAGGTAATTGTGAAGGGAGGATATGTCGTAGAAGGATATGGATAGTCCAATAACGAGCAGATAGTCCGTAGTTTTATTTATAATTCCTTTAAATCGTAAATATGGCGAGGTTTAAAAAGCAGCACACTTTTGCCGTCGAAACTTATTTTTCGAAAAACTACTGAAACGGCCGTTCTTGGGGTTTAATTGTTGATCGAAAATCTGTTCTGTTGGGTGTTGACAATTTTAAAGAAACAGAAAGTGTCTATGAAAAAAATGGACGAAACGGACCTCACCGAAAAATTGGTCTTTACTTTTTAATGAAGGAAATCGTGCATTATCGTGAAGTCTGTTCGGTATGTCACCATGATCCAAGAGTATTTGCGCCAGCTCTTGAAGAATTTAGTGCAGAAAATGTTTGGTTCTAACAGGATTGAATCTCAGCCCACACAGCTCGATATTTAATTGTTATTTTGATCTCTGTAAGAGGCGACATTTCTTGGCTCTGCGCTCGCTCTGTGACTATTTCTTGTGGGGTTATCTAAAGACTGAAGTGTTTAAGCACTGTTCCAGAACCCTATAAACCCTGGAGGATGCAATCCGCTTGAAAATAGCACTCGTATGATAATATGTGTTTGATAAAGCTATGCAAAATTTCAGAATCCACCTGCAGCAATATATTGACAACAACGACCACCACTTATAAGAAATTATTTTTAAAACTAGGTGATTTAAAGTCATCTTCAAAACTAGGCAGGTTGCTTTGCCCGTCCAGTATAACATACCGAAATTGGAAAATCTACGAACTACTAATTTCCATAATTTTCGCCATTTTCTTAAATTCAGGCGTTTGGAAAAAAAGAATAATAGTGTAATTATTCAAAGGTAAAATAGCGCGATTAAGTTTCATTAATCTTTGCAACCGAAATACCTGCAATGCATTCCGTTGTAAACATTATCATAATTATCACAATTTCCATGATTAAATCGTGAATATCTAATTAAACGCGGCTTTTATAGCAGTTGAGCGTGCATAGAAAAACCGAAACCGTAATGTCCGAGCAATAAATCCAGCAAATATTAACCTTGCTATTGTAAACCAGCGATCGCGGCAAGCCATGAAACCCATGGAATGGCTGCAATGAACGTCAAAGTAAACGGTGCTAGCTCAACACATTTTATCTGACGTTTTGTTACAAAACCTAATGCAATTACGTACACATGCAAATAGGACGGTAGCGCCATGTCCATAACGCATAAACACGTTCTATATCACTAAACACTAAATACACAAATCCCACATTACACTATACTAAACTAATTATTTACATTTTGTAGATACTCTTGTGTGAACTACATTTATATTCATTATGTTTTTGTTCTTGCTAGTTTTGTTGTCATCTTTGACCAAACAAAAAAATAATACAGATTATATCTATGTACATTTACTCAAACATGCAGAATTAAACTACAATTTCATAGAGCAACTAGTTTTTGGGTTAAATATAAAAGAATAAAGAAAAAATGGTTATTAGTTATTTTTGGAGCTAACTCTATGAAATAGTACATTTCTAATTATTTTCAGAAATAAAACACTACATTACATAGTATTTGTCTCGTTCAACAGTAAACCGTAAAGGGTTTTCATTTTAAATTTGGAAATGAAATTAGTTATTAATATTTAACTTAGATTGATTAATATATTGACAGAACTATCGTAATCTTAATATGTAATATATTTTTTTTATTTAACCTTCTGTTTTCTATGAACACGGTACTTAAAATAAGCAATGGTAAAATATTTTCTTTGTTAAATGCTTATTTAAAATGAAATGTCTGGTGATAATAGAGGTAAAATAAAAAATTTGTTGTGCACACCATATGATTTTCTTTTTCGCTAAATTACACACATTTTTTACTGCACTTCATTTAAACTATCGCACTACGACTAATCTATCTTCAATTTCCATTCGTTTCATATTTTCGAACTTCCTTTCGAAATCGACCATCTTTTAAAATTTTGATTGAAATGTTTATCATAAGGTATAGACCGTATTGTATTAACTACATAAAAATATTTCAATCGCTCAAAAACTTGTGAAGATAGAGATTTTTTTGTCTCGCGAAATACATTCCGACAGTTGGCAATGTCAATTTATTAACAAGAAATCGAATGTCTCTTACAAAAATTATAAGCCAACTAAATTATTATTTTTATAAAGTTTCTGCCAAATGTAAAGTGATCTTTTGAAAAGGCGGATTGGATCCTAGATGTTATAGCAATTACATGAATAAAATTTCAACATTCTATGGCTAATCGTTTTTGAATTAGGCAAAAAATTAAATAAACACACTATGAGCAAGCCCTTTTGGTACTGCCGATTGTAATAAAAAAGGGAGGTGCACAGCTAGATGTTACAGAACTTTTAACAAATAAAAATATTGTTGTCTCTGAGTGGTTTGGTATTTACTAGTATTCTATAAGATCTGTAGGTTATCAACCTATCTTGTAAAAGCGCAAGTAAAATTGTCCAAATTGAAAAATACCACATCAAAAAACTAAAAAATATACGTTATTTACTAACCGATGATTAAACAGATGTGAAAAAATCGGCCCCTAATTTATATTTTATTCGTAAAACATTTGATTTTATGGACCGATTACGCAAGTAAAATACATAAGAGAAAAGGTTACATTTATGTGTTTACAGACAACAATACACATAATTTGATTAGGATCGAAAGAGACATGTAGCAAGCCGGCAGGATTGGAAAGAATTCGTGCGACACTTGGCTTAAGTTGGGGCCGCGGTGCAGCGATTCCTGCGGGAGCCATCGCAGGACGTGGCCGAGATGTCCCGGATATCCGGCCGAACTTGATTGCATTTCCCCGTAAGGCGACACCGATGCCTGTCTGCTCACAGCGACGTTTCCCGGCGATCTGTCTTTATTATTTGACGCTCTGTTGTGTTATCGCGAAGGTAAATTTTCAGACAGTGATTTGCAACGCTATGTTTACTTGCTACAAACAGTGAAGATAATTTTCTTCCGCGGAATTAATCTATTGTGACACGCCACTGCAGGAAACTTAGAGATATTTACATATGAAATATTACAGAGAAATATTGAAAGTTTACCTTGTGGTGTCAATCAACGCCACGGGAGAACATCGTACCTGCAACAATAATTAAATTCAATTATTTCCTACAATTATACATAGTGCATATCTGCCTTACAGTTGAAAAAAAGTGAATTTGACTCAAAATCAAGAAAAATCGGAAAAAAATTAAAACTCCTGTACGGATTTCTTGTCACATAATTTTTTGGATAAAAAAATAATTTTGTGTAATTTAGAGGGTATTAATTTATTAATTTTACAATTATTTTCGAAAACAATGCTTAAATATTTAATCACTTTTTTCCTCAGTACGGCAAATATGTAAAAAATTGCAATATTCTATAGAATTATAGGAAGAAAATTAAAAGTACTAGTTCACTTCCAAATTCTATTATATAAAGCTGCACTTATTCCTATATGGACATATGGAATACAATTACAGGGGTTGCGCTAAGAAATCAAATTTATATATTATACAAAGTTTTCAAAATAAATGTTTACAACTAATTGTAAATGTTCCGTGGTATGTAACAAATGAATCAATATATCTGGATTTAAAAATTTAAAATATTAATGGACTAACAGAAACATACTCTACTCGATATGAAAATCGCGTACGTAACCACATCAATAATTCAGCACTAAACTTACTAGATAATTCCTCAGAAATAAGAAGATTGAAAAGCACTAAACTTCTAGATTTGGCATCTAAATTATGAAGTAAAAACAACATAAAACTGAAAGAACTCCAACATGGGCGCCCATAAGGGGGGGGGGGCAAGATGGGGCACTTGCCCTCCCCTGGCTTTTCGCAAATTTTAAAAAGACGGCACCTTACTTAATTATTTCGGCATCTTTATGTTATATAAGAAATTTATTAATCTTTGTTGTATTTTAGGGTTTAGGTTTTTTATGTGTGAGATAAATTATTCCGTTAGTATTTGTGGTTATTTTAAGTGTCATTAGAAAGTAGAGATGTCTGAGACAATTAACTACAATAAACTTCATTTTATGGAATATTTTTCCGAGGAATTTTTGAAAGGTGGAAGGAATTTGAAAATTGCCTTACAAACCAATTAAAAAAGAAGTAAGAATGTTTACTTTGTGTCTGTTTTTTTTTTAACAATTCTATTTCTTTACTAGTAAATATAGGTATGTTTGCAGTTTATCTCTATAATATTTAAGTTTTCCATAAATGGACAATATCACATCGGAATAGAATGTCAAATGAAATATTCAACATTGCTATCAAAATTTCTATTAGCATTTTTTGTTGTTTTTTTTTATTTTGCCCCCTCTTGAAAAATATTTTATGGGCGCCTATGAACTCCAATGGGAGATATTTCTCGCACGTTATTTTAATTTATCACATTCGCTTGTTGGTTTTTTTGCTAACCAGTTATAAATAAAGGTTTAACTAAATAAAAACAAATTCTATAAGTAGAATCTTCATTTATGACATTATATTCTTTGACGAAACCAACCATAAATACTTAAAGTACTTATTTGTTTTATAACAATTTGTGTTTTAGTTGTGTTACCGAAACGAGATTTGAAGATTTATTATAATTGTTCGTTTGGAAAAACTTTTTAAGCATTAACTAGCTATTCTGTAGAATGTCAGACTTTATACATTAAAGGTGAAATACCATTTGTAAAGAAAGGAAAATTTAATACTGTTAATTTTTGTATATTTTCTTGAAAAACAAAACGATGTTGCGTCATGTCAAGCATCCTCAAAATTATGAAGTTTCACATAGGTACCGCGTTTATAGTTTTTTGTTGATTATAGATTACGTTAGACAGTCTACAAAAATAGAACGTTTTGAGTTATACACTATACTAAGTAATACATAAAACGCAGACACCTCATTATAATTGATGACGTTTGACTTGACGCAACCTTATTGTTTATTCGAGACTAGTTTATAATCATTATATCACAGTAAAAAATTATAATCGTAGCACATCTTTATAAATTAATGTTGAAAAATTCACTATTTTGAGCATCTATAGGTATTAAATATTTATCTATATATTTTTTGTTAATTAAATAAAATAAAACTGTTATTTATGATACGTAAATCGCTAATTAAAACAAGAAATACGGCTTATTGAGTTCTCTTGTTTCTGCACAATTCCTGATACAAACGAAAGATATTTTTTATACAAACATTATTCTCCGAAAATATCGACAGAAATATGAAGCTGTCTGAAAAAACCTCAATTTTAATAAAGAATAATGCCAGCTGAGAGATCTGTGTCAAAATGGGAAATAGCCACGCGAAAGAGAAAGGTACAACGGGGGTGTAGTTGTGTGCAGTCTACACACACACACACACATACACACACACACTCACTAACATAGCTAGCAGCAACGCAATATTCCCTGTACGTGTATGTGTGTATGGAAATGTATAATCATTTTTCAGGCGAATGAATAATGCATGTTGTCACATTTTGCCGTATTTCTTGTGGGCGCTACTGCATGATAGGTTAGGAAATGACGTTTCGGCTCACGTGACCGAATATAAATATAAATATATAAACGTGCTAAATAGGGAGGGGGAAGGGAACAATGGAGGACGCTTAAGGAAATTGGGATCGATACAATACACGCTCAAACCAAACTCATTTTTATCACGACTAAACGAAATTTCTACATCACTAACACACACTGATTTTTACTTCGTAAAATAACTAAGGAAAATATTGTTGAATTTTATTTTTAATATAACACAGTTAACCTTTTAATCAAATCTATTATTCTATCATAATAGTTATTAATATAATAATTATGACTTCTAAGGCCGTGGTTTGTTCATTGTTTAACGGTTTTAGAAAATGAAAACATTCTATTAACAATATCGTTTTCGTAATCAAGTCTATTTACATTAATACGACGTCATGGTTACAATTATATTATTTCAAATATTTCAATTGCGTATCTTTTCTGCAAGGTATTTTTTCAAAAATTGTTTATCTGTGTACAATTTATTTACTTAGAAGCTTATATTTTGAATTTAAAAATGCATATTTTGCATATTTACGACATCTTGCATAGTTTGAGTTTTTGTGTATATTCCTGCATATTTTGTGATTTTCTTCTTGGTCTAACGCTATAAGAAATGAAGCATTTTTAATTGGCTTAAGATTCAGTTTTCGAACATGGAAACGAGCAAAACTTTTTATTTAAAATATGTACACATCAATACTAATTGAGTAAACTTAATCTTTTTTAAGATAGAAATACAAGAATGTAAAGCAAAAATTTTGTCAGTCATGAACGGGTTAGAATTTTTAGATCCTTGAGAAGAATATTACTTGGAAAAATATATAGGAATAACAAGGAAAGTAATTTCCAAAGCCGCTGATGCTGTATTTTTGGGTAAACCCGAAAATATTTGAAAATATCGAATTTTTAGCTGGAAAATTTTAAATTTTACAAAATTTTGTTTGTAATATCTTTTAAAGAATAACCTACGCCGATACTAAATTTACAAACGAAATTTAAGTATCTCCCTTCGTTTCGGAGATATTTTCTCTCAAAATTGTATCTCAAAAAAATGTGTTTCTTGACTATATTTCAAAAATGAATAGAAATAGAATCTCAACTAGTTTACCATTCGATTCTACGGGAAAAGTTATATAAAGAAATGTTTTGCCCACATATACGTTCTTTGGAACGATTAAGTGAAAAATAAGAAAAACAAAAAATCCTAAATTTTATTTTTTAACGTCAAAACTTTTTGTCTCCAAAATTTTTCATATTTTGTACTTAAGTAGATATGGATGCGCTGATTCCAAATTTTCAAACAGAATTCAATTATCTCTTCCCGTTCTCTAGATATTTCAGTTCAAAGTTATACTTAAAAAATCAGGTTTTTTAGGTACACCTCTTAAATGGTTAGGTTTAAGGTTTCGACGACCTCACCATTCGATTCTACAGGCAAAATTACATAAGTGTACCAATTTTCAGATTCTTATCTCAACAGATAGAATTTTTAGAAGGAAAAAACTGAAAATGACCGAAAATCGAAAAAATTGCAAGGGGTTCATCAGGCAATTTTTTCGGTTTCGCCGATTTTCGTTATTTTGCTCTAAAAACTGTGTCCTTTGGAATAAAAATTTAAAAATTGCTATACTTATGTAATTTTGCCCGTAGAATCGATTGGTTAGGTCGCCGAAGTCATAAACCTAACCCTTAAAAGGGTATACCTAAAAAACCTATTTTTTTAGGTATTGCCAAAACTCAACTTTGAACCAGAATATCTCGAGAACGGTAAAAGATAATTCAATTCGGTTTGAAAATTTGAAATTAGCACATCGATATTTACTTAAGTCGAGAAAATGAAAAGTTTTGGAGAAAAAAAGTTCCCCGAAGAAATTTTGAAATTTAGGTTTTTTCGATTTTCTTATTTTTCACGTAATCGTTCTAAAGAACATATATTCGGAGATAACGTTTCTTTATGTAACTTTTCCCGTAGATTCGACTGGTATAATCGTTGAGATTGTATTTCTACTCAATTTGGAGATATAGCCAAAAGACACACTTTTTTGACGTGCAAATTTGATAGCAAATTTCTCAGGAACGAAAAGAGATAATTAAATTTCGTTTGAAAATTTGAAATCAGCACGTCGAGATCTATCAATGTACACTAATTCGCAAAATCAAAATTTTTGGGACAAAAATGAGTATTTTTGGGATATTTTGAGTTTGTCAATACAATTTTTTGTTTAATACTGCTGTTTGGTTTGATTTAACTCTACACAACTTTGATCTGGGGTTATAGGTTTTGAATAAATAAAAGTAATATAATAAAACGACAGAATAAAATCGAAAAGGCGTAATAGGATTGCAGGATTTGAAATCAGCGCATCGGTATTTATTTAAGTCAAGAAAATATATTATGCCCCTGTTTTTCATATTTCTTGTGTATAAAACTGTCGGCGGTAAATAATTTTATCAGTTCAATTAAAATACAATTTTTATTTGTTTATCATATATGGTTATTTTTGTTGATAGAAAAAAATATTTTGTTTAGAAATAAATGAAATATCTCGTTTAGAATGTGTTATGATGCTAAAAAGGCTTTCCGATAGATTAATCTGTTGTTTATCAGATAATAATTACGTGCAATTAAAATTTGGAATACCAATAATATAGACTTTTGCTGCAGGTAATATGATAACATTAAAAAAGCCATTAATACAGAATAATTGAAATTTTTATTGAATAAATTAAAATTCTTTCAACAATTTTAATTTACATAAAATTTATGCAAATATTATTGACGGAGCAAGCTAATATTTGTTCTGTTATAATTAAAAACCAATTAAAAATACATTCGTGGTTCTACAGACAAAACAGTTCTTAATCTTCGTGCAACTGAAAATGCAAATACTATTAAAATTACAGCAATTTCAGGCTGAGAAATACACTTTAACACAAACAATCTTATAATTTTAAATATCTAGGTGGCTCATTAATGTGTCAAAAATACACAAGTTAGTAATTTACGTATGGTATATGAACATATTTTTTTAGCTAAATAATAGGAATGGAGACAATAAAATAAAATATACTTTTGTACTGGTTAAGATTTTTAAATAATTATAGTTTATAAGATAAATAAAATAAAAATTTAAATGGGGTGACGATGTTAGTAGGTTAGAACAAGCCTCAACTTGAATACACAATTACCAAACAAGAACTCTCTTGTTCCTTGTTAAACTGACAGTTCTAATCAAGACTGATACTAGGTTAAATTATGAGTTTCGGTTTCAGGTCCGATTAATACAAAGTTAATATTTGGTTTTAAGAATAAATGAGTTTCAATAAATTGTGTAATGAATCAGTTACCGTTTCTTTTTGGTTTTAAATCTGTGAACATAAAAAAAATACTGAAGCTGGCAAGTAATTCGAATGAAGAACTAATTAGGTGACCTGATTACATTATTAACTGATATATGGTGTGAAAATAATAAATTCCAAAAAGTACAAAACACATATTATTAAAAATGATAATATTTAAATCATAAATGTTCATATTGTCCAACTTATTGACGTTAAAGAAAGTGTGCCGTGCCTAAAATAAGAGATGAGCTGTTTTGGTGATTGTAAATTGTAAATTTCTACTCTGGGAATAATGTATTGCACTTCATTATATTAGTGATTCTATACTTGGGACGCCGAACAGATGCACCAGAAATTTCTCCCACTAACGAGCGCTAAATTTAAATAGAACATTGTTATTGGTAACCCTTTTTTACGTAGCTACAAGAATGCGAGATCGGTTTTTTTTTTAGTCTGCTGTTTGCATTTGTATTTCTGTCAAATATTTTTGTTGTTTATACGATTATCTTATTTGAAGTTAATATTAGGAATAGTACTTATAAAAGTACTTTAAATATTAACAATTTCAAATACAAAGAGAATTGTTTCACATTCATAATTTGTGATGTGTAAGGTTACCCTGCCATTAATTTAATTAGTGCATCTATTCGGCGTCGTAAGTATAGTTAAATCCTTTGGATAGCTCATCTTTTATTTTGCCTACAATATAATTTTATTTATGTGAATTTTCTTTAAGTACAATGTACTTATAAATTTGTGATTACGACGTATTTAATTGTACTTGTATAATTACAAAGTTCTACAATTAGATTATTTAAATTCAATGACAATAGTACGACTATTTTACAGAAAAGAAAAAACTAGTTCACGCCGTACTTCGATCCTAATTTCCCGTGCGATATTGAGGGAAATGGCGTGAAAAATGGTTCATTTTACTTTTTGCGATGCGATAATTTGAAATGACATATCAATGACACTGTTGAGCGTACAAAGAGCCACAACTTTTCACGACTCTGTTTCCACGTATTCAACGTCAAGTACATTTGTAGTCATATTTCGTTCAGCATTGAGCATCATAAAAAATCGTACAGCTGTAAAGCATGGTGTAAACCCCCGGTTACAACAAAGACATAAGAAGAACACAGGCGCGTAAGAGGGTTGTACAAGCTTGTGGAGAGTCTATTACAAGAACAAAGGGCTGGAGTAATTCCTATGCACCCCTGTGCCCACTTCGCCTGCCGCAGAGGGCGGCGGAGTTTATCCGCTGCCGATGTGTCCCGCATCAAAAACGCTTCTCCAAATATTCCATCCATCCAAACTTGGATAGAATTGAATTATTTACGTTTACGAAACAAGAAATCATGCGATGTGATATCGATTGTGCAATGTTTATTTATTTATTGATGAAACGTGAAACATTTTCGCGAGAAGATAATTTTTTCTCATCATAAGAAGACTTAGTTAAATTATTAATATAAATTAAACCAATTTAAAAATATAACCTAGGGTAAGTGGGGGTAAAATGGACTACATTTTGGAAAATTTTATAATATTGAATATTATTTAAAAAACAAAATTTATTTATAACAACAAATAATCTTACTTACTTACTTACTTACTTATAATTATAAAGAAAAAATTAAACCATGTTCTGAAAACTCCAAAAAAGTCCAACTATCCTCCACGATATATGTAGGTGAGACGAACGAAGGCTATGAGGATATGAATTGGTTAACACATTTTTGTCATTTGTCGTATGTGGTATACTCTTCGTGCAAACAGCGACCACAAATTACACATTTTATCCAATCATACTTTTTTATCGAATATTCGTTTTCATAATCTTCAGCTTCTTCATTATCATCAACCATTCAGAACTCATGGAATATCAACTAGATCGGCTAGTTCTAGGCGCGAATGATTTTTTTTTTGTTTACGGGTTGAATTAATCTTTTTAACAATAAAAATCTTCTGGTCCATCTTTCCTCAACAGTAGATGGCCCATCTGTCTGTGTTTAATTTTTTTGACGAATTGCACACTATATTTTTTAGGCGGCCCCATAAAAAACTGATGTATTTGAGGTATTTCAATAATTTTCACACAAACAATATGTTTGTTATCAAACGTCAATAGTGGTGTATTAAATGGAAATGAATAATTTTCTGTAGTGATATCTTTATATATTTAGTATATTTTTACAAATATCAATTAGAATACTGTTGCAATATTTTGAAAAATATCTAAAGGGATTACTGTAGGAATTCTTTTATAGAACAAAATTCCATTCGCTTATTTCTGTTTCGGATAAATGTTTTCCTCGAAGGGGATTTTGACCTATGACCTTTCGCACAATAAACGAAAGCGTTAAATTAAAGCAACCCTTCTTCGCACTGTAATTTTTGCAAATTTGTTAAGCTATTAATGTGAGTGGTAATAATTCTTCGAAATGTGCGTTACAAATTTCAGGAAAGTAATTTTACAAAAATAACAAAATTATTAGTTATTAGAGAGGTAGAATTTAGTGGCTCTTTGTCCTGCGATTCAGTTTTGCAATTACTTATCATTTCATAGTAAAACAATTGCTCATTTATTTATTTATAATTTACATTTTAGCTTAAGTTTTGTGATAAACCCGTTCGGTTGACTGACTTCATCCATCTCTACGGATGCACCAACTTCCTTCCTTACCATATTTTGTAAAGACTAACCTGCTGTCGGGCTTTTTCTCACAAATCCAAAAAGATAGGCAATAAATTAGCAAAAATTAACGCGTGTCGATTCTGGATGCAAGATCAAATGTCCAAAATAGAAAACATTCCATATTGGTAATGCATAAATTCGTCATTGTACTCTTTGTAAATGAACAGAGTAGAGAAGGACAATAATAATAGAAAGCATTTCATATTGTTACAATAAGTAAATGCATCACAGTAATTTTTCTCATATTTAGTAGTTAAGACCTTCAGATTGCTGAAAAACATCGCCATTAATAAGAATTATTACAGATTTAAATTAGAAGAATAGAAAAAGGTAATTTACTGGTAGGCCCGAATTGCAATGGGTAGCAAGTAGCAACAGCAAGATCTCCATCCCATTAAGACTTTGGTAAGAATTATAATGACCTAAATTTGAAGTGTAAAAAAGGACAATAATAGTGGAAAGCATTTTACATTGTTACAATAAATAAATGCGTCACAGTAATTTTTCATATATTTATTAGGTAAGTCCTCCAGACTTCTGAAAAATATCGCTATTAATGAAAATTATTACGAATCTAAATTAGATGAGTAGAAAAAGGTCATTTACTGGTAAGCACGAATTGCAAAGGATAGCAAGTAGCAACAGCAAGGTCTCCGTCCTATTAAGACATTGGTAAGAATTACAATGACTTGAATTTGAAGTGTAAAGCATTTCATATTGTTACAATAAGTAAATGCGTCACGGCATCTTTTTCACATATTTGCAGTTAAGACCTTCAGATTCCTGAAAACCATCGCCATTAATAAGAATTATTACGGATTTAAATTATAAGAATAGAAATGGTCATTTACTGGTAGGCACGAATTGCAAAGTGTAGCAAGTAGCAACAGCAAGGTCTCTGTCCCATTAAGACATTGGTAAGCATTATAATGACCTAAATTTGAAGAGCTAAAGGGTCAATGATAATGAAAAGCGTTTTATATTGTTACAATAAATAAATGCGTTATAGTCATTTTTCACATATTTACCAGTTACGACCTTCAGATTCCTGAAAACCATCGCCATTAATAAGAATTATTACGGATTTAAATTATAAGAATAGAAATGATCATTTACTGGTAGGCACGAATTGCAAAGTGTAGCAGTAGCAACAGCAAGGTCTCCGTCCCATTAAGCACGGTATCCACGTCGGCCAATTTGCTCGGTAGTGGCGCTGCGATCGCGAACCTCCTCCCCCTGGGCGTAGCTGCCTTCTCTTCGTCAAATTGAATAATTTACATAAAACGCACGTGGCGGACATCTCGTAGCACGTCGCCGCTGCCGTCGCTCGCGTCGCTTGACATTTGCACCGACACGAAGATGTGCTTAAAATTCACCATTTTGTACTCTTCACTTTGCACTCTGTTACTTCATCGCCACGTGCTGCTCGATCTCCTTCCTCGTACTTCAAGGACCAATCAACCAAATATTTACCTATAGTAAATTGCGTAAGAGATTTGAGGATAAATGTGTGTCTTTTGTACGACTGCACGTTAAAGTTTGATTTATATCATAGTTTTGCAGCTTTAAAGTTCCTCTTTATAGTACTAGTAAAATAAAGTAATTTTCAGAAGTTCTTACAACATTCTTACTAGAACACCATTTCCGATTTGCATTGTATGTTTCTTCATATATATGCTTGCTTGAGGAAATAGTGACTCTTTTTTATTTTTTCATTATTAGAACTCTGAGACCGACACGCTTGCATCGTGCTTCAAACAAAATTTTGACATTGACACCGGACCAAACAAATTCATATTCAAACAACAGAAAAGCACACTTGATTCATTCTTCTAAAATCATTAACATTTTACTTTTTTTCTAAGAGAAACCGATTTTCGCAGTCGTACATAAAGTTTTGTATGCAATTCGTACATAATTAGGCTTTATTAACTCGCTCTATTAATTTATCTCGTTCGTTTCGTTCACTCTGCCATAAACTGTAGGACTCGCCAATAAAAACCTATACTATGTACTTATTACATAAATAGCTATTATATTTTGATCGAAATAATGTACTCTTCACTTTGCACTATTTTATTTCATGTCCTACTACTACATAGTTCATGGATCAATCAAGGAGATAAAAGTTCAAATCTCTTAGAGGAAATGTATGTACGTCTTTCATTCGTATCACCGTCATTCAATTACGTATGATCATATATGGACAAGATATGAATAGTGAAGTGCACTAAAGAAAAAAACCTTTTTAATTTTTTTTTTTTGTGTTCTATTACTTTACTACCACCTTGCTACTCGATCTCCGACTTCCAAATAGTTTATGGACCAATCAACCAAATAAATAGTAAATTAGCCGACGCTGTTGAGCTAGTGGTTAAGCTCATGGCTTCACTACTCAGGTCCAGGTGTTAGTGGTTCAAATCTCTCAGACGCATACTCGTAGAGGTGTGTATTTCTTTCATTTACATGTACTTCATTCAACTGCGTATAAAATTCACAAAGAACAGAAATCCCTACCATATTAATGTGGAAGTCTTTGCTTTTTTTTAATACATTGATTGTAATAAAATAATAGCTATTAATATACCTTTGATGGTTACGAATATCCTAACTGACGCAGATGTCGATTTTAAGACATCTAAGACTTGGTACGATTTATACATCCGTGGTTTATTCAATAATTAATCGATTCCAGCAAATGAAGACGTTACTAATAAATATTATTTTATAACATTATCTTATCAATAATTATTTTGTCAATAGTTTTGTTTACAAATTTGTATTCGGTATGTTATATTGATCGTCACTTACCGATTAGGGATTCTGTAAATAAATACTGGGAAGAAAGCAAAAATCAAAGTTTTGGTTTCGAATTAATGTCACCAAACTCAATCGGTAGAGAGCTCGTAATATTTAAATCACGTGTCAATCAAATTACAATTCTGGATAATACTTTTGTTTACCTGCCTGCCAAATCAAATGTAATTTGTAAAAATAAACCGACATATGTTTTTAAATAGATATTTACATGACAATAACTTAAAAACATTACAGCGAGTTTTGCGATTAGGTTAAATTCAAATGTTGACATGGGAGAGATTACATGGGTATTCGGTGTACATATGTTTGTGTTAGAAGTTCGAAACAATTAATTACCGTATACAAAACTTTACTTATTATTACAGTAAAGCGCTATCAAATTATAGTATGCGCGATAGTTAAAATAATTCAAGATATAAAATCAAGTAGTTACGTAAATTAAAATAGATTACCTCATCTACGAACAGGATAACAACAACTAAACTACCTGTATTAGTTTAACAACATGTTGTACTTAAAATAATAAGTGCAAAGAAACAATTCATAATTTTAAAAAATTCTACATAAAAGACTACCAGAAAACAACAAGACTGTAATTGGACGACGGGAAAATGGATATCCACTGAAAGTCAAAAGAGGAGAGAAAATGTAGGATTTGCTCGTAGGATACAGAGACTGGATCGCATTAGATGAGATTGCAAAGGAGAACTGGGAAATCCAAAATCAGTGTTAGTGTACTCTCCGAAACGAAACTGATGTAACGGAGGTGAAGTACATCGTACAAGCGAAAAAGTATATGTATTTGGTTTACTATATTAATTAATTAAAAAAAATATTTATAAAAAATAAGCTGTGTATTTAAATAATACAAATATTTGTGTTTTTGAAACAATCATTTTAAAGCTTTTTATAATGATTTTATTATTTTATAATGAATAAAAGAACATCAAATTTTAATTATGAGTTTTTAATCTGTATTATGGATTACTATAAGATTTTAAATTTTATTACCATTTTACTAATACTTTGTATGTAAACATATTTACATTCTACATTAAATTAGATTTCTCTTCCATTAATCTATTACTTACTGCTTGAAATATTCAAATCTATTTGGTACTACTGTATTATAAAATAATCATTAGAAAAACCCTATGAACAGTACCTCAAGTAAATAAGGTAATTGATTCGTAACAAGTTTACTTTTATTTTAATGGAGAGTTGTCAGTCTAAATACTCTGCAAGGGTCTGCCGTCTAGACAAGACAAGAAAAGACTTTGCAAAATATTGTCTTGTCTAGAAATTTCAAGACAAGACCTGGTTAAAGTGCCGCTTACCTTAACCATCGGTTAATAGAAAAATATCACATCAAAAAACTAATGTAAGTTGACAAAAATATACCTACGTTATTTACAATTTTGATGCTATTTTCTTATTAACCGACTATTAAGGTAACCGGCACTTTAACTAGAGTTGGAGAGACCGGCCCTTAATGTGTATTTAACGACAACAATCATATCGAAATTCACTTAAAACACCCAAAAAACGTGATCATAGTACGAGTCAAAAAGTTTAAGATTGTTCTCATCAAGGAAATATTAGGAAAATTCGATTAATAAACAAGCTTAGCATTGTGAAAATCAGAGTTGGTAACAAAATATGACGATTGCTATCTTGTTCAAATCATCTACTTTTCCAACCTTTCACTTTATTAGTACTACTGTTTGGGAAACAAGTGAAAAGCTGGAAGCTCCCGTTGGTATTGCGGTGAGCCATAACTGTAGATGAGTATTTAGTAAAAACTTCACGATCCACAGGTTAGCAATTTAATTAGCAGAAAAAGTAATGTTTTCTTGAGTGGCTATAAATCTGTTGTGGGCAGAGGCGTAGGCGACACAATGGAGCGGGCATGAGTGCGATCTGATACTCCCTGGTCGGTGCTTCATCACGAGCGACGCGGGTCGCACTCCGCACCACGCACAAAATTACACAAGCTTTGTCCCGAGGGCCACCACCGCAACGTGATTCCAAAGTAATTCATGATAAACTCTATTTTAAGTCGGATTTTATAATACAGCTTTGTTCTATTGTTATATGAAACACTAAAGACCTAGTTTCTACCAAACATGTGCCTGTACTAGAAATATATCTTCGAAGGTCTACGGTTCACACAATCATCGTGATTCCAAAGTAATTCATGATAAACTCTATTTTATGTATACATTTTATAATATAGAATATAGCTTTGTTCTATTGTTATTATATGAAACAATTAAGATCTAGTTTCTACCTAATATGTACCTTTACCAGAAACATATCTTCGAAGGTCTACGGTTCACACCACAACGTGATTCCAAAGTAATTCATGATAAATTCAATTTAAATCTACATTTTCTAATACAGCTTTTTCTATTGTTATTATACGAAACACTAAAGACCTAGTTTCTACTAAACATGTGCCTTTACTAGAAATATATCTTCGATGGTCTACGGTTCACACTACATCGTGATTCCAAAGTAATTCATGATAAACTCTATTTTATGTATACATTTTATAATATAGAATATAGCTTTGTTCTATTGTTATTATATGAAACAATTAAGATCTAGTTTCTACCTAATATGTACCTTTACCAGAAACATAACTTCGAAGGTCTACGGTTCACACCACAACGTGATTCCAAAGTAATTCATGATAAATTCAATTTAAATCTACATTTTCTAATACAGCTTTTTCTATTGTTATTATACGAAACACTAAAGACTTAGTTTCTACTAAACATGTGCCTTTACTAGAAATATATCTTCGAAAGTCTGCGATTCACATCACAACGTGATTCCAAAGTAATTCATGATAAACTCTATTTTAAGTCGGATTTTATAATACAGCTTTGTTCTATTGTTATATGAAACACTAAGGACCTAGTTTCTACCAAACATGTGCTATTATAAGAAATTTATCTTTGAAGGTCTACGGAAGGTTCACAGGAAGTAATTCATGATTCATGATTCAATTTTATGTAGTTCTCTTCTAATTAACCATTGAATGACGCTTCTAAGAACAACAATCGTCCCGGATTTTCAGGATTCGTTTCTACTTTGAATTATTTGCTTCCCTTCAAGGTATAATATTTACCCGGATTTGTAATCACATTCTAAATATAATACACAATATTTTTCGCAGTTGATTCTCACGTCATCAATTTCTGCTGCAAGAATTATTAAACTTTTATATTGCATCTTTGTCGTATACGCATGGCATATATGATGCTTTTATTCGCTATATCTTCATCGTACGTGTTACAGAGGGGTATATGTGCTATCTGCATTTAACCAACGACAAAAATGAAATAGAAACTGGAATTTAAATTATACTTTTCCTGCACTTCATGTAAACTCTACGGCTAATCTTTCTTCAACTTCCATTCCTTTCATATTTTCGAACTTTGCTTTGAAATTCCTTATTGCGTTGCACAAAATCATTTCAATAGCTCAAATACTTGCAAAGAAAGGGATATTGTTTTCATTTATATCGTACATATTTCTTACAAAAAATCTTATTTTTAATAACAAAAGAAATTTAGTTTTCAGTTTCACCTGTGGTTGAAACTCTTCTAGAGTTGTAGTTCTAATAATGATGTGGATGAAATAACGATTCCTAAAATTTAGTGCTATCACGACATTGGAAATACTTTCAAAAAATTAATTAAGGACTATATTTAAGTCTTCACCTTTTTTTCATCTTCATTTCATTAATTATCCACTTTCTTTTTTAAGGGGAAGACATATGAATGTATTTTATAGATGTTTATTAAAAAAAATACATAATTTTTTCCAGTAATATTTTACACTTTGTAATTGTGACAACTAAAGTAACAAAAAATATATAAGCCATATACTTGTACAATAAACATAAAACAATACGCTTGCAAAATTAAAATATCGGTTTGTATATTTTAAAAAGTTCGAACGATATTGTAAAGTAAAATTTTTTGTAGTAATTTTTATCGAATGATATATTTGAAGAGCTTTCATCGCAGCACGCTAGTTGAAGTTGGACTACTAATTTAAAATCTTTCCCAATATTCATAACCGTTTTAGATGGAATCTCGGATTACACGGATGATAAAGTTTGGAAATTGTCGTTTGTTTGCGTTGGAGCCACGAGAGTCGAGCGAGATCGAAGCCGAGATGCGATATGCCGATACGGCCGATTGCCGTGGAACATGCCACGAACAAAACGCTGCTCTCGTTATATTTTACTGCTGCCCAAATATGTTATTAACAAACCTACACTGCTTATCTGCCCATCTTAATGCCACTAAGTACACTCTCATATTTTATTTTGACGGGTAAATTACTGTCATTGTTCATTGCACCACCATTCGCATTTGTTCAAATGCTGATGACTTCGCAATATTTGTAAAATAATACCAGAAATATTCACAATTCATAAAAAAACGTAATTGTTATTTAAATAATAAGTATGTAGGTACATATATATTATTTCACTATTTTTTAAAAATTTTATTTCCTTGTACAAACTAAAGGAAGTATATTGTAATCGCAAAAAAAAAAACAGTTTTCAGGTTTCAATGGTAATATTCATTTTGACTAACATATTGATATTTTTATAATCCAGTATGTTGTACCAAAAAATATATTTAAATTAATATTTCCGGTTTCAATTTTAAAAGGAAATAGATTTTATAATACAGTATTACTAAAAAAAAGTTTCGATTTACATAAACTAGAATCAAAATAGTTCAGAAGTAAATGGTGTATCAAACTAACTGTTTATTCACTAAACTGTTAAAATAAAAAAATACTAAAATTTCCAATTACTAAAAAACTCAGATGTAAAATATTCAACAACTGTTTGTTTTCCCTTCCAGTTTCGTATTCGTTTTAAATTTTGCCCGAGTTTTATAATTCAGTTCCGATTTATTCTAGGATTTTACGATTAAACGGATGATTTGAGTGGAAAAATATCTTCTTTTTACATCTTATTTATAACATAAGTAACTAACTGTACCCGCGGTATCAGTAAAAAATCAATATATAAAATTATATCACTCTGCTCATTTGGGTACCTAAGTATTTATATTCAAGTCACAAATATTCATTGTTAATTTATTTTAACTAAATAATGGTGAAGGAATTTTTGAAATTGGATGAATATTTTCGGATATTACTTACTATTAGTATTTTATTATATTCTCTTATAATAATATCTATATTTATATCGTATAACGTAATAAAGTCATGTAAAAACTTTCTGCATTATTTACTTTATCGATGAAAAGATAAACACGAAATCAAGAATAATGTAAGTATACCTACTGGTACAATATTAATAGGTAAATAATGAACATTTTATTAACATATAATAAAAAAGATTATGTATGACAATGTAATAAACAATAAGCTTCTAAAAAAAAAGAATTTATAAAATATAACTTCCATTACTGAGCACTTTTTCCCTCAATTTATTTAGACGGTTGTTTACTTTATATATCATTGGAATTTTTCAAATACTCCGAGCGTAAAATAGTGAAATGAAGTTTGTTATTTCGAGCCCCCGCACTGAGTTCCAGATATGTTTGAAGTAGTTTATTTATTTTTCTCTTCATAGAAAATGAATAAATTATGAAATAAAAAGAAGTGTCAATACATTTATCGACAGCTTTAATGCATTAACAACACAGTGTGCGTTTGACGTTTTTCTAAATTTTCTACAGCGACACTTCTTGAATTTTGTATAGAAAAAATGATGGACAGTTTCGTTAACTTCTTAACAGCGTGGCTCCCATTATACGTCAGGACGATCCATAGGACGAAGCAGATCTCCTCATATTTCATAAAAAAACCTCTCTAGGTATAGATTCATTATATACAAGAATATACCGAAATAAATATTCCGCTAGTCAAATACGAGTATGCTAATTGTATACGTATAGTTGCCAAAGAATGATTACATTTGGGTATTTTTTAAGCCAAAAATATTCATTGTAATTTTTGTAAAACAACGTGTATATAGAATAAAATATTTTTTAAGTTTTAGTTCTGTAATTATTTATTTAATAAACCAAACGTTTCGGTAGCATAAACTGCTGCCTTCTTCAGGGTAATGACAATTACAACGAAGCAAGTAAACGAGTTAAACTAAGAATATTAATCTCAATCACAATGATGATTTGGAAATTAGTGAAGCATGGCTTCCTATATTAAATATGTTGTAATTCGTTTCTTAGTTACGTATTTACTTGCTTTTTTGTTATTATCATTATCCTGAAGAAGGCCTCCAAAAGGTTGGGTTTATTAAATAAATAATTACAGAACTATAACTATAAAAGTTGTTTTCTTCAATAACTATGAGTTTTGAAAAATATTTTATTAATTTAACGTGTATATACTTAATAATAATCATTGCGTCATTATTTTCGTGAGATTTTCGTTTAAATATGTAAAATAAGTTTGTAATAGGATTCAGGTTTGGAGGAATGAAGTAATTTGACTTAACTGCAGCGAGCAAGTTTAGAAGTTATTATTGGACAAGTTTGGTAGTAGGGCAGTTTTTCTAGCATTTTAACGTAGTGTATTCCTCGGGGACGTGTAACTGTCGTTGCTGGTTGGGAGAGTAACATGCAATATTAAAGTTTAATACGTTCTGAGACACGAGTGGACCATAGCTCATACATGGCCCACAGGGTAACTCTCACTCAACATACGCATCACACCCTCTACGTGACATGATACAAAGTAATAATATACTACTTTCCACTCTATATATAATTATAAGGAAATTCACTGTAAGGATAACATAACATCTATATATTTAAAACATAAAAGTGATAATTACGTAATGCAATTATCAGAACAAAGTTTTTTTTTCATTGAAATGGGATACCTATTTCAAATTTTTGAAATTTCAATCTGTAATCATTTAATAATCACTTGACTAAGTATAATTCTAAGTTAAAAAGTCTTGTCTAGATATTAAGACTCTACATTAACCTGTGTATTCTCATTAGAAAAAAAACATATAATTCTTCAGGAGCGTTTTTTTTTTCTATTTTACAATTACTGTTTTAGCTCGGATGGAACAAGCTTCGCATGACATATTATATATCGAAAATTTAAAAATTTGTATTAATTTAACGTCTTAAAAATTGACTAGTATTTTCTAGCCCTGATTTAGAATAAGAAATTTCTGTCTTGATATTTTAACCAGAGAAGACAAGAGTCTAGAAAGTCTAGATCTGGATGGAAACACTAACAAAATATAAAATTATCTATTCTTTATTAGAATCTTACTGAAAACTCCCTCGGGAGTTTTGATTGTAGATATATTATTTCCCTAGGGAATACTACTTTGCTCCCGTCACAATTTTTGTATTTTGGCAATCAGCTTGTGATGAAACTAAATTTTAGTTTGCTTTTTCAAATAATAATAATAAAAAAAAAATATAAATAAAGATATACAAGTATCTATAAAAAATTCACTTGAAAGAATATAACTCACTTTAGGTAACATCGAAATATAAGAGAAGGTTAGAAAAATTAGAAAAACAAAATATGAGTAGAAGTTTGATTAATAATGCAGTACTATTAATTTGAGAACGAACATACTTTTACTATACGAACGTACATATTCCGTAGATAAGTTTGAGTTTGTAATAAGTAATAAAACGAAGTTGAATTTTTCAGAGATGAGTCAGTCGTTATTTTTAGTTTTCGTAATTTGGTGGAAGCGCCATAAAAATTTACTGAAAGTTCTCTGCAAAAGTAAAAAGAAATCAAGTTAAAGTTTAGTTATTCCTTGCATCCGAAAACAAATATAGATGGAACATAAAGTGAAATTCCTCAATAATGTCACAGCAAAAAGAAAACAAGTAGTTCTCCGTAGAAATGTTCCTAGTTCGTCGAGAGTGTCTCGTTCTACCGCATGCATATTTGATAGAATGTTTGTTCTGTTTCGCTGTACTACGCTCGGCTCATCACTTATTCAGAATTTCATAACCGCGAGAAAAAGTAATTTAATTCCCAAATATAATCAGAAGTAATGATATTGTCTTGTATCAATCTCCTCCCAGGAACTTGGAGTTTTTCGGTCAATAAAGAATGATTTGAAAGCAAACAGCGGGGCGTATCTTCATCTTCACAACAAAAGCGCTTAAATATTCATATTCTGAGCAGGGAGCGTTGTATGAAGGCAATTCATTTTTATGTACTGGCCGTATATGAGCGTATGTTTCTCTATACCACACGTCTCAGTATGCCTGCTCCCTATCCTATCTAGTTCCAAGAAGTATGATGTCTACCAATATGGGAATAACCTTACATATTCTACAATTCAACTATTCTATTTTTTTTTTCTTTCATAACAGAGTCAATATTAAAATAAATATTTCGAATCTTATTGCTAAATCAAATAAGAATATAAATATATATTATTATTTTAAAAGTTAAAACCAAAAATTATACTTAACCTTCATTAGTGTTTTACATTATTAACAAGGTAAAACAGTTTTTACTGCTAATAGAGAAGATATTTGACGAACTGTTTAGCCTGTCAGCTCTTTGAAGCGGTAAAAGTTTACCTTGCATATATTGTACACTAGTATATTTGTTACTCATTTGTAAATTACATTAAATATGTTAACTAAATTCTGTCAGTTACTAATGTCTCAAAAATGAAAATGGACATAATTTTCAATAATGTAAACAATGCAACTACTAACTAAATTTTTTATAGATTAGCTTTCAATTTTTCAAATTTACAAGTGAGTCACAAATAAATTAATTTATTCTATGACTATTGTAGTATATTGTGCAACAAGTGCAGAAAGTCACCTATTGTCCAAGACATGTGAAAGTTTTGGCATGAGACGAATCACACAAGGTGAGAAATAAGCGACTTTCTGCATAAGTGATATTTTTCTACGACCACGTTGCTAACCGTTACAGATCAAAAATACAAGCACTAGAGCTATTTGGTATAAAAAACAATACGGCGCAGGTAATCTCAAAAAGATTACTGCATACACGCAGTGTTGGCAAATATTGTGAGTTTATTATTAAAATATAAATTAATTAGGAAATAATACCGAGGTCGTAAAAGAAAAAGTATATTGTACAAGCAGAACTGTCATACTCGTATGAAATAAGTACCATTTCATGCTTGTTATACAACATAGTATTTGTAAATATAATTCGTTCCTTTAGTGTACTATGTGTGAATTATATTACGTGTGACATTTTTATTTAAATGAGTTTTATATTTATGTATTGTAATGTTATACCATATGAAACCAAATCCCACGTCGTACATACAAAATAATTCAACAAAATACTGAATAATTAAAGAGTTATGAAATAAAATTTACATATTAATTATACGCTTTAAATGTTTCACGTAAAAAAATCAACTTACAAATTACATTACATATTGATGAAGAAGAAATTGGCTACATTCGTTTTTAGTACGTTCTGTAGTATGGCATTTAGAATATTATTTGGAATTTTCATTTGTAGACAATTTTTATTTGCCTTTTAGTGCTATAGATTGTATGAAACCTATAAGATAAGTGGGTTCCGAACTAGTCGGACGCAGAATATGTTATTTGATTAAATATTGAGGAAACTGTGATTTAAAAATGAAAACTTATTTAAATGTTAGAACGTTCCTATTATAAATAATACATTTTGGATGGTATACTCCATCTTATATACTAAATATAATTGTCAAGTAGCGCCTGAACGAAGGGAGCGCCATAAATTTCATTCTTTCCAAAGGAATAAGAAAATGCTTTGCGTCATTGTAATAAAAAATATGACAGGTGATTTCGCGGGTGGCCATATTTCTTCCCACCTCGACGTTTTGCAAAATACGATCCTGTCAAAATCAGGACGTTCAGGCAATCAACAGATGATAATAATTCTCCGGACATCAGAATCAGCTGCGTGTGTCTCTCTCTTGCTTTTTATTAATCGTTCTCCCTTCCTTCTCGCCGTGATTTATCACATCTCGACCGCACAATACACTGTGTCACCGTTTTATTTACACTTGCGTCCGCCTTGCGTCGCGGCTGTCGCAGATAAAACACGATCGACGACAGAAAGAATCGACAATAAAAAGAATGCGGCACGCATGACCCCTGCACTCTTCTGTCACCGCCACCAGCCTACTCGACTGGCGCTGTTTCTTTCTCCTGCCGATTTCCATCATCCACTTGGATTTATCACTTGATATATTACGTTAAAATGGGATTAGACAACTGATACTCCTACAGCCATTCTACGCCTTACATCCACTTCATACAAAACAGACTGATAGACGTTCGCCGACACTAAATTACTTTTATAATATTACTATATTTTATCCAACTTGACAGAATTTTCAATAATATGGAAATTTATTTTTACGTTTCATTTTATGCACGAATAAAATATTAACGTTAGCGGAAGCACGGAAAATTTGCACAATTTTTTATTCTTTTTATTAATAAAAGTATTTTATGTTGTACAATTTAAAATTTAATTGTTTCGAGTAAGTAAGACCAGTTAAATAATTAAATTACATATTTAAATTAAATATGAAACAAAAGAAAAACAATTACCTACATCTTTTTGCAAAAATTGTTAAATATTCAACAAATTTATATTTCATTCTCCTACTGTAATTTTAAAATAGTTTATTGTACAACAAGCATGGAAAGGTACTCATTTCATACGAGTATGAAATCGAAATTCCAAGCGAGTTGTACACTATTCTTTTCCTAGGACTACGCTATTATTTCCTAATTCATTTATACTTTAATTTGTTGAATATCTAACATATCCATAGCAATAATAAACATACAACAAGCAAATATCTCAATAGTCGTAGAAAAAAATAGTACACAGTAAATAATTTGGTATAAAAATAAATAGGAATATGTTACATTCAAAATACAAAATATATACATATATTATTATTCAATATTATTAAAAACGTTAGTGTTCGGTGTTTGATTTTCAATTTAGTCTTAGGTGAACCGAGTCCAAATATTGCATCAAATTGGTAATTAAGAAAGTGTACACAAAGTTCCCAATATCTTGATCTAATATTTGCTGAATGCTGAGGCACCCGACATGATTGAAAACAAACCAAGATTTTTTACCTCTTACAAAATAGAACTAGGGGAGCGGGGCTAATATTTTCCTTCACTTATTTTATCAACCTTTTAGAAAAAAAATATTTGAAGAAAGTTGCTGTAAAAAGTTTTATTTGACAAATATAGTGGTTTTTTACTGTGTATCTTGTGTAGTTTGTACTGGCGTACGATTATATAGTATCGTAAGGCTATTTTAACAAAGCGTACATTATAAAATGAAACAAATCGGGTTTAATATTGAGATAGAACGATCGAGAAACGACACTCTAAACAGATCAGCAGCATATCTTAAGTGTACCAATTAATCTTTGAATTTTTTTTTCTGTCGTATTCATTTTTATTATAATTATCAAATAATGTAACATTAACCAGTGGCGGCTCATCAAGGACAGCATATAAAATGAAGTGAGGAGAATTTTGCATTGTTTTTTTAAATTTCAATCTTCAGCGTGCAATATGTCCATAAGATCTGGTTTTCAAATTCCCACAGTTTACATACCTGTACTGTCATGCTTCAAACTTCATCAATTTATGTGTTTGACTGTGCTATTTTTACAACACTTATAACGTTTATCGATTTTATTTCGCTGCAGTACCTTTACACATGCATACATTCTTGTCGTGTCTCTAATTAGGAACTACTTTCTTGCCTTAATCTTGTCTTGTTTTCACGAAAAAATTCAAGAACTTAATTTTTTTTTCTTGTGAACCACTCATACTTATATAGCTTAAATACTAGATAATAATAGTTAGCATTAATGTTTGACCAAGTCATAGAGCAGCAGTGGTTTTCGTCGGATGACTACATCACAACCTCATTCCTCTAGGATAGAGAAGCTGGTCTATACTCCAAGGATAATGTTTCTTTATTCCTGCTGGTTATCCCGCGACGCCGGGCGTCGCATCGCAGAGGGCGCGTCGACGCTACGTGCCGGGACTGACAATACGCGCCGTCGATTTGTTCGACTGTGAAATGTGCATTTTACGGATCGTTTAGGTATTAAAATATAAAAGTGTCTACTGAAAGACTTCGCGCCCCTACGACGACAAATCTCGCGCCCACCAACAAATTAAACACGATCGATTCTTTTGTTTCTGCCTTTCAGCACTCAAATTATGTTTTAATTATGAATGTAATTATGTCAAGGATTATGCAGAGATTCAGGTTCATTTGTAAGTGGAAGGAAAAATTAATAACGACGACTGGATTTTGCTCCAAGGTTTGGCTACAAGAACAAGGTTTTTATTGCTCATAATTTTATAAAATATATATATATATATATATATATATATATATATATATATATATATATATATGAAAATAAATTTAGAATTTCACGAAATTACGAATAATGAGCGTATAATAAGAATATATTGATAAAATGTAATATAAATTCTATATTTTTTTAATGGAATCCTACTGTACCTATACTTCATTGCATTAATTATAAGGTTTTATATTTATCATTGATTATTGCAAAGAACGAGAAAGAAAGTATGATAGTATGCTAAGGCTTTGCTGTCCGTTAATATTATTACCGTACTGACTTGTCAAAATAACATAGGACAATTGGATAATAGTTATAACCATGGCGTCAATCAACCCATACAGACTTGAAGTGGGATTCTGTAACTCGTAACAACTACAAATAATAATTGTACTTATTATAATATCAATTTAAAACGTCAAACTTTAACTATCATCATGGCTGAAATTCAAATTTGCAATGAAGTTGAGACATTCTCACATCAGTGTAGAAGTGTAGAGTGTTTTTTATATGAGTAAGTACATATACATATCAAGCATAAATAACGATTACTATTAACAGAATTTTAAGTATAATTTTTTAGTTGATATTTATTATTGATATCATACATCCATATGATATCAACCGAAGTTATGGAATACCAGCCTTCATTTTCTGAAACCGGTAAACTATTGAACAAACTACGAATGTTATGATCGTACCATGTCTTTACGAGCTCGGAATTCAACTGACATCTACGGCGGTTATGATACTCATAACAATCCTAGGTAAGTTATTAGCTATTGCATTATTAACAAGGTAAAATTGTTTTTCCTCCTCAATAGAGCAAATGACTTAGTTAGCAAGTTAACTTCTTAAAGCAGTAAAACCATTTCTTACCTTGTGTATATTTTACAATAGTTTATTCATTGTTCTTTTGTATTTGAATTTTAAATTATTATAAAACCTTATCAGCTGTCTGTTTTTAATATTGTGTCAAAAAAATTTATAACAACAAAACACAACTTAGTCTTTGCTGATGATTATGGCAAATAATCAAGGTTACGCTATAAGAAAAGGTGAAGATTTTTCCCCAAATCTGAACTCAGATCAAAATAACTTGAGTCAAGAAGATCAGCAAGTTGTAAATGGACAAAAAAGATCTGAAGATGCTCCTCCAGCAGACAGTGAAAGTGCAGAAGCCTCTAAACGTGACAACGACAGAAAATTATTAGTTGACGGTTTAAACTGGGAAATCACATATAATGTACTTAGAATTGGTAGTAAATAAATACCTATAAAAACTTATTTGTTGTACTTCAACTAGTCCTTTCGATTCTTATATACATTTTGCTGAAACCTAAATCTGTCACATCAATCAGTATAATTTTTTATTATAAAATAAAAGTGAATCATATCGAAAAAATTACATGTATATTTCTTTAAGTGTACATTGTATACAGTTTATCTACATCAATAATCAGTTTAAGAGTTTAATACTACAAAATTAGAGTAGAAAGCGGATTTTAAAACAATATATTATTTTCGGAAAGGTTTTTCTTCCAGTATCACAACAAATGACCGACGGAGAAATGCGATATCGCGACACATACACGCTACCGACCAATCAATCAAAAAATAAAGTTTTCTGTCGGCGGGACATGACACGTTGGCAGTAAGCGATGGGGCTTTTTAAAGCTGAGGTTTCATGCAACTTTCATTTTCCAATTCAAAATAAAGGACTGCCATGCGTTGGAATGCCAGCAAAAATGTTAGCACAAATTTTCAAAATATTTTAATTATGAGTTTTTTCGTACGGAAAAGGAAATTAAAACGGCATTGAAGAAAAGTCCGTACAATTAAAATTATTTCAACGAGATTTTTTATATAAATAGAAAAGAAAAAGATTAATGAGCAAATCAAAATTTGTATGACCTGCAAAAATTAATTTGAGATAAAGCAAAAATATATTTTATTTATCGTGGGAAATCTGATGATAAAGAATAAAAATCTTTTTTAGAAAAACATTTAATACATACTACAGCAATAAATTGCTTAAAATAATAATAGTTACAATATTTGAAAAAAATTAATTATAAAATATAAATAATACAGTATAATATTTATTTATTAATATTAAAATGCTGTACATTATTTTATACACCCCTTCTGCCAAGCAATATAATATTGTAATATTTTCACTATTGACAAATTAAATTAAATAAACTTTTTTGCACTGCATTATTTATTTTATATTAATAATTTATATAAATACAAAAAAATATTATTATTCCGCATTTACTGCATAGCTGTTAAATTAATATTAAATATTTAATACGAGTACATTAAATTTGAGTTGAAATATAAATATAACTTTTTTGCATTCGGATTGCAAAGTTATATGATACGTTTGCAATTTTATTAGGTACACAAATTACATCCAATATTGATAGCTGTGTAAATCAGAGATAATTCTTATTTATTAAATTTCCATTTAAAAATTGATATCTTTCCATATTTCAAATCACAGTTAAATATGAAAAATTATACTTACAATTACGAAATAAAGTAAAAAATTAATTTCTGAAAAGAGCCTTTATTTCATAATTATAAACAGAATTTAATAATCTATTTTGTTCCTCAGATTTTTGCTCCCAAATTTGCACTTCAAAAAATGTCATTATTGGATATATTCAAAAATTAAAATGTTGGACCAAAAATGTGAATTTTTGTATTATTTTAGGTGTATAAACCCAATTATGCTCTAAAAACCTAAAAGTAATGAATATTATTTAAGACGTGAAAAAGGTATTTGTGTTTTTTTTTTATCGTTTTTAATTCAAACTTTTGATAATATATATAGTTTGCAAAAATTTATAAATTACTAGTTCCTATATATTTAAATATTTTCCTAGTATGTATATTTATTCTAATATAATAAAAATTAATTTATAATAGACAACTTTAATTTTTTTATTTATATTTATGTATATTAAAAAAAATGTTAAAAGTTAATAATTTTAAGATATTAATTTTAAAAATATATTCATGATATAAAAATGAAAAATTAACATCAATATATAACAAAATCTAACAATAATAAACATAAAAATAATAATAATGACACTGTGTTACTCCCAATCTGAATCGTATGGTTGTTCAAAAATGTTTAAAAATTGATAAGAAAATTATGTTTTATTTGAAATTCCGTATAATCTGAATGAATTTTTGTAATATTTTTTTTTTATATCACTGTCCGTATTCCAGCTCTGTTTGTTATAAAATTTGTTAGCTATTGTTTTCATCTTGCTTGTAATGTATGGTATTTTTGTATCATTATGTAGTACTGCATTTCGTGTATATATGTCTCTATGTGTTGTGCTAAAGATGATTTATATATGTGGAACTATTCAAGCGATCATTTTTCCACGACACGATAATGAGAAAATGAATAAGTTATTTTTCATTTCCAAAACGCACAAATGCTCAACAATATTCTTCCGTCATTTGCATCATATAATCATTACAAGGGGTTGGTAAATCTGTAGAACCCTCAGCCACGACTAATTTAATAGTATTAAATTTTCATATCGCTGTTTAACGAGATGTTCCCTCACAATACCACTAGACTGGATTCTCGTAGTTGCCCTCGAGTTGTAGCATTTAAACGTGACATGGTTGCACGGCCTTTTCGGCGAGGGTGCAGCTACATTCAAACAAATGTACTACGCTTAATTGACGGAATCTTTTACTTTCCATTTTACAACTTAGGGGAGTCGAATCGAACAGATATTATTAGACATTTATTAAAGGTGAACTGGTTAAGTATCAGAACAGGAAATTTAATTATCTTATTCGAAGAAAATTACATTAATTCTATGAAATGATCAGTACAAAAAAATAAAAATTATATCCAAATTTTTTGGGTACCTACATATATTATTTAATATCTATAGTTTATATTTAATAGTAATACTTTTAAAATCAAGAAAATATCAAAATAACTATTGTACTATCAAAGTCCGATTTCCCTACAAAAATATTTTTGAAAATAATGCCAATAAAATTTATCCCTCTTGATGATTGGAAATATTGGCATTGAACAAGGATAATTCAATAATCTCGCAAAACCACCAAACATTTTATTTAGAGGTTGCACATTAAAATATCATAAGTAAAGTTTTAAAATAAGTAAAGTACTCGGACAAAACATATACAGAATTCATATTTTATCTGTTTTAGTAGCAAATAATATAATTAAAAATATAAAATTTTACTTACTATTACTCTATTAATAATTTTTGCAATTTTTATGCGTATAAAGGTGTTGGAAATTTTATAAAGAAACAAAAAACACATAAATATATGATTTTTCGATCGGTTCCTCCTTAAGTAAAGAACGTATGTATTTCAGGCATAAGATGTTATTACAATACTTAATAGTATACAAACCTAGAAGTACTAATCAACTAGTCAACTATGATCATGATAATTACATTTTAAATTTATAATAACAGAGAGGAAGATGTCTGCAACACCCCTCTATTATGGAACATATTGTTTCTGAAGATGTCCAAAAGGACGAAACTTTGGGAAACAATAAAATGTTTTGGTTTAAAATTTTAATAGGGCGCTAAAATTTAATTTGCACAAAGGAGCCTCTTATCGATTTGTAGTGACAAATTTCATTGTTCCTGTCATGACAATGACAATGACATGTCTCCACAGGTATTTCAATTTTTGAATGTATTTGCATGGTTTTTGAAGTAAAATGCAGAATAGTATTTTATTTATATAAATAATATAATTGAACATTGAAAATAGATATAGAACATTATGAATTATGAGATGAAATAAAACGGTGGACTACATATTCCGTAATTCTTTGGGGAGCTGATCTGTATATTTTACTGACATCGACGAACTCTGTAAACCTTAGGGACCAGAACGAAAGCCTCTTGAATAGTAAACTACAATTTAAATGTCTGTTATGTTCTTACTAATATTTTATAGATAGATGCTGAGCCACTTTTTAAATCAAGTAGAGTAGTTTTCAACTGAAGAGATACCTGCGAGAATTACGAATTTTGGTCTTAGAATAATAAATATCGCGTTCAGCTCTTTTTTTAAATAATAATTAATATGCATGAATCTAAGGAAGATGACAGACACGACGGCATGTTTTAAACGGGTGAATTGCAATACACCCAGAACGCACAGTTCCTTGTAAATAAAGTAGAAAATCTTACAGAATGTTCCACAACTTAGGACAAAAAATTAAAAGGTACCTATATACTGTACGACGTGCTCATCATGAAACATTTTTTTAATTCAAGTTAAGGATAGTTTTCTTGAAGAATACATTTTTTGGACCACTGGAGTAGCTATTAATTACACAATGTTAGACATTTGTTAGTATTAGATATTAAGTATACTATTTCCTTTCATTGTAGAAGATTTGAAAAAAAAATATTAAAAATAACTAGCGACTAGTAGCCAATTTCTTTTTTAATTATTTTTGTTTTATAATCAGCACGTCGTACAGAATATACCCTTTAATTTTTTGTTCTAAGTTGTGGAACACTCTGTATAAGTTCCGCCTCTACGCGCACTCGAGGTGTCTCTTCAGTTGAAAACTACTCTAAATATAATTTGGCAGGATTATTTTTTTTCAATTTGATTTAAATTAATAATTTCATACATATTAACTTATGTGTAAAAAGACGAATGTATTTATCTGATAGACATTTTAACTAACGTTTCAAATTATACAATAATTGTAATTTAAGACTATAATATTACCCAGAAGAAAACAATCTCGAAATTGAAGATATGTGTTAGGAAGAAAGACAAATAATTTGAAGAAAATGGAAATACTTAAAATTAACTTTAGAATTTCTATTCTTTTTTATGTGATAATTTACATTTGTAGAGGGTCCAAGGAACAAAGTAAAACAGTAAAATGGATGACTAATTGAATCCTGATGTAATAGATTTGAAACGCAAGATTTAGCAAGAACGACATTGTACAAACCCTTCAATTATTTACAGCAGAGCTACAAGGAAATATTCCCCGCTATTTCGTGTTAACATAATTTATTACATTACAATGTAGTGGAGTATTTCAAGTAACAGTTCCCCAAATGTAACGTTCTCCAGAGAGAAATAAACAGAAAAGCGAAAGAACAGTCGGCATAAGTTGGCATGGACTGCGTTAGCTTCTGTTTCTGCGTCATTTAATTGCTTGTCCCGCGACATTAGGCAGCGTGGCAAGGGGGAGACTAAGGGGGGCAGAGCGCCCTCTGGCCATGTGCACGCACCGAACACTACAGCACCCCAGCGCTGGCCAATAACCGAACGGGAAACTTCTGCCAATTCTACTTCATATTGAAGTTTGGAATTCGTGGCTTGTTCGAATAAATACGTGCATGTTCCATCCTCCTGTTTCCCAAACAAATTTATTTTATGCTTTCTAAAACATACCTTCTTTATTACCGTTTTGTTTCTGTTTACTAATAAATTTTGTTTGGGTTTGTTTTAAAACTATTTTTCTATAAATATGTGTCAAAAATAAACGTATTTGGTGGTTAAATGTTTTTGACATTATATTTACAATCCGGTGTCTGTTTTTCTTTACCGCCCAAGGATGTAAAATAAACGTTTCTGCCATGGTAACAACATTGTAAATAAATAATTACGAATAGTTTTGCGTAAAGTTAATAACGTTTGTTCCTATTGCTACATAACTACTCTTCAGACTTGTACGAAAAGTACTTTTTCTACTAATGTCAAAAAATGATAACATTTTTATTCTAATAACATGCACCGTACATGAAGTACCTGGGAAAACGTTTTTTCACGGTTTTTGAGAACGTTTTTTCACGTTGATGGAAAACACTTCCTCACTCAATTTATATAGACAAAAAAATATTGTAATTAATAATACAAATTAGTTGTAGAAAAAAAATTGTTTGTATTTTGTGCTCGAAATGTTGCTAGTGCATTCGCACTTAATACAAAAATAACTATTTCGTTCATAAAACATAGGAAAAAAAATCAAAACTATTTAATTTATTCTCATTTTTTATTATTTATTTATCTATCTCTCTCTCTGAAGTGAAATTGATAAAATTCCTTTTGACGGAGGGTAATTCTAAAGAAACTGTTCTATTACTTCAATTGGTATATACTTTCTTATTTTCTCCGTCATTCATCAATTTATTTATAATTTTCAAAATATGAGTTTTATAATTTACACAAATTGACAGAAACGAATTTATATCTTATTAGTTTTATCAAAGATCACTATACAATACACATTCGAATAAAAAATTGTGTAAAATAGAATGCTAATATACCATCATATATTTCACTTATTGCATAAATTGATGTGTCTCAGTATTCTATGCAAAATAAAAAATGAGCTACAGAAATAATGTAACTTTATCAGCTCAACTTTTATTTCAAGCGCAGTATATGGTATAATTATTTTTGCTGATATTATCATCCTAGTAAATACATAAATATTTTTATGTATTTTTTACAATTTCAAAAACTAGATTTATTATCGATCATGTCCTAAATTGTAGGTAGGTCAGTATAACGTTTAAGTTTTCAGCTTGAGTAAATTAGTATACATTCTAATAAAAAAAGTTTTTCTATTATTTATATACTCCTTAATTACTTCAAAAATATAGAGGAAAATATATTATTTTTCTGTAAAAGAACAATCTAAAAACAAATTATGTTTTCCACAGGCTATGAAAATATTAATGAAATATTTGTTTCTGTATCAAACGAAATATTAAAACATCGTTTTATAAATAAATAATAGCCTAATTAAACGATTCGAGTAAGTAAATAAATCATCAGTGAAACGAGTATAAAAACAAATACGTAAGTACTTGAAATCTAGGTGAAACAGAGGTATGTTTTCATGGGAATACGAAAATATAAATAAAAAGTATTTTGTTTGATATCGCTCACTTTGTAACTACTACGTGCTAATTAATCGTTTGCTGGTTCCTTTTTTCTTTCTAGACAAAATGCGCCAATTAATTGTCAATAAATAAAACAAAAATCATAATTAATTTTTTATTTCATGGTGCATTAAAGTTGAAAACTGGAATGAAAATAGATGCATGATAAATAACAAATTTGTAAGTTTGGAACATGAAAATTGCTTTTAAAATCTAGTTTATAATATATGTTTATAATTAATGTTGATATGGAATTTTTATTAAAAATAAATTTTAAAATGTAAAACTTATTATTTAAATATGTATATCTTTATCGTATTCAAAGTAAATGAGAAACAAAATGCAAAAATATACGCCAAGGATGAGAAGATTGCCATTATTGACCTAATGCCAAAATTGTATCTTGAGATGCGAAACAACTGAGGGATACAAGGTGCTGGTCAATAATAGTATTCCCAAACGTGGTATACAGGGTGCTTTTGTTTCGCGTGTCTACATGATATTTCCTAAATTTGAAGTATTAGAAGATAGTTTTTCAAATGAGTCTTATTCTATTATTGACCTAGGTTTCCACTTTTACCAAGTAAACGGCAGTAAAAAACAATTTTTCATGTCATATAAAGAAAAATAATGGTAGCTATCTATACTAGTAGTGTAAACATGTATTTACCGACCACTTAATTAAAATACTGAGCCAATAAATAGACTTTGATAAAAAGGAGCACGATGCACAATAGAAAATGTAAGTAGTAGCAGCAATAAGAGGCGAAAATGGAATTTCTGTAGCGCAATCTTTCTTCCAAAGTGGTGCAATGCGCCCTGGGTGGCCTTTCGAGATTGCAGCGTTTAAAAACCCTGGTCGGATCTCTCGCAGGAGCGTCACGTCGACTTTCGACTCAGTCGGAATGAAATATACACGTAAGACGCCGGGACGCGGTCGGCGGCGAGTTATAAATATAAATGGCGCCGGTAGGCAGCAGGCCCTCTCTGGGGAAATGTAACGTGTACGGCTTAATTCACAAAACAAATTAAAGACTTGATATGAACCTTCCGACACTGGTAGGTTTGTGCCAACATATTCGCATTCGTATTATGCTGACATTATAATGATTGGTTCAACTTTTGGATGTATGGACCTTTATTATAAATGTTGTATAATTTTTGATTCCACTATATGGACGTTTCGGTGGTACAACTTTATCAATGCAAATAATGTTTCTAACTATTACATTTAGTTTTGCTATTTTACATTTTTAATTTGGTATATGGAATACGATTACCAGAGTACGCTAAGAAATCAAATTTAAATATTATACTAAGCTTTAAAAAAAAATGTTTACGCCTAATTGAAAATGCTCTGTGGTATGTCAGAAACGAATCAATACATTCGGAGATAAAAAAGATTGAAAAAAACTTAACCTCTAGATTTGGCATTTAAAGTATGAAGTAAAAACAACATAAAACTGAAAGAACTCAATGGGAGTTATTTCTCGCACTTTATTTTAATTTATCACATTTGCTTGTTGGTTTTTTTCCTTGAAGAGTTGTAAATAAAGATTGAAATAAAGAAATTAAGAAATTATATATCATTTTGGAGTAATTTAAATATCGACCTGCAGTCATTAACACTGTAAATTGTAAAATAAATTAATAAAATGATAATTTTATAAAAAAACAATTATTTCTAAGGCACACTTTGGTAAATGATCTAAAAAACAATCTACAATATTTTAATTTTTAAACCTAAATAAATCGTTTATTTGATAAAATTATACATAAACAACATTACCTTATTTAAAAGAGAAAAAACGACTATTCGCAATAACAGAAAAAAAGTATATATTCCCAAATTTGGGAACCGCTACTACAATTTTGTTTTTTCAAACTTAAAATGACACAATTTTGCGCATTTAACCAAACTTGTATCTCTTCAAATAAAAAAGTTAACAATAATGAGCATTTGAAACACCCCGTATAGGTAAAAGCTGACGACTTTTAAATCGAATTCCAGATTTCACACTATTGTTGTATTGGTAAAGTCATGCAGTGTATGCTCTAATATTACCCGTAAAATTCAGACAAAATAATTTCAGCTTCGAATTATTTACGTTGTGTTTTCTTTCCTGACTTATCTTGAAAAACCTAGTTATTCAATTATTCTAATTAAATTTTTATAACGGTATTAATAGTAAATTAAGTATCTTCTCATTTGTCAAAATATACTTTTCCAACAGTCTATATTTTAATGTAGCCATAAATGTCATAACCTTAATATCCACTATCAAATCCACTAGGTATGGTATTAGGTTAAGTCTATTATATATAGATTTTGAATATTTATGATCTAGTGGTTAGTAGTGCAAATTAAATTCAAATGGAACGTTTCCCGTAATAAAGTGTACGCCCTTTCCACTCTTCACACATAGATTGAAACTCCCCGCTGAAATGGATATTAACGAGTTATTAGCGTATTACGTTGCCACAGTTTTATCAAATGTTTAATATCACTTTCAAATATTGAAAAGCAAAATTAGTACATAGTACATTAAGCAGAACTAAATATTTATTTAATATTATACAAATTTGTATTTTATAACTTTTCACTATTTATTTTTGATACATATATTTACAAATCTATATTTATTATTTACAAATAAATATTACATTTTAATTACTACTTATTTAAATATGTAAAACTAAAAAATTACAAATATTCAATTTTAAAGATGTTATTTGAAAAACTGTTGCAAATTCCTAGGCTACGTGTAAAATATTATTGACGCCTGTTTTAGAACCAGGCACATAGCTATGTGAGGGACTAGAGGGACCGAAGCCCTCCCCCAAATTTCTACTGAATTTAGTTTAAATTGATCTAAATTTATAGAAACATCTAAAAGATTATTAAAAATCAGACTTTTTATTGTGATACGTATACAATTAAAATTATAAAAAATCCCTTCCCCATCTTTCTCGAAAATCAATTCTGGGTACGCTCTATCCAAATTATTTAATTACCCTTTTCATTTCTCATAAAAGAAATAGTTTTATAAACACCACATTAACAAAAATGTTTATTATTGTATAAATTATTGATTGACAAATTATATTTAACCATAAAAGAGAAAGCCGGTACATATAGTAATAGTTTTATATATAATATTATTTGTTCATACATGTCGAATATATTTTATGGTATTCTCATGGCGCCCTCTAAACCTGGCGCCTACGTGCATTGCACGGATTGCACATACGGTAGGAACAGCCCTTATTTAGGAAATATTTGTTTACAAGTTTTTCCTTTATTTCATAAATTACACTAATACACTAATTTTTCGACTGTAAAACAGTCTTCATCAGAGTGCTAAATGGTATTAAAATTATTCAAGTAAAACATGTAAATTACTTTACAAAAACTTTTCGTCAAAGTAAAACACACAAGTACATACAGGTTACTCAACAGTCATCAACCAAGTTACTCAGGTTTTTCCCAATGGGGTATTCCAAGTTTTTTTCATTTTTTAATATGTTATTCTATGCATAAAAATATTAGACCCGTATTTTTTCTTTTCGCCGAAAGGTTTCAAACACGCCAGAAATAAATTTTTAAAGTTTCAATAAATTACACCCTAGAAAATCGGCCGTGCGTGTGACGTCACAGGCACTGAGAATTAGCTGAGAACATCATTCGTAGGTCTGAGTCAGAGGCGTGGCGCGTTCGAACAAGAGCCAATAGGCTGACGCGAGTGCCTTCTTTGTCACAACAAGGCTGATACTGAATTTTACGTACTCGATTCAAATGCATTACAATTTCATTTTGATATTATGGTATTAAAAATCAGAAAAATAATGATTATATTCACTTTAATATTACTTATATATGGTAAACAATGATATCCAATAAGAATTTCTTTAAAAGCCGTAGGCTTGGAATACCCCATTACTAACTATCAAGTCGAATAAAACTAATCCTGTTTTTCTCTTATATTTATAGTTTTAGTCTTTAGTCTTTTGAAACAGTTTCAAAAATTAATATTTTCTAATTTCTGGTACCATGGATACATGTACATATGTGTCTTTCATACCAGTGTATCACCAGTTATCATTGAAAATTAAAAGAAAAAACAATAAGAATGAAATGATTATTATTTCAATTGCAAATTGGTAAGCCGTTAGTAGAAAGCAAAGGATTATTTGGGCAATGGGTTTGAGTTAGCAGTAATCGAGATTGGAGAAGGAAATTCGTCGCTGTTGTAGTGGCTTAGTGAGAGGACTTATATCTTGTAAATCTCGTATGAAAGTGGCAACATCTGCTGCCGTCGTCGTTCTGCGTATTCACCGTTAAAAGCATTTTTCTCGAGTATTTACATTTTACACGAATATTTCTTCAGCTGGCGAACGGGCTGAATTATTCACACACACCAGCACATGTGGCTGGCGAGGCTAGCGCTACAGGGGCGCATTTAAAAGGCCAACATTTTATGCCAGATTTTCTAATCCACATGTTTTCTTCTCACTACTTTTTCACAAGAAAAATATTACCACCTCTGATGTTTGCACTATATTACCACTTTAATGTCACTTCAACTCTCTAAACTTTACATTTGAATGAATGCACCTGTACCCTGCACTACAAATTACATTTACTTAAATGCGTATTTTTGGCTATTTGGAAACCTAATATATTAAATTTTATATTGAATTTTATTAATTATAATAATCCGTTATTACATTATATTATATGAATTTTTTTTATTATTATAAAATCGAAATGAGAATTGTTTCGGTTTTTAAAGGATTTTACTTGCATTCTGTTACCTGTTTGTTATATATAGAAGTACTAATTTTCATATCAATGAGAATGACCTAAAATTTATAAAATTAAAAATAATTTAATAAATATATTACCTATAGTTGATTTGATATTCATTTAGCTGAAAAACCAAAACTGCAATTTTAAAAATAAAAAACTTTTTTATTTAAATACATATCATTCCTAATATTAATATATGTATATTCAAGAATTTTTATTTATTTTTTTTTTCAGTCAAAGAAACCGTAGATGCATTTTGACCTTAGATGTCAACAATATTAATAAACATCTACTTTAAGTACTTACTATTTAGTGTTAGTTCTATTATTTTTTTTTTATAAATATATGAAAAAATGTGTACCTCTTACTTGATATTTTGAAAAGGAATGATGAAATCTCGAACGTACCTGAAACAAAAAAAAAACATTATGTATTAAAAACACAAGTATACATATTATACATAAAGTTTTAGATCATATTTTATTATTTTAATGAAACATGATATTATTGCAACAAATTAGTTCTATAAGATTTTTTATTCGCCAAAACCGAAAATGTTTGTAATAATGTATTAAAATAGTTATTTTTGTATTAAGTGAGCGAAGTTTGTGTTTTTAGTGTCTAGTCAAAAAAATCAATCAAGACACTAAAAACATTTCGCGCACAATATCTTTTCTACATCTAATTTGAATCATTAACTCAGGGAATTACACATTATTAGGTGTACCAAATTATTTTATAAGAAATTTAGGTTATTATATTTTCAAGCAAGCACTTCAGCTGAAATGAAGAATGCATTTTTAAGTGGCACACAACCACAAACGAACATTCGACTCGTTAGACAACAACATAAGAAAACCATTTATAGAAAATCAATTGAACAATATTTGCAATATGTTTTATCAGAATCCTTCACCGTCTGCGTTCACACTCGGTTGGCCGTGAGTAAGTCCAGTTGAGTGGGCGAGCTTGTGTACTCCGCATAGCGAAGTACTGGAGTACCACGAGCTTGATCGGATTGGGAAGTGGTGAGCAGTGCTGGCATGCTGTCAGGGATTAACTCCGTCTGTCCGTCTGCTCGCTGTAGCCTCCGACATCATGCCCGACTGCACCAACTTCGCAACTCGCGCATTCCGGAAATGCAGCGAGTTCAGTGACAGTAACTCGCCCGCCAAGTTTCAAACCAAGATGATGAGCAGGATTGTGCACAACTTGCCAGCTCACTACAGAATACACTTTCAACCGTTAAATTATAAGGAAAATTATTTTTAAAATGTTGTTAAAATTTTATTTCATTATAGTTCAATTTCCACTCATTAAAAATTATTTCTTCACTACTATACTCCGTTTTTAATCTATAAACAGCACTAGACGAAGTCACATTTACACCGAGCGTTAGTGAAATACTAGTAGTTCTGAAAAGAACTGATTATAATCGTGAAATATCACAAAAAGAGAAATGAAACAAAAACACGTGCAAATTTAACAAGTGATTTGACAACTACTGAGAGTTTGACGTTTCAATTACGTTTGAGAAGGTTAGCTTGAAATTTTGTTTGGTTAAATGCGGTTTCATGAAATGGCGCAGCAGCCAATCACAGGCTTTGATTTTCTCACTAGAATCTCTAGTTACTGTCTACAGTTTAAAAACAGAGTATAGCCTAGACACCCACTATTACTAAGCTTTATTTGACATGAGAAATTGATTTCAGTTCCGCTTACTTGGTAACCATGGTAACATAGGACAATACTAAATTACTATTAACCATGGACGATAATGATCACTTTTAAATTAAACTCAAACATCCAAATCCAAATACTGTTTGAATCATTTAACTCAAGAAAAGTGTAAAATTTTGATTCACAATTTAAATATGCCATCTAAATTAAATAAATAAATCAAATAAAACCAAATAAAAAATCGAAAGTGGAAACAAAAACAGCCTTCTTTATTTTTGTGTATATTAAAAAATAAGTACATGTACATGTTCATATTATCAATATATTTTTAAGAGTAATAGTAGTAAATTGGGATTGATATTCTAGTACTGAAAAGACCATTATTGACCAGCGCCTTATGTCCCTCGGTTGCTTCGCACCTCGGGACGCAACTAGAGCTACATCAATAATGTTAGTCTTCGCAACCTTGGTATATAATATACTATTATCACCCCTCCTACAGGTATTAAAAGTATTAGGGAAATTTTGATCTAATTACATTATGGCTACAATTAGAGTATTTCTGAGAAAGTGAGCATCCGTTTCTCAGATAATAAACATTATGGTGACTAGTTTTAACGCAGGATTATTTTGAACTAATTGCATTAGGGCAACAATTAGAGTACTTCATAATAACTGAGCACCCCTCTAAAAGGAACAGGTAGTACACATTACGGTGGCTAGTTTTTAGGATATGATATTTTGATCTAATTACATTAGAGCGTTTTTTTTTTTTAAATATTCTTCAACAAAAGAGAAATACCAAAAACACGAGATAGAGAAATAGAGATATATAAAAAAAATCTTAACACTTAATACTGACATACAGATTAGAGGCTTGGACTATAACAGAACAACAAAGAACGAAGTTGAAAGCAACTGGATTGCGATTTCTAAGAAAAATAGAAAACCATACAATAATGGACAAAATAAAAAATTAAACATACCGACAAACTTTAAAAGTTAAAGCAGCAGAAGAGAAAATCGAGAAAGGACAATTAAGTTTGGTCACCTGAAAAGAATGTCAGAGGACAGATTAACCAGAAAAGTGTACGAAGCAAGAACAATCAAGAAGAACTGGAAAAAGCGGCAGAGAAGACAGAAGTAAAATAGGAAAATATTACGAAAAACACCGAAGACAGGAAAAAGATGGAAAGAAATCTGGAGCAGACCAATAAAATAGAACTCAACCCCATCCGCCTCACACTCCAAATGGTAGAGAGGCATAACGATTATTTAAGTAAGTACATAAGGACAAAATAAAATAAAATAGTGAATAAGTACCCATCCTACAAATAGTAAACATTACGATGACTTGTTTTAACGAAGGGTAATTTTGTTCTAATTACAGTAGTGCTTGGAATCGAGTTTTTGAAGTTTTAATTTAGAATTTAAGTATTATTAAGGCAACCGACGAATCATATACTTAATATTTAATTGTAACTAAATATTCAAATTAAAATAGGGTACAACCCAGTGGCCCAAAACTGTTTTTTTTTTCTAATTTCAACAAAAGGGTTCTTTTTCTCATATGGATTTAAAAATCGGTTTGCTAGTTAGTTTTATATGTCATGAAACACATATAGGATACTTAAAGCTAGACCTCATAAATAAAGTCAATCTTTGATAAGATCAACTTGGTTTCCATGTTATGTGAGACATTATTTTTAAAATGTAAATATTTGAAGGAAGTAATGTTTGATCATAAATATGTGCGTACTTTGTCCTCTTTTTTTCGAGGCAAAAAATGTGTCGAAATGGAGATATACCTAAGTTACATAATGATATAATGTTTAATTTATTTTTGTACCAGTTTTTAAGGAATAAGTGTTTCGGTTCTTTGTATACAGCCCTGCTTTATTTATTTATTTAAATATTAGATTGCCAATTAAAATCTTATGGAAAAAATGAAATTAAATTTGCATTTAATATCCTTGCTACCAAACAACAAACAACTATCTGGTATAGCACGGCTTTACAAAGAATCCTTTGACTTTTGATCTGCAAGTCTTGTCGACGCTAATGATCACGTTGTTGCATTTTACGGGTTGTGTGAGAGATTATTTTTAAAATGCAAATATTTGATAAAATATACATTTCAAACCTGATGCTAAGTAAGTGCACGGTAGATTTTATTTTCTCAATTCCTAAACTATGTAAATGTTCAGTGTTTCTTATAAATGGATAAATCAATTTCCATAACCTAATTCTTATGATTTCTGTGCTAAATTATGTTCTCTTTTCTGTGACATTTATAAATCAGCTTTTACGAGTACATTTATGATCAACTCTTTTGCGTCTGTTCGATACGTACAATGGAAAGCGACTTATAAAGTATGGAAAAATCTTCGAAGGTTGAGTAAATGTCATCCCTTTCCCATCTCCCAAATTTTTTACAAACTGACCTGTTTTTGAATACTTTCTCACGAATTCAGAATGTCAGTTTTAAACAATAAATTGTGTTTAGTTATAGTTTAGTTAAAGTTTACGAATCGATCCCGGATGTAAGATTAATTGTTCCTTTGACCTAAATTGGATGTTTTTTATACAAAATTTACGAGTAAATTGTACGATTAACAAGTTTGATCATATTGCGGTCAGAGCATATTTCTTTGATTTATCGAAGTGCATCTGTTCAGTACAGGTGATGGAACGCGATTCTTACAAAATATGGTAAGTCTTATAGGGCTAAGTGAATGTCACGCCCTTTCCTGTTCCCAATATTTGTAAAAACTTATCTGTTTTTGTGCACTTTCTCCCGAATCCAAAATTACAGTTTTAGCCCATTTGTGAACTTTATTGCTTAACTAGACACGTGACAATTGTCAATTTCCGATGCAAAACCAAAGTCAATTTTTTTTGGAAAGTGATCAATGTTAAATTTTTTTATGTTTAATCCAACCGGTTTTTGCCTCTTATTTGATTGAATTTTACACTCTGTTTAAGGCCTGAAATATGTAGAAACAGGTAGGAGTAGAAATAGTAGTTATTTAAGCTACAAGGAATATAAGTAGGGGAAAGTAGCCTAATTTGGACCAATTTTATAAAATTCACTATATAAAGGCACGGAAGAAGTGTCAATAAAAATTAAGTAGTAGAAAAGAAACTCCCTAAGTGTACCTTCAAAATAAAACCATTTATTAAATTTTAAATACTATTTTTAATAGTAAAAAATAAATTCAAAAAAATCTTGTCATCGGTCCAATATAGGAAACCGGTTTCCTTATTTGGACCGCTAGCTTCCTAAATTGGACCATTATCTTTCTTAACGAAAATTACAACAATTGAACCTTTTAACTACAGCACTACCTCCAGCACACTGAGAATGAATCCAAGTGCGACATTTCATATATTGTATCATATTTTCTTCCTTGGTTTCTTCACGCAATGTACAAAACCATGAATTACCATTTTCTTTTTTATGTTTCGCATTTTGTCAGAGAGATGGGGAAAGGCAACAAATTTAAAGGGCTCATTGTTTAAAATCGGATAGTTTCGTCACATATTAGGGAGAGATAGGAGAAGTCAACAAATTTAAAGGTCTATACAATGCTCCAAGATCGTAGAACTGAATAGGGTAACATGAAAGGTACCAACATGTCGACGTGTCGCTTCTGTATGTACTATTCTGTGCCGTAATCACAATTTTTGTCGGTCCAATTTAGGCAACTGTTTTCGGTCCAACTTGGGCAACTTGAATATTTTATACTTAAAATTATACAAAAATGTCAAAGTAACATAATCTCACAAAATTGTAACAGGAAATTATAGTTAGATAAGTAAGCTTTGTGATGATATAAGAGGACTTGTAATTACTTACGTTTGGACGAACTAACGGCTTTCACTCTTAAATCAAAATAACAAATTTTCTTCGTAGTCAAACAAATAACCCTTCTCTTAATGTAACTATGAGACTTTTTTTCACAAACACGATTACATTAATCTGGTCTACCTCTACGTATAACAAGTAGTCTATCTAAGATCGAATAGATTTTATCAATCTTTGGATACCACAGCGGTCCAAATTAGGCTACGGTCCAAATTAGGCTACTCTCCCCTACATTATAACTTTCGTGAAGGTTTGAAGTTTGAATTGAGGTGAAGCCATTGGAACCGAAGTTAATGTTACCGTACGAGAATAGCTGTTTTGGTACTAACATTCTGATTCGCTTATTATATTTTTTGCGCCACCAGCAGCAATTAACTTCAAATTATGTTACAGTATTTGTAAAATGTGACAATTCACTTGACAGTTTGAATTTATTTATCTGTTTCTTTTTATAGTTAATATTACCTGTTGCTAGACGACGAAATTTATATGATATTCGTATGTTTTTCATAATTACCCTGCTTGAAGGACAGTTATTTTTATAACTTCCCGTAGTCAATGGTAACCGAGTAAAAGAAGTTATTAGGAACTGTAACAAGTATATATCAGAACATTATAGTTTGTGTTTAGATGTTAGCTATTGCACAGGTTGCACATAATTAAGGTCAATTATTTATTCTACTAATCTACTACTTTTTGCTAATCTATACTAATAATACTGTACAAATAGTGTATGGTAAGAGGTAGACCGGTATTATATGCCATTGTGACTTTTAAGTTAAAGCAATAAAATAACGTATGTTGCTATGGAAGTAAGTTAAATTTTTGTGAATGGTGGTGCGAAAATTTTTTATCCATGACTGATTTCCAAAGAAAAATTAATTCTCTCCATCATGCAAGGTCTAAAACTGAGGTCGGAATTAACATTATGAATAGAAACCCATATTGTTTCGTTGCATTTTACAGATTGTGTGCGCGATTATTTTAAAAATGTAAATATTTGAGGAAATATACATTTCAAGCCCGACGATAAATATGTGCACGGTTGATTTTATTTTCTCTTTCATTCCATCATCTTGAAATAAATAAGAAAGTCAAACGGGGCGCAAATATTGCATGACGCCAATCCGCCAGCTGAGCTGACTGGTGGCAGTTCGCGTGCGGAACAGCGCGGGCTTTTTCTAATTTCAGTGTTGGCGGAGGCCTGCGCTTTTTGCTGCAGCTGCACACGTGCTCGCACATACAAATTGAAACGTCATCTCGTTTTTACGCGTCGCGCAGCGCACTTGATTTCCTCGCTGATAAATGCGCACCTCGCGAGGAATGATTAATAACTGGCGTTTTCCTCTCGAGGAGCTCGCTAGTGTAAGTCTCTCCGTAATTACCTAACCTACCCTGCAAATAATGAACAGGCAAATGAATTGCTGAAAGATATGTACACGCTGTATTTACTCATGGCAAAATGATTGATGCTTGTATTTCTTTATGTGATACTACGAATTTGTTTTCCCTTTGTTCCACCGATTCCCAAGCGAAACTCTGATAAGATAAATTATCATAATTATTGTGATATATGATTTCTCTGGCTCTGTCATTATTTTTCATATAATGTTATTCTACGCGCATTAATTTCTCAAAAATTTTGGGCCAAATTTAGGAAAATAATGACAGCGTTCATATTTCCACGATTTTTTTAGTAAATCATATATCACTCACGGCTTGTTAATTTTCATCCAACAAATTTATAATATTACATTTAATCCGTAAAAAGTAATTTCTATGAGATTGAATTTCTTGACTAGATGGACATAAACGATATTATTTTATTACATCGACGTTTCGATCCTACCCGGGATCATCCTCAAGATCTATATATTATATATTCATTTAATTAAAAATGTGCAAAAATTATTACATTTTACTTACGTGTAAACAGTTAATTGTTTCTTAATACTCTTTGTCATTAATTGTAATATAAAACGTAGTTACGATCGTTAAATAAATATTTTGCTGAGAGAATAATATTTGGTTAGCACACAAGAGAACTTTATGGATAAGTAGCCAATGTCACCGCGAATCTTTTATAATTAAGTTCATTACTCTTACAAAGTTTGCCATCAATTTTGGCATTTGTTTCATTTGTTTAAATTTAGTTTCAAAATTTTTATTATTTCCTTTATTTTATTTTATCTTGTATTAAGTATTATATTATAAATAAATTGTAAATAACATGAGTCCCATTATGTCCTTTTTATGTTGTATAGCGAGGCATTTTGCATCCACTTGTGGACAGTGTAAATTAAATAAATGTTGATATAACCAACTTACTATTGAGTGTTATAGTAAGTGATTAATTTTTAAAGTTTTAAGTGGAAATGCAGATTTCTATATTTCAACAAACAAAAAATTATAAAACACAAATTTAGGTAAATCGTAAAACGAAATGAGCAAAATTTCCTTCAATAGAATATTGTTTTAAAATTATAACACCCTTTAAATTTTAGCTCCTAGATTTCAGGAACGCGTTTCGTCCTTTAAAAAAAATACTGGAATTCTGTTTCCAACTATTCCGAATTTATTACACATTGGTCACTTGACTAATTTATCTGAATATTATTATTTTTCATGCAAACTACTTGGTTTTACTATTAATGCTGCTTTCATAATCATTTATTACAAATTTAAGAAATTTATGATTCCTTATTTTTCAGTAGATAGCTCTTTAAAAGTTTCTGGAACAAAAGTGTCAATTCCAATATTTTTATTGTTTATTTATAAAATATTATTGGTATGAAACATAAAAGTTGTTTCCCACAAACAAGTGTCTGATCAATACATTATTGTGCTACAATAAAAAAATCAAAAATTCAACGTGTATTGTTAAACTTTTCAATCTTGCCTTTCGTATTTCAAGAATATCGAATTTCAAATAAAATAGTACGTCGTAATCGTCTCTGCTCACTGTGTACGCTCGGCTTTCGATATAAATCTTCATAGGAAACTTTAGTCGAAATTCGAGATTCTACTGCAAAGTCGTCGATGCCACTGCATATCTTCAAATCGTTTAAGTCTAGCTGCCTAGTTTGTTTGCACGATATTGCTTTTTATTCTGCGTATATCACAGTGTTAGAATACGTCTAAATTCACTTTGACATAGTACAAATTAAAAAAATAGTAAAAGGACAACTATTATTGTCTTTCTATTTAAGGTAATATATTAATCATCAATGTATATAAAACAATTCAAAACGTAATGTAAGGTACTTATTGTTCAAGAAACTGAAGAATATTTGAAGTACATATATTATGTTCTAGAAACGAATTCGATCCTTGTTTGGAAATTCTTATTACTTATTCTCATTCCCAATTTCAATAACAAAATACAGATTTAATCAGATAAATACATTATTTGATTAGTTCATACTAGTATACCTAACATTTTTATTCAAATTTGGATGAAAAGATTATTGTACGCTTTACGCATTCATTGGTCAAACAAAACTATAATTTATGTTCTGCTTGTTATACTAGCGTGTTTATAACAACCCGAGTTCAGTCATACGTTATTTCGTGTGATCGTCAATCATTTTTTATGGACAGCGGTAACACATTCATACATATAGTGGGTGAATTTTTGCTCTATTAGTTCATTTTCTGTACGGCACTTATATTTCAGTTTTATTTTACTAAAATGTTAGCAGCCGACGACGAAATTATATTAGTATGAATAAATACACCAAGTTTTTTCTTAAAAATTATTACATTAGTTATTTCTTTTCGAGTTGCTAACTGCTGATAATAAAATATTTGTTTAATTTGTTGTTCAAATGGCAAAGATCCAATATTTGCTATTACTCCCTTTAACAGAAACATTTTCCAAGAAGCTTTCATTATATTACAAACATGAATATACAGTTGCATAGAACAAGAGTTATATTCATTATTAGCTCGAAGCTTTTGAGGGATTAAAGCTACAGGAGGGACAGACAGTTTTTTCGAGACTGGTTCGTCATGGATTCTATATGAGGGGAGGAAATGTAACTGTATGTATTCAGTATCATTATCCCAACTTCATTGGATACCATTAAATTCATCTCAAAATTAAAAATCGTATTATAATGCCTAAAATTATCGAAACATACAGTTCTCGTGAAGTTCATATTTTTTACTTTTAAATCCCTAACATTAGATCAAAAATTATCCTTAATTATAAAAGCGATAATAATATCAGGAAAATATTGAAACATCCAGTTGTACAATTCTATATAATGGTTATTCTTACAAAACGTTGTAACATGCAAAATTATTTTTCATTACATTGTGGTTTAATAAGTACAAGTGAGCTGAGACGTGATACAATTAGTCAAATGATTACTAAATAATTTAGTAGCCCAGCTACATCCACATCATTGCTAATTTATTACGTTGTTCTGCTACCGTATTTTATGTGTTTCGATAGACGTCCTCTGCAATCAGAATAAGTTCGGCGTACATAATGTTATCCTTGATACGAGCTGTAAAAATTGCGCTCACAAGAAGGTACCTGGAGTAATTTATAAATGAAAATTTGCTTTTAAGGAACAATTAGTACTCGTCAACACCTGAACTACACAGGAATTTGGGATAAAAGTCGGAATAAACAATTTAAAAGATAATTATTTAAAATCTACATATTTAAGAAACAACTGAACTTATGGTTGTAACGAGAAGAATGTTTTATTTGTTTTCCGTGTTTGCTGCTTGCAGGCGATCATGATGAAAAAATATGAAACTGAAACTAGGGTGAAAAAAATACCCGAAAATTTATTGCCCCAAAACTACAATGAAAAGTGAATAGATAAGTTTGTGAATTAAAACAGTAAAGAAAACGTAATTCCTTTGATTAATTTTTTTTTTCTGTTTCATGCAGCACACCCACAAATAGGTAGCACGAGTCCCCACTGAAAGATACCTCAGTCCTTTCTTTCTTTTTGTTCAATAGCTTCATCATCACTTGTCACAACATTCGTAGAATGACCTGCGTTACAAATACTTAAAGTGTTGTATTGAAGTTGTGTCGATTGTAAGTGTACAGCCTCTGAAAGAGACCTACAGGTTATAGTGAATTCTGAACCACGGGGACACACTAGAATTTTATTTGCTAAACAGTTGGCGATGTTGGAGTTTAATCTTCATATTTCACATTCCTCTACGTTTGAGTTATAGTCATTATTTGTATTGCAGAGTTGTTTTTAAATCTTGTTGTAAAATGGAACCTAAGTTTGTATTTAGGCAGTAAGAATATTTTCAATTGAAGCGCGCTTAAAAAGTGTCTGTTTATGTAATACGGTTAATCTGTCACAGTGAAGCATTATCTTTTCATTTAATAAAACAACTTCCCTTAATCCCGAAAACAAGCACAAAAACATCATAAATCCTCTTTTTCTTGCTCCCTTGTAAGTCTAGAAAACATCTGAATCATTTCTCCTTTGCAAGTATGATTCCATCAGATAAATGCATCACATCTACATCGTATTGGCCATGATTCAGAGCCACCCTCGATGTCTGCGTGGGTGCTAATCCCTCGTGTAGAGGGCGCTGTAACTGATGACGCATGGGGCTCGTACAAGCCAACTGCGATACAGGGGGAGAATTCGATCATGTAATGGAGCCGTATGGAAGGAATTCGCGATACTTGCCACCGTTATTAATAAGTTAAGGGGAGCCAGACCATGTAATTTACAAGGGAAGATTGACTCCATGACAATTTGTTTCATTAGGATAGCTTTATATTTCCTTAATAAGACAAATTGCCAAAAGAGATTCTTCAATTGGAAAAACTAAAAATTGCTACAACTGAAACATGAAATAGTCACAAGAGATTTGACCATTACAACGCATTTGAACTCTTTATTCTTAACTATAGACAATACTTATTAATAAAACAAAAAAAAGTAACGAGATATGAGTACTCCAATAATCAGCAAAATTTATAAGTGATCCCAGTGTAACGGGTGACTCACTGGTTAGCCAATTGAACGAAGTCTTAATTGTAGGGTTCAAATCTTAACTTGGTACTTTAGCGTACAATACAGAGAACATACTCCACTATGTCCAATCAAATCAGGAGTACCTCAAGGATGTGATCTTGGACCTATTATCTACCTCATCTTCAGGTTGACAACCTATATCACGAAAATACAAGTAAAACTTGCTACGAAACAAGTACCGTAAATATTATGACAATTTGCGACGACACCCTGGGTACGGGGACGTTACTAGGTTTTCTTGTTGGAAGTTGTTCCGTCTTTCTCTCAACGGTTTTCCTTGAGCGCCATCAGCAGCGGTATCTGAAAGACAAACGGGATGCTCTAGGTCGGGGGTTAGCACTAAAATTTAGAGTTACTAAAACAGATCTTTATTTAGATCCTAGTGTTCCAACTTCGTTGACCCTTGAAAGTCGCGATCAGAATCTAACGATGTCAACGGGAGAGTACAGCCAAACAGGATGCCAGCTTGAGACTATACTAAAGGAGCGGTCTAAGTCAGGAAGACGAATACGGCCAAACTAAGTGCCAGTTTCAGGGGGTATCGTCGGGACGGTCTACGGTCAGTCAGGAAGGCAAATATCACTAAACTGGACACCAGCTTAAAGTTTTACTTGTCGGGTTTAGCGGTCAGAATGGTAATATGGTCTTACCTACGAAATGTCGATCTTTGGAACGGTGTGTCTCGGAAACAATTCGCACTCGGTCGCTAGAGAGCTTAGTTCAAGTTGCTAACATATTTATTTATTTATTTATTTGGGAAGCCAATAGATAAATCTAGTAATGGGTTTTCACTAGTTGTACTTACGGTTTTATTAAATTGTTTTAAGCAGATGTGCGTAATAAACAAATTAAAAAAATCATTACGAAAAATTAGTATAATAAAATAAACAACTTCCTTACTCAATTCTTGGAAAATGAAATATAACCTTTACACATGTCGAATATATAAGTGCCTATCCTTTTTGTATAATTTAGTATTGCGTGTTCCGTAGATCACTTAAAGTTGCATGCTTTCGAAAAAGCAATTTTTATGTGAATCCATAAAATGACAATTTATATAGACAGATTCTTATCTCAGACATAAAAAAGCTCTAGATAGCCAATCAGTGTAGTTTTTGATAACATCAAAATGAACGCACATTACTAAATTCATATTTTTACTATATTAAATTTTTATGAAACATACAAAAATAATTTGCACATCTAGAAAAAAAATTGACAGTAATTGCATTGTCGTTTTATTTGAAAAATTTAATAAACTGTTGCAGTTTTTAATATTACGCGAGAAGTTTGCTAGTTTTTATACTTACACAATTAAAACGTGACGTGGAATATTAACACAAATTTTATCATATATAACCAAGAAATTTATTTTTGATGCTTTCAATTTTAATATGACTAGCGTGACATGTATATTAATAATATATTATTTTCATAGAAAATAAGGTATATTTTTTTGACATCTAATTATTATCATATTTACCAGTATCATATTGTATATATTGTAGGATTTTATATTCGCATACCAAAATTTTGATAAAAAATTTGAAAATTAATAAATATTTAGACTGAATCATGTGGGTTACCAGAGATATGAATTTTTAATTTTTGTATTTGTATTAAGACTTAGATACTATTTCCTAACCTGTTAGATTAATTATTGGTTAAACAAAAATATTACATTATTTGAAACTATAAATTTGAGTAAACTAGAAAAACACTTCTACTTATATATTTTTACGAATGAGAAATATAGAAAATTCATTTTTGATCCTGACTTGTAAACCATAATTAAATAATGGGAAGTATACTGTGTTCATTGCTTCCTAAAAAAAAAGGAAAACAACGTTTTTTTATAAAAAAAAATAATTAAAAAAAGGTTTTAAAAATTTTATATATGGCAATTAAACTGTTACTAAATATTTAATTCCGTGAGGTGCATTAGTTATTTGGCTTTTCTCCATGAATAAAAAAATTACTTAGAATCAATTTATTTGCTACTCTTTTTATTTAATTCCAGTTGTAGAATGTTAGCTGAAAAGATAAACAAGTACAGTTTAGAGAATTTTAGATAATCATCAACCCAACCGAAACCAGTAAACAATTAGGAATGTCTCCATTGACCTACCCAAACAAAATTAACCTTTCCGTGATCCATCTCTCTCCAACTCGCTGCGTCCCTCGTCATAGTCCCCATTCCTTGGGGTATCGAAGGCAGAGCGAAACATTTCGATGTGCGGAGACAATGAAATGAAACAAACGCCGAACGCGAGCCCCAGCCGATCGGCGCCCGAGCTGGCATGAAGTGAGCGGTGCTCGGTGCAGCAGCAGAGTGAAGTTTGCAGCGGAAGTTCAGCGTGGAGCATGCAACTATGTTCAGAACAGTTCAGCAGTTTCCTGGTCCGTGTTCTCTGCTTATTGGCACGAATTCAAATGAGAGCTGGACTGGCTATAAGTACGTTTGGAGAATCGAGAGTTCCTGTTCGACTAACTCTAGCTATGGAGATTATCTTGTTGCAAGATAATTCTAATTGACGACTGTTTGTATTCCAGGATAACCAACCTCATTTAATACCCTATTTAATTTTTCAAACCTAACTTCTCGCATAAGTATCATATAATATTCTGCTAACTGTTAATAGCGTCCTGAATCTGCACTACCATTTTTATACTTATTTATTATTTATTTATAAGGAATTCAAATCACAGATTCGCCAATCTTTATTCAAATAAACCGCTGTGTCCGAGTTGACTAAGTCTAAGTCTAGATTAAAAATCTTGTCTAGATATCAAGATTCTTTATTATCCTGGGTATACGCTTTAAACAGGACAGATAATTCTTCGTCAGCGTTCTTTTTCTATTTTACAATTACTGTTTCATATTTATTTCGAAAAATTTAAATTTTGAATTAATCTAGAGTCTTAAAAATTATTTAGAATTAGAATGTCTTGACTTGTCTTCAAATTTCAAGATAAGGTTTTTGCCAGTCTTCTATCTTGTAAATCTAGAGAAGACAAGAGTCTAGAAAGTCTAGATCTAGACGGCAACACTAAACTTTACTCCTTAATAAATTAGGTGTACATCTAATAAAAACAATCTTTTTACAATATTATAATTTTTTCCGATTCCCCAATTAGTCGATAAGTAACTTTCAAAATCACTTACCGATCAATAATTTGCAGATATAATTTACTGTCTTGGAAACCCAATTAGTAAATATTAAAAATATCCACAGGTGCAATAAAAATATTTGATAATGTTTTAAAAATGTGTCACAATATTTGGAAAAATAAGAAATATCTACATTTATTTTATTTAATATTATGTTAGGTTTAGTAAAATGAAATATAAAGTAAAATATCCATATAAATTTTTATGTAAAAAATATAAACAACAAATTAAATTTAGGATGACAAATATTATTGGATTGAAGCTCAAACTGTAATAAAAACTCACAGAAAAGCAAATTATAAAAAGACCAGTATCAAATAAAAAATCTGTTATTAAATAAAACTATTTTAATGGCAGTTTTACTCGCAAAATGTAAACAGATTGGAAAATATATTTGCACTTCGAGTAATAATAAAAAATATAAAAATGAAATTGCTGTTTCTATTGCAACCGTAATTCTATTTTTTTTTAATTTTTGCTTTTTCCAGTTTTAATTGCATAATCCAATATTTATAACATGAAAATATATAATAAAAACAATCCTAACAACAAAGTGCCAGTTCCTTTCAATTATGGACTCCAAATGATTTTAATTATGGTAGTCGAATGTAGTTCAGCTAATCTTTAATTAAATATTGTGTATAAGATTTTGCGGGTTGCTACTAATTTTTCCTTGATTTATGTTTGTGGGTTATGAATAAGGTAATTTTAGTAAAAAAGCGGAGATGATGAAACAAAGAAGCATAATTAAGATTTTTTGCTTTCAGCTTTGAAACGGCTTGGATTAAAAGCTTCTAATGGATTAAAAATTATTTTTTGCTCTGCAGAAAAATATTTTTACGTGCTGCTGTTGTTCTAGTGATTGTAAGATTTTACAGAATATATAGAGCAGGAGTAGTAAACACTTAAACATAATCAGAACCTTACGATAATAAGGATAACCGTTCTTTCAAAGATGTTTAAAAAAAATTTTAGGTTTTTATTTCATAAATGAGCAAATAAAAGAGTGCAATGAAATTAATTAGTTTAATATATAAAATAATAATTAATAAAGCCACAAATTAAAATTAAATGCTTATTAATAGCTAATTTTTTCGAGGGTTAAAACGTTTGTAAGCTGTTTTAAATAAAGAATGTAGAAGTACAGGTTGTAGTAGGAAATAGACAAGAATTTTATTTTCGCATTCCCGTAAAACTTTGCCGAGGATAGAACTTCAAGATGCATTCCAGCTTTAAGTAAAAAAAGTAATATGAAATATTATTGGTAAAATATTTCAGTGGAAAGATAAATATTTCTTTGGCTCTCTACTCTAAAAAAGCAGAACAGGAAAAAAGTCTAAACTGTAGTGCATGAAACAGAAATATATCTCGTGCTTCTCCTGTTCTTAAGAGCGAATTGAATTCAAATCGGGAGACCCTAAAGTTCTCCAAGTACCATCAATATTCTATGAAACGCACCGGTGCAGAGATTCAGCCAAGGAAAAGGGAAAAACGAAAAAGAGTGCGGAGTAAGAAAAACAAGTAAAAAGGGAACCAATACAAAAGAAAATATGGAATTCGAAACAAAAAATGAACAGCGAAAACAAACGATACTTGCGAACACAAATGCCTACGCTTCCGGTGACCATTGTTTCCGGTAATGCTCCTCCGGAGCGGCACCGGTAACGGTAGCGGTAATCCAGCGTGATCCGGTCGGAATCATATGATGATTCATTACATTCGGATCGGCCGTCAAACTGAATTAGTCCGCAGCCCAACTCCACCGCGACTATCGGCAAAATAATAAATTAAGGACCCGCAGGGCATTTGCATTTTTATGTGGGAGGACGGACAGTCATTACAACGGGCGACGGCTACTTCACTGGAAATTGATAATGACTAGGCCATTCAATCGAATCGAATGAGTTCACCAGTACATTCCGCAACAAAAACCTACCCTGTTAAACTCCATATTTTAACAAAAAAAAAGTTAAATAAAAACTGTTGCTTTATAATAATTATATCTGGAAAAATAATATAGAATTAAAATTTACTAATGATCTTTCAGCTGCTTATTAAAATACCAAGTGAAATTTTCTATTTTTGATTTGTTGTAATACAATAAATTGACTATGGTTATGAATTTATTAATATAGGTAATACAGGAAATTCCACGATTTATTTTAAAAATACATTGATAAGAAATTGTTTCAATTTTTATATCTGGCGAAGGCGATACACTTGTATCCTTTACTAACTTATGTGTTTTTTTGTAATATTTAATACCTACCTATCAATTGAACTGCAATGAAATTAAATTGAACCAGAAACTGGATTTGAACTGTTTTTATTTCTAAAACTGCCAACTAAACAATAAATCGAACTGAAGAAAAACTCAACCAGAACAGTTATTTCTTGTGATTTGAAATCTTGCTTATAAATTTGTTCGTAATTTGATAGTAGGCACACATAAAATAAATTACTTGAACGTGAAACTTAGTATAGTTCTCTTCAAGTTCATATCTTGGACTTTTAAATCCCTAACATTAGATTAAATGTACTCAAGTATTCTTCAAGTATATAATTGCATACTTTTATCGAGCATAAAGCACTTTTATGGTATTAACATAACTACGATAGCTATGAGTATCATAATCGTCGCAGATGATAATTGAATTCCGAACTTTGAGAGCGATTTTTTTAAGACATCTAAGGCCTGATATGATTCATAACATTCTTGGATTATTCAATAGTTTACCGGTTATCGTTGTTAATAAATATTATTTTATAAAATTCACTTATGAGTAACGATTTTTTGATCAAGTCTATGTGTTGATTTGGTATTACAATTCTGTTATTCGGACAATTCTTCACGGTAAATACGAATTACCACATTGACTTGTCAAATTACATGGTATAAAATTATGACTTTTTACCCTGCTTACTTTTGTCATGTAAACAAAAGCTTAATAACTTGAAACCGGTAACAAATACTTATTAGAATGGATTGTTAGAATAATTATTAATGAAATGTTAACTGGATGTTTCAACTATTTTCCTTTATAATTCATTTGCATTTGTGGTTAACGGTATTATTGACCTACATAATTATAACGAGAACTATTCTTGAAAATGGTTCGAGTTCAATAAATTAGAATAATTTAACAAAATTTTTATTTATTTAAAAGGACATCGAAACAACTCCTGTCGTTGTGTCCGACATTATCATCCATTCGACCTTCCTGCACTTTTTCCCTGAAGCTTATAGTAAACCGCTTGCCTCGCATGGTTTTTTTTTCTTTTCTAAAACTTGCACGAGATGGATACTCGCTTTAAGACTGGATGTCAGTAGGTGTTTACGTCCTTTGAGTCGGCAAACACCTGCTTTACAGCTACTGGCGTTTGTAGTGCAACACGGCTAGACTTCATTGTGGATTCACTTTTTGACACTAAAGCTTGCTGTTTTACCTTTGACCTACAAATTACGATCTTTCACATCACGTTCAATGAACATTTAAGATAAAAAAAATTCAAAGTCATGATTTCTTTCCATCTGTGTGCATATAAAGTTTTAGGATTTATTAAAGTATATTTCGCTACTAGTTCTTTTAAACTTTCTGAATTAGAGTATTTACGTTTTTAAGTTTATACGCACGAAATATTTCAGAAATAATCACTAAAGATGTTCCCTTAATAAATATAAATTTTTATATTTGGAGAAAGAAAAGAGATAATTGAATTCTGAAAATTCAGTCAGCGCATCGATATTTCCTTGAATCTATTTATTTGCTATTTTCTTCAAATGTAGATATTTAAAAAACTAATTTACTACTTGACGTTCAATTTGTATATTATCAATGTAAATTTGTCAGTTGTTGAAAGTGTTGATAGTTTTATAGTAATATTTAGGGTGATATTACAGGTTTCTATTGTACAAGTTATTTCTTATTCGCTGATTCTATACATAGTTTCTATGGATACTTATTTATTTTACTTTTATTCCGGCGACGTATATATAATTTTCCTCATCCAATTGAATTGTAAAACCTTGGAGATTGTATCTCTACCCATTTTTAGAATATATTTAAAAAATCACATTTATAAGTTCAACTTATCTCAGAAACGAAAATTGAATTCAATTCAGACTGAAAGTTGCTATCAATGCATCGAAATTTATTATAGTTAAACTTATTTCTAAAGATCAAAGTTTTCGAGCTAGAAATTATAATTTTTGGAATTATTTGGGCGTGTGATATCAATTATATAATAAAAACTTTTAATTGAGAAGAAAAAAAATCCTTCATGACAAATTCAAATAAGGTATTGGTTTTTAAGTTTTCTTATTTTATTAATTTATTAAAAAAAAATCACTATACTTACATACCTCTCAACGATTTTTTGGATATCATGAATTCTGTACATACCTGCAACAAAACAAAAAATAGTTAATATTTTATTATCAAACAACGATACAAATATAAAATTTATAGCAATAAAACAACTACTATTAAATATAGATTATTAAGCACCAAATATATATTGTATATTTTCGGTTTATTTAATATAATTTGCTAGGCACTTCGTTTCATTGACTTCCTTGTAGATATGTTCCCATTTGGCAGCAGGTAATTGTTTCATTCCTCGGTAGTTTGCGACGGGAGAAATGATTACGACAAAAACGAAATGAATTTTAGTTATTTAGCTGTAACACTTATGTCCGTTGCGCAAAAAGTCTAGTAATTTGGGATAAAAAATGTAGCGGTACGTGACTTGTCTTCCGCTGATGGTTGTCCGAGTACAATTTGTCCGCCAGGTAGCCGCTAGATGGCTACTCGCGACTCGAGTGCCCGTCAAGTGTTGTTGATGTCATAATAACTTTCAGAAGCCACAGAGACGCGCGGCAATTACCAACTTTTAGGGAGTGCCGCATCACACTGTAATGAGGGTTATTTTGTTTGAGGTTTCTTCTACACTTGTTTGCTGAGTTTTAGTTTCGTGACAAATTTTGAGTGCTGTCTTATGTTTCTTCCTGTTGTGAAGAATAGCCTTGCTCTTGCAGGATGTTTCACAAGTAATAGGATCTGTTACATTGGATATAAAAACCGAGATTACTAAATACACAAGGATATTTTTTAAACAACTTTCAAACATCATTTAAAACTTTTATTACACTCTTATTCTACAATTAGTTGAAACCTATTTTTTTTAGTTCGCGAATGAATATAGAGATTTCTTAAACATTGTTTCCTTTTGAGAGGAATAAACCAAAATATAATACCTAAGTAAAATGAGTATCTAAATGACTACATAAATATTAATAGTGTTTTGGGCATGCGATGAGAGATTTGTTCCCACGACCGCAGCGAGTGGTACAACACGTTAAGTATCTAATACACTCATTTCGCAATGTATTAGATACAATTTTTTAATAATTTCATTTCATAATTGCAAACTACTAGTATTTCATGTGACATGACATTAAATAAATTTTCAAAATAATTTAAAGTGTTTAAAATGAAAAGACAAAAATATAGATAAACTAAGTGTAACAAATATTTCCTTAAAATTTACTATATTTTTCAAGATTTATGGTTTTAAAATTTACCTGTAATGGCGGAATGCATTTCATACACAATTATCAAAATTTGATATGATATATATTTTTAATTAATCTATTTATGACTGGTAACTAAATAAAACTAGGCATGAAATCTTCACGTACTTCATTGTAATAGGAACCTTTATACCACAATTTACTTTTACAATTATGTTACAATTTAAAAATGAGGCACATTTTTCATTTCATTAGGAACATAAAACCTTGGTAACTTAAAATACATTAGCACTGTGGGCCACCAACGAATTTAATCTTGAATTAAATTTATTTGCGCAGTAATTTACTATAGAATTAATTATTTTCCTTAATTTGTTTTTTAAATACTTAAACCATTTGAATTCAGAACATCAAATAATAGTGTATCATTCATTTTTAATGTTAGTTTCAACTTTTAGTAAAATGCATCATGAAACTATGAAAAACTTTTGAGAAATGAACGGTATTTATTTGATTACCATGTATTAGGAAGCAAACAAAATAAAAACCAATTTTTAAAAAGATTGATTAAAAATAAAAAGGAGAACTAAGAGAATAATGGAATTTATTCACAATGGGATGAGCACAATTTTGGGATAAATTTCCTTCACATAATCCGCCGCAATGCACTAATTTCATCAAAAACAATATAAAAATAAAAGGAAATAAAACTGTAAAACCGGAAGTGCCTCCCAACAAAACCCTTTTTGTTGTTCCGCTTTTGTAGCGCTCTCCGCGTGATGTAGGTGCATCGGACGGAAGCTGGGACGACTGTTAATTATAGGGCTTGTTTCACACTAGCCCTGCCGCCGGAGCCCTTACAGCGCAAATGTTTATGGAACACCGCTCCGTTCACAAATAAAACGCTGAATAATTGGTCCCTTTGTTGCGAGGCCATAGGCCTTTTTATTTATTATTTCGCCGCTGTAATTGTCTTCTCAAAAAGATTTTTTTAATGGACTTGGAAATGGATGTAAAACAGAAAAATTTGCTTGTATTTAAATTTGAAATATTACCCAGAAGAATTACCTGATGACAGCTCGTTTTCATTAGGACACATTACGGGTTGAAGTGAAGTGTCAGAACATAACAAAAGAAAATTAAAGTTACTGACTAATGTTTCTGAAATTATAAAATGGGATTTGGGTTTGATTTTATTCCCAACGACAATTTCATTCTAAATTTAAGTTTCTAACAAAATGATATCTTAGACCAAAAAACGTTAGTGTGAAAAATTATGTAATCATTTCATTAAATTAATGAAACTATATATTTATGATTTTTACTCCAATGGCACTATTGATCAACGAAAAAAAAATAGTTTTAAGAATATTTAACTGATAGATATTCAGAAAAAAAAACCAAATATGCAAGATTTATGTTCATTTGCACCAAGAAGGCTTAAATTTTAAGCAACGCTTAAACAAAAAAATTCTAATAGAAATTTTGACAGCAATATTGAATATTTTATATGACGTTTTATATTTCGAGAAGATATTATCTATTTAAGGGAAACCTTAACCTAAAACTTTAATTGAAATTTGAATGGTAGTTTGTTATATGTATGTATTAAAAAAGATTACAAAAAATTCAACGAGTACTCAACAAAAAGAGTTGAATTAAGTAATAAAAAGTTAATAATAGTTATTCACGGTACAAGTGTGTTACATTATAAATAAGTCACGTGAGAAATGTTTACCTTACGAAGCCGATAGAATATTTTTCTCAAGTGACTTAAGTATTTAACACACATGTGCCATGTAACACTGTATTCATCATCTTTTAATAATTGATGTAAAATTTATAAAAGTTTTTTAACAGTTAACATTCCAAAATGAATGAATTTCTAACCCACTAGTGACTTTTGAGTTATGACCTACTTTATTTATCTAAAAACACAATAGTTATAGTGTAATAATTACACGATGTAGTATAAATAAAATAAGTAAAAATGCAATTCATACAATGTAAAGAAAAACGCTCGTAAATAACTGTAATTTGCTTTTGTACTTTGGAATGGTATTCGTATTCGGTATTCCACAATCAAACCTAGAGACATAATACAATTTAATCTCCATACTTCGAAGTATGAAAAGAAATACAGGAAAAATGTCATTGCAAATGTACAATAAGTTTATAGTGCACTTCAGAGTAAAACAAACAGGTCAACGTCTACGTTCGAATCGCTTTGAGAATTATATCGAACCTTTGTACAATTTAAATATAATTTCCAAACCGATCCTTTATTGTCCACAGCGCCGTGTGTCGCAAAAACGAATTCTAGCGTTTATAAAATTTATATAAAGTGGCCGTCGTGTCCATCCCTCAGGACCGGACCACAAGTCCCTTTATCCCTTTCAGAAGGGAGAGCTTTACTTGCAAAGTCCTTTGTGAACGAAAAGTAATTGATCGAAATGCACCTCTCGTCCTGTTGCCTGCAGATAAAAATAAAACTTTTCAAACAACTTCAATCCTTTCTTATCAAAATGTTATCTTTTAATTGATAAATGTCGAACGGAATTAAATGTCACCGTCAAGGTCATCATCACGTAATTTGTTTTTTCTTCAAACGTCATAAAAGTGACATCTTCTGTGACGTGATTGACAAGTATGAAGTTTAATAGCCGCCGTTTAATTTCTTCGCCGCCGTATGTAAAATCTGCCAATAAGAAGTAATTTGTACAATAGAAATCTGTAATATCGACCTAAATGTCACTATACAACTAGATAACCTAAGAATAAAGTTACTAAATATTATGAATAACTGATAGGTAACCTACACATTAAACGTCAAATAGTAATTAATTTTTAAAATTTCTACGTTTGAAGAAAAAATAGAATGTGTTTATCCAGAGTAAAAGTGTCTTGTGTGCCTCGCATGCAATTGTCTGACTCGCTTCGCTAGTCGTGCAAACTTCCATACTCGCCACACAAAGTAACACTTTTACTCTTAATAACACAATATACTATTATCACACCATCACAGAAATTCTACTCTCAACAACATATTAGTAATTGATAATATACCATCATTGCATCAATCAGTCGAAGAACATATGGCATATGAAATCAAGATTAGAATTCTATTCCTTAATAAATGTTACCTGTATTTTGGTGCGCTAAGTTTCGATAAAGGACTTATTTTATTTGATGAAACACTAGCGAAGGCCACAATTACCCGTATTAAAGTAGTAAGTAAAAAAATTGACTCCCGATATTATTTTGATGTGAAAAATTAAAGAATGCAGCAAAACATAAATAGTGCAATAATTGAGAGATATATGAAATCTGCTCCACAACACGAAATTAGTAGTTAGAGTTAATAGTTATGATTATTGCAGAAAGTTCGTGATAAGCATTTACACTGAAACGTTCACAATTATGAAATCAGTGTTGCAGCTACACTACGCTGTTAACATAAGGATATATGAACTCCATATAATGTGATATTAAAGACCACAACTATTTAAAATCCAGAAGTTTCAACATATGACAAATAAATAACAAAAGTAAATAACGAAAATGAGCCAAATTTTGCCACGTTAAGATTTTTATTGAAATTATGTCTATTGCTCTGTAACTTCCCTACATTAATAAGTAAAATATAAATATCGCAATATAGGAGCCATAGCACTCACGTTTTTGTTTAATTTTCTACCTCTTGTATGAATGTGACTTAGAATTTCTAAGTTTGTTAAACTAAAAGAGAGAATGATTGAAGATGGTGGAACGTGAAACGTTAGTATGTTTATCCAAAATATACTCAAATATAAAAGAATTAGGTAAATTACATAGAGCTCATGTATCACAGGTTTTCCTAAGATTAATATAAGGTCTATAAAATTTCACGCACATAATGTTGGGGGTGACAGAAATTTTATATTATCTATTTGGAGTGCCTTCACATCAAAAAGTTTAAGAACCACTATTCGAAATAATAAATTACAGTTTTAAATATTAAAATCTGCTATTCTATTAGTAACTTAAAAACTTTAAAATAAAATTATAGTCACGACCCCGTGACTCTGAATAATATAGATTTTTGTTGTAAAGTAAGAGTAATTTTAGGTAGTGTTATTCAGAGAGTTGGCGTAGGAACATGCATTAACGTCAGCGGATGATTATAATTGAATGTAATGTTCTTAGGGCACAAGGAACCACACAATTTCCTGTGCATTTCTCTCGTGAGTTTGTAAGTTGTAAGCCTGGTCGGTACGTGAGATTCCTGCGAGTTCATGAATCCTGGCGGGCGTCATTAAGTCGGGATTTCTGCCATATTGCCGGCAGTTTAAGGGTGATAAGTTGAAAGAATCCATTATTCGGACAGCGCAGTTCAAATAATCTCATTTCGCGTGAAATATTCGCCGCTTCGTCCTCCTCTTCCCGCCGCGCTGCACATATCGCGTATGAAACACTTGCCGTCCCGACGCCGCGTTGCGACGCCTGACACTCGCATCGACAATATTTGAATGAAATATTTAAGTAGGGCGAGATAGCGGGCCTTTCTCTCTTGAAAAATGTTCGGATTATGTCAAGAGAGTTTATTATAAAAGAAAATTTGACGTTTGAAACGGTATTCGCATTTTCGTGGATTCCGTAATGCCTCAGTCTGGTTTAACTCATTCTTTACCTAAATCACGTAGGGGAAAACAAATCGCAATGTACTTTATTTGTTTACTTCGTAATGGAAATTATTCCCTAAATCCGTCTTAATCAAAACATATCTTCCTTACTAACTAAATAATTATTCTCTTTTTCTTTTTATATCATTTCAGCTATTTACACATTCAGAGTAAATAAAAAAAAATCTGATGTATCCAACACATTACATTACATTTTCAGTATATTCAATTTGCACTTTTAAAATTAGTTTGTTATTGCAGTTCAGAATATTTTTAATTCATTTCTTACCTAAAATTTCCTTCATAAAATTTGTATGACCGAAAAAACAGCTATTTTTGGCGTTACCAAAACCAGAACCGAACTTACCTTGATTCACGATTGCATATATATAATCCTTATGTATTTGTTCCACTTTTTTCAATTTTACAATAAAAAAATCATAAATAAAAAAAATATAAACCTATGAAAAAATTCTGTATCCATTATTTGTAGCATTTTTCAATACATCATATTTCCTACTATGTCTTCTGAAATATAAAATGACATATTTCCTTTCAATATTTATTAAGGACACAAATTTTAATGTTACTTATATTGTACTTCATGGGATTAAAATCTATCAAAACCAATTCACTTATCCTTCAGACTTCTATTGTACTATCTCTATTACTTTGAGAGTGGAAAGGATGTTTTTACTATCTACTACATGTCATTAAACAGATGTATTATGATATTTCTGTTAAAAGTTTGATATGTGGTGAAAATAAAAAATAAGTTTCGCTGTTGAGAAAGAGCAAAGTTCATGATCCCGTACGGAAATTTCCACAGTGTTTATTTGATATTTATTTTAGTTTGTCATTTTGCCGGAGAAATATAAGTAGTAGAGCGTAGCCCGTAGCGGAAAGTGAAGTCTATAAAATATTGTTATTTGAAGCAAGTTTCCAAGTTGAAGTTAATTTCCTTTGAACATGCATTTGCTTTTGTAAATGCGAGAGGGGGTGTTTAATAAAAGTTGAGATGAATTTTCTGTCCGGAGAAGTTATCGTAATGATTAGTCGAGCAACAATGGAAGTCGAATTTCTTCATTCTGTTGTAACAAACGAAGTGGTGCAGAACAAAACACTATTGTCGTAAGTCTCTTGTTCTTTAGTCGGCGTTTCCATCGCCACCGCGCCTACTCCGGTAGCGCAGGTGCTGTTTTTGTTTTCGAAATTCCTTTGTTATTGCTCCGCTTCTCTGTTTTTTCTCCTTCTAGCCTAATGCTGAAAAATGAGCATCAAAATTCAGCCATTGCAATCATCTGCTGCCGTTTCTCGGCCTTTATTTTCCACGATGTAAAGCCTACCGCACCATCGTCGTTTCACAACAACATTAATTATACATTCGGGACCACCAATCATGCACGCCGAAGTTCCTAATCGCAAGGATTTTTACTTTCTTCACATTCAATATTACTTTTTTCTTTCAATACTCTACTACCAGTCACAAAGTAAAAACTTTGCGGTTTATGTAATAGTCTATTGCTAGTTTATACCAAGCACCAAACATTATTGTATTTTTGTATTTTTGCTGGAACGACAACATTTCATTTTCGTGTCAGACGATGCAGCACGACTCTCACAAAATATCATAAGTTTTCAAGAACTGAGCGGATATTTTTCCTCCTCTTTACCATATTTTGTAATCAGCTTTTGGTCACTTTCTCACTAATCCAGAATGACAGTTAGGCGATAAATTTTAATATTTATTCCAAATGATTCAATTTTGAAAAGATTTTTATATTATCACCCCACTCAGCATAAGTCTGGGAATAGTAACCATTTGGGCTTTGGAGTCAATTATTTATTATTTACTCCAGAAAAATTTAATCAAAAAAAATATAATGGGATATGTAGGTAACCAAAATTGAATTTCAATGTGTCATAAAATATAAAAACTATAACCACTGAAACTTGTTATTATAATAATTCAATTATTCAATTTATTTCATTGATCACATGTACCTACAGATTCAAATTGTTAGAAAATCGTTGCGAAGCACGATTTATCCAATAAAAATAAACTTTTCTGTTCGCGGTTGTAAAAGTAATCACATACACAGATTTATCTCGAATGATATCTGAATAAAATGTCAATTTGAACTTTAATCTCCTTTTCGTATATATATCTGTAAGAGATTGTATGCTTTGAAAACAAGTCTCATAAATCTTCAATAAATAACAATCAAATATAATTTTAAATGATTTATAAAGTTGTAAGTGATACATACTTTGAACGTTTGAACACTGTATCATTCATGGCTGAATGAGTATTTTTATACGTCGTTATCATCTCATCTTCATCAAAAAGTAGTAAGAAAAATAAAAGTGGCGATAAACTGTATCATTTCCTCTATTATCCTTTTCAAACTGAATTGGGTCACCGCAGAAATGTGTAGATCTGACCTGATCCTTCCTCGCAGAATAAAAATAAGTGTCCCACATCAAAATCAAAGTAATGTTGTATTGATCCTTATGCCCAACACCTTACAATTTTGAAATACTATTGCTAGATTTATAAAATTGTAATTAAGTTGCGAAAATTTTTTATATTTTTTTCTATTGTTTATAATAAAAAGATAAGGCAACGAAAGAGCCAAGTCAAGAATTTTGAAATAAGTACTGTGAAAATCATTTAACGGACGAATGGCGTACAAAAAAAATATTGTTACTTTGAAAATTATTAAAGTAGCGAATTAAAAATCTTATCTGTTATTGAAAAATATAAGAAAAATTAACTCTGTCACCAATCACTTACGACGTATAAGTCAAAATTTTGAAATTTATATACTGTACTGTAATAGTACAATAATATTGTGCATCAAGTGCAGAAAGTCGCCTATTTTTCAGGAGGTGAGGCAAGACACGAAGTAGAGTGCTGGAATTATACAAAATGGGAAGTAAGTGATTTTGCACGTGTGGCACACTACACTTTTTCTACAGAAACTACGTCACATAAACAACAATCTAGCGAAGTTAACTTCACATAAAGTACCTTCACGCATGCGCAGTGTTGGCAATTACTGTGAGAAATGTTAATTCTTACACTGCACAAGCGCGTTGACAAATACGGTGAGAAATTATTTCTCACATTTTAACCCACGATTTTAGAAAATGAGCAACTTTGAAGCTTTATATAGTGTGAGAAAAGTGACACTTTCCGGACTGAAATCACAGTTGTAAAGATGGAAATATGATACAGTATGAAATAAAATAAGTAACCTATAGTTCTATATTTCTGTTATCTTATTTCGTCTAATAAAATAACTATGATTTATTTATGAACTCTTTAGATTTATAATTTTTATATATTTCTCAATAGAGTGACGATTATCATACAGTGTACTATTGTAATTTATAAATGCTTGGCAAAATTTTGAACAAAGTTTAAATTTCTGGCTGGGCATCATGTAGCTGTAACATGTAGCATTTGCCATACAAACAAAAGTTTTATATTTACAAAACATCTGCAGACATTGAAATGAAAAATGCATGACAGAGTTTTACGATAGCTTTAAAAGCAAAGAAAATATTTCATATCATTTTATTTACCTGACAGTAAAACCTAAGAACAAGCAAAAATATTTGTTCCATAGCGCCATGTTTACCTTTCGCAACAGGTTATGTTAGCGGGCGCAATCTATACCTCAACGAAAATATTCTCCAAAACAAAATATCGCCGGAAAGAAAAGCAATAACCGAGAAACAACTACACATTACGTTTTTTCCAATTAACTTTGTTTACACATAATATTTTCTTAAAGCATAATTATACTTTTGATACCGTAAATACGATAACATTTTGTTTTAATGTATAAATTAAATTTTGCGGTCATATCCTTCAAATTAAAAATTAAATATTATATTAAATATTAAGATCGGTAAGGATATTTTACCGAGCGAAGACAATCGTTTAAAAAAAAATACAACGGTATGTACGTCTTATAGTATTATTAGACATAGCAACTTGTAAAATTAATCTATTTTTTTGGAAACCTAATCAATAAACCTTTTTTATACTTCCGTTTCATAAGAGACTCTCCATTTCCCTAATTTCAGTTAGGATAATGATTTCATTATTTCACTAGTGAATTAATGAGATCATTTCTTCACATGAAAACAAATAGGAAACTAGGCATATATAGAAAGATTAACAGCTGCAAAAATAGAATATTTAATTCTTATATCTTTACAAATATTAATAATATATTTATTACATTTATTAGATTCACAGATTCGTATTTTACAATTCAAAAAACTTAAATGACAACTTTATTTTATACCGTTAATCTCTTTGTAACCAACAATTTAGTTGTAGTAACTTAGAAACTCACAAAATTAAGCGTCGTTGGTATTGTTCTTTTTTTGCAAATGTCATTAAAACGTCGAAAATTCATAATTTCAAATATATTTTTGTCTTTATTCAAATGGAAGTAGAAAAAATATTGTATGAAACACATAAAGAAACTAGGTGGTTATTTAACTTCTGCTCTTACAAAACTCGCCTTCGTCTTGTTTTATAATTTTCGCATGCGTTAAATAACCACCTTTGTTTCCTTACTTACTTATATAGCTATTCTAATGACCGATCGAATATTTTTGGCTTTTATGATTGCTTGCCACATTTTTCTGGCAACCTGTATTTTCTTTATGAGTGGTAAAAATTCAGTCAATGTTTATTGTTTTATTTCAACTCCTTTCGGTTTCGGCCTCTTGTATATTGTTTGTACAAATAATGTTAGAGTTCTATAATTTTTATTTTTAGCAATTTACAGGGTAAAGCGTATCTTATTTTCTATAGAATGTCAACCTAGTGCAAACATAATAAATGAAAAATTTTGCAGTAGTTTTTGCAAAATTCCGCGATACGCGCCACCGCCGGTAAAGAAAGTTGATAATGATATATTTATTTTTGCAGCGTGTGATGTTTCACAAAGGCAAACGCGCGTCTAAATGGCAAGATAACAAACCGACATAGCACAAGCAGTTGTTAGTGTGCACAAAGAAACAAATAGCGTCATTAACAAATGACTGTCTGTGTAATATCGGCGTTGAGCGTTGAGTTTTATTTGATCAGGGGCGGCTGGGCATCTTTCTGTACCGCGCTTTTCTTCCCGTGATGTACGGCCTGGTCTATGGGACATTAACCGTTCTAATTGCGCACATTAGATACCCTGCTGCCCTCTAGCTTCGCCGCTGACAGATAGCAGCACGATTACTCGGAACGTCGGTGCCTGTCCCATTAAAAACTGGACAATGCACAAACCATCCATTCGCTCAATGGTAACACATCCGTTTCGCCAACCTATTTTCTTTTTTTAATCGACTAAATTCGTTTTTTATTTGACCACATTACCTTAATGCTTTCTTCTATTGTTAGCCCTTTCATATTAAATTTGGATTAGGACTTGATACTTACATACCTCAACCTCTTAGAATTTTTAAATTTCACTTACTTTTATTAATGGAATAAGAAAAGAAGGAACTGTTCTGTAAGGTGGGAAATAAGACCACATTTTTTCTTCCATTTTCTGATTCTGTACAAAAAATAAAAATACCCGTACTTTTTAAAACGCTTTATTATTGATACTTTGGGAGAAAAACAATAATAAAGTTGGATTCGATAAAAAGCATCTATCATAGAATAATTTACATTTTTGGCAGGTTTCCCAGGTTTCATTTTTAAAATTATGTCTAAATAAATTTTGGCGCCCTTTATAAACGATAACGTAATGTACAATATAATAACACTGTTTTGAAAATAAAAATAAGAGTAACATTATAATTATGTTTATAAAAATAATAAATAATTTAATTTATATAATTCAAGTTGGACTTGAAAAACAAGCTTGGGCCTTGGTAGTTTTCAGTTCAAGTGGCTAAAAATGAATATATACGCTTAGCGTACAACTTTAAGCTAGTTTCTTGAGTTAATTTTGAATTTAATTGTAAATGCAATTTGCTAAAATATTAAATATTTGTAGAATATGTACCAATTTTTATAAACAAATATTGGTATTAAAAGATTTTTAATTTGGCGCCCCTAAACCCGGGCGGTCGACCGTCTCACCCGCCCCTTTATCCGGGCCAGGGAAAAACTATTGGAAAATTGTGTAAATAGGAACAATGTGACTCAAATGTTTAGTTATTTCTTATTGATTGTTATTCTTTAACCTTACCATAGATAATTCACAAAGTTGTAAATACGTTTCTTTATAACAACATAAAAATGTCTATAGCTCCTTTGTTATAAAGACCTGGATATCGTAATAAGATAGCGATTTAAATAAATTTATATCTTTTATTTTATTTTGGACAACTGTGATAACTTGTAGCAAGATGTATTCTAAGAAATTACAATTGTAAAGAATTGTAAGGAATAAAGTTTATGATTTGCGAAATGATTTTCTTTTGAATTTCCAAGGAACGAAGTGTCTGGTCTGAAGGAATTGTTGGAGTGTTGTAAAAGTATTTTTAAAGTACTAAATAATTTAGCAATGCTCAATGTATAATGGAAATTGAATTAGGTTTGAAGTTGTCGGGGGCTAGCTACGTGCAGATACCGAGAGTAAAAAAGCTTCTAAAGTAGAAAACGTCGTTAGGATGGAGAATAATTTCATTTCTCTATCGAGTATACATGAGCTTCGTAGCTAATCGGTAATTCCCAGTACCGTGTTCGCAGTAGACGACCAACAGCAAAAAAGAAAAGTAACACAGGGGAAGAAAATAAAACGTTGAGCTAATTATAAGGCTGAGTGGAATTATCAGGGTTCAACAAGTGGTTCGCCATTCTCCAGTCGCTGAAATTAAATGAAAGATGTTGGCGTTTGTGACGAATTAACTTAACAGCCAAGAGGGCGACGAACATGTCTAACAGCAGTTCCATCCCTCCAATGCCCCAGGACTTGCAATTACACCGGTTTTATCATTCTTAAAAAGATATTTCATCAAATCCTAACTGCATTGCAACAAAAAAGTGGAAGCCGAATCTTTTAACTACCTTTCGGTTTTTAGACTTCAACCAACCTTGAATCCATTTTAACTAGTTTCGGCGTGAAGTCTGTACGTGCTTTTGTATGTACGTATGTATCTCGCATAACTCAAAAATAATTAGCTCTAGAATGTTTTGTATGTGATTTTTTTTTTAACCTGAAACTTGGGGATTTATCGTATACATAGTTACGACTTGATATTTGATTGACAGCAATGTAGTTGCTTGTCTCATTTAAAATTAAACATTGGGAACTTATATGACATTTGTTTCTTGATTTATGAAATTTTTTGCGAGGCCTACCCCAAGTGCAACAACAATTTTAAGAAATATTATTAACTTAGGAAATGGTAGAATAGTAGAATGGTCAACCACAAGTAAATATAATAACGAACCATTAACTGCTAAGCAATGAATCAATCTGCTACGATGATATTTGGGCTATTGTAATACTTTGAGAAATTCTTAGAATTTGAACTTCTAATTTATCTAAATTTTGAACACAAACTTCTAATTTTAAGGGTTATCCTTAACGGAGTCTGATATAGTGATCTAATAGACTATTCTACTATTCCCCCATTTCTTCTTGCTTAATTATTAATGATTCTTAAAATTGTTGTTGCACTTGTTGTAGGCTTGTCAGAAAATTTTATAACCCAAAAAACAAATGCCAAATTGGATCCCTGTATTTAATTTTAAATGAGACAAGCAAATATAGGTATATTGCTGTCAATCAAATATCAAATCGTAATCATGGATAAATCACATGTTTCACGTTAAATAAAAATTTCCTACTTTAACCATAAAATAACCTACAATCACACTTAGTCTTTAAAATCACAGATACTGGAAATTTGCAAAATATGGGTTTCGCTTATTACTATTTAAAAGCTTATTAAAGAAAACATGAAATAAAAATCGTATTACTGCTTAACATTCATATTCCTTCAGAAATATACAAAAATTATAATTGGTGACCAGTCCAGAATATCGTGCAGTGGAAAATGAATTTATAGTTAAGTGCAATTAGAATTAGTTACGAAACTCAAATAACAAAACTCTGCACTGGACTACGAATATATCTAGTTCTTTGTTCCTCTTTAGCGAATGAATCATTTATTTATGGAAAGTATACTTGATTTTGCGATTAGTCCGCAACGTTATTTATTTATTCATATGCGACTTTTTGTATGAAAAGCAACTGTTGGAGATTTACTGCACTAACTACATATTATGAAGGCAAGTTATTGATACTTTGATTTAAAATGGATTGTGTAATAGTTCAATGACTTCTTGGTGTAGAAACATGAATTTCAAATATAGGTTTCTTCCGTTTCTTGTATTCTGAAAATGATGCAGTGCAGGTGAAAATGTTTTTATTAAAATCAAAATACTTATTACTTGTGGACCCACGTTTAGTTTTGCTGCTCCGAAAGCTTTGAAATATTGTGACCCTTTTTAAACGCCCGGTAAGATAATACGCTAATAAATATGTTATGGCATAATTTCATTATAGGGTTATAATACTGAAATTTTATCTTTGTAGTTTTTATTATTATCGTCCTAGCCTCGGTGCATGAGATATTAATTTTATAATTAGTTTTCTTAAATCGTTTTAATTTTCAAGCTAGCAAGTTTAATTATAATGATAATAAAAGTCTTAAGGTCCCACTTGTTTCATTTTGCAGGTGATGTCAAGTCAGACAAAATGCTATCTAAGAAAAGAGAAATTCATTACTTTTTAATTATCTTGCTTCGTTGAGTTCGTATAAGAAAAGACGGTCATGATTTTCAGCAATCAGCAAGACAAATGAAAGGTTAATTTTTTATTCTTTTTACATTGATTCTGTAATACATAATAGGGTGCGAAATTAGCTGTAACTAAATTTTTATAATTTAAGATTTTGGAGTTGAAAGAATATATAACTTACCTAGTACGTTTCAATAACAGAATGCAAGAAACTGGAACAGTGCATTTTGAGATTAGATTATTTTTGTAAAAAATTTGTTAAAATTGAAGATATTATATTGTTGTTTTAGTTCTTTTTGAATGCATGTCATCTATTTTTGTATATTTTATGATTAGTTCCTGTATTTACTCCAAGTTTAGAAAATTGGAAATAAAATTAAAAAGTCATGTAAATAAATATAAGAGAACTAGCAATAACAAGAAGAGTTAAGAAAAGTAACGGAAAGTGTTCTATCCGTTCTATCGTTGTGATTATAAAATTATAATATAAGAGAGTAAGACCGAGTAATTTTAGCAAAAATTTTTAAATTTATTTCATTTTCAATAAGGAGTAAAAGAAATAATACAGTTTCTTTTGACAATCGAAATCTTTTGTAGAATTCAACATAAATCCATTTACCAAAATTGTCAACTCTGTTACCTTTAATAATTCAATATCTAATATTTATTTAGATACTAAGACGGTTTATTGGCTAAATAAAAGTTTTAGGATATGGATATAGAGAAAAAATAAATTTATTATAAAATTTATTAGGAGGTGGATATCTCGGCCCGTAAATAAATAAATTTAATAATATTTCTGTGTTTATTGCAAAATTACATTTTACAATTCCCTGTATTGTATTAAAAAACCAACAATATAAGAATTCCTGAAAATGATTTATGCCGTACTTTTCTTATTTATGCATTTCCTAAAGGAAAACATGGGTATTTAAAATTCATGAATATAAAGTCATGCTCGTATATTTGCATCTCAGCGTAAAATGAGGTAAACAAATTTTTACATCAATGCACATGTTAGCGTGATACGTTGCACCATTCTTCGAATAGTTGGCGCATCGAACATTCCTAATTTTTCCTCCGCTTATACCTTAATGCTTAATGTAATTCATGTGCGAATGACTGCACTAACACTTTATCTGATGTGGCGGTACAATTTATTGCAAGTTATTCAAGAATATAAATTTACATATAGACAGAAATGCTTACTGGAATAAACATTTACATAGAGCAGAGATAGTGCATTATAGACAATAGACTTGTGAATAGCAAATCGCCTAAAATCGAAGCTAGCATTATAGATGATAATGCATCGTTAGGTTTTTATGGCGTAAGTAGTAAAGCTAGAGTCGTCCATGATCTTGTATCAGAAGGGGTAATTTATATTAGAAACTAACAGCGTAATTCTATTCTAGAAAAGCTGGATAATTGCCCTGAATTATCTTCTTTTCTTTCTTCAAGTTTATTTAAATTACAATTTGTGGTTAGTCAATTATTATCAAAAATCAATCATCTCTTCATATTATAAATTCCTTTCTTGAAACCTTATTTTAAGTGCAAAGTATTAATAATAGTAAAATACTATAAACTATAAAAATTTCACAAAAAATAGCACCTGAATCGAATTTTTAGGACATTATTAGAACCTGGCATTGTCTGTGACGATGAACGAACGCTCTGCAACTTATTATTTGAATAAGTGTTCAGAGCTACCAGACACTGTGGCTCACTAAAAAAGGCAACGGAGTGATTTTCGTATTAGATCCACAATGGTAAATGGCCTAGAGATGTAAGTCCTTGTACTCAGAGCCATCTAACGACAAATTCGCAAAGTTCTACATAACAGAATAATTACAATGTGGTATGTGACTAAATTTTAATTTTTACATATACGATACTAGACAAAAGAATAAAATACCTGTATTTTTATAATCAATTATTTGTAGTTTACATGGAAATAATTATTAAAGATTTAGGGAAGAGATGTTGTCAAGTTATCATAGAAGGTTTGTTAAATAAAAGAAGTAAACTGGGAGCGTAAGAAACTATCTGCCTTTTTCACGATCCAATTATTTGCATTATAGACAATATATTTGTGAATAGCAAATAGCCTAAAATCCAACTAGCGTTATAGATGATAATGCATCGTTAGGTTTTTATAGCGTAAGCAGTAAAACTAGAGTCGTCCATGATCTTGCATCAGGAGGGGTAATTTATATTAGAAACTAACAGCGCAATTAGGTAGTTGATATGACGTCGTCGGAAGACCATGTTACAATCATTTTGATCTGTCGTAAACGTCGGCTAGTGCGCTTTAAGATCCGTTGATTCCGCGAACGACGCCGAATGTAGCTCGGGAGCCTTCGTCACCGGAGAGCAGATTTGCAGTCATAATATAATCATATCCGCGGCATTAGTGTTCGCTGTTAGATATCCCCTGATAACAACGGTCTCTGAACAATGATCTCATTTAGTGCTTTGTTATCCGTCGGCCTGATCGTAAAACTCGCTGATTCCCTGTTCCTCAGACGTTATCCGGACAAGTCCTTCTGTTAACGACGACGGCACTGTGCGGATGTATGTCGTACGACCTTGCCGTTAAGACTTCGTGTTTTCATCCGTCTCATTCATACGCCGACAAAGGAGCGTCGCTAATATTTTACCAACTTTACAAACAACTACTTGTGCTTTGTTATGAAATGTCAGTAAACAGACTTGCCTGCCGCATATAGTTATAAACGAAGTATGGCCCAACTTCTGGCCTGCCCTACTAACATGAATATACTATATATTTTGCACATTACAAAGTAATCTTGTTGTTTCACTTCTACTCAGAAACATCCAAATAATAAATCCTTACGTTGAAATGCCACTTCATCATTTCTAAATTTACTTCAATCACCGACATTTCTTTAATTTTGACATCTCTTTTTTCGATACAAGCCTGAATCTTACTTATTCTCCTCAACAGTTAATTTAGGTAGAACTTTAGTAATTTTAGTAATAGAACTCAAATCTCATTTATCATTAAACATTTATCAATCCTGTACGCTATGGTTTTATGTAATAAACCAAGAACGAAGTGTATTAAGATCTAATAATATTCGAAGAATAATGCAAATCTTCCAATTTTAATAAGTCTTTTAACAATATGATCTCAGTAAATAAATTTGTCAGCCAGTACGTTTGTGTCTTCGTGACGTTTCTTGTCTGATCGTGTAGATAAGCAATATAGCCCGCCCTGCCCAATTGGATGGGTTACCGTACAACGGCTGGGTGTGTGCTGACCTTGCAGAGACTGTAGGCTGATCACTAAAATGCAAGTAAAACCTGTCATGAAATAAATACCTCAGGTACTTGAGGCCCTGTTCCATATAGGAATGTTGTAACATAGATGAATGAATGATGTATATTTATAAATTCAATATAACAAATAAACTTAAATACATACAATACAAATAAATATAAACACTAATTCAGCAAAATTTTATTAATACAAAACACAGAACACAACATATAGAACAATAAACAATGATAACTTTAATACAAAATACAAATATGAATGTAAGGGTTTATCAGGAATCTATCAACACTATCAATCACAATTTTTTCTATTGATTTTCTCCAATACAAATCCCTTACTTACTGACTGGTTGTTACAATCTTCTATAAGACATAATATGACGACATTTCCAATTTTCTTCGTTATAATAACATTTTCTGAATACATTGCCTTTAATTGTAGATGTGTTTGAGTATTTTATGGAATTCAGAAAAATCTCTTTCTTTTGTGATTGTATACCTTCGATTACTTCACAATTATTTTGAATCGTTTAGGTATGATATTGTTCATCATTAGAGAGTTTTTGTCTTGTATTAAAAATGCAGTATTTACCAACTTTTTCTAATTCGTTTTACGCATTCTGAATTTATATTTCGATTTGAACGATGAAATTAATAATTATAAAAATGTGAAGTGTTGTGCTCCATTTTCAAAACATCATTAAAATTGAAGATATCTACTTATTTTCCCTTATTTTGAAAGCGAACTAGAAGTATATTAAATATTCTGCTTTAATGAAAGCTGGTGAATTGTAACAAAATGACAAAATATAAATCTGGTTTGCTATGACAATGTTGTACTCTGAACTAAATATAGCTAAAGCAATAAATACTCGCAGCAATAAACTAGACTCCGTGATGACGACTTGTCGGTGATAATCGGACAACCTATTGGTAATCAATATTACCGACCACTCTGATATGCACAGCGAAAATTAAATTCATTACCTATTGAAATTATGAAACGAACATGATCAGACATGATTATTTCATCGTATACTGTAGGATAATATGGAAATTATTTGCCTGAAATTGCTGTTCATTAACAGCAAGAATAATTGGAATAAAATTTTCAATATTTATATGCACTAAATAATTGTATTGAAATAATTTATTTTCCGCTATGCAAATGTTTTAAACATCATCCATATATAAATTCCGAGCTATATCAATGATCACCTAAATAGCAATATTGGTTTAAAAATTATCCGTATTATTTTTTATGAATTTAAATATTTCATGCATTTTGTTTAATCTGTTAAATTATGAATGATATAAATTGTTGAGAGAGGTAGATTTCAAATTATGGAACTATTTATTACTATTATTTAAATAATTAATATTTATATTTAAACTATTATTTACCTACTTATTCATACAGTACGCTATAACATAATATTCACATTCTAGAAAAGCTGAATATTTACTTTACTTTAAGTGAAAAGTATTAATAATAGTAAAATATTATAAACTATAAAAATTTCACAAAAAATAGCTCCTGAATCGACTTTTCAGGGCATTGTTAGAACTTAGCATTGTCTATTAGGATTAGGAACGCTCTTACTGGAACTTATTATTTGAATAAGCGTTCCGAGTTACCAGACACTGCGGCTCACTAAAAGAAGGCACGGAGCGATCTTCCTATGAGATCCACAATGGTAAGTGGCCTAGAGATGTAAGTCCTTATACTCAGAACCATCTACCGACAAATACGCAAGGTTCTACGTAATATAGAATAATAATTACAATGGGGTATGAGACCAATTTTTTATTTCTACATATACAATACTAGAAAAAAATAAAATACCTGTATTAAATCGATTATACGTAATATACAAGAAAATAATTATTTATGAGTTGGGGAAAAGATTCTGTCACGTCATAGTGGTAGAATTGTAAAATAAAAGAGGACCGTAATAAACAGACTCTCTGTCTTTTCCACGACCATACTGCAAGGATGTCACGCGTCCCTTCTCCTAAATTGCTAATAATTTTATTATTGGAAGCAAATTTATAATTTTTATTATCGTAATGATAAACAACAATGGTAAGTTTTTATATTTTGTGACTTATATACCGAACGTTTTTGCACTCTATTGGAATTAAAATTCCAAGTGGGAGATAAATAAGGTACAAGTGAAACATAGTATTTATGTTTAGGGTGAATGTGGAGTTAGGGAATTTTGGTTGTAAAATGAAAGGCGTCCTTTATGAGAAGTTAGAGGGAATACCTGAGAGTAAATCTGAGCGACTGCAGCACTCAAGTTTAAAATTAAAAAGGAGTTGCGGCGGTGTTGGGTCCTTTTTAGCATGAACGCGCAATATATAACGTAAAATATAATTATTCCTTAGTTGTGTGCTGACGGCAACAATGCAAATATGCAAAGCAGCAGTCGTTCCGCTGTCTAATACTTTCAGCTCGCGTCCAAGCGGCCGATATTAGCTTTAATATGCGCGCGAAAGGATTACGCCTCCGACGCTGCGGACGCAATGCTGCGCGCTCGTCAGATGCGCCCAAACGCCCCCGCATTTCCAATTTTCATTTATTAAAAATTTCTAAAGCCCTTCGTTCACATTTAAAAACGCCCCATGTGAAATTAAGCCAGCAAATTTATGCTGAAATGTTTTGCGGTTGCTAATTTTCTATGGGCAAACGAGCATGTTTGGCGCAGTACCGCGGTACACAACAACTACGTCAATATCCTACAAATTTATAAATAAATTTATGTAGGAAGTATAAAATATAGTAATATAAAATAACTTCCACAACAGAATAAACAACTGTAACACGGTCGCTTGGCGGCTGTGTATTTTTGTAAAATTTTGATAGTGCAGTACTCCAAATGTTACGAAATGGACAGATTTATGGTGAAGGACGCACATTTTTTGCGCCCTGAAGCTTATTGTCAAAGACATAACTGTCCGTTTCCGTAAGTGATGCCCTCGGTGGACATCAATAGTTGGGTTATTTTCAGCATAGTTTGTACTTAGGGGATGAGCAGAGCCGGATAAACATAGGTTGAGAACTTCTGGATTTTTACTATTAAATAGTGTTTAGAAGTTCGAAATCTCTCTCTCTTGTTGTAATCGTCGATTGTTGTGGATGTCTTGACTGAATGTCAGACATACCTTGGTATTTCTTAGTGAAATAACCAATTAGTTGTTTTACTGTGTGTAAAGGCTCTCTCATCGTGGTGTAAATTTGTAAGTAGTTTTTATTATATTCTGTGTGAATTATTATGGATTTGTAGATCGATGTAAAAATGTTTTCAAAATTGTTTGTAAAGTAGAAAAGTAAGAATTTAGAGTTTATATAGAATCAAATTACGCGTTGTAGTTTATTTGAATTATATAAATGTTTTTGATCGCGGTTGATTATTAAAATTTATATAATTTTGTTATTGTTGGAATATCGTATTTGATTCAGCCCATCCTATTCCAACCCCTGTCTTTGTGACGTGGTAGCACAACGCGTAGGTAAAATTCTAGTATTCTAAAATTACTACCCTGCACTAATTTGACCATAATTGTAGTAAACCGCGTCTGTTATCATTATTAATCATTCCCTTGTCTGCTTCTATCACGGCAGACTTTTAAATAAATAAATAAAGTGATAGTGGTGGCAGCGACTATCGTTACCCTTGTTTCGTGTAAAAGTTGTTCATTAATATAATTCGTGGATTACTTTTGAGGCAAGTAAAACTCATAAATTAAATCCTTGAACGTCAGACGTATATGTTACATTTAATTGGTGGCAAAGCGCTGGGATCTAAATATTTTCTAAAACTAAACCCACTCAAACCAGTAAAGTCTTTTGTGGTCAAATTTGAATTACTCTAATAATTTACTTTGTGTTGTTGTTACGAGTGCAGGTAGTTTTTGTGTCAGTAAAAGCGGGAAAAGTCTCTAACGGTATTTTTTTTGTGTATGTTCACCCTCGTAGTGTCGTTAACCCTGAAGCAGGTACTCGAAAAGAAAATTTGTAAAAGAGATAATAAAATAGTTTTTGTAATTATTACGCGTTTATTGAAAATAAAGTAATTTAAATATTTAAATATGGCATTAAAATTAGAAACGGTTAGTAGTTTAGCTGGAGCAGTAAATAAAATTCCAGAATTTAGCGGAAATTCAGATATTAGCGTAGAAGAATTTATTGATAAAGTCGAGTTATTTTTCAAAATTAGTAAACAACCGGAGAACAGACAAGTAGCTATTGCAAAATTATGTTTGGGTAAAGATGCTTTAGAATTCGTCAGGAATAATAGTAAAATTAAAAATACAGATGATTGGTCAGTTTTCAAAAAGGAATTGTTAAATAGATATGTACAGAAACCACATTTTCTTACAGTAGAAAAAGAATTTGTAAATTGTAATCAGTTAGAGACAGAAAGTATAATTGAATTTGAAATAAAATTAAGATCACTTGCATATAAATTAGTAAATAATAGTGAAGATAAGACAGAACATGAATTTAATTGTAAATATGTAGAGAAAAGGTTATATAATCAGTTTTTAATAGGTCTGTTACCGCGGTTGCAACGCGATGTTATATTAAAAGATCTGAAAACATTAGTAGAAGCGATAGAAATAGCCAAAAGAGTAGAGACTGTAAATAAATTAATGGAGACTAGCTCAAGTTTAGATCATAAATCAATATGTAATAAAAATTCCGAAAATTCTCCAGAAAAAGGCGACCTGTGTGTTTTAAGTAGAAATTATGAAAATAGTAAAGTACATGAATTAATAAATAAAGTAACGGAACTTCTACGTGAAGCCGGGCAAAATAAATCTACTTGTAAATACGCAATTAGTGATAGCGAAGATTCGGGTGTAGAAAGTGAAGATGAGACAATAGGACATATAAAATTAAAAAATAGATATCGTAGTAAATTGTGCTTCCGTTGTCAGAGATTTGGGCATATTTCAAAGTTTTGTAAACAAGATAAAAATAAATTAAAATACAAAATTTGTTATAATTGTCGCGAATATGGGCATATCGCGAGTAGTTGTTCACTTAGTGTGAAAAGTAAAATTAGAAAAAACAGTATACACGAGAGAGATGCTAAACAACAGTGCGAGAGAAATATCCCAGAACATACGGTCAGTGATGATAGTATGCGCGGGAAAAATAAGGCGCGAACGACCGTATGGACGAGAAAGTTTCATCAGGGAGAAGATGTCCGCCAAAAGCTTAGTTCAGGGGCTGAACTGAGCAACGCAGATGCTGGACGAGCCGACACCGCAAAACGTATTCAGAAGAAGGTGCGTTTTGTTAGTGTAAAGGAACCCGAAGATTTGGATGCGATTTCTGTGGTGAAATCAGAGGAAGAAGACCAGCACGCACACGACATCTTTGTGAACCGCGACAAGACGGTAGGTATGTGCACTGGTAATAAATATTACAAGGGTTTTGGTTCTGGGATAGGTAGCAACAGAAGACGCCAGGAATATCGAAAGGAGCGAGCCGAAGTACCTGAAGACGTCAGGAAGAGCAAGCCGACACCATCCAAGGAGGAAGTGGAACAATGGCGGTCGCAATCGCAACCAGCAGGTATCCTAGTGGACTTCAAGAGAGCAGAGCTAGTCGAGTGGACGAGAAACAGCAAGGTTTAGGCGCGAACTTCGTGCAACGAAAAGCGTCGAGGAATAAAATTCCAGGTAGCTCTTTAAAGATATACGTGTGAATGAGTAAAATTAAGTAATTAAATTGAGAAAACTAGAGTAATAAAGTAGAGTTCTTTGTGATTTCAAAATTAAGAGCAGGTTGTAAGAATGGTTGAAATCGATTACTTAGTGTTTCGATAAATCAAAATTGTGCTGGAATGAAAGTACTGAGTCTGAGTGTACTCTTGAGTAGCGTTGCTTGTTGGGACACATATCTGCCGGAGATATTTTGTTATAGTTGTTCTTTGTGAACACTCCTATGCTGCTGGATGTCGGATGCGTGGACGCGGGAAGGCTGGCGTCACCTCCAGGTCGAGTCAAGACGGGCTAGGAGTTGAGGTGGAGTTCCAACAAGATCCCCATTGGACATTGGACATTCCAATTCAAAGAAGTGGATTCATCGTCCAGCGCGGAAATTAATAAATTATATTTCCTTCAGAAATGTAATTTATTTTAAGGGGAAAGGGAAAGTTGTAACACGGTCGCTTGGCGGCTGTGTATTTTTGTAAAATTTTGATAGTGCAGTACTCCAAATGTTACGAAATGGACAGATTTATGGTGAAGGACGCACATTTTTTGCGCCCTGAAGCTTATTGTCAAAGACATAACTGTCCGTTTCCGTAAGTGATGCCCTCGGTGGACATCAATAGTTGGGTTATTTTCAGCATAGTTTGTACTTAGGGGATGAGCAGAGCCGGATAAACATAGGTTGAGAACTTCTGGATTTTTACTATTAAATAGTGTTTAGAAGTTCGAAATCTCTCTCTCTTGTTGTAATCGTCGATTGTTGTGGATGTCTTGACTGAATGTCAGACATACCTTGGTATTTCTTAGTGAAATAACCAATTAGTTGTTTTACTGTGTGTAAAGGCTCTCTCATCGTGGTGTAAATTTGTAAGTAGTTTTTATTATATTCTGTGTGAATTATTATGGATTTGTAGATCGATGTAAAAATGTTTTCAAAATTGTTTGTAAAGTAGAAAAGTAAGAATTTAGAGTTTATATAGAATCAAATTACGCGTTGTAGTTTATTTGAATTATATAAATGTTTTTGATCGCGGTTGATTATTAAAATTTATATAATTTTGTTATTGTTGGAATATCGTATTTGATTCAGCCCATCCTATTCCAACCCCTGTCTTTGTGACGTGGTAGCACAACGCGTAGGTAAAATTCTAGTATTCTAAAATTACTACCCTGCACTAATTTGACCATAATTGTAGTAAACCGCGTCTGTTATCATTATTAATCATTCCCTTGTCTGCTTCTATCACGGCAGACTTTTAAATAAATAAATAAAGTGATAGTGGTGGCAGCGACTATCGTTACCCTTGTTTCGTGTAAAAGTTGTTCATTAATATAATTCGTGGATTACTTTTGAGGCAAGTAAAACTCATAAATTAAAACCCTTTTATGTCAGGTACTAGATTTCGTCATAGACAGACGTATCTGTTACACAACACAGGATGGTGGAAACTAGCTTAATTAGATATAAAATCTAAATTTAACGTAACCAAATACTACATTCTACCTTCTAGGAAATAGAATATGTGTTAATGGAACTCTTTATACATTTGAATATTTGTCACAGATGACATTGGTTCAATATTTGCATTTATGTTTTAATTAGACTGCAGTATAAATAACGGTCTTTACAGCTATAATATCCGTAAGACATTAATAATTACGTAATAATTTTATGACAGTTCCCGAAATCACGTTGCTGGGTACCTACAAGCAACGTAGGTCAATTGTCAACAATTGTCATTTACTGTGCATTTGCCTAGCAACCTCAGGACATAAGTGTTCAAGAGTCTTAGGATTCTTTTCAGCTATAATATAATAAGGTGTAACGTGGAAATTGTCATAAAATTATAAGTTATTCATCAAAGATCGACGAATATATACGGTGAGAATTTTTTTGCGATTTTTTTCATTTCCATAAACTAATATATATTTTAAAGTAAAAAAATAAACTAATTAATGTTTGACAGATATCAGCAATTGTCAATTATTTACCTAGGAACCTCATGACATAACTGATAAGAATCTTTTTTCAGTGTAAATGTGTTATGATTGGCTAGTTTCACACATGTGATCAGAAATATAGGGATTCGATTGTATATTTTTTTAGGCTAAAAATGTTCATATTATGGTTTTTTCTGAAATGAAAACATTAAAAATCACTTTAGTTACATGGTAAATTAGCTATTTTAGATTGTCCATTTTTGATAATAATTGTTTTTAAAGGATTCAACATTTCCAGAAGTGAGAAATACTATTTTACATTATTAGCAAGGTAACACAGTTTTTACTGTTGATAGGAGAAAATAACTTTCAAACTATTTGGACAAGACAGTCACTTCCTGGAAGCACCAAAACTTTTACCTTGCGTACATTGTGCAATAGATTTGTAAATAAAATTAAAAATCCTGTCAATTACTATGCAACTACTAACCAGTACAACTGATACCTAATTTGTAAAAGTTTTACAGATTCTTTCTTTCTTTCTCTATGTTGTCTTTTGCTATAACATGTCAAGATTTGGAAAATATTTATACATTTTTACATACATAGATTGAACAAAGAGATTAGATGGCTCCTTAATATTTGTAAATGTTTTTATTATCTTCGGACTCTATACAATTCAAACATAGTTCTACGATAATTTATTATTAATTGTAGCACTGGGTTTATAAATAGATTACAAATAATTTAACATTGACCTACATATTTGGATGGAAGAAAAGATCGAACAAAATTATTCTGAAATTCGTCCAATTAAATTTGTAGTCACATTCGTATAAAAAGTATATCAATGAAATAAACCTATCAATCTGTCAATATCACAATGTTATCTTCTCGTATTGTGTGATTAAAAACCATAAATAAATATTCAGTTTCAGCTCTCATTTCACGTTAATTGGCTTCAGTATGAGACCGTGTAAATTACCTGTCATACATCAAACATATTCTTGCATACAAATTCTAATCTGCCGTCACAGCTTTATTTGAAGCTTGAAGCTTATGCTGACGATAGCACCTCGTCATAGACGTACGCAAGAGAATATTTTCAGAGATAAAAAGAATATTCAAAATTCTAAATAAACAAAAAAAACTTTTCACGAGATATCGAGAAGTATTTCAGTTATTTTTATTTTTAAATTTACTATCAATATAGAATTACACTTTTTAAAATTGTATTTCTATAGTAATTACATTGAGGCTGCATGACAAATGAACATTACTTATAACAATCTAACAATTAAATGAATATTGATTCGTGTATTTATAGTTTAAAAAGATCGTGAGTGAAAATTTAGGCCCTGACAACAATTAACCCAAAAATATTGATTTCCTCGACTGGGTCCTGACCTTCTATAACCTAAAGGTCACCTGCGGAGATTAGAGAGTGGATATCGGGTATAGACAGGTTGGTCAGACTATTAACAAATATAATCAATATATTTTGAAGTGTACCTTACAGATTTAAACGAATTTGCTTATGAACACCCTAATTTGTTTGTACAATTTTTTAGCTATACATGTATTTCAACGATAGTATTTTGTTCATAGTTAAATTAACATTTTATTTTTTGAGAAAAACTGTACTAAAACAATATATTTTTTGTCAAATAAGAGTAGATCTTAAATTCAATGCAAAGTTTTTATAGTTTTATAACGTAGCTACTATGACATGTATTATATATGAAATTAACAACTTTCATATATATTCTTCGAAAGCTTTCTAGATCAAATTTTTATTGGACTGGATCAATCTCTTTTACTATTATATAGATGTTCTTTATGATCATCTTCCACAACTCTCTATCTCTTGTTTTGCTCTTCCAGTTGTTATATCCGACTGCTTTTAGGTCTACTTCCAATTTTCTTAGCCATATTGATGATTGATCCTATTATATTCATTTCTTCTGCATTCCATACATGACCGAGCCATCTCATTTTTTGTCACAGACTATCATGAAAATAAATTGATTTTTTTGCAAGGTTTACTAATATATTTAGTTGCCATTTATTGTATGTTTGCTAATATTGGTAATATCTGATATTGTTATCTTCATTAAACATTAAATATTGTTCTAGCAAAGCTTACTTTTTGTATTTAATGATCTTCCACAACTTTCTTTTTCTTGTTTTGCTCTGCTAGTTGTTCCGGCTGATTTAGGTCTTTTTCCACTTTTCTTAGCCATGTTGACCTGGGTCTGCCTCGTCTTCTTCTTCCGCCTGGGTTCCACTCGACGATTGATCTTATTATATCCCCTTCTTCTGCTCTCCATACATGACCGCACTGTATAATTCTTTGTTACATATTAATAAAAAACTAAAAATAAATTGATTTTGCTGGCTGATATTGGTGATATCATATATTGTTATCTTCTGAACATTAAATATTGTTCTAGCAAAGCTTTCGTGTGTTCACATTGCAATGTAATTGAGCTTGTTAAAGCCGCATTTAATATACTCGTGGTCTCTTATATATTTAACGATATATTAAATAATAGCTAGGAACTGTTGTACAAATGAAGCATTGAAGGATTAAACAACCACGGTTGCTTATTCGCAGGACGCCTCTGCCTGGCAAACCATCAGTGTGCGTGTGTTCGCTCGCTGTAATTAGTATTAATATGCATAGAAACAGTGTGTACATACAAACAGCTATTCATAACATCACGGGCTTGACAAAGACGTGCGCTACAGACAAGTGGCGGCGGCGTGGGTCTCACATTCGCTCTTCGCTCCTCGACTAGCTCTTTGATACATTGCACTGCACATTTCTCATCCTAATAAGCAATTCTGCAAGTCTCATTTACCTCCACCGAGCGCTAAGTCATGAGGGGATGAAATCATGGCTTTATACACAGCGCCAGCAGATTTTTCTTTTTCTACCTCTCTGTTTTCTGCCGGATTAAGTATCGCACGATTAACGTTTTTTGAAATTGTGCCAGAGATTATATTAATCGTAAATTTTAAAAATCCTATTTGAGGATTATGGATAATATACATTATGAAAAACATACTGTCGTTTCTGTGAAATTGGTTCAATTGGAACAATAATGAAATGTAAATTAAAATTCTAAAGAATTTTAAACTCTTGTTTCAATGGAATTAGATAAATATCATTATCAATAAAAACAGTGGCGAAGTATAGGAAGGGGTGACAGGTTTGAATTTCGAAAATAATAATAAATAAAAATGAAGTGCAAAGTCCTCTCCTATACTCAGACGTCACAAATATTTGTTTGATTTGGACTCGAATTTCTACATTAACAAAATTAAAAACTATTACGAAATATAATGTCCGTTAGCAAATTAATAGGTCTTTAACGAATATTTATAGCAATAAGATTTTAGACCAGAAAAAAATATTCAGAGACTGACAAGAGGGGGTAAAGACTGGTTACTGGTTTATGATTGATTTAATTTATAAATTTAGATTTGAAATTTACGATTTACCGTGTCGGTTTATAGTAAATTTATAGGTAGGAAATATGTGCAATTAACTTCTTATTTGACTATACATTAAATTAAACAAAAGATATATTTTCTTCATTTTAAAAGTGAGTTTATAAAATTAATAATTATTAATATAATAATTTCTATATGTAGTAATAACTCGGGAAGTAATTCCCAAAGCCGCTGATGATGTATTTTTGCGTAAACCCAAAAATATTTAAAAATTTCGAATTTCTAACTCGAAAATTTTCAAATTTTACAAAATTTTGAATGTAATATTTTTTAAAGAATAAGCTACGCTGATACCAAATTTACAAACAGAATTTAAATATCTCTTTTCGTTTCGGAGATATTTGGTGTCAAAGTTGCACTTCAAAAAAGTGTGTTTTTGTAGTATATTTAAAAAATGAATAGAGATACAATCTCAACTACTTTACCATTCGATTCTACGGAAAAAGTTACATAAAGAAATGTTTTGCCCACATATACGTTCATTGGAACGATTAGGTGAAAAATAAGAAAAATGAAAAAACTCAAATTTCAGTTTTTCGCCTCGAAACTTTTTTTCCCTAATATTTTTCATATTATGGACTTAATTAGATATCGATGTGCTGATTCCAAATTTTCAAACAGAATTCAATTATCTCTTCCCGTTCTCGAGATATTTGAGTTTAAAATTATACCTAAAAAATCAGGTTTTTTAGGTATACACCTTAAATGGTTAGGTTTAAGGTTTCGGCAACCTCACCAATCGATTCTACGGGCAAAATTACATAAGTGTACCAATTTTCAGATTTTTATCTCAAGAGATAGAATTTTTAGAAGGAAAAAACAGAAAATGGCCCAAATCGAAAAAAATCGTAAGGGGTTCATCAGGCAATTTTTTCGATTTCGCCGATTTTCGTTTTTTTGCTCTAAAAATTGTATCCGTTGGAATTAAAATCTGAAAATTGGTACACTTATGTAATTTTGCCCGTAGAATCGATTGAAGAGGTTGCCGAAGTCGTAAACCTAACCTTTAAAGGGATATACCTAAAAAACCTATTTTTTTAGGTATTGCTAAAATTCAAGTTTGAACACGAATATCTCGAGAACGGAAAGAGATAATTCAAATCGGTTTGAAAATTTGGAATCAGCGTATCGATATCTACTTAACTTCAGAAGATGAAATGTTTTGGAGACAAAAAGTTCCTCGGAGAAATTATGAAAATTAGGTTTTTTCGATTTTCTTATTTTTCACCTAATCGTTCCAAAGAACCTATATGCGGAGAAAACATTTCTTTATGTAACTTTTCCCGTAGAATCTACTGGTATAATCGTTGAGATTGTATCTCTGCCCATTTTAATAATATAGCAAAAAAACTCACTTTTTTGAGGTGCAACTTTGGCAGCAAATATCTCACGAACGAAAAGAGATAATTAAATTTCGTTTGAAAATTTGAAATCAGCGCTTCGAGATCTATCAAGATACATTATTTCTTAAAATCAGAATTTTGGGCTCCAAAATAAGTATTTTGGGATATTTCGCGTTTGTCAACACACAATTTTTGGTTTAATACTGTTGTTTGGTAAACAACTTTGATATGAGGTTATAGGTTTTGAAAATAAATAAAAGTCTTAGTTCTTCTTATTTCTTGACTGTTGATGCAATAAGACATAGTTTTGTAAATTTATAATTTTTCTATTATCCAGGCTAACGATTTAAAATTAAAAAAAAAAACATTTGACTCATTAGTTTTTATGTACACACTCGATTTTCTGTATTTGTTAAAAATCTTTTTATCAACACCATATGATTCATCCATGGTTCACCGGTTTTTAATTTTGGCTGACTCATTTGCAATTTTGACTTTCACTCACCCATTTGGGGTCGAAACCGGTCGATGCTGAAATAATGCTTTCGAAGAACGACTGAATTCCAGTACTTTATTACCTCTGTCAAATGTTTCAACTTTTAATGACGTGTCATTAAATAGGTGAAAAAAGACAAATTAAATCCAAAAATTTAACACTGTATTCGGAGTGAAAATATTTTGTGTGAAATTGAAGTGAGGTTATATTCCTCACAGTGAAAACAACTGCATTTATTCGTCAGGCTGTATAAAGTAGGGGGTAATAAAAAGTAAAATTATTTGAGCCAGTAAGTCTTATGTCGTGCAGCAAGCAACTTAACCCGCTTCAACTTTAGTTAGAATTACAAAGTATATTCACAATATAAAGACGTAGCCCGATTACGACTGAATCCAGAGACAGTTACCCTGCGCAGGCATTGTTTCATGGCAGTATCGCGGCCTGCTATCGTTTACAGGAAATGTTTCGAGAACTTAAAAGCAAATTTATTACAAGTAAATCGTCTCGGCTGTGCGGTACATTCGGACACGTGTACCATTGGCGCTGCAGTCCGGAAAAATGTCGCGTGCGGCTTCCACATTACCCGGCATGTACGCGGGACGGAGACAGCGAGATGCTCCCTGGAATGAGAGCAAGAGAGACAGCACCGGTGCGTGTGCCTGCAGCGTTTCGTGTCACCGAATACTTTAAATTCCTCTCGTCGGTGGCGCAACTCTGGATTAACATATTATATTTTTATTTTTTTGTAAAATGGCCCCCATTTACAAACGTGAGCTTGCGATTTAATTTAACAGAAAATAACCCCGTGCAGTTTTAGACTAATACAACCGCCCGTAGGAAATTGGTATGGTAAAAACGCGACAGACATATATACGAAATGTTAAAAATGTGCTGGAATTACATACCTTGTTCACTAAGTTTGACTTGGAATAGGGAAGGGAACAACATTTTCCCTAATAATTGGAGCAGACAACATTAATTCTACACTATTGAAAATTTCGTATTTTGATGATTGTTTTTACTTCCTTGTTCAAAGTAAAGGAAGTAGTAATCCTAAAAAATTTCGGGTTTATGGTTTCAATGGAATTATATATTTTAACAAGTATATCACATTACTCAAAAATTATTAGCCACAGAATGTTGATATTTTGTAAATTGGACTGCTATAACATCTAATTGTGCACCTCCCTTTCTTATTGCTATCGGAAGTGCCAAAAGGGCACTTTGCTCGTAGTGTTTTTTGAATTTCTAGCATAACTCATAAACAATCCGCCGTAGAAAGTATAAATTATGTTTATGGAATTGCTACACCATCTACTTATGCACCTCCATTTTTGATTCCAACCGTCCTTTTCAAAAAGAGAAGTTTGCTTTTGGAAAAATCTTAATAAAAATAATAATTAAGTTGGCTTATAATTTTAATATGTACGAAATAAATGAAAACCATATGTTTTTCTATGCAAGTTTTTGAGCGATGAAAATTGTAGTCCAATAAGGAATAGGAATTTATTAAAATTTTAAAAAGATTTCGCAAGGATGTTCAAAGATGTGAAACGAATGGAAGTTGAAGAATGATTATCCGTAGAATGATCTCACTTTCAAGCGAAATAAGTTTAAATGATGTGCAGCAACAATATATTTGTATAATTGAACGTATACGGAAGTCATGAGTTGTCCATATCAGGTTTTTTAGTTAGATATTTATTATTAACTAAATTGTGTTTATAAAACTATCAGTTTCAATAAAGTGAAGTGAAATAAAATGTATTTATTATAGATATATAGATACAAATTCTACAATGTTTTCGATGTTAAATGAACTAGTATAAACGAGTACATATACATGTTAATTAAAAATAAGTAAATAAATAATACAGGCCAATATAGATCTGTGAAGTGGGTATCTCTATATAATTTTTTAACTTCGTTTTTATTATTTTGGTATTCATATCAGCAAGTTACATGAAATATCTCCTGGGTATGGTTTACTAATAAGAGAACGAGTTATGTTTATATTTAGAAATTCCAATAATTCTCTTCCATGCTCGACATGCCAGAATATAACTTCATTAAAATGATCAGTAATTCAATTATTAGATTTGTATTATTATCACTGGCCGAATTTGGGAGGGAGGTCAAGGTAAACAGGTAAACAAGAAAAGTTACAATTTTTACTATTTCAATCTAATATTTTCCTACAAAGTCGAAACATTTCTTTATGTAACTTTTCCCGTAGAATCGATTGGTATAATCGTTGACATTGTATCTCTATACTTTGAGAGCAAAATTTCAGGAACGAAAAGATAATTAAAATCTGTTTGTAAGTTTGAAATCAGAATAGCGGTCTATCATTGTGGACAATTTTCAGAAACCGAAATTTTGGACCTAGTTATTTCAAATGTATAAACTCAATTTAATGCTAAAATCATAAAAAAATATTTTTATATGACACGGCAAATTAAGTTTTGGTCTAATCTTTAATGTCTATGGAGCAAAAGTATTCTGTAGTTATTTTTTGTAAGTTTGTAACTTTTCTTACTAATACTAAATAACGAACCCTATTTCTGATAAGTAAAGCCACGACTGTTAATTTAAACGGTTACAAGTTCTGACCAGTTTGAAATAGAATGAAATTTTATCGGAAGACAAGTGGCAGAATTTGAGACTACGAGAAAAGTTCGTTGCTATAGCAAGCTTATTTGAATTCTAGTTTGAAACTTTGATTGTAGGATTTGCTTGCATTGCTGCAGAAATAGAGAGCCTTCTATCATGCACTGGTCAACTGAAGCTGAAGTGCTGTGTATATTTTAGATCAGGTGGTGTTTGCAGAACAAACGGGGAATTAGCGAGGGAACGAGGTGACAGAAACTGGTGTTTCCGAAGACCTGAGTGTTCTGAGGCGAACAATGGCTCGCAATCGCATTGGCTATGGCCGGCGGCTTCCCAATGGCCGGCCAAGAGGAATGTTTATTAGCGGTATCAGTGCGAATATTAATTAACTGATGCATTATTAACCACATCTAGATGGCACTAATTTAATAGTGATAGCATCAAAGTGCTGACCCGAATACGTCTATCAGCAGACACAATAACGTTAGCCATCCATCAAATTATTTAGCGGGTTATATGCGATATTTGCATTTTGCACCTTGTGAGCCATTAATACTTGATACGACTGGCCTTGCCGTGTGGTCTGTCCGCGTGGTTTATTGCGGCAAGGCAACATTTTCACCATAGGCGTCGAGCAAGTGGATACTGTCCGAGCATTCACGGTAAGATACCCCCACAAATAAAAAAATTGATGATGAAATATTATACCATTTATATGTACAAACATATATTGAAGTAAATATTCTTCAATATAAAAAAATATACTTCCTACTAGTGAAAAATTTGACCTCAGTAATATTGCAGTCTAATCAGACAAGACTTAACTAAGTCTAAGCCTAGATAAAAAGTCTTCTCTACATATCAAGTCACTAGATTGTTTCAAGATAGTAAGATGATTCTTCGGCAGTGTTCTCCTTGTTCTTCACTGTTTCAGCTCGAATGGAACTAGCTTCGCAATTAGAATCTTGAAAAATTGTCTACAATTTTCTCGTCCTGATTTAGAATAAGAAAGTCTTGTCTTGTCTTGAAATTTCAAGACAAGACTTTTGCCAGCCTAGAGGGAACACTAGACATTAGAAATATCTAAAATAATTAAACAGCCTATTTCAACAGAAACTTTAAGCAATGCTCTATAATCGTCATATAGTCGGAAGAAAGTTTCACATTTCCAAATAAAACAGAACAATTGGACTTGCAAAGATTATATTAAAAAGGATTGTGAGTTTTGGAAATAGGTACTATTTTCGGATGAAACTCAATTTATCCTCTGTTTCAATCGGACAGTGATGTTTGGAAAAAAATACTGTGCTTAATTATTGACGAGATACACACTTTTTTTTTAGGCGACCACATAAAAACTATTGTATTTGGCAATTATTTCAATAATTTTCACAAACAATCGGTTTGTAATCAAACAGACAATAGTAGTAAACATAGCATCAATAAGACAAGAGACAACATCGGCTCATAGATTGTTAATTGGCTTTTAACGAAATAGAAATAATTCTGCTTCAATATTATTGGTTTTACTCTAAATGGGAACATTTATTTTTTCGTCGCCTAATCATATATTTGCTTTAAATCATTTTTTTGTTTTGGGTGTATTCCTGTTAAGAAATAAATATTATTATTCTTATTATTATTATTATTATTATTATAAGTCGTGGGCAATTGTTCCTTCAGACACATGGTGTATTAAATGGGTAAGAATAATTTTCTGTAATTGCCGCCTAAAAAATATTTATTAATGTGCCTTCAGTTTTTTGAGTTTAGGCAAAAAAAGTGAATCAATTAACCGGTGGTCTACTTAAACGGAATCTACTGTAAATATGATTTAACATGTGGTCATCCCCGACCAAAATGCAAACCCGACGCCTATGACGAAAGGTGTAATTTCCACTAACTAGTGCGTATGAATATGCTGACGGTTGGCAGCTTTTAGTTATTCACTTTATTGGACCAGCCATTACCATGCAACTTTTATGCTACACACTAGATAGCTCTTAGCAGCTACATTCAACATGGAGAACATAGAATATTCCATGCTGTGCTATTTTAGCCCAACAACCGAATTACATGTTTTCGTAACACCCTGGCCTCTGGTTTATCGGGGAAATTAAGTTTGAGCCTGGCTTATGTGATGCTACCAATTAATTGCAGGATTGCAGCAGGATTCCCCTGGGAAACACATTTCACTTTTAATAACAGCAATCGTGTGTATAGGTGCATAGAACATGTACCTAAAGCTCTCAAACTCTAATTATATTGTTACTCTATCCTTGATTAAAACTTATAAATAAATTAGCGTACTTGAAAAAAAAGTACATGTACCTACTAAAAAAAGAAAAATAGTTTTAACATCTTAACACGTTAGAACCACGGACAAAAAGTCGAAAATTCACAAAAAAAAAAAAATTTTATTTTTGTATTTCTGAATGAATATAACTATGATCAAAATTGACCTACCGCCCTTAATTGTTTAGATATGGCGTTTTGTTTAATATGTACTATAATATTCTGACAAACAAAAATATAAAAACGCTCATCAAATTTATACAAAAATCAAAGATTCCCTACGTTGAGACACTTTCGATTTTTGTAGTAGTCAGGGGAACAAAATTCTTAAAAAAATAAAGCAGAATGTAATATAAACAAATAAGTTACATGAGACCTTTAGGCCGAGTGGAGTATTTTTCTCAAGTAACTTAGGTAATAAACATTTTATCCAACACGTTCTAATCACTGATATAAAATATATAAAGAAAATTGACAGTTGACTAGTGAAATAATGAAATTAATAACCTAACTGAAATTAGGGAAATAAAGAGTATCTTATTAAACGGTAGTACAAAAAGTTTATAATTAACAAATTTCCGTATTTTTTTTTATCATATAGCTTATTATTTCGATTATTATAGGCTAAGCATATATTTAATAAAATTCGTATATAAGTAGAAAATCAAAAATAGTATATACTGATACAATTGTACAAATTTCCGATTACCTTTATTGCATATAAATAAAATGGTTCAGACGTTTAAAGAAACCCTTCGCAAACCGCAACCAAATTTATAAATTGTAAACGAAGTATAGTTTAATTAAAAAAAAAGAAAAACCTTGCAGCGAGTAATTTATATTCAAGGCAAAGGAACAGTACTAATTTGTCATTGTCACAATCTAGTAATGAAAGCGCTTCCAGTTTTTTCCGCAAATTCTTACGGGCAGTCCATTTTAAAGGAATCACACGAGAGGGCGGTGGCAGCAAGCCGTTAGTACGTTGCAGCTTCATACATGAAAATTACATTACACGATCCCAAAGCGCATAATGCCCGGCAAGAGTTGCATATGAACTAACGGACTGAAAAAATTAGCGCTCGAGTTCGTTTCAGCGTAATCTTTTTTCTCTACGAGCTGTGGCTTGTGCACTAATTATGTAGAAGTAATTATGACTCTTTTACTTCATCAAATATTTGAAAGACTACTATACAATTTACAATTGTGCACTAAATGAATTTGTGTTATTATTGCAATGTGCAAACTTCATTTCTTTCAACAAAAAATTCCAAGAAAATTATTTTTTCGTTCTGATGTAAATTCTGACCTTTTTCTTTTATTACAAATCAGGCATTCTTAGAAGTAGATTAAAGATTTGACGCAGTTTGTTATCTATATCTAGAATCGTCCAATACACAAAAAATTTTACATTTCAATAATTATTATATTTTCTGTGATCCTTTGAAGATAAAAATAAAAATGTAGTTATTAGGAAAATTTATATTTACCTGTAGCTATTTTATTTTATATTATGGATCATAACTATTGTTTGGTTTGTAACTATCACTATTAAAACGGTATTTTTAAATTACCAAGAAAAAGCTAAGTGTACAAAGAAAATGAAAACCATTTTCATATTAACATGTTTAATCTGACAGGCTGTTTCCAATAACAGAATCTTTAAAAACATTCTAGAACTGGAACTGACCTAGTTCGATAATAATTACTAATAATCCATCTAGTATAACCTTGTTTTTTCTATTTGTTAAGGATTGCATTAAAAATAATAAAAGCAATTCAAAGTTTCTTCAATTGAGCATTTATTTAATTAACTACATTGAAAAGGAAATATTAAATATATGTATATTTACTTCTATTTATTGAGAATACACAATAATATTCAAAGACAAGCAAAGTGTAACATCTAATTTAAGCGAACTAATATTCTCATTGTATTTTTAGAACCCATTTGCACTAAGAAAACTTAAGGCGAATTCTGGAAATGAAGGAACCTAAACTTGTATTCGTGGGAAACATGGAACATTTCAAAACATAAAATTCTTGTGTTCGTCATCCGACGTTTTCATAGATGCAGTTCATCAGCTACTTCCATATGCTCTTTGTCTTTCTAAATATATTTCTTTCCCTTTAATTGATGTAAAAATCAGGTAGTTTCGCATTTATTTCAAATGGACAATTGAAGAATGTAATTGTGTATGTATTTCATATAGAAGTAGTGCAATAGTTGTGAATAATAAAGAATTCATAGTGAAAAGTCTCAACTGTCAGACTGATGTTTCACTGTTTCACATGTTGGAAACAACTATGGAATAATCCATTCTGGTGCTATTATGGAAACTTACGTCTGCACTCTGCACGGATTCGTAACGTCACTTTTTGAAAACAAATTCATGGATTTATAGATTTGTGTTGCACGCCAAAATTCGGCTTTAAATTTAAAAAAAGAACAATGTCAAACAGTTCATTTGACATTTTATTCGATGTATTTAAATTTTGAGTAAATTTTAAAAATAACAATAACTAATTATATTCTATGTCTGAATTAGCACAAATGAAAGTAAAATTCAGTTAAATCGATCATGTGAAAACAGTTATTGAATCTAAATAAGAAATAAGTTTAATTACAAATAGGTCATATGAGCAATATTTGTTTGAATGCATCATAGAGATTGTGATGTTTCCCAAATTATTCAATAATATGTAAATTACCCGTGTATTACAAATGATAAAATGTAGTTATTAATTTGATAATACATGAATTCTAATTGTAAAAGTATACGACTTGTAGCTACAGCATATCGGTAATTCAACAATATTTGAATTTAAATTAAACGTATTAACTGGTAATGGTATGTATTTTAGTTGGCTTTATTTACCAAGCAGTTTATGATAATTAATTTAATTTCAAATCAATTCGATATTAGAATTAGCAGAGTCCTGGCAGAGAGGTTAGTAATTTATGTTGTTTTAATTATTGCATTCCTGAAACTCGGATTCTAAATAATTAATGAGTACAGTTGAACAGGTGTAGCAATTTACGGAAGTGATAGATTCCAGCAGGTACGACAATCAGGACGTCAGCGGTGAGATGTCGGAGGAATGAAATTAACGCTGTTTCGCGGTTTTCAGCGACTCGGAGTCAAGCAACCAACAAAACGAGCGCCGCTCTAATTTCCATCATAATTAAAAGTAAAGTATAATTATATCTCAACTTAAATGATATTTCTTTGAAACTTAAAATATTATTATACCTTATTTCTCTTAAATACCACAAGTATTAAGATTTATTACACCTTAATTAAAAGTTTTCTGCTAGTAGTCTGTTATGTATTTCAAGGTAAATTGGAAAGTCTATATGGATAAAAATGCCATATTCTTTAAAGAAATGGAGAACGCTTGATATTGGTGTGAGGTGATCAAATGACTTTTTCGAAAAAGGAGAGATAATAAAGTACACACTTAATTTTCTGTTTTTGTTAATTTTAATAACACCATATGGTTCATCTATGGTTCATCTATGGTTCATTTTATTTTTTGTTAACTCATTTTCAATTTTGACTGCCTGAGGAAGATCCAAGAGGGGTCCAAATCATTCGGAGCTGAAAAAAATCCTTCGAAAAACGACAGAATTCCAGTATTTCATTACCTCTCTCATTGGTGTGAAGTTTGTTTAAATTATATTTGCTATGATCTTTGTTAAAAAATAGAGAAACCTCTAATTTGATCACAGAACCTCTATATCAATACAGAATTCTATGATAGTATTCATTGCTCTATTTTTGTTTTAATATCTTAGATATTTTATATATCTACAAATGGTGTTTTAAGGAACAGTTTTTCAATTTTAATTGCGAAACCACGACAAATGCATCAAAATCAATATGGTAAGCAATATAGCCGGCCAATTAGATAAGTTATAACAAAACAAAACATTCATAACTTTAGTATTAATGTTTCACCAAAATGGAATTTTAATTATAATCATGTATCTACTTTAAAATAGATTACAAGAAAAATTACTCATTTAGCATTATTTATTTTTTTCATTTCTTTCATCTTTTATAAAATAATTAGCTGTTTAAAAAGTAAACTTTTATTACAAAGCACATTTAACAAAACAGTTAGTCTTTGAAGAGATAGTAGAATTTTATTTAATATTTCATTATTTTTTATTTCTATTTTAATTTAATTTATTATTTTTAAATAAAATATCAAACATCAGCAGAATTATCACATATTTTTTTTAATAAGGGCCGACTTTTTTTACCTCTAGTTAATAAAAAAGTACCGCATGGGAATAGTAAATAATGTATATTTTTGACAACTTAGTATACCAACTAATAACCAAATAAAATTTCGCTGTATCCAATTAAAAAGGAACCCAATATAAGCTTTAGATTCCTTATAGATCACAATGTTTTACATATGTATACTAAAAATAAAATACATCTGAAATTGTAACTGGGTGATGATGGGAAGAGTAAGTAAAAGTTAAATGAGTAGAGAAGAAAAGGGTTTGAATTAATACCTGTTAATCTAATCTAACATTAAACAAATCTGCGTTTTGTAAAAATCCGGGGAATTCACAAATACACCAATTAACAACCAAACAAAATATCGCTGTGTCCAATTCAAATGGAACCCGATAGGTTTAAGTTTTAGATTCCTTTATAGATTACGGTACAGTAAAAAATGTTGTACCTATACTGAAACTAAAATACATCAGAAATTGTAATTGGGTGCTGTTGAGAACAGTAAGTGAAAGTGTAACAATATGGAATGTTTTCCATATGTTACTGAAAACCTGAGCGTAACGAAATTTGATCTCTTGTATTCAGAATCGACATGTGTTAGTGTTTGGTAATCCAGTTCAAAATATATCGCTTCACTGTCATTCTGAATGCGTAAGAACTGTATTTTTCAAAATTAGTTTTTACAAGATCTAGTAAGGAGGGCAAAGGGATGATTTTTTCTCAGCCCTCGATAACTTACAAGATTTTGTAGAGAGTCGCTTATCTACGTCTGATGAAGACGCACGTACATCGTAGCACTTTGCTCTGGTCGCGGTATATGGACAATCAGACGGAGTGTCCATACAATGTTTAGTCCGACGGCTAAACATTATTAATATTAATAATTTTAGTGTAATTTAGTTTATTTATCAAAATTTAAACAAATTTTATCCTAAGAAAAATCGTGTGTGTTCGTCCAATTTCGTCCAATTTCGTCCCATCGTGTTCCTTTGTGTTGTGCATCATCGTCATTTTGAAAGTCATTACGATAATCATAATCAGAAGTATCATTAATTTTCACCCCTTCCTGTTACAAAAGTTAAATGAGTAGAGAAGAAAAGGGTATGAATTAATACCTGTTAATCTAATCCAACATTAAACAAATCTGAGTTTAGTAAGAATCCGGGGAATTCGGCTGAAAGAGAATCCCAGTTCGATTTACATGATTGAAATTAGTTGGCGTCGACGATGAGATGTGGCGGGAGAAGGGGTTGGCAGTGAATAATGACGTCGGTACAGGATTAAGTTGATGCTCCGCTGATGGATGTGTCAATATGCGGCGTGTCTCCCCGCGATGTATCACCGCGATTATCGCGCCGTAACGACGGTTTTTATTTCTCGCTTCGAGATTTCATCCCGTGACACTAAGATACGCTGTCGATTGAGGATTCCTTCGCGAGGAATTGATTCGATTTGCAGGATTACACAATTCCACCTACATATTTATGTAGCCAAATGTACTGGAATTTATCACATCATCTTATTTGCTCCACTTTAACGAATTTCCTCGACGTGCTTTATATTTCAAAGTAAAAGTTTAACTTTTTATCGCTTCAGAATTTATATAGCACAGTTGCTGGATTTGTAATAACAATATTGTTATACGTGAAAATATAAAGATGCTCTTCGAATTCAGTCAAATTTTGGAATTTATTTACAGTTCTAAGATGTTTCCGGGGAGTTAAAAAATGTTGGAGTTGTAAATAAATTCCAAAATTTGACTGAATTTCAAGAACACCTTTTAAAGTTGAAAATATCTGATTTTCCGAAGTTCATGTCACAATTAAATTTAGAAATGGTAATTGTTCCTTTAAAGAACTAGTCAGTAAGTATTGTATCCTATATAATAATATATAATACCAGCAAAGGTCGTTATAAAAAAAAGATTCAATGCAATAAACCAAATATAATATTGCAATCCTGCTTATATTTTTTAATTTCTAGACAATTTTCATGAATTCAAACATTTTTATAAAGTTACTCATTTGTAGCACAACATTCTTAAATGTACTAGGGTCTCAAGTACCTTAAGGTACTTGTTTTGTGATAAGCTTTATTACATTTTAGTGGTGTAGGTTGTTAGCCTACAGCCCCTGTAAGGAACCTATAGTTCAGCAGCGTATCTAGACTTTCAAACTCTTAAAAAATAGATATCAACAGGATTTAATCGTATCTTATAGAGAAAACTCACAGAATTAGTGTCACACCTATTGAGTATAAAGTACTAAGGTGTTATTATGTGGTAATGGGATTTTTTTACCAGAAATGGTAAAGAAAATTAATATTCTGGAGAAGATTCTGAACCATACGAACACAATTCTAGAAAAGGTTCTGAACCATAAGAACACAACGATATTTTTATATGGTTTAAGTTTAGTAAAAGCTTGGATTTTAATCCCAGATCATACGATCCTATTAGTTTGAGTCGAAGCACGCTTACGAAGTTTGCCACTTCTGCTTGTAGGTATTATATATTGTTGAGGAATAAACAAAACAGCTTATAGTTTACTTCGGAACCAATCTGATTATGAGATCTATCGACGCTACTCGTATTTACAATAATGTTGGACCATTGCAATAAATCAAACTCAAAAATTTCAAAATATTGAACAAAAATAAACTATTTTCAGCATTTCTCAAATTTTTACGTTAGATATAATTAATAATTAAGGTATTGAATATTACTGAAGTATACTCTAACTTCCTATGCTGTATATAGTTAAAGGGAAATATGTTTTTATCTGAGAAAAATTTTCAGTCGCCACTGGGACTCGAACCCAGCATCTCTGTCATTCTAGGACAGCACTCTACTGCTGATGGGTTGAAGTCCCAGTGGCGACTGAAAATTGTTCACAGATAAAAACATATTTCCCTTTAACTATATACTGCGTAGAAAGTTAGAGTTAAACTTCAGTAATATTCAACACCTTAATTATTTCACAGGTAAATTTGCCAATTGTTCTTAGTCAACAATTGTTGTGTTCAAATATCCATGTGGGATAGTCTCGGCAATAGCTAGGGGTCCGGACCTGAGAAAAATTTGCAGTAGTCACTAATCGCTATTGCTCAGCGGTAGAGCGCTTTCCTAAAATGACAAAGATCCTAGGTTCGAGTCCTAGTGGCGACTGAAAATTTTTCTCAGATAAAAACATATTTCCCTTTCCCTTTAATAATTAATAATCTACAAATATTGAGAGTAAGAATCTGATAAAAACAAGAAGCAAATGATAAGAAACAGTGGTCCATTTATAACAATGAGAAAGTTATCGGCGCGGCCATCAGACTTCAGGCGTGATATAAAACAGAGTTCATTAGTCATGGCTACGAATACCATTGATCTCAATGTGTCGCAGAGCGTCGCGAGCTGTCGACGCCGGCGTCAGGTACGTCCCCAAGGGTGTACTCCAGCCACTCCAACCTTTCACAATATTGCCTTGTCTACTCCTCGTTTTGCTTAGCTCACACAAATTAAAATATATCTATATGCAAATTTCTGCTAAACATTTTATACGTAAATAATACAAAAAGTAACATGCAGGGATCAATATTGAGGGATGTTGCTGACAACTCCGTTACAAGAAAAAAAAACATTAAAATAACTGATGTGGACACCAGATAAGTTACTTATACGCCTATTGAATTAAACACATTTCTTTTTGGTGTATTTAATTTAAATTTATTGTCAAAAAGGATACAGGGATGGACAAAACGGATATTTTCGTTGAAATCTGAAAACCGAAATATTTCACGATTGCAATATTTTCTTTACTTTGTAAAAACAAATCATTTCATGGCAGTCTTTACTTCTATTCATTTGTGACGTACCACGGATCATTTTCAATTACTCGTAGACATTTATTTTTAAATCTTTGTATAATATTTAAATTTGATTTCTTAGCGCATCCAAAAAATTGTATTCCATATGTCCATATAGTAATATTGCAGCATTATATAATAAGATTTTGCAGTTTACTGGTAATATTGATTTTCTTTCTATAAGCCTGTTTCCTTTGTTTTTTCCAGGTGAGGTCTTTATCAAGATGCATACCCAGGTATCGTGCTTCTGTCTGTTGGAATATTATTTTATTGTTAATTGTTACTGCAGGACAGTCATGTCTTTTCGTAAATGTCACGTGATCTGTTTTCTTTCTACCACTTCATTTAATGCCGTTTGGAGATTTCTTGAAACTTCCACTGGGTCTTAATGAGATGCAAGACATCTGCATACGTAGCTACCGTAATCTTCTCCGGACAAGGTAGATCTACCGTGTATATTATGTATAAGATTGGGTCCAGTATACTACCCTGCGGTACCCCAGCTATTATTGGATAATGCTTGGAACTGATAGTTGAATATTAAGAAATTAAACCTTTTCCATGAAATACTTTTTTAACTGTTGTGATTTTGTCATAATTTATAGTTTTCCAGGACTAAACTTCCCCATTATGCAAATGAAGTTATAAATTTAGTATGATGAAGAGATAATGAAAGATGAATGATGGTACAATTTGTCAATTTCATTGTAGTGGTCCATTGTCAAAAAGGGAAGGTCGAAATCCTTCGTCTCGTGCTGACGTTTACAGATGGTGTTTCCGACATCGCGCGACGCAACTTATTTCTTGGTTAATTAAAATTGTCCCGAGACCATACGTTATTGAGGGCTCCATCAACTCGGCCCGGGGAACGCCGTCTTTGTCCCACTGACGGTCAAAGGAAATTACCGCGTTTCGCTAAGAAATATTAATCATCCTCAGCGGAATTATTTTCTCCTTATAAAAGAAAAACATGGAGAATTCTTATTTTTCTCAAGAATTAAATTAGTTTCTTTGTATTCTTTTATAAATTGTGTTCTGTGTGGGTACTTTTGTACGATTTAAAAGGAAAAATAATGCAATAAACTTTACTTCGGCTAAACTCAGAATTACATTAGCTCAATACATAATTTATCATAGTTTATAAAAATAACATAAAGATACAAATATATCAACAAATAAGAAAAGACGCAACTCGAAAAGATTTTAATAATATGAAATAAATATGATTGAATTTTTATTTACGGAAAACAATGGACTGCATACTGTATGGGAATGCTTTGTTACCGGTCGGAATAGTATCATGTACAACAAGCTGGGAATGGTACTCATTTCATACAAGTATGATAGTTTATAGCAAAAGCCGAAGGCGAATACTGCAAATCATACGAGTATGAAATGGACATTCCAAGCGAGTTATACACTATACTATTTCTGCGATGACAATATTATTTCCTAATTAATTTATATTTTAATAGTAAATATATCTTCATGTCACTACTTGTTAGCAACTACCTACGAAATAAATATTAAATAATGCAGTTTTTGACAGAACTCTTTGAGATATAAATTTATACCTTAACGTTATCTATGGTTACCGTGGGAATAAAAATATGTTTACAACAAGCAAATATCTTATGGTCATAAAAATTCCGGACTGTTATTTTACGTAGTCTAGCAACTACACTAAAATACCGGAATTATGCACTTTTCGGTTCGAAAACATACTGGAAAGATGTAAATTTAATACCTACTGAAAAATTTGTAAGGAATAAAAAATATGTCGTTTTCTCGTACTTGTGGATCAATGAGAACGAAGATAAAATAAAGTTTATGCTTTAGTACAAAATAATTTTATTATCAAATTGAATATATACCAGCATTGTGAGTGAACAAATTTTCCCAATTAGGCAAAATTTTACAAAACGTCTGAATTATGAAACGCAATCAATATCGTATTTACTCATCAAATTTACTTCCTAATAATGGTAGTCAAATATTTACTGATTTCAAATATCAACCACATTTTCAATTATACCAGAAACTCGCAAAAAACTTTGCAGCTCATTTAAATCGATAATTACCTGAGGAACAGACGATAATATGACATTAAATAAATATTAAACAGTCAATATATAAATAATAATGAGTTTTATTTACAAAAGCCATTTTAGTACAAAAATAAACTTTTATCTAATTTAATCGTGACAGCGAAACTGTCATTATAGATTACAATTTCTAAATAATTTCCAAAGAGACGGAATTGCAAAGTGCATTTATTTTTCATTCGTACGCTGCACAAAAGAAAAGTAGAGATAAAGTTTATGTGACACGATAAGATCGATCCGTCCATGAATCTGTTATAAACACAACATCACTTTGCATCCTTGCATGTGACAATAAAAGTGCAACGGTTCTTGCTTTGGCAAAGAGTAGACAGTCCGGCAATATGCAGCAGATAAAAGGGAACAACAATCAAATAAAATGCAAATTTTCTAGTCATGAAATCGAAAGAGTTACACTTAATGATATTGAGAATCGTGTTCAGTGTATATAAAATACACGTTTGGGACTTCAACTCTACAATATTTTGCAGTAGAATTGAAATACGTTGAATATGAGAAAAATATTGTTTACGATAAAATTCTCTTGTGGTACTACAAAAATTACACAAAAAATACATCTTTTTTTTTATTTAAAACTGGTTAAAAAAATACCAACATACAAATGCGATAAATTAAATATCGTGCAAGAAATAATTTCCAAAGGAATTCCATTAATTTTATGTTGTTTTTACTTCATAATTTAGATGTCAAATCTAGAGGATTAGTTCTTTTCAATCTTCAATAATAAAAAAATATATACCTATTTTTCGATAACTGACATGAGAAGTTAATATTTACATCATTTACATTACAACTCTAAACAGGCGAAATTATTGTTTTTTTGTCTATAGGATTCAAAAGTCTTTGGCATCCTGGATATAAAATTTAAAAATAAATGTTTTCCTACTACAAAAAGTGTTTCTAATCTCTTTTTTTGTAGTTTATGAGTCTATTAAATATTAAGATATATCAATTTGCGATGGGTCTGGGTAAATATTATTTACATAAAACTTCTAGTTGTATAGATAAATTCGTTAGTTCCCTCAAATAAGCAACGATGTTGCGTCACATTAAATGTCATCAATTTCAGTACCATGCTTCTTATAATTTCGGCGGTATATGAACAATTTTACAGTAAAAATCTAAAAATTGTAATTTTCCATATTCAACTATGATTGGAAATAAATTAAAGATTTAGAATTTATTTACACACCTCGTTTAAGAAGTTGAAATATAATGTCCATAAAACTTTATTAACTGTTATTATTGAAAATTTTAAAAATCGTGTCTTTTTATATGTGAAGGATAATAAAACGTTTCGTATCAGATAATGTGAAATGTGATAAGCAATTCATCTTGTGTTCAGTGCACACAGATGGATATTATGGAGGATAATATTACGGTTTATCACATTACGCAAATTACGTTTGAATAATTTCATTTTTCCCATTAATCTCTTGTTACCAAGCCACCAAATCCTTAGGTAACTAAAAATACACCGCGTTCCATGCTGTCACAAATAATGAATGAGAAAAGGCAGAGAATAAATGTACATACATTAATTTTGTTTTATTAGGCCTGACAGATTATTTGCCACGATTAAAAACAAAACAATGAAAAATGTCGACGCCAACTATTTTTAGATACTGTCGGTGCTTAATCAGAAAATGTATCTATAAGGTTACAATCAGGAGCGTTGTCGAACGAATTAAAACGTTAGGGTGCGCCAAGCAATCAAATCTCGCCACAGAACACGCTCGCGATTAATTTTCATCTTCATCGCCTTAATCAACTTCAGTCTTTTGTCCGCATGCTTGTATGTTCATTAATGCAAACGAATAACTAAATTGCACCCTTCTCCCATCACGACCAATCAAACCATTTTTTAAACACAGCATAAATACGATCATAGTTTTCTAGTACTTACAATATGAAGAAAACATTTGTTGAGGATTATTCTGTTACGTACCTGAAAAAAAAAAACATGTATAAGAAAAATTAATATCGAATTAACACATTAAAATTGACAGTGTAGAAAGAATATGGCCCTTAACTTCCTTAGTAAATTCAGGATCCAAATTCAACCTTTAACAAAAGTAAGACAGGAAAAAGTAATATTTAGAAATGAACCGACTTTAAAATGAAGTAAATTCCATCGCTATGAATACGGTTTCATCTTTGAATATCATCTGTAGAGGATGTATACAGTTTATCATACTGAGTTTATATTAGAAAGATTTTTTATAAAATTTTGTGAAAGTGAGGGTACTCCATCAAAAAAAATAAAGTTTAGTAACTTATTTGACTATTTCTTTATTTTAAAAGGAGAATTTTTTAGTATGATACTTTAAAACGATATTATATAACATAAAATTTAACTAAAAAAGAATTACATCATACAGAGCAATAAATTAGATATTGCAGTTTTGATTTAAACATTAAACGGTTCACTTAATTTTTGTTTTGGCAAGACCTCATTTTAAACCCTGGTGCGCTTATGTAACTTTCTTTGGTGTGGTTTTGTAATGTTCATTTGCTGCGTTTTTGTAGCAAAATATACCATTTGCTGCACTTTTGTCATACGCCATAAATGAATTATAATGATATGTTACGTAATGGTACACTTTGTACTTTGTCTATTTAAAGAATAATGGTCTTTGTGAAATTCTAAAAAATTATATCGATTATTGTAACACATTAATTAATATAAAATCACAGAGAATATGAAATATACAGATTTTCAATACATTTGGAAGAACTCAAGTATTTAAATATTTTCGAGAAATTTATTTCTTAGCCCCATCTAATCAAAAAATAATATGTACATATTTTAATCGGAAACAATAACATGAGCATCGTTAAATTAAATTAGGGGATTTTTTTCCTTATTGCATTAAACGTTGTGAATCGAAGTGAGATTTGAAACATTGCGCAGAGTTTTCTGGTGTGGATATTTGAGCATTTTTCGTCTCTTATTCAAATTTATTTATATTGTCATGCACGCCTTCTCCACTTTTTCCAGTTGAAATAATTCGTTATTTCAGTTCATTCTGTAGTCATACTTATCCATTTGTTTCTCAAGCGAGTTCGCTATATTTGGGCCATTCATTTTACTAACATAAATTCTTTTAGACGTTTCTCCATTACACATTCTACTCAACATGTCTGAACCACAGACATATCAAATATATCAAGCAAATTTTCCAACCAATTGCTTGCGACAAAACGAAAAGTAAAAGGAAATATAAACAAGGAATTTCAAAATTGCTTAAATCAGTTCTAGTGAAACCACATTTGACAAATGATATACGCTTTTCACATTTCAAGGAAGATCCTAATTTTCATTCGAGGTTTCCGCTGTTTTGCTCTCCACAAATATTGAAAAGTTTTCGAGAAGATAAAATAAACATCTTTCTCATAAACTTGTGCAACTGAAATGAGTAAAATTAAGTCAATATTTGCGTCAAAAATAAATTCTATACATATAGATGTAAATGTAGATATTAACTTGATAAATGTATTTTCGTTTCGTTGGAATATTCCACAGTAAATATTGTTATGAACATTTTTAGTTATTCATATTTTCATTAAAAAGGTTGTTGGTTTGCACCAATTCCCATAAAATATTACTGCTCTGTACCTACATTTTATTTGCTGTTTTCAATTTAAAACAAAAACCTTAGATACTACAGCACATATTAGAATTAAGTAACTCGTCGTATATTTCTTTCTTGTAGGTAGATACATATTTCATCATTCATTATTCTTTTATAAATTTTTCTTTATTTATTGAAAAATTTTGAAAGTTAGATATTTCGGAGCCGAGGTTTTTAATTACTTTACGAAAATATTCTAGATACATTCCGAATCGCATATTATATATTTGTAAGCTCAGATTCATTATTTTATTTTTTCAAATAAAGATTGTCTTATTATTCATTTACTTTCTTAAGTGCAGAAAGTCGCCTTTTACCCACGAGATGTGAAAGTTTCGACAAGATACATAGTCGAGTCAGACAAGGTGGGAAATAGGTGATTCTGCACGTATGGCATACTATACTTTTTCTAAGACCAAACTCCTAAACGTAGAACAAAAAATACTTGATTGAAAGCTATTTAACATAGAAAACAATATGGCGTACGTAACCTCACAAAGAGTACCTTCACGTATACGCAGTGTTGGCAAATACTGTGAGAAATGGTTTCTCACACAATTGTGGGAAATACGCAACTTTTAAAAAAAGTACTTTTTTCCATAATGGTTGTAGAAAAGTAATTTTATGAGTGTGAGTTAAACTTTATGTTATTTTTCATATCTGACAGTAATTAAAAATGATAAAGTACGAAAAAGGAGAAATTGCATCGATTCATATAGATTTGTTGCTAAAATTAAAATATATTAGATTAATCTTAACAGCTGAAATCTTGTGTATATTAAAACGAGCATCAAATCAGATGATCTAAGTTTGATTAATGGAATATGACGGATCAGTTGATTTTCTCGTAAACTGCTAATGAATCGATTTAAAAAAATACAGCTATTCAATTTTTTGTTTAGTATCATATATATAAAAATAAAAATTTGGTCACACATCCCATTCATTATTATGAAAGATTTCATGAGAAATACAAATGTTACTTTGAAGTTCATGTGTAAATAGACGTAGCCGAAGTGAGCATCTATTACAATATCAAAGACAACAAGCGAGTCGTGTCATCGCGCGATCTCGGGCGGCGTCCCCCCCATTCCCCCCAGCCCCAGGCAATGCGGTAATGTCGCTGTTGAATGACACCCCTGACTTCAGCGGAATGTGATGATGGCGGATTCTTTCCGAGGGTGAACGACAAGGAAATAAATCTTCAGGGTTTGTTTGCTGGATCATGAGGGTGGAAACCCCTCCAGAGACTACTAAATTGATTTAAAATTTCACTGTTGAGGTTAATTTGGCAACGCGAAAATTGGAAGGAAGTGAAAGAAATTTTGAAGGGAAATTTTTATGAATTGAATCACGAATATCGTTAGCAAGACAGCTTTTTAATCAACCTCTTTAAAAGTGAATTTTACAAATTCGTAATTTGATATTTGCACTTTTATCTTAACAGCAACCATATTTTTAAAAATTTATTTCAAAACCTTTCTTAATTATCATTCCCAGTTACTGTTTTAATTTTAATTTTATGTTTTAATCGCAAGAAAAGTATATTGTCACGTTTTATTTATTTAGGTGAAGTGTAAAAAATGATTAAAACACGAATATTTGTATAACTAAGTTTAATAAATGAAATATGAATTATAAAAAAAAATAAAAGTAAATAACAATAAATAAAAAAACAAATATTACCACTATTTTACTAGCAATTATTAATAAAAACTTAAACACTAAGATTATTTATTTAAACACTTAAAACTACGCAATGTTTATTTCCACAATATTTATATCACCAACTATTTATTTATATTACCAACTCATCATCATGATCACTACACGTATCAATATAAGACTGTCCTCGCGATATCCTGCTCGGGGTTTTTATAGTAAAACAATTAAGTTCTGGAATGTTCGCCAACCCTCTGCAAAACAGAATAATAGGAGCGAGCGAACCTGTCGAGACATGTCCGCTAGCAGCCGTCGCCCTTGACGTGACCTTGGGATCGCTACAGTATCATATGTCTATGTGTGTAATCCTTCCCTGCACAAGTTTTATTTTTCATTTTAATTATAGTTTTATTTTTTAGTTGCTAGAGCATGCAAAATCTATACTCTCTAAAACTAAAAATTAAAATAGTCAGTTGCCACAAAATGTTATATTTACATCTCCGAAAATATGGAGATAATTGATATTGCATATCATAAATAAATATTAATAATATCCAAAATCGAATTTAAAATGGATTGTACTGTTTTGTACTGTTTTGTACATAGGAACTGAGAATAGAATTAGTATTGCTGCAGCTGTAATTTTAATAAAAAACGAACTATATAAAAAGAAAAATAGATCATAACGGCGGTTTCACTCTTTAAACCAACAGAACCAACAAACGAAAAATTAAAACACTGAAAGAAACAGCACATCTGTACTGCAATTAAAACGTATAATTAAAATTAAAACTAAAACTTAAATTAAAACCGTAGCTGGAAATGAGGCTTTATTTTATGATATTTTATAAACATGAAATATCATATTCATATATAAATGTTTATTCTCCACATGTCATTTTCACCCAATCAGATTGCTACATTTGACGGACATAGGTAGTTTTTTAGTGACAGAAATTGTAAAACCAAAGAAGCATAGTCATGGTTACATTTTGTTGATTTGAAAAAAATGATGTTTGAACTGTTATAATTTTTGAAATAATTAACAAATTTAATTCGAGTAATGAATTTAAGTGACGTATTTGACCATATTTCAATTTCAGCATGTCATAAACAGTAACCAGTATAGCTTCTCATTATAATACTAAAAAGTAAACATTAGTTTGCAATATTCTAGTCATTAGCAATTAAATGTTTATTAACCTCCAAGTCCAGAGGCGCACTCGGAGAGGGTTTTCAAATACAAATTGTTCATTTAAATTTACACAATTGCTGTCCGGTATTATTTTATTACAAAATAATAAATTAAAAAAACTTATCGCAAGACGAAGGGCCGCTATTCTACCTTACCGTCTCGGTTCTTATCTTGATATTTTCTCTTATTTTTTCAACAATTTACAGACTAATTTTGTTAGTAATATTTGCAAGCTTTCCTCTTCTTAGATAACTATTAAATTTATTTCGCATATATATAACACACATTAATAACTCACATCGATTTTCTCTTTGCTTATTATCTTCACGAACAAAGTTACTATACGTTCCTTTTAACCCCAAATTCATTTTTTATTTGTGTCTTATTCCATCTTCAATAATGATTCTTAAAATTTGAACCACCCTTTTTCTCTTTGTAGTTGCATATCATATCAAAACATATTTTTTACTTTGATAAGGTACCTAATTAATTTCGGGCAGTATTTAAACCCTAAAACCCCCTTACCCAGGATAAACCACTGTCCCAGTCTATATGTCTTCATTTACTTACGATTCTTCCACGCTGACGTTACAATATGCCTTCCCCAAATTTTTAATAAATATTTTCTCCTAAACAGTCGTCTGGATGACTGAGCTTAGAGCACATCTCTAACTCGCTGTGACGTCATTCGAACTTGAGATCGTCAGTTCAAGTCCTAGCGACCGACAACGTGTGATTTGTCGTAAAATAAAAAACACAGCTACTTGTGTATCACACTCGGATGCTATAGACTTGCCATCTATACATCTTAAATACAAGTAGCACTGGCATTAAACAACCGATAGTACGGTAGTTAAAACTGCGGCTCGGTGAGTTCGGTTGCCCTACGCTCTGCTTGGGCAATACAGGGACACATTATTATTATTATTATTATTATTATTATTATTATTATTATTCTCCTAAACAACGAGTAATGAAACGATTAAAAAATATTGGTATTTTATTTTTTTATCTAGTGCCATATATGTAAAAATCTAAATTTGATCACAAAACTCATTAAACTTGAACAATTAGTATAATTAGTGTATAGAACAAATAATTACTTTCTTCTATTGTTCAAGCGTCAAATCGATTAGATAGCGATATAAACATCCCCAGCGTTCTGGACCGTAGGGAGGTACAAATGCCAGACCTGGAGAACATTTTTCCACTTTAGCAGTGCGGTTTCCGCCTAACACAATGCGACATTCATCGCTACTCGTAGCTGTAGTCACCAACAAAGAAACGCTATGGGCTGCTCGTGCCGTTTGTTAATTTGTAAATGAATGCGAGAAGAACAGCAACACATCCCCGTGAATCAGACAGAGATGGATATATGGCGAGAGAGTCCATTCATCATAATATGCGTTCATTACTAGGTGCATCCAGTGGCGTAGGTACGAGCTTATTGACGGAAGAACGCATAATGAAAACGCTTGTTGAAGTTGGAATCATTTATTTTTCAAAGCGGTAAAAGCTTTGGTTTTGTTGTGGATTTTAAACAAATTGCACATTAATGAGGTCTTGCACGATTTTTCATTTTTACATTAATCATTAGAATAGGTAAGAATATTAGACCCGTATTTTTTATATTTCCCTAAATTTTCTTTTAATAATGAAAATGCTATTCAAAATGATATTCAAAACGCAGCTGAATTACCCCACTTCGCCTCTTGTCCAGTGACACATCAAGGTTCTTATCCAACATCTCTTCGTTTTAACTTTGAAATTGACAAATTGAATAATCTTCTGCAAATATAGTGGCACACAAAACCCTTACAATTCTTTAAATCACAGACTGTCCACTTTACCAACTTTCAAACGTGGCATCCATACTTGGATAACTTTTCACCAGATCCTACGGACGTTAAAATTTTTGCTACTTTTAGTATGATGCTTTAATCGATATTATATAACAATGTGTAAATAAAACATAATTACATCATATAGAGCAACAAATTAGACATTGTCCATTCAATTTAAACAAAAAAAGGTTCGCTTCTTTTTCAAGACCTGGTTATATCTGGCAGGTATATTTTTGTCGAATATAATTGTGTAATTTATAAATGTAGAGCAAAATATCCATAGCAGCTATTACATGTTCATTTCTTTCAATTATTAATATGAAATACAAATACTCATAGCGGATAAAGTTCAACGAGTTTTGCTTTCTCGATGAGTTTTCTGAAGACCAAAGCAAATAATATTTCTTTAAATTACTTATAATTTTCATGAGATTTGAGATAAAGGTAAACACACTTCTTTTAAATCTAATCGGACAATTTATGAAATGTAATATCATAAATATCTGATCTATTAATAAGATTGTACAAAGAAGCCACGAATTACGAATTACCTATTTATTAATATTTATACTCTGTTAAAAACCTTCAGATCAAAGACTTTGCAAACTTGAAATCTTCAAACGGATTTAAATATCTTTTAGTGCTCTTGTTATACGTATAAAATCCTTAAAAAATTTAGTCATATTTTGATAATAGGATATAAGAAAAATATATTGTTGTTTGTAAAATATTACCCTTATACTTGCATAATTTTATAAATCACATCAATTTAATAACGAATAATGAGTATTACATTTATAATAATATAATATTTCTAGTTACGACTTTACCTATAAAAATATGTCAATCAGTTTTGTCAAGTATACCAACTTTTAAAGATTGAATTTAAGTTATAGAGAGAGGCAGAATTATTGAAATATTACTACAAGCATTTATTTAATTTCTGTAATGATTTAGCTTTCGACAATGAATGAGAACTTGTCTTTCATATCTCGATATGAAAAATTTTGTAGAAAAATTATGAGTTTTAGATAAATACTAGCGAAAGCTCAGTTATGTTGAGATTTCCCTAGGCCTCCGGCGTCAGTGAAATATTTACAAATGTAACCTAAGCTATCTTTCTCTCTATGCTCTCTATACAGACAGTAGGTTTAATAAAATGAAAAAAAAATAACCTACCATTAACCTAATCTAACTGAGTGTAATAAAGACAGACAGTGGTATTATACAGTCACTGTTAACGTTGCTTAGAGACGATCTCTAGCTAGAGGTGAGTGTTAGTTTTTATAGGTGATGTTATGCTACTATTACAGAACAATGTTAGCGCTAACAGCGGTAAAATTTGACTGTAGAATATGTTTTTCTTAGAGATCACCTCTAAATTCAGTTAGATACGATCTCTAAATTTAACAGTGACAGTCGAATACCACTGATTGGGTTTAAATGCATATTATATATTAAGTTGTACAATTTGGTATATGACCCATCTTAATTTGATAAATGTTAAGTCTGTATCGTTGTTTAGAGTTTTAGCGTTCGTCGGAGTCTTAAAATCCTTGAACCTACTCTTTCACTATAGGATATTACTTTCAAAATGAATAAGTTGTGTCTGCTCTAAACCAGTTGCCATTTCCATATTTAATATATAAATTGGAATATTCAGTCTGAATTTATTTATTAATGAAATATCTGTGTGAAGTGATGTCTCCCTGGGATAAAAGTTGTGTGCGCGGTAATGGGCCCCAAGTAGTAATAATTACCGTAAACACGCTGACGTTCGCTCTGACGGATGACCGGAATAAGGCTACCATGCAAATTAATCCCGTGAATGGAACATTTAGTTTCAAATAGATCGTTGAAAGTGTCAATTATTACAAATTTCCAAGCGTTTCACGCTCGTTACTCCGCTACAATGTATAGTTTATGGCGCACGGGCCCACAGCAGCACGGTGCAAATTTACTGCACATTAATAAAAATACCCGCTCCAATAAATGTTGCTATGCGCGTGCAATGAAAAGCTGCGATCGGACGATAAGATTGAATTATTGCTACTTTTATTCTTTGTTTATTTCATTATATCGTAATTTGATATTCATTTCTTCCACTATATGCCTCATAATGCACTAGAGCTTAAAAAATCGAAATTATATTAATTTTTAAATAGATAAATAATTTTGTTTTTCATACAATTCATAAAAACCTGTTTACGATATTTATGAATTTAATTTTGAAATTTAGTTGTTCCACATATATTTCAAAAACCATTGCGGATAAGTACTTATAAAAAATATTTTTTTGAATGATATTGCGAATATTAAATTTTAACATTTTAAGCCAAGTACTTTAAAATGCATTTATACGACTACCTAGTTATTAAACTAATAAACGTTAATCTAAATTGATAAAATTAATATTAGAATATGTTAAATGTATGTGTGTTACACAATGTGGCCACAAGTAAAATGCCCCTCCCACATTAAATAAATAATTTGCCTTACTTTAGAAAAAGAAAATGTAACTATTAGTTATCTTTTATTTTGGGCTAAATATGAACAGAACATTATAGAATTACAAAAACCGAAGACATTTTCTAAAAACCGAAAACCTGTTTTTGATATTTAGAAAAACAAGTCAACAATTTAAGGGTCTGTTAACGTAACATAGAAAAACAAATTTTGTCCATAACCAGAAAAGACAGAAAACGGAAATGTGACATACGAGCAAGTACAGAAATAAAAGATGAAATAAAATTCGCAAAAACTCAAAAATGAAAATGTACAGGTCACATAATGAGAACATCAGACAATAGGTGGAGTAAAATCAGTAAATAAAGGATCCTAGGAACTAACAAAAGAACTAAAGGCCTCCAACTAAGAAGATGGAGAGACGACCTAAACAATTTCGGTAAACACTGGCAACATCAACAACGGATTGTGAAAAATGGAAAACCATGGAGGAAGCTTTTGCCCAGCAGATATTTAGTTAGAAATAAAGATATCTAATTTTGATATGGTTACTATAAATTTTGGTAGGTAACTAATTAGGAAACAATTTATAGCAAAGTTGTTGAAGAACTGCTTTGCGAGACTTGGATTTTTGTACATTTTAAGTTTTTGATGGGATCTATTCTTGTAAAAGGAAAGAATATTATGTATAATGATAAAAATTTTGTGGATGAACTTTCATAATTTCCCAATTTCAAGCTTAGTTTGTTTTCATTCCGTTTGAGATGTGGAAATGTTCATATTTATGATGAAGTTCTGAATAAATTAAATTAAATTAAAGGTCATGTTTGTTATTATTTATGGTTCACGTGTTCTATTTACTGTATTTAATACACTCATTAACTAGCAATATGTACTAAAAATAATTAAATTTTATTCCAATCAATTATTTTATTGATGGAAAACAACTTCAATTTCTAGTTTTTAGATATTGTAATTTAGTTTTAAAGTTAATTAAAACAATTTATGTAATGTATATTACGCGTTCAGAATATAATTAAACTGGAAGTATAATGTTAAAATTAGGTTTTTGAAAAAACTAAACTAAGTTATCGTAACATTCATTATAAAACTCATATTTTGCCTATATAAAAAGCAATGAGGAGAGTGAAATAAACAACAGTAGTTAGAAAATAAAGCGGCAGTCGCATTATCTACAGCAAACCGTTGAAACTTTTCATCCTTTAATGCTCTTTAGCACCGCACTGGTTTTTATCCGTTCGTCATCCTCAGCACGAGCAAAGCTGGTTACGTCGATATGTGACCCACAATGAGAACGTTTTGTACGTGGGCTCTTATACGCTTTCATATGAATTCCGGAGATTACTTCATGATTCTTATAATAGTCATCCAACGGAGACTAATGTCATAAAAGTAAAAAACTTAAGAATGGTCAAGATCAATGGAACATTGCGATGTGACGTCACCAACCAATAATTATTTATTATAGTTGAGAATCAAACAACTTGTTCCTTAACCTTGTTGAAGGCATCTTGGATTTTTTGCTTATTTTATTGTAAATCAAAGACACTTTTACTCCTAATGACACATTCAATTTTTTATTCAAACGTACATATTTAAAAAAATAATTTACTACTTAATTTTATAATATATAATATTTTTTCAAATGTCAGAAGATGCTACTTTTAAGACGTTTGAGGAAAATAACTAGGTATATATTTTTTTCAAAAAGAAGAACTTTATATTATCTCTTTTCGCTCCCTAGATATTTGCTTCCAAAGATGCACCTCATAAAAGTATGTTTTTGAGGATATTCCAACAATGAGTAAAGACATAATCTCAACTACTATACCAGTCGATTCTACCGGAGAAGTTACATACAATATAAAAAGAAAATATTTAACTTCATGGTAAAACGTTCTTTTATTTACTGATATTAAGTAGATATCGATGCGTTTATTGTAATTTTCAATCTACATTCAATTATCTCTGTCCGATGGAATGACATACCTTCAAGTAAACAGACGTTTGTATTACTTCAATTGCAGATGTTTTATTAAATCAAATAATTCCAATCGATATGTAATCGGTGGTCAGCAATTTTAAACATGACATTTGACATTTCTTTTCCTGCAATAGTGACATTAAAATTTTTATATTAAACTTTGTCCGATTACATGAGTTGTCACAAAAACATGCATATAAGATCTATTTATAATAGTTATTTTATCTTTATCCGATCCAAAGAAATTCATATTGTAAATAATATTTGATTTATATACCTAATATCTATCCCAGAAAATTGGTACCTCACTGTCAAAAACTTTGAAATATTTTTAATACAATATGGAATAATTATAAGCGTGAAAATCAAATAAACAAATTTAATTTAAAAGGATATTAAACTTTTGTAATTCATAACGTATTATGACAATTAAAACTGTCCAACTTCATTCAACGGAGTTACATAATTTACATAAATCCCTAGATCATAGTCTATTATTTTTTTGTAATTAAAATTAAAGTGTAAAAAATTGTATATTTTATTGCACTGGACAACCCTCAAACAACTCATGCAATAATATACCATCATATTAACCTCGTTTAATAATATAGTATAACAGATTTTTTTAAACGACATTACCTTGTACTTGAAAAAACATTTAAGAACATAATTTTCTTTTACTCGGACTTTACGTTGTTTATGTAAATTACATTGAAATATTTTTTTCAAGTACTAAATATAGAACAAGTGAATGAATAAGTATGCCAAAAACATCTAAATGATAGATCTGACTTACAAATTGTTTTATTCCCACGTACAGTCTGAATGCTTTTTCACCTATAAATGAATTGAAAAAGAAGTTTTCAGAAATACTCTACAACTTTTTCCTTAGAATTTCAGTCAGTGTAGGTGTCCTGTATTAAATTATTGCCTATTCCAAGAAAGTTAATAAAATTCAATAGTATATGCCGTTTATTACATTTGAACCAAGAATTCAATATTTTGCTACTGTAAATCAAATATCAAATAGAGCAGAAATTTCTACATTTTTTTAATACGTTCGAAATACAAATATCTTTTTACTTTAATCGACTGACTTACAAAAAAGAGAAATTCTAATCAAACCGAACATTTTAAATTTTGACGGATGTCCAATGATCTTTCCAATATGTTTTGACTATTGCCCGTGTAGTAACTGTTACAGTATATTCGACTAAAGGGAATTTATTAAAATTTCATATTAAATCTTTTGAATCATTTGTATTTCTTTACAAATATTTTGGAATAGAGAGAATGAAATGAAATACTATTTAAATTAATTATTTTCACTAATACTCATTAATTGTATATTTTCATATTCTTCTGCAAAATGCTGCAGTAGAATTGCAATAAATAATGTGTACATGACTATTTACAAATAATAGAAATAAAATACGTACGTAGATTCAGAAATATCATATTTGCTGAACTTTGAACAATAAATATTAGATCCTGTTTTTATTCCATTGTTTTTAAAAATTTTGTTAGTAGGTACTACAATTTCATTCAATTTGTACAATGAAATTTCAATTTGCTTGTTTTTCAATATTGGAATTAATATTAGTTATTCCAGTTTTTAAAACCGTATCAAATTTTTATTTTATTCCACAGTTCTAGAAATGTGTGGGGATCGAAATTTTCATTAGTAGAATCAATTTGCTCTTCTGGCGTATTTTATAATTATTGTTGTTTCACAACGATGTTACAAACTCATTATCACTGGAAAACTATGTAGTTTAGTAAAATCGGTGTAAGGTGTTCCATAATCATAGTCATCCCATGATTTCTTTTGTAGCACGAAACGAAACAAAATAGTGTACATGTTGCACAGTTCGGATAGGCAAAGGATTTCAATTTGCTTATTTTTCAATATAAGAATTAATATTAGGTATTCCAGTTTTTAGAACTGTATCAAATTTTTATTTAATTCCACAGTTCTAGAAATGTCTGGGGATCGAAATTTTCATTTGTTGAGTCAATTTTCACTTCTGGAACATTCAATAATTATTGCTGTTTACAACTATGTTACAAACTCATTACCACTGGAAAACGATGTAGTTTGTTAAAATCGGTGTAAGGCGTTCCATAATCATAGTCATCCCATGATTTTTCTTGTAGCACGTAACGAAACAAAATAGTGTACATATTACAAAGTTTGTCCATGGCAAAGGATTTCAATTTGCTTATATATCAATATTAGAATTAATTATTATAAATTAGTTATTCCAGTTTTTAAAACTGTATCAAATTTTTATTTTATTCCATAGTTCTAGAAATGTCTTGGGATCGAAATTTTCATTTGTTGACTCAATTTGCTCTTCTTGTGTATTTTATAATTATTATTGTTTCACAACGATGTTACAAACTCATTATCACTGGAAAACGATGTAGTTTAGTAAAATCGGTGTAAGGTGTTCCATAATCATAGTCATCCCAGGATTGCCAGGATTGGTGTAGACAGTAACAAAACAAAATAGTGTACATATTGCATAGATCGGGTATGGCAAAGGATTTCAAATTGCTATTTTTTTTAATATTACAATTAATATTAGGTATTCCAGTTTTTAAAACCGTATCAAATTTTATTCCATATTTCTAGAAATGTTTGGCGATAGAAATTTTCATTTGTTGAGTCAATTTTCTGTTCAGGAGCATTTTATAATTATTACCGTTTTACAACGATGTTACAAACTCATTATCACTGGAAAACGATGTAGTTTAGTAAAATCGGTGTAAGGTGTTCCATAATCATAGTCATCCCATGATTGCTCTTGTAGCACGTAATGAAACAAAATAGTGTACATACGAGGGCGGTCCGATAAGTACTTAGCCTCACCGCCCTATAGCACAACAATCGCAAGAGCAATTTTTTATTGCTTAGAACATCATCGTAGACAGCTACTGTCAAATTTTCAGCCGAATCGGACGCGAAGTTTTGTTTTTACCGCGTGTGGAAGCGAGCGTGTCCGGAGATTTGAGAAAAATGGAAAAAGAACACTATCGGTCGGTGATATGATTCTTGTTTTTGGAAGGGAAATCGCGCAGCGAAATTAAAGAATGCTTGGATGCTGTATAGGGTGACTCTTTTCCTTCGATGGCGACCGTCAAATTTGGTTTAACGAGTTTCAACGTGGTCGCACGTCGGTTTTTGATGAATCACGCCCAGGTGCCCCGAAAACGGCTACCACGGAGGATAACGTAACAAAAATCCACGATTTCGTTTTGGCAGACCGCCGATTGAAGGTGCGTGAGATAGCTGACACAGTAGGCATCTCAAAAGACCGCGTGGGTCATACCTTGCATGAATTATTGGGTATGAGAAAGCTGTCGGTGCGATGGGTGCCGCGTTTGCTCACTCCTGACAACATGCGCATCCGTGAGACCACTTCAGAGCAGAATTTGATGATGTTTAGGCGCAATCCGAAGGAGTTTCTGAGTCGTTTCGTGACCGTCGACGAAACATGGGTACACTGGTACACACCAGAGACCAAGGAACAGCCGAAACAGTGGACTTCACCCGGCGAACGTGCTCCAAAGAAGGCGAAGACTGTCCTATCGGTCGGAAAGGTTATGGCCACGGTTTTCTTGATTTCAAAAGGTGTGATCTACATCGACTACCTGGAGAAGGGTAAAACGATTACAGGGCTCTACTATGCCGAATTATTGGGCCGATTCGACGCCGAATTGTAGAAAAAACGGCCCCATTTGTCGAAGAAACGAATGCTTTTCCACCGTGTCAATGCACTGGCTCACACCTCCGCCTTCGCCGCAGCCAAATTGGTAGAATTAGACTACGAACTGCTACCCCACCCACCGTATTCTCCGGATTTGGCCCTGTGCGACTTTTTTTTGTTTCCAAATTTGAAAAAGTCACTCGCTGGGCAGAAATTTCAGTCGAATGGGGCAGTTATCACCGCCACGAAAGCCTACTTTGCACACCTTCAGAAAATGTTTTTTTCAGACGGGTTACAGAAGTTGGAGCATCACTGGATCGAGTGTATAGAACTCAAAGGAGATTATGTTGAAAAATAAATCGCCATTTTTCAAAAAAAATTGTTATTCTTTTGTAGGCTAAGTACTTATCGGACCACCCTCGTATTGCATAGATCGGGTATGGGAAAGGATTTCAATTTGCTTATTTTTTAATATTCGAATTATTTAAAGTATTGAATATTATTGAAGTTTAATTTCCTACGCAGTATATAGTTAAGGGAAATATGTTTTTATTTGATTTTTTTTTTCAGATAAGAACATATTTCCCTTAATTAAATTAGAATTAATATTAGTTATTCCAGTTTTTAGAACTGTATCAAATTTGTATTTTATTCCACAGTTCTAGAAATGTCTGGGTATGGAAATTTTCATTTGTTGAGTCAATTTGTTGTTCAGGAGCATTTTATAATTATTACCGTTTTACAACGATGATACAAACTCATTATCACTGGAAAACGATGCAGTTTAGTAAAATCGGTGTAAGGTGTTCCATAATCATAGTCATCCCATGTAGCACATAACGAAACAAAATAGTGTACATATTGCATAGTTCGGGTATGGCAAAGGAAAAACGCGGTATGCAGCGCCGTCTACGGAAAGAACATTACGAAGATCAAGGAACAAAGTGTATGTGCAATCAGCCGCCGCTGCCAGCAACGTTTAGCGCGGCACCGCGAACCAGCTGGGCAAAAACGCTTCAAAAGTTGTTAGGCGCCGCTTAGCAGACACTGCAATCATCAAACTTTATCCCTATTTAATTAAACCTAAACTCCTACACGGAGTTTTTGCACTACACCACCAGTGGAGTTTATTAGGAAAAATGGGTGGATCATTTGTTCTGATTTTTCATTTTCTGCTTCAGACTTTGCGGACTTTTACATCTCTAATTATGTCTAACACTCAAAGTCAAACATAATCAAACTTCAAGTATTCAAATTTACATATCGACGACTTCTATTAATAATGATCAAAAGCAGGGCATGTAACCGAGAAAAATACTGGTTAACGGTTAACCCTTTTAGAGAACATTATAATAATAACGGTTTTTGAAAATTGGAAACCGGTTTAAACCGGTTAAAAAAATAATTAAAATTAATTAAAACAAATTAATTATAAAAATTGAATTAAAGAAAATTACAGAATAATTAATTAAATTTTTTCTTTAAGATACCATCTGAGAAAAAAGTAACAATTGAAAACAAATGCAATTTAACTTACAAAAATTCCCGTAATATCTTCAGAAAAACGCAGGTCACTTTTCAATTTTAAACTTGCCTGTGTTGACAAAGGCCGTATTTATTTGGGGCTTTTTAAGTAACCTTAGCCGCCAAAGAGACTACCTACATTTATGACCCTCCAATAAAATGTTAATTGTAAAAACTGTCATGACTTATGTTCAAATACAAATAGAAAACACAGATATAAAAAAATATATTATAATTTTTTCTGATATTAAAATAAAGGTTAATGTTCGCTAAAACCGGTTTATTTTTTTTTTTTTGGTTAACGGTTACCGGTATTTTCGGCCTGAAAAATATCTGTTAAAATTACGGTTAAAGTTCGCAATTTTCGTTCAAAATATCGGTTACCGGTTTTTATTAACCGGTTACATGCCCTGATCAAAAGTGTATTCTATAAAGCTGTTGTTCAAATAAAGGTAGGTATATTCTCAAAAATTTAAGAATTAGAAATAAGCATAAGTGTAATTTTAAGCATGACAATCGAGGAATAAAAATAGTGATATAATAATTATAGGTTAATCAAAAATGCGTGTCATAAGTTATCATCACACTTTTCATAGGTTTAAGTTCATTTGTTCTGCTTCCCCGGTCTTCAAAAATTTATTATTAAGTCAATATTTATTCAGAGAAAATAATCTGATTGTTTATAAAACTTTAAGACTAAGAAATTTTAATGTAATTAAGACAAATTTAATCTAAAATGCAACTTCAATTACAATTAAAATTTGCATACAGAACACCTCACATAAATATTAGTTTATTTTATTTAGTCAATATCTCTTTTGAAAAACAACAAAACAAAAACAAAAATTTGATTGTTACAATAAAATTATACTCAGAATGTATTATTTTGTAACTGATATTAATTTAAATAAAATTCGTTCTAAAACAACTTTAGATTGTTTTCCTTGTTAAAACCACTATTTTTAATTTTTTTTTAATGGGAGGAATAAAACAAAAACCCAAATATTGACTTTGATGAATTAAAACAAATTAATACATTATACTGCGAGTACATAGCAAAATTTTAACTATTTTGTGAACTGAAAATATTATTTACAAAAATTGATTGTTTCCCTCATATAATATAAACACGAAACAAAATTATTATCACTTCGTAGTAAATATAAACTTTTTGGAAATTTACATATTATATTAATTTAATGCACAAATATTAATAAATAAATACAGACGTAAAAATATATTTGGCTCTAAATAATTTAAATAAATATATGCCAAATTTTGCACCCTTCGGAATCTCTGCAATTTGAAATGTAAAGCACATGAGCTATTTTAGTAAAAAAAATTCATTTAGACTCGTAATATGAATTATAATGAGTTCTAAAAGCTTTTTTTATGATGTTAATTTTCGACATAAATATATGTAAATGTAAATTTAAATTCAAATAACATACTTGTGGTATTTATAACTAAGTAAATATGTAGTTTATTGATTTGTAAATTTTTGTTACTACAGAAAAATGTAAACCTTTTGAAAATCCTAAGATTTAATGTACAGAATTAAATTGTAGTAACTTTGGCAATCGTACTTCGATCTTAAACTTCGCTCAGTTTGAATTCAAAATAAAATCAGAGTAAAAAAATAACATGAAAATAGAAAAACAAAATATGTTGTATGCTATGTGATGGGCGTTTGTTTCCACTAAATAACAATTTGGCAATTATTTCAAATTGCAAACTTTTTGCAAAACATTTTTATTTGAATCGAATAACACGAAACATTTGTGATGTGTTTATTATTCAGTAATACTAGCAAACTTGTGCTGCATTTCAAAATCCATTAACGTTAGTTCGGGATGTCGGTGATTGATTCTATCCACCAAAAGTTGTAGATCATTTGTAGTCTCAGATTTCAAGGAAAGAAATATACTTTATCTTGCATATAATTGGTAGAGCTTTTATCATCTACTAATTCTATAGAAAGTGTTAAGAAAAATTGCAACATATTATATTTGAATTGTCCAACTGTAAACGTAAATAGGAAAAGTCTACCGGCTTGCAAACTATAACACAATGGGAGTACATTGACTACAGTAATAAGGAATTTTCTATTCGATTTTTATATGCCCAATTTTTTAAAGGAATGTTAAGAAATCTGTAACAAATTTTGAGCGTATTTATATTCTAGTGTCTGTTTTAAACTAAATAACAATTTGGCAATTATTTCAAATTGCAAACTTTTTGCAAACCATTTTTATTTGAATCGAATAACACGAAACATTTGTGATGTGTTATTATTCAGTAATACTAGCAAACTTGTGCTGCATTTCAAAATCAATTAACATTAGTTTGGGATGTAGGTGATTGATTTTCTATCCACCAAAAGTTGTAGATCATTTGTAGTCTCAGATTTCAAGGAAAGAAATATACTTTACCTTGCATATAATTGGTAGAGCTTTTATCAACTACTAATTCTATAGAAAGTGTTAAGAAAAATTGCAACATATTATATTTGAATTGTCCAACTGTAAACGTAAATAGGAAAAGTCTACCGCCTTGCAAACTATAACACAATGGAAGTACATTGACTATAGTAACAAGGAATTTTCTATTCAATTTTTATATGCCCAATTTTTCTCAAAGGAATGTTAAGAAATCTGTAACAAATTTTGAGCGTATTTATATTCTAGTGTCTGTTTTCCACTAAATAATAATTTGGCAATTATTTCAAATTGCAAACTTTTTGCAAAACATTTTTATTTGAATCGAATAACACGAATCATTTGTGATGTGTTATTATTCAGTAATACTAGCAAACTTGTGCTGCATTTCAAAATCCATTAACATTAGTTCGGGATGTCGGTGATTGATTTCCTATCAGCTATATGCGGATATATCCGCGGCACAAAGAAAGCTGACAGGCTGGCGGATGGTGAACTGACAGTAGGGGGATACGTCCACATTGTTCATGCAATCCCTGGTATTTGTACGCCTGTTTTCAGTCGTAGCAGTATTTTGTCTCGGGTGTTGCTACAGAGAATATTTTATCACTAAGCTTATCATTCATTTATTATTAAAATAGGGTTACGCTTTGTTGTTGGTCTTTCTCTTCCTTTAATCGACATGAATTATAAATATTACAGGTAAGTACAAAGAATATACGATTATAAGTATGGTTAGATTTTCGCAGGAAATTATAAATTAATACTGATTCACTAAATTTCCAATCTTTTAATTTAAAAAAACGTGTACTGCAAAACACGTTCTATTGATTTTTTCAACTATGATTCTCTATTATTAAACATAAGCTAATGCAGACATTGCTGAATTTATCGAATTACAATAATACAAGAAAATATAATATTTATTATTAGTATAATTTTAATTTAGGTACTTATTAAACATAAAATAATAATACAAAATTAAATTCTAAGAAATTTTAATTCTCTAATGATAGCATTATTTATTAAAATAAAAAGTGAAACATGCTACTTTACTTCAAATAATACGAGTATATTATTAAGTAAAAAATAAATCATGAATAATATATAAAAAAAATAATGAATATTGATTTATATAATTAAAAATGTATGTAGAATCGAATAGGGAAATTATAACTTCTAAATCTCCACCATGTTTTTAGTAATTGGTTTATACCATATATGTTATGGGTATTGGATTCGTTGTATTAAAATATGTATTTTCGTCTAAAATTTCCTTCTAGTTTACTCCAAATTAAAGATTGAATGTCAACCAATCAAATAACGGCATTTCTGGTAATCCTGCGCTTTCAGGTGTAATCGTACGCGACTACAGGGATAAAAGGAATGTCTCGAGGCAGATGTACAGACTTCTGTGCTAGACCTTCCTAGTCTCCGTTCTTCCTCGCTTGAAAATCTGAATAGACCACAATCCGAAGCATTCAGTTGAGAAGGATGCTTCGGTATGTGGTCTAGTTCCGTGGATCAGGAATTGGAGCAATCTCATTTTGAAACTGGGTCACAGTATGGAGCAGATGTTTGCTCTAGAATGTGCTCTGGTTTCAGTAGATTAAGAATCAGACCATTCTAAATTGATTGCTCTGATTTTTGACTTGCTGAAACTGTATCATATTCTGGACTAGATGGCTGTCCTAGAATGTGCTCTGGTTTCAATATGTCAAGAATTCTAAATTATTGTTGCTGGAATTGGTTCACATTTTGGAGAGAATGACTGCTCTAGAATGTGCTCTGGTTTCAGTATATTAAGAATCATAGCATGCTAAATTTATTGCTCTGATTCTTGACTTACTGAAACTGGATCACATTCTGAAGCTGATTCCTGTCCTAGAATGTGTTTTGGTTTCAGTAGGTCAAGAATTAGAGGATTCTAAAGTACTTGTTCTAATTCTTGACCTGCTGGAACTGGATCACATTTTGGAACAGATGACTACATTGAAATGTGCTGTGGTTTCAATAGGTTAAGAATCACAGCATTATAAATTAAATTGAATACTCTGATTCTTGACCTGCTGAAACTGGATCAGAATCTGGAGCAGATGTCTGTGCTTAAGTGGGCTTTCGTTTAAGTAGAATTCTAAAATGTTTAATTTTTAACCTACTGAAACTTGAGCACATTCTGGAGCAGGTAGTTACACTAGAATATGCTCTGATTTCAGAAGGTCAAGAATCATAGCATTCTAAAGTGTTTGTTCTAATTCTTAATCTGCTGAAATTGGATGACATTCTTGAGCAGATAGCTGCCATAGAATGTACTTTAGTTTCACTAGGCCAGAAATCAGAGCATTCTAAATTTGTTGCTTTGCTTCTTGACTGGTAAAACTGGTTCACATCCAGAAGCAGATTATTGCTTTAGAATGTTCTCTTGTGTCAGTAGGTCAAAAAATGGAGCATTCTGCATAGTTTGTGGTGAGTTATCCAATTTCATTATGTCATTAGTAGAGATTTATGAAAAAAAATGTTGTCATGACAAATGAACAATAGTAGTTGAACTAGAATTTCTTTGCCATCATCTGTAAAAATGTTATTTGTATTTTAGGGGTGCAGATTGTCAGCCTTTGAATGATACCTTAGCTTACAGTTCGAGTTGGAGCACTTCCAATTGGGTCACCAACAAGGATTTCAAAATTATTGAAAATTATTTTTAATCAAAATGACGAATAAAATAACTATGTCACCTTGGATGAAATGGCTCTTTTTGTGTGATGGGTGATTTGAAATAAATAATTGAGTGTGAGGGGAATAGTTGCAATTTGGCAGAATCCGCATTAACCTGAGACAGACGCGAATGGCATGACACCTGTCGGGTCGCGCGATGTGCGGTTGTCACCTCGCGTGCCCGTGTGCCACTGACGGGATGGGTCGGTACGCCGCGAATCAATACCGCGGCATCCACTAACGTCAACTTCGATGACAGGTCGGCCGCTGGTATAAATACATAACACACATCACTCAGCGCTCGGATATCTACATAAAGACAAGTGCATGTTCACTTGTGAATGTTCTTCACACAGATAACATTCTATCTAGTAGCGTAAATAATCAATCATTTGTGTTATACCGGGTGTCCCAGCTCGACCGACACATGGGAGTTTTACATGGGAAATCAGTTAATTATGAATTATCTCCCCAGTGCAAGATATTAACTTGAAATTTTGTATACTTATCGGAGAATATTAATTCTATGGATCACACTTATTTGAAATATGCAATTTCGTCTGCAGGGCGAGATTTATTAAATTTAAAATCTAATATTTTCGTTCAAAATCAGACAGCCATGGAAATAAAAGAAAATATTTATCTGACAGTTTAGTGAAGTATCACTGATTTTAATTCTTATTCCCTGTATTTTAATATTATTTAAGTTGAATTTAGTTTATTTTTGTTAAATAATATACCAATATTACAAAAATATAAATATCTACAATGGCATGTCATTAACTGTCAGAACTGTCACATAGATATTTTCTTTTATTTCCATGGCTGGCTGATTTTGAACGACAATGGTAGATTTTAAAATTTAATAAATCTCGTCTTGCAGACGAAATTACATATTTCAAATAACTGTAATCCATAGAAATAATATTCCCCAACAAGCATACAAAATTTCAAGTTAATATCTTGCACTGGGGAGATACTATTCATAATTAACTGATTTCCCATGTAAAACTCCCATGTGTCGGTCGAGCTGGGACACCCGGTATATACTAGTTTATTTATTTCTTCTTGCCAATCGATTTAAAATATGCAATAGGTATATTTAAATTATCATGATTATCATATCGTCTAACAGATATTTTTTATCTTCTTTTCCTTTTCCTTAAATTCAACAAGGATTTCTCTTCCCTCCTTCTCTCGCTTTCGATATACAAAAATAATGATCTAGTAATTCACCATAAGATGTAGATCATTTGTATATAGTCTCAAACTCCAAGGGAAGAAATGTTCTTTATCTTGCATTTAATTGGTATAGCTTTTAACTACTGATTCTGTGAAAGGGACAAAGATAAATTGCAATACATTATATTTGAATTGTCCAACTGTAAACCTAAATAGGAAGAAGCTTTCGGTTGCCACACTATAACACTACAATGGAAGTATGTTGACTTCAGTAACAATGAATTTTCTATTCGATTTTCCTATGCACAATTTTTCTCAATGAATATTAAGAAATCGGTTACAAATTTTAAGTGAATATATATTTTTTCCGGATTTGTATCAAAATAGTATATATAGACCTGCAACAACATGAGTCCGGGAAGATACTTTTCCTAAATGGTACACGTACTATTTTTTTCGATCCATTTATATTCAATAATTATGAAACAACTATGATAGTATTTTTATTTACGGAAAACAATGAACTACGAACTTTACGGGAATGCTTTGACACCGACTAAAATTTTCGTAGTCTAGCAACTGCACTGAAATACTAGAATAATACTCTCCGGTTCGAAAACAAAAGGAAGATGTCAGTTTTCGTCCGATAAAAAGAAATAATTTATGGATATTAAAAGTACCCATCAAACCAGTTACCCAAATCTGTTCAATTATTGTATATGGAACTGTAGAGTAGTCGAAACGTCGTACGTCGGTAATTTGAAATAATTTTTTATATCCTGACTGCTTTCCAATTTTTATCTTCCCAGCATCCTTTCCCCATCCAGTCTTATATAAAATTAAAAGAATTATAAAAATTCTTGGTATATTTTATTTCACAATATTTATTTCTTTAGACGTGTTTCGACTGTTATGCCATCTTCATGGCTCTATGAAAACATCCCTTAAATTTCTGATATACCCAGTATTAACCTTCAAAATTTTTGCTAATTTATATTTTTTATAGTAGAATAGTAATTAAATTAAGGTAAATAATCCCATGAATTTGTTAATGAAATGTGGACTAGCAAAAACAGGGCTGTGATTCCGTTGGTAAGTCCCCCGGTTATCACCGCGCCAGGTTATTCCAGGGACTATACATCGGCGCGTTATCACGGCCTGGCCGTCCGTTATCAGGCATATTGAGCGGGGGGGCGGCTCCGGTTAGTTACAGCATCGGCTGGGACCTTTCCCCCGGGACTGCTTCATTTACATTACCTCGGGCTGCCGGCTGAGGCGGAGTGGCGGAGTACCTGCCCCGCCTCCGGCCATCACGTGACCGATAACGTTTGTTTACCCACAACGTAACATGCCATATATCCTCACCATTTTCATATAAAGAGAATAAACACGCTTCGTGTATGCAAAATGCATGAAATTATTTTATAACAAACATCATTCATATTTATAACCTCGGTGAAAAGGGTATAAAACTATATTAAACAAACATACTGCGGTGGTATTCTTTTCGATGTAAAATTTTGTAACTGTTCTTAACCGCAGATGGAATTGAAGATCAACCATTCTATGACAATTTTTACTTGCATTTTTGGTGGAGTAGGTTGTCAGTCTAAAGTCTTTACAGTTTATAGTCGGTTTTGAACACTCACACAGCCTTATATTTGATTTGGCAAATCTGGGAATCAAACCCCTGATGTCACATTCTGTTCAGTTCGCCTGGGGCTAATCCAGTGAGCCACCGCTGTTCAGTTTCTCACTTGTTACTTGGTATTAAAAAATATGATTTGTCCAACACATTAACTCGCGCCACTGTAGTAATATATTCTATATAAGTTTTTCAGTACATTCAATTTGTAATTTTAAAATTAGTTTGTTATTGCAGTTCAGAATATTATAAATTTATTTCACACGTAAAATTTCCTTCATAAAATTTGTATGACCAAAAAAAACAGCTATTTTTGGCGTTACTAAAACCGAAACCAAATTTACATTGATTCACGCATGCAAATATATTTCTTCCTCCTTTAATTAATTTTACAATAAAACTACTTCATATTTACATATTTTATCTTTTTAACTTATTAATTACATCAAATCAAATCATATGTCAAATTTGTGCTCATATGTTGAAAACTCACAGTCGAGAAATTTGACCAAAAACAACACCACTCGTATCTATACCAAAAAAAGCCAGTAAATATTCGAACACGCACGTTAACATCTTACTCTTAAAATAAATTTTTGATGCAAATAAAAAAATAATTTCAAATTATTAATCACTCGGAAATAAAACGAAAACCGAAAAAATCCTTATTTTTGCCGAAACGAAAACGGAAAGGAGGTACCTAATATATATTTTTAATATAATTTTGAGATCTCGAATTTGTATTCTCAAGATTTAGTACCTTTTTTTATGTCTTTAAAAATAAAGAAAAAGAATGAAAATTATTAAAATTTCAGTAATTGAATATTTAAATATGTATAGTATTACAATACGAGAGTTTACGGAGGATATTCTAAATACAAATAAAAAAATGATGTGTATTTACCACCTAGAGAAATAAAAACCGATGTTAAACATTTAATTTGGCGGACAAGCTATATATCAGACAAATAATATCAGCAAACATGAAAACGTGCAGTGAAAAGCAGATCATACACAATTTCCGTTCAATCGCAGTCTGTCGAAGTGAAGCGATTTAAAGGTTGGTTTTTGGTATGAAAAGCAATTTTTGCCTGGGGTAAATGGAACAGTATAATCAAGCAGAGCATCGCGCACATTAAGCCGCCCATCGCAAAACAAACCAATTTCGTTATCGGCGGAAACGACTTCATCCAAACTGGCAGCCCAGCGCCACAGTGGCTAGATTTCAAAACTTCATCAGGCCCACTTTTATTACACATCAAGTACTCTCATATATTCTCATGTTTTTAAATTACTTGTACAATATCAAAATCTGATCATCATTAATGATACTGTATATAGGGTAACAGAAATAAGAGCATTTTATTTAATCGTCGAGAGTAACAATATTTATTAGTAATTTTTTTCTGAATAATAATTTGATCCAGTAGCAAAAACAATTAATTATTTTTGCTAAAAGAGAATTCTCTTAATTATAATAAAAGTTGTATTCTGTAAAAATATCAGCCTTTACGAATAGCAAGTATATAGACTTATTGCTAACCTATGGTCAATCCATTTTGAAAAATGGCACTTTATAACAGCGTATGACCAAAGCACACCAAATAGTACTTTTTATGTATGTTACTTAAGCGCACCAGTGTCCGTATAATTGAAATGTTCGTATGGTAATAAATTTGATGTAACTATTTATTCAATGATGGAATAAAATAAGATTAGGTCAGGTTAGGTTAGGTAAGTTTAGATAACTTTAGGTTTGGTTAGGCTAGGTGACGTTAGGTAACGTTATGTTAGTTTAGATTACTTTAAGTTTGGTAAGGTTAGGTTAAGTTAGATTAGGTTGGTTTAGGTTAGGTTAGTTTATATTAGTTTAGGTTTAGTGAGGTTAGATTCGGTTAGCTTAGGTTTGATTAAATTAATTTAGGTTAGGTTAAATCAGGTTAAGTTAGGTTAGGTTAAATTCGGGTCGAAACAGCAAGACTTGGAGGCTTACCTCTGCGATTATCTATTTAAAAAGTACTATCCGCGAGCAGAACGAATTCACTAGTATTTTGATCTAATCTAAGCTTCTGCAGTTTTTTGTCATACAGACCTTTATATGTCAAAATTTAAAAACAAATTAATTCAACCATAGGCAAGTAATAAAATTTATAAGAAAACTTTGAAGAATAATTGACTCATCTTCGATAAAAGTTTAAAAAAAAAGTTACTAGTAAATATTGTTGCTCTCAAAGAGTTCTATATAACTGGTTCAATTTATGTATTTATTTCTGTTACAGTCTGTATATTGACATGCCATCAATAAATGAAAATAAAAAGTGTACTGTTCAACTGTTCTATTACAATCGCCAACAAAAAAAAAGTTTCGGAAAAATTTAATTACGTTCAATTTTGAAAAATGAAATTACCTATCCTTTACATTGGTTAAATTTTAGAACTAAGTGTAAAATTCGTAGAATTGAAATATTATTTATTTTTAGCCACAACTCAAAATGCATGATTTCAATTTCAAATGGTAACAGCCTGTATTGATTAGTAATTTATGAATATGAAATATGGAACCGTTTTTACACTACTTGTATTATTTCTGAGATCAATGGTAAAACATAAATTTTCACGCCTTCACTACAAATACATGCATGATAAAAAGTGAAACCTGTCCCATATGATTTATGGGATTTTTACATGCATGGCATGTTCAGCACTAAATGTTATCAATGTATACCTAATTTATTTAAATCCAGACGAATTAATATGTCGTACTTAGTGTAAAACATTCTAAATCCAATTACTTTACTGGGCTGATACACATGTTACTAAAATAACAACATCCTTTAACCTTAAATTAATGGAAAATGTAGATTCTATGCAAAATATTGCATTGTTTCTTATAAGGGGAATGTAATTATAAAAACAGTTTTTGAGTTGATTGATGATGAAAGCTCAATTTTCTAAATGTCATGTACTAAATATTATATTATGAAATGTCAGTTATGATACTCGGCAGACAATTTTTTGTACATCATTTGAAACCAGTGTCAATGATCCTTCATTTCTATTATAGATTACTACTTAAAACTAGACATGTTTTTATAGCGTATCACTTTATTGTTGTTATATGAATCTTTATTAATGAAAATGCCTTCAATATTTAAATTTTTTAATTTACTTCAGTGGACAGTGATTATTTTTAATTACCTTCTATAAATATAAACAATATCTTTAAAAATGAGTGAAAATTTTACCTAGTTTTTTTTTCTGATAGTGTAATATTGTCATTCTATGATTAATTTTTAAAATAGCGATACTAAATATTTTATTATTTTATTATGATAAGGATAAAAAACAAGCGTAAGATTCTATTAGCAAAAGAAAATCTAATCGGTCATCACCATGACTACTAGAGTATATTTTATTTTTACTTACAGTTTAAGTTATACCATGTCTCAGTCACATACCTGAAAATAAAAAAATAATGTTACAATTTTTAAACAAAAAATTGATGAATTCTGATTTATAAATACACAGACTTATCCACATATATTTTCGTAAAAAAAATTACAAGAATTGTTCAGTGAAATAAGAAACTTCATTCGGACAGTATTTTAATAGTATAGTGTAATTTAGAGATTTATGTAAAAAATGGTAACCAGGTTGAAGTAAGTTGGATACTATTAAGAAAACGGATTTATATGTTAAGACTTTATATTTCTTATTTTATTATCCTTTTTAATTAGCTTTGTTTGTTTGATTTTCATATGAATAGTAATTTCAAATTGTATTAAAAAACATTTAAAAATATTTGAGGTTATCAATTTTACATTCACTATGGATCGCAGTACTGGGAAGTATCAATTTTACAAAAGAAAATAGTACCAAAAGAATTTTAACAATATTCGATATTATTAAACCGTTTTCGATATAGCAATAGAACAATTGTTAATGCAAAGTATAAAAAATATATTGTAGCGTTCTTGAAATACTAAACTTGATATTGCACTATAAGAGCATTTTTAGATGTACTCTCAATACCAGAGGGAAAATTTGCAAATGGTGACATTTACATTTTATACAATTTAATATACCTAATGCAGTATACACCTATGAGCTAAATTATAATATTGTAAATTTCATTTGATTAATTTAAATTACACGTATTTATTTCCAGTAATGATAATCCAAAATCAAATCAATTCAACAATAATAATTTGCGGTTTCTAATTATAACGAATGATACGTATTATTATAATAAAGTTAGTAATCAAAGCACATATTGAGTTCCAATCCCGCGTTATTCTAGATGTGGAGGCCAGAGGTAAACAGCGGCCGAGCTAAGCTTGACAGCGGGACAATGACGACGCCAGTGTGACAAGCGTCAGACGCTTGATTACATTCGCAGGTGAGACGCCGACGCCGGCCGTCGATGCTGACATTTACTACTGCGACAGCTGATGAATATCACGCTATCAATACGCTACGCATTATAGCAACGTGATTTACACTCGATAACTTTATAATTACAAATATATTCATACATTTATAATAAATACATGACCTATACAGAGAGTAAAGCAAGCTTTTTTTATTTCCACAAAGCCCGAATAGTATATTAAAAAAAAAACAATTGTGGACTTTTTCTAAATCGAATCGAACTCTAATGACATTAAATTAGTATTAAACTGTTTTTGAAAACAATTTCTAAATCAGGGCTAAGACCACACACATCATTCAAAAGGCAGCGCGTCGAGTCAATCGCCACAATTTTTTTCCTACAGAATATATCCTTTATATGATCCATGCAAAAAAATTATAACCATTTAAGAAAGAGATAGACAAAGGATGAATACGGACCAATGTGTGAAAGTAATTAATTTGATCAAAAATTATGAAGTAAAAAGTTATCCAAAAAGATTCAAATTCTTTGATTTTCTAAAGCCAATTTATGAGACAAAGATCAAAACTGTAAGTATGTTTTGTTAAAAAATTTTAAACCTTATTGAATAAAATTCGATTTAATGGACTGTACTGACTTATCTTTGCCTTTAGCAAAATGAATTAATAGAATGAATTTGAAAGACATAAAATTAATGTTTTTATTCTGATATTCTCAAAAATACACATCATAACTATAGTAACAACAATTCATAAAAAATTATAACATTAAAAGGTGTGAGTAGGCGTGAACACTTATTATTGTTATTATTATGCATTGTAATAAAAGTTCATCTCTCTCTTAAGCTTTGATGAATAGTTTTTATAAATTGACACGTCAGTACGATTTTTCTGCAAGATCCTGTCCACTTCCCGACAAATTTTACTGTTATCAAGGCTTGGATATTATTACATTCTCCACAAATATACTTTAAATATACATGCGTTTAATTTTTTTTTAATATTATCTGTTTACTTCAATGGAAACGATTATATCATTTTAGGTAAAACTTTAAAATTATATTTGCTGGTGATAGGATAGATGAATACAGTTATTGTTTTTAATTTACTTGTTAGTGACTCGAGGGGAACAAACTTTAAATAACCTACATCCGTACAAAGTTTATAATTGAGAATATTTTTATTTGAAAGAGTAAAGTAATAAATAACACTGTATGGCGAAACCCTCAGCAGGTAATTTAAGAAGTTAGTGAAGGAATTCGTAAAAGAAGCAGTAAATTACAAAGAACATAGTTTAGGCAGAGTGAAGCTACAAGTTCTTGTTAGTTCGAATTACGCGATATATTCATTTCAATTGAATTGCCGTGAATAGAGTCCTGTAAATACTGAAAAAGACACAGCATCTCGAACGAGAAGCGGGGACTAACTTTCCTCTAACACGGTTATCTTATACACTGGGCCTGAGACAAGAAAAAGGAAAAACAAAACGTGTCCAGAAAAACAGCTGAGGATCCACGTCTCTGGTCCTCTGGAGTCCTCGAGCGAGCAAGATACCCTTAACAAGCTCCTTGCTGACACTTTAAGAATAATCCATTGTGTCGCAGCGAAAAGAAAAAGAAGTGTATCGTAAGCCTGACAAAGAAATTTTATTAGGCTTCCTTCACAACGAGATGATAAAAGAGTTTCAGTTTCCTTTCCTAACAATCCAATGCCCAATGCAAAATGCTAATGTCGACGTGATAGCTCCTAAACCTATTCAAATACTTCACAACTAATTTTCCTTATACTTTTCGCAAAACAAATAAAAGTGAAATACATACGTTACTGTATTTTAACAGAATGTGATAGTAATTTATAATATCAGGTAAGTACAAAAACTTTACCTATCTCGATTATACATTTAATTTAATGTTCTTTAGGTGTTTTATTTTTGGTATTTTGCATTATAGAAACTGTCTATTTTAATGCACAAAATAAAAGTGTTTAAGCCAAAGTTATAGTAAAAACTATTTAAGAACTCTGAATTCTGTTTTAGATAATAATAATATTATATTATACACCAAGGTGTAAAGCAGTGTAGAGACATTAAGGCGCTGGTCAATAATGATCTTCTCAACCCTGGTATATCTATTTTTTTCACTATTAGCATTTCAATCCTAATCTAATTAAATCTAATAATATTGCCAATAGTAAGCATTTTGACAAGAACATTAAATTATTCACAAAAATAAAATGACAATCTTTCTTTTCATATTTGGCGTTTAAGTTTGTCAACTTCACGTTCAATTTTTATTTGATTTACTTATTTAATTTAGACGGCATATTTAAATTGTGAATCCATACTCTACACTTTTCTTGAGTTAAATGATTCAAACAAAATTTGATTTGGAGACTTGATTTTTTTTAAAAAGTGGCCATGTTTAATAATAATTAATATTGACTTAGGTGGCCATGGTTACCAAGTAAGTGATAGCATAGACTAAGTAATATAATTAATAATATATTACTTAGTCTATGGATGATGAAATACAATATCTCATGTCAAATAAAGGTTAATAATAGTGGGTGTTTAGGATAGTAGTGAAGTTTATGTATGCCACTACAAGCCAAGAAGGAATACATAGGGAAGAATATTAATACAAAATATTTCCTATTGTGCTTGTACATTACTTGTTTTACTACATGAATTGATTATAATTATAATTTTAGAAACACAATATAATTATTTATGTCGCATGAACATTATGAAGTTTATGTTCAAAGATATAAACATCAAGTGATGCTCTGATGCTCAAATAGCACTTTGTATAAAACATCTTAATATCCAAATTAATAGATGAGAAATTATGGATAAAAGGTGTTAAATAGTCTGTAAATATGATTGCTTCTGCTCTAGGAAATGAATAGCAGAACGAATGAAACTAAGAAAACGACATTACACCACTTTAAAACTACTGATATATTTACAAACACTAGGGTTTGTTCGAATCATAATAGATTAGATATAATGAACGTGGCATAAAAATGCAGTTACGGGAGTATATTAAAAAAATGTAATAATCCTATAACACGATACTTCACAAAATACTTATCTAAAGCTAATTAGCGAGTGAATAAAATTTTGAAGTAAATCACAGCAAAGTTACTGTTCGGCTGACGATAATTTTGGAGCATGTATTTTAATATCAGAGCATTTTGAAGAGTCAACCATTTGTGCAACTTCAAGCTTGGTAGTATCTTCTTACCATCACATACTTTTTAAATGAAGCACTCACATCATTCAAAAGGCAGCGCGTCGGATCAGACACCGCTTGAGATTGGGATTTCCTCTCAATTTATAAAATTGCACAGAAAAAGGGTAAGAAGACAAGAGACGGCATTTTGTCTAATCAGATAAACACCAACGTATTTAAATAAAAAATAATAATGCCAATAAAAAAATATGTTATACTTTGTTTTAAGGAAAAATTGAAATAATTTTGGAATGTGAAATTAAAAATTATATTTCGAAGTTTGTTCGGGCCGACCGGACCCTTGTTTCATGGAACAGGCGAAACACAGGTATTTATGCCAATGCCAATGAAATATATTACAACTAATTTTCCGCATACTTTTCACAAAATAAATTAAAAGAAATAGGTCAGTGTTTTCTTGAAGGAATAAACGAAGCTGAACTAAAAAATAAATGCGGTTAGTTGCACACTAAGTTGAGAACTAATGTATAAATTTAATACAGAAGTGATAAGTCATAAACCCAATGAAATACATCTGAACTAATTTTCCGCACACTTTCCACAAAATAAATAAAAGAGAAATATGTTAGTGTTTTCTTGGAGGAAAAAGCGAAGCTGAACTAAAAAATAAATGCGATTAGGTTGTACACAAAGTTGAGAAACATATTACAAGTGAGCGAGATAGTGTCCATTAGTGTAAAATATTACAGCACCATTTACAAGACTGCTATCTGCTAGAAGGAAACAAAGAATACTTTATGTTTAAGAGTAAATACCCATTATTTCCTTTTCATCGCTGAAGGGGGTCCATTCTGTGCGTTGGCGGCCATTTCAGCAACAACGCGCGAGCTTCAACACTGACGCTCAGCAAATATGCATTTGGCGTGTAACCATGCCATAAAAACTTAACGTGTATGATTTATTTAACGTCTATATCCACTTAAGATATATGATCTCTACTAAGCAGCCGTAGTTAGTCCTTCCATTTCCAGTCCAGAAATACGGAATCACGTTGGAAGGCTATTTATACTCGATAATATACCACCACTATATTCCAAAAAATTAACCCTCATTTATAACGAATAATAATGCACCTTCTTGTAAGTAACATTTCCTAGAGGTCGTTATTAAGATACACAAAAATATCAAACAGCAAAATAAATTATAGACACTATTGTTGGCATCCTGATTATTACACACATGTCATTTTCATCCAATCTGAAAGCTTCATTTAATGGTAGTAGGTACTTTTTCAGTGAAGAGATATCGAAAATTTTATGTTTTACTCATAATTTCTACGAAGTAATGACATGACAACTCGGGTCAAAACTGACTCTTAAATCACTCCAGCTACTTGAAAAAAATACTGTTGATACAAATTCAGAACGTCAAAATATATAACCTAAATACCATAAAAATTAGTAATCATTTTGTTAAACACTTGGTGAGTGTCTTATTACTTTTTTGTGGCTAGGCGGAGTCAATTTTTAATAAAAATAATAATAATAATATTTAAATATGAAATATATAACAAGCTATCTTCCAAAGACACAAGGGCGTCGCCCTTTCAGTAAAAAATAAAACTTTGTTTTATCATCTTGCCCCTTCCTATTTCATTGGCTAGCGACGCTCTTGCAAAGACATACAAAATTGCCAAAAGCATATATTTATGTATAAATTTGAATCAATGAAGTTTTTAGTAAATTCTTAACAATTTAGAACGAAGTAAAAAGTTTAAATAAAATTTCGCAAGTAAGAAAATAAATAATTCAATTTTCTAAATAAGAAATTTCACTTCTACACAATTTCCAAGAAACATTCTATATCTAGATAATCGACGTTGAGAAAAACAGAAAAACTAACAAAACAGCAAGGAATAGAAAGAAGTTGAAAACGCGAACGTTCAAAGTTGCCGCCTGCATACGCTAAAAGTTCAGCTTTTTACCAACACATTATTGCTTCTACAATCTACATTCTACACATACAGAATACGCTGATATTAGAAAAATAAAATCAGTAGAATAATATATTATGAAAGATAAAATAACGATTTTATATAAATGTCTAATAATTGAAATAATTATAATATGCAATTTATAGATAATGTTTGATAATATTAATATTATGCACTTGAAATTTTAATTAACAAATAAACGTCTTATTTTACACTTCAAGTCGAAATGAATCATAAAAAGTAAGTAATATTCTTCAAGCAAGTCTCTTGTGTACATTTTAAGTGCACTCAATAATGTGAACCAAGAGCGCAATACAGTGAAAATAATGGAACAATAAATGAAACAAAGCAAGTTTCTAATACCGTACTTACTACACTTTACTAAATTGTTAATTTATTTTATACGTTTCCACTTCAAAACTTGAGTACATAATTTCACTAGAGATATAAACGATAATTAGTTTGATCGATCTTTCATTTCAAACTTTTACATAGAACGAAATTTTATATTTACCTACAAATATTCATAAATTGTATAGGTAATTTGATATTACAAATTTTAGATAAACAAACTATTAATGTTAAAACATTTTATAAACTCTTTTTTACTTTCTTTTACGAAGAAAAGGAACTATTATAATTCAGTTTTTAGATTTCAAGGAAAATATGTTTTGACCATCCATGAATCAATTGTCTAGTTTCAGGCTAGATTTTGTGTGTATAACTCAAAAATTATTAGCTGTAGAATGTTGCAATCGGCAATACCAAAAGGGCGTACTCGAAGTGTTATTTTGTTAATTTTTTGCGTAACTCTAAAACAATTTGCCACAGAATGTTGAAATTTTGTATGCGGGACTGCTATAATATCTAGTTATGCAACTCTTTTTTTTTGGCATAGTGTCCACATCAAATTTTTCATAATATATTGAGAATATCAAGCAGGTAAGAATGTTGGTAAACCAATACTAATATTTTACTAATTTGAAGAGTATAAATATATTGTACATGTCTATATAATAGGATAACTTCTATATATAAAATCAGGGATGGAATAACGTTTGGTTATTTCATAACGTTAAAAAAAATTGTTATATAACTTATTCCGTTGCTATAACGTTAAAACAACTTTATTTTTTCTCAAATTTGTAATAAAAAAATTTAAACTCAAAAAAAATTCAACATTTTTAAACCTTAATTTGTAAATGGTAATTACCTGCTATAAAATAAGCAGGTTTGTGATTAGTGCATTTGAAATTTTTCAAACACCACTAGTGAATTCTACGTACATAGAAAATATTTGTATATAATATATACATAATACATATACGAAAAATATTAAAATATTGGTAAATTATAAATTTATATTCCCTCTACAATTAACGTTATATTGTATCGTTATTTGTTACGTTACGGTTACATAACGTTATTTTGTTACTGTTGCGTTATTCACAAAAAAATTGTAAATGAAATGGTATTCTAACATTATCGGGCATCGTTATATTACGTTTTCCATCCCTGTACAAAATACAATCAGTCAAACATGAACATAAATTAGCATCACTTGTAACATTAGCTGCCAATATTTTTATGACTTATGATAAACAACATTTCAAATTGCTAAAGTATAAAATATACGAATGTATTCCCTAGGTATTTAGAAGACAAAGTGATTGCACGGAAGCCCGGTCTTCGTGCTTGCTGCATAGACATGCGCCCAGTATAACACTAGAGTACGGTTATTATCTAACGCTACGGCTTTACGTATCTCCGTGGGACGTTAATAGGCTAATTGCATAATAAATAATATTTTAGTGGAATATGCAGATCATCTAAAGAGGAATTGTAATAGGGTCGTTGCCTTATGAGCAATATAAAATAACTTAAGTTTATAAACGTACTATAACACTTAAACATGTGCCATAGCATATGTACCATTTTAATAGTTTTGTGTTACTTACTAACAAGAGCACTATTATTCTAAACTTAAAATTAAAATTAAAAGCACAATTATAAGACAGAGCAATATAAATTACAAATTTTATGTAGGTACACTATATTTCCAGCAGTTGATCATCAATTTATGATGCAAGAATTATTAAACTTTTATCTTGCAACTTTGTCGTGTACGCGTGACATAGATGAGATTTTTATTCGCTATCTCATCATACATGTAACAGAGGAGTATATATGTATGCTATCTGCGTTTAACCAACGACAAAAATGAAATAAAAACAGTGTAACCCCGATATCGGATATTTTCAATTATTAATAAAAAACTTGAATATGTCATTCATGTTATTCCTGCCATTTATTAAGGTGAAAAATGAATGTTGTAAAATGACAACATATAATATGCAAATAGAATTATTCATATTTCATTATTCTATCACATTTATTGTTAGTTTAGTAATTATTAAAGCCTCAATAACGTCAGTATTGGGTTGTAATTTTAATATTCGTACATGCATAATAAAGCGTACCTACATACTCATTTTGTATTTCGAAAATTGAGTAATCAAATTCGACAGTTTTGCAAATTATACATTTTAATATCATTCAAATGTCATGCAAAAATAACCAACTATTTAATAAGTTTTCATAATGTTCAAATAACCAGTAGTTGGACTTGTAATGTTGGTAATAACCGATTTGACATCTGTTTTAATATGCAATGATTTTGCATTTTGTCATACGTACATACAACTTTTAGACTTTTAGCGAAAAATACAAAAAATACCCATTTATTGCCAAAAATAATTGTTTTCGAAAATACTTTTTACTCTAAAATTTGCCCTCAACAAGTTTTTTTTTGGTATATCTAAAAAAAGAAGATGTACAGTCTCAACGACTATACCAGTCGATTGTGCAGACAAAGTTACATAAAGAAATGTTTTCTCTACATATAGTTCTTTGGAACAATTTAATGAAAAATGAAGAAAAAGAAAAAACCGGAATATCAGTTTTTCGTTTAGAAACTTTCTTTCTTCAAAAATGTCGATTTTTCGACGTCTATCAATATGGATATTGTATATGTGAAAAAGATTAGAGTAAAAAAAAGTAATAAACGTAACTTTTCATGTTGAACTGCGATTGGAAATAACTTGAAGATGAAAAAAAGATATTAATTTTTATTGGAAAAATGAATTTTTAAATATTTACTGGCTCATGAGTTTAACAGACGTTTTGTCCTTTAATACAGAACACCGAACAGTAAAATGTACAACCTACCGTATTTATAATGTAATTAGCTATTTGTGTCTCCAGTCACTTAATCCATGTCTGTACATGAGATTATTGTACAGATCTAAAATAAATTGAATATACATTGAATCTAAAAAGGTTTTACAAACCTGTTTCCACAAGTTTGAAAAAGCTATTGACACTGTTCTTATCTGTATGCATTGTCTAATCACCTATGTGCACTACCGATACAGTATCTACGTTTGTTCCGGAAATGCATCAGCAATCCTCATGCATTCCTATAACAGGTATCGATTCTTGTTTGTGTGCAGCTTGTTTATACTATAACCCCCAAAGTTAGCGAGAACCGAACATGGCACATGCGATATCGGCGCAACACGGAGATAATAACGCAAATACTATCACAGGTTTATAACGGGACTGTGAAGTTACGTTAGACATATTCTCCGAAGATTATTGAAAATCAATTATATGTATTAAAACTACCATATTTTTGTACTTTTGCATGAAGTATGAAGTATTTATACAGTTTTGGGAAATATATGTTATTAAAACGCTGCAAAATTATGCAGGATTTATGTAGTAGGTACCAAAACCCAAGAATAAATAAAACATAAATTTTAGAATAAGCAAGCAATTGTTTTAATAAGTCAAAGTTATTTTGTGATTTATTATGATTTCATGCTAAAATAAGTCGACGTATTTGATAATAAATATAATTTTTTCTCATTTTGTCTACTTATTTTAAAATATGGTCAGGAAGGTTTTTATAAGCGATTTAGACTTTTATTTTATCATATGTCTTATAAAAAAGGAATCTTCTAATGAGTTAAACTAAATACAATTTATTCATTTGAAACGTGGCCAAGATTTTTATACGCAATTCCGGATTTTATTGTTATCATGTCTTATAGCCGAATTCACCTTTAGTTTGTTGATTAATAATCAACTGATTCAAGAATTAAGTTGATCCATAGATCAAAATTTATTCTAAATCTTGATTGATTATTTTACAAGTGTAAATTAAACTTTTTGTCATTTTTTGTTGACATATGACCTATAAGATGATTTGTTCATTGAAAATTGTTGAAAGTTAACAAAAAAACAAGTGGTAGGTATAACCATCCATATTTTTGAACATCTTATACAACTAAATATAAAACGTCTACACTAATAACTAACACAATACTCTTGTATTCGCTAGGTATGCACATGAAATTATATACAATATATCAAGTGATTCATTTATAGCTGTAGCTAATAATAATCGTCCCATCATAATTTCATAACGTCAACTAAAATTAGAATTGCTTGTTTTAAATGCAGCAATAAATTAGCTACAAATTTAGAAAACTTCAGATAAAATAAAATTGTTATCGGTGATTTATTTACTAATAGATTAATAATAAATGAAATACATTGAAAATATGTGATTTATTTTTCTATATTCATTTTACTAAAATTATTTGGAAAGAGTGCAAGAACAACAAATAAATTAATAAGAAAATTTCTAATGTTATATTTATTGTTAACCTGTGCCAATTATTATTTATATTTTTTTTTTTAACTTCTAATTGCTTTTTTTAATGGATGTAATATAAGAATCCCTAAACCTATAACTAGTTAATTTGAATTGAAATGATTATTTACATCAAAAGAAAAAACCAGCATTAAATCTTGTTTCATATTAGGTCGTTGTAAACTTCTTATGTACTCCGCATTCCGTGTATAAGAGCCCTCATCTCATACATCATGTGAAATCTACTTATATCAGCAAAGCTCTACTTTACCTAAATTTTGAGGAGAAAGTGTAACGGCACGATTTTTATTTATATTTTACAAAAATTCATATTCCATAGACATCTAGATTGACAAATTAATTTTGTTTTCCTCTTTAAAAATAAAATTAATGATGATTATCTCGCGAGTGGTACAAATAAAATTGTTTCTGTACGCAAACAATCGACGACAATCTACAAAATCCTCACCTGGGAGCAATAAGTCCTTATTTAAATTTCCGAGGCGAGGACTAAACGCGGTGAACAGTGTCCTGGGATGCATCAATACGGTATTATATTTTGTTGCAAGGTGTGATAAATGGGTTTCCTAAAGTGCAAATCGAAGTGCAATATGATGAAAATCTACGTGAAGATATATTCATTTATTATTATTAGTAAAAATATTGAAAATGTAAGATCTTTAACTTGAAAGTAAAACATATTACTGAAGCAAAAATTAGTGAGTGTCTTTTGATTCCTCACTCTCATTTGACTGGATATGACTTTAAACCTTTATTAAACCGGATATTTTTCTAATTTTTGTAAACTATTCAAAATTATATTTACCAATAACTTAAAGGCAAACTATTTTTCAACAAAAACTTCTTTTTTTTTCAATCGCACGAAAATTATCATTATTTCCTTGTATTTTTAAACCGGAAAACATTATTTCGGTATTTTGGTGTGGTTGCTAGGCTACAAAAAATAACAATTCGCGAATATTTTTTCCGGACGATGTCAAAGCATTCCCGAACAGTATGCAGTTCATTGTTTTCTGTAAATAAAGGTACAATCATATTTATTTTATTATTGTTGAATATAACTCGATGTAGTAGAAAAAGTGACTTCCTGGCTGGACTCGTGTTCCTACGACACGTTCCGCAATTTTCACCACCATCCTGGAATATATCACTTTTCCTACTAGACGCACAATATTCTATTGTGGTGAAGTTGAATGTAGCTATATAATGATACAAAATATATACCTAATAAATACGTTACACTATAAAATAATCATTACATTATTTTAATTTTGTAGGGTTACAGCAACTTTATATTATAAACAACTTATTTTTTATAATTGGTTATAATTTATTTTATTTTAGATATTACTTATACCTACTTAAATTTATACACTTCGCTCAAACTACAAGTATTCGACGTAAAGAACAATGACCAAACCGATGTAACTCATTTCCTTCTAGTTAATTTGAAAAATAGTATATGTACTATTAATTTGTACATCAATGCACATATCGGAGAGGACAAAACAAGCGTGACAATAAAAGAAATTTGTTTTATTAATAGCTATATATTTATAAACTTCTATTTTGAAATAATAAAAATAGACAATTTGTTTTTTTATGTGTTTAAATTTATGGAAAATGAAGTAATTAATAGCATATCAAATCCACTAAGTAAAGTACCTTGAAAATATAAATTCCATTTGTTATTGAAATAATACCATGCCACTGCTAGAATGCTTTTCCATTTATGGTATACTCCCCTAGCTTATTTGATTAGTGAAGTTTTGAACTTTGCTGATTTGGGTAGGTATAGCTACTATAATCCTGTACCGTACAGGGCCACTGGTAGTCGAGACAAGAGTCTACGATGGTTGCAGGATGTACTGAACATTGCACTGCATTGGAAAAAACGATAAATACTTTGCCGTTTCCTTTACCTTGTTTGTTGCATTAGAGGCACGAGAATGATTGACATGTCAATTTCTATTCAAGACGACATATACCTAGTATGAGAACAGTGCCAGTTCCCATAGTGCTCGTAGAAATATTTTAAGAGAATAGAACAAAAGTTACCTATTTTGAAAGAAATTTCATGGAAATCGTTTTATTTATGGACGAATAAAGTGTAGAATTTGACATATCTGGTTGTAGTCGAGATGTGATTTTTGGCGTTTTTTGCGAGTAAATTGAATTGGGCCGGAGCTGTAGCTTATCAGCGGTAATGGACAGTTGCACTGATTGACTCGATATATTTATCCCTCTCCATTTCTGTTTAATTCCGGCAGCGGGCTTCTGCAACATTTGCCGTGAAATATAGCTTTCATATCTTGTCCTCGTAGTCGCGCTGGGGAAATTTAAAAGCAGAGACGTTATGGTGTGCCACTACATTAGCTTCTCAATTACATCCAGTGCCTCGGCGTGCCGGTAAAGAGGTAAACGTACTTACCTCGCGAAACACCGCGGCGCGAGTCAGGCGTCGAACGCCGACGCCGACGCCGCCGCCGACTTGTCCCCGCGCTGATTCGGGAGCGAGCGTCGAGGAATTAAATGAGAGGATGCGAGCTTTTTTATTTTGTATGCTGTTGCTCGTTCCTTTGTTAGGATCTTTAACCAAAACTAACGCGGAATTTTAATGTCGACAAGTTGAACGAGTTTTGGTATCCAATTAGTGACAGCTCACTGCACCAACTAGAAATTTAACTTTGCCGTATTTACCTGCTCTAATTTCAACTTAATCATTTCCTATTACTTTTTCATAGGAATCCTCTTTGTTTTTCCAATATAAGCTATATACGATAATTACAATTATGGGCTTTTACTTAGACGGATACTGCAAATTACACCTTCTTTAAAAATTACGAAAACTGTATAAAGACAAAATTAATAGAAAAAGGTTTGGAAATCGAGAAAACATTTATTAAGAAATTTAGTCATTTTGTTTATATAAAAACAATTCAATTATTGGCTTGTACTAATAGGTATTACCAATTTAAAATAAAATTTCAATTTTGTTTGGTTTTATGCATTGATATATTTTAGCAATTATTATCATATAAAGGTATTAAATTTTTCACAATATTTTCCAATGTTAAATTTTAATACATTAATTAAAAAATGTTTCATTTCAATAATATCCTACTGAAATAGATAATACAATCTCAACCGTTATAATAAAATCATTTACTTTATTATTAAAAAATATTTTTTTATATAGGCATTGCATATTTATAATTGAAATTTTATTTAATAAAATCTGAACCAAAATTAATACGTTTTATAAATAAATGAATGATTATAACCCTATATGAATAAAATTTATAATTTAATATAAATACACATAGGTATTTGAAAATTTCAAGAGAAATCTTGCAATAAAAAATGTACATTGTATGCACACAAATGAGAAAAAGTAATATCGTTAAGGAAAGTTATCAAAAATATATACCTACATCGAATACCAAAGAATGTAGAAGATAAGAGAAAAAACTCAATCGGAAAAACTATAATGATCATGAGGAAATTTTTTACCGGTTGAGAACGTGTTTAATAAAGAGAAAAGCCACTCTTGCAGGCGGCCATAAAACCCATTCGGCCCTTCCGTTTGTGCGTGGACCCATTTCCTTAGGAAGTCACGTTTTTCTCCCCATACACGACGCAATAATTAAATACACACAATAACTTGATCTTGTGTTATTTCATATTCCCCGTTACCCCGTTCTATTGGGGATTGTTCGTGCTATATCTACTCAGTGTCAATTCATCCCCCTTTCAAAACAAATTAAAGTCATATTTTATAACTACTTTCATTGGTTAGCAAAATTGTATATAGTTTTAAATCCTTCAAGCATTAAACTTTATAAAGAAAATTTATCTGAAGTCAAGTATCGATAACTTGAATACTGAGGTCCATTCGATCAAACGCTCATATACGACCGATATCTTTACCTACAGATTTAGCAAAAAAAGTGTCATTACAATCGAAGGGTTGTTCACTTTAACTTCCTCTTGTAAGTATAATCGGAGCACCACTCAAAAAATGTTATTCGCAAGACATGGTCTATTTAAGGGAAAGTTAAATTTAAGTAATATTGGTGCAACCAGCTATTAGTGACTATTACCATTTGTGAATTCGAAATTTAGTCAAAAGGGAACTAAATATGAAGTTAATGGATCATTCCTTTCATGAATCAGGGTATAATTGTCTCTCATGGTCCATTTTCTGAGTGTGGCGGTTTCTTTTTTTGTATCTTTTTGTTGCTTCATTTACCTGAATATACATTAATATTATTTAAGGATTAAAATTATTGAAAGGTAGTCAATGTTTCAAAAAGTTGCATCTCTTACCAGTTTCGGTTTTACCTATTCCACACAAGTCATTTTCGCCTAATCCGAATTCGTCTTTTAATGGAAATAAGCAGTGTTTTAGTGAAAAGAGTAGATAAATCCACAGAAACAATCACCATGGTTTTCTTTTGTTAATATGAAAAATTTTATGATATTGAATTTCTTAAAACAGAGTTGTTTAGACCTCTGGCCTGGTTTACATGTTGAGTTATCTAAACACTCTGTTACTGATGATGACAACTTAGTTGTCGAAACATATGTATATATAAAATTTATTTTAAGGTTAGGGGTAATTTATATTATTTCATATATAACCTTAGGCTCCATTCAATTATTAATTTTTATTGAATTTCTTGACTGGTTGGAGAATAAGAAGAATAAATTATTAGGTTTGTCATAAATCATTTTATTTTACTACCTCGACGTTTCAATCCTACCCGAAATCATCCTCAGGATGAGTAAACAGTTTTTTTTTATATATTAATATACATTAATTGTTAACACTCTTTATCATTAATTGTAACATAAAATATAGTTATGATCGTTAAAATAATATTTTGCTGAGTGGATAACATTAGGTCAGCACACAAGAGAATATCATGGATAAGTAAGATAAGAGTGGTAATAACTATTATTGTATAGGAATATAAAAAATAACTGTTTATACACCCTGAAAATGATTCCGGGTAGGATCGAAACGTCGATGCAGTAAAATAATATGGTTTATGATTAAAACACTGTAGTTCTTTCGAAAAATTTCATGGTTATATTATAAAATTATATTTCCTGCGAAGTAACGAAAACTCGAGTCAAAAATGATTCCTAAATTATTACAGCTGCGCTGTCATAATCTAAATGTCTTTTTTGACACTCGTTTTTCTACTTTTCGTAAATTTCCCCAATAAATTCATGACTTTCGTTATAATACCTATGAAAATTCCTTTAGAAGTTGTTTAAAGAAGTACCTTTGATCCTTAAAATCAAAAGCCATGATTGAATAGAATCAGTTTCTGGCTGTAATTGAACATAATGTGTGCTCAGTCATATAATCAATGTTGGTTTATATAATCAATGTGGGTACACATACACAGCACAGTTTCTGTAACATAGGTGGGCAGGCAGGCAGGAGCATTGCACCGTAATTTGATCCGGAGTTCCGGATGAAAGCGCAGGTCACCCTTCAGATTTGGATGGCCCATTTGACGATTTGCCAAATAAGATGAAATTCTTCCGATATGGCGCTGAATTCATGGAGCGCGTGTGGCCGGAATATAATGAGACCCGAGATATTGGTCGTCCATCGTTTCCGCCCGGCACCGGACGCGACTGTCCGTTGTCTTATTCTATCATCTGTGTTTACAGACCTTGCGTCTTTGTTTTGCTTCCGACGTCCTCACACACCGACATATTTCTAACGATTTGCTCTTTTTCTGGAAACACTAAATTTCAAAACAACATTATTTGTTTCATTTCTGTTCAAATTTAAAATGATACTTTTAATTAAAGACCTGCTATTTCTTTTACGTGACATGTTTTTTTAACACCCTGTATAATGTCTTTTTCTTATGTAGCACGTTACAGGTCAATCAATTATTCATTTGATCTGATTGAAAAAAATCATATCATAAGTAGGTAACTAAGTAACTAGTATTTAGTATTCTATAAAAACCAATGTGTGCGATTTTTCAGATTTTTTTCTAACGGATGCAAAAACTGAAAATAGGTAAATTCAAAAAAAAATCCAAGATTACTTCAATTTTTCTTGATTTTTGAAGAATTTCGTTTTTTCATCCAAGTTGTATTTCGACCCAGTAGAGGTATTGAAGAACCTGTTTTTCGGGTCTAAATTTGAACGGTAATATTTCGAGAACAGTAAGAGGGATAATCAAATTTTGTTCCGAAATTTGGAATTAGAGCATGAATAAAGCCCAAAAAATAAAAAAAAAATACTACACTGGTTCAGGACAATTTCTCAACTGCTAAAAACGTACCATTGCAAAATTTGTGAAAATAATAATAGTAGTATATATATTTAAGCTATAACTAAACTTTAACTAAACTAACTTTATAATATCAGAGGAGGTATGAAGTGAGACGTAACTTATACCGAAGTTCTTGTTATCGTAGGGTAGTCTTAGTACTTTCATTCCTAATCGTATGTTATATTTCTCGTGCCATCGGCAGCAATTAATTTCAAATAACGTTGAAGTACTTGTGAAATGTTGCCCACTTGATATTTCAAATTTATTTATTTGCAACTTTTTATAGTTAATTTTGATCGTTAGTAGAAGACTTGAAGGCGATTTGAAATTAATAAGATTTTTAGAATTACCTTACTAGTAGGACTGATATTTTTTATAATTTCACCATGCTTATGTCAAAGGTAGTGAGAAAAAATTGCTTTTGTAGTTACTAGTGTCTCCGATTGAAATTTTGGTGACTTACAGTATTAATATTTAGAGGTTGATATGAATTTCAATATTCTGGACGAATATTACTGAAATCTCCAAAATTTATTTAATATTTTCAAATATGTTCAGATAATAAAAGTTTTTACATTAAATATTTCCGAAAAGTAATCATTCCATCATCCATTTACATTAAATACGTCGGAATGACCCGGTAGAGGAAATCAGTATCAAGTGGTGAATTACCAATCGATACGGAGTTCGCGATCTCGTTGGCGTTAGAGTCTTGTCTGAAGAAACGCACGAACGAAGGTTTTAATAAACTGTTTTATTAAACTTCTGAGATATTGAGGACGTCAACCTGACATGATCTATCGATTTTTAATTGAATTCCTTGCTACTGTGACGAATACTCCATGTTCTATAAAGATTCAACCGGCTTCGCAGAACATTAGAAACTTCACTGTTAACCTGACATTTATTAGGGATCTCTTTAATAATGCTTCTTATTCATTGCGACATATTCCTATTTCATTAAACAAGAAGTACTTGTTTCTCATATTTTATATGACGACCAAATCTTCGTACTAATATTACAAATATTACATATGTGTTATATTATATTGTACTTTCATTTTTATACAATATTATTTTAATATTTATAAAATAACGACTATCAAACGGTAAAGACCTATAAAAAAGGAGGACTAACATTTTAAAAATATAGGTATAGAATATAGTTAATTACTAAAGAGTTAGAATAGAGATAAAATAAAAGTGGTTTAACGAGTTGTCATGCGCTTTGCAGTAGTTGTGATGAATCTTTCGGTAATTTATTTTTTAATTCGCATACAAACGCATACAAACACAAACCAACTAATATCCGCATACACAACTGTACGCTTTGTTTTTGAAATAGGTAAACCACCTAGAAACCTTCTAAAACTCAGTAATTGTTTCAGATGAACCAAAGTAAACCTTTTTGGATCAAATGAACGAATTATTATTTGAAAAAGGAAGAATGGACAGATGGTAACAAAAAATTTATTTCCAACAGTGAAATATGGAGGAGGATCTGTGCTTGTATGAGGCTGTATGAGTGCAGAAGGGGTGGAAACTTAATTTTAATAACGGGAAAGTGGACCAAAAGGGTTATTTGAATATTTTAAAAGAGAATTTGGGAAAATGTCTGAAAAAATTGAGTTTAAGGGATTCTTATATTTTTCAACAAGATAATGATCCCAAATATACAACACGTCTCCAGATATGAACCGCATTAAACATCTCTATGATTTATTTAAACAAAATTGTATAACAAGACGCCCAAAGAATATAAAAGAACTAAATTTATAGTAGAAGAATGAGGTAAAATTGACTCTATGACAAACCATTTAAAATGGCATATTTAGTTGTTTAATAAATATATATTTTTTTCTTGATTTCATTACAAAAAATTTAGGAAGTCAATATATTATATTATTATTAATATAGTAACTATAATATAAAATTTATTTTGTCTATACTTATTGATTAAAAAACTTTAAAAATATAGAATACTGACCTACGGAGACTAATTGGTTTTCAGATTAGTTGTGGAACGAAAAGAAGAGCTATGCGGCAACGGAGAGTTTATCGAATACGTCAAAAACAAAGGTGGTGACTATTTTTTATCAGATAAAAGCTTAGTACAAAATAATGAATGTTTTTACATTAGAGGAAACTTAAATCTGTTACATTTTGCTTCTTTATATGTCCTAACGACACGTATATAATTTTGTAACATTATTCGGTAGTTCATTTCTTGTTGCCAGCACTATAAATGTATATAATAGAATCTGATACCACTAATTTAATATTACACGCTGGCCATCTCTTTTTAGAATTTTTGAAGCTGTAACAGCAATTGGATTTGTAATAGGCAAATGAAAATAGAGTATAATTGAAAAAACATTTCAATTTATCATTGAAACGTAGGTAGGTCAGTTTAGTGAATAGTTTTTTAATTGCGTGTCTAAATATGTAGGTCATCCGTATGAAATGTTGAATGTGAAGTTGCCCTTGACGACGCTCTGGGCTTCCATGTTAATTGAAGTGCGGTTTCAGGCGTACAAATTAAATTCACGCGATGTCACTTCTTGTCAGGATTAACTTAGCTTTTCAAAATGTGGTTACATGCCTGCTATTTCCTCCTGGCTTTTACTATTATGAACTTTAAATTGTAGCATTAAAATGTAGCATACTAATAACCAAGTTCGGAATTTCCTGTCACGATTACAGAACTTTCATGTTCGAAAAGAGAAAAAATATTTGGTTTGATTGTATGTTGTATGTGGACAATGTGGAAAAAATAATCTGGCAGGATTTTTATGACGTTTCATTTCTAAACTTCTATCATTGGCAGGAGTGATTAAATGAACAACCGAAAATGGAAGTTTATTTTTGTCATTTTAAAACATTTCATACAAATAAAAATATAATAAACAATTAAAAAAATACTTCAAGTAACTCCGTTCAAGTAAAAAATAATAATTTAGTATTTTTATGGCATTTGGAAACTGATATTTTAAAAAATTGCAAAACATTTTTCAAATCTGATTTTCAATTTTTCCATCCAGTTATAAAAGTTAAAAACGACAAAAAGTATGCTTCATTTCCTTGTTCATAATAATGTTTTCCAAATTTACAAGTATTTCAAAATTATTGAAAAAAAAAAATAACAGTGGATTTTATTTGATATAACTGAATACAGTGCAAATTTTTTCCATAGCCGCAAAAATAATTGCACAAATCTTTGCTATTTTTTTTATGCTACTAAACTAATAAAATAACATTCAATGAATTATTAAAAAAACTACTGTATTTAAGTAAATTAATATAAAATGTTGAACATTATTTTTTATATTTTAATTCAAAAGGCCAGTAGCACAAAATATGTGTAATGATTTTTGTGAAATACAACATATATAATATATATCCAGGCCCGGATTTAGGGGTTGGCAGACTGGGCTTCAGCACAGGGGCCCCATCAAATAGGAGCCCCCACCAAATCAAAATTTTTGTCAATATACATTACAACAGAAAAAGCCATCTTATAAATCACAAAATTTTAATTATTTGTAACTTTACTAAATTCTAACGTAACGGTTAATTTTTAGTAAAAGAAAATAATGTTTCTTTAGTGCACAACATTGTATGTCTAATTTAAACATAAAAAAGTGCATGATTTTTTCCAACGTCTTTCCAAAATCTATCTTGTTTTTATCATAACAAATTGCAATGCTGCAAGATCGTTCTCAAAATTAAAATTATTAAAAAATAGACTAAAAACAGTTGATTGAACAACACCTAAAATATCTAGAACTTCTAAGTATCTATCATTTGAAGATATTATAGAAGAATTTACAAAGAAGAAAATAAGAAATTTCAATTATAAAAAATTTATATTCCATGTTGAAAAAAGGGCCCCCACCACCCTTTGTCCTTTTGCAATAATTTTTAGACGCCTGTATAACTTTTAAAGTTTTATGCTTGTGAATTATTGTCGATTAAATTACTTATGTAATGAATAATTAACGTATGTGTAATTATAATAAGATTTAAGTGAACAGTATTATCTATGATATCAATAATAAATGTATACTCTGCCCCGAAATATCATGCGTATATTTCAACAGGTAAATATTAGTGCACGTTGTTTTACATCTCCTTCTACAAACAACAAATAGCAATTAATTAGTGTTAAGAGAGATTTAAATCAATAATCCACATAGTGTTAGGATAGATGTGTAAAATTAATCATGGATATTGTCATTGGTATAATGGTTAATGCATTTAAACTCAATAAATTGGGAGAATGGGTGCCACAAGTCGTCACATAAAACTAAAACAATTTAATTAACATAATTTTAAATTAATACATGTGACGGTAGCTGCAAACAATAAATTTAATTGGTGAGAGGCACGCAATTCAATTTACAGAAATTACGGTGACGCACCAAGCTGTCTAGCTACAGTTTCCATTATTTCAACCTAGGGACAATTATTTTGAAATGCAATTATCTCCACCTCTGCAGTGGGACAGAGATAGCAATGGAGATAAAAAAAGTTATCAGCAAAAAAACCTAATTGAATTTACGTAGAACAAGAAAATTGTCACTGAAGATCATGGTACGTAAACCAAAGGGGTAAGTGAAATTGCACGGGTACTTTAACCAGTTGCGAAAATTACTATTCACTGGTTACATGAAAATGTTGTCTACGAAATAAACTTAATTTATTTATTACAAAAGTTCGTCAGAAAATACAGAGTGTTTCTATAATAAGAGATATTTTTCATGGGACATACACTTAAACCAACTAGTCCACACATCTTTGCGCTTTGTTTTTGAAATATATAAACCACCCTAAAACCTTCTGGAATTCAGTAATTGTTTATTGTTTCAGATAAACCAAAATAAACCTTTTGGGATCAGATGGATGAATTATTGTTTGAAACGTAAAAACGAACAAATGAAAACAAAAAAATGTCCAACAGTGAAATATTTGTTTGTATGAGGCTGCATGAGTGTAGAAGAGGTAGGAAACTTAATTTTTATTGATGGGAAAGTGGGCCAAGTGAGTTATTTGAATATTTTAAAAGAAAATTTGGGAAAATGTGCTGACATATTGGGTTTAAGGGATTCTTATATCTTTCTACAAGATAATTAGACAAGAATTAAAAACGCCTCCACAGTCTCTAAATATGAATCCCTTTAAACATCTCTGTGATTTATTTAAAAAAATGTGTAAAATAAGATGCCTAAATATAATAATATAAAGAACTACTACATTTATGGTAGAAAAATGGAGTGTAATTGACTCCCAAACACCAAGAAAATTAGTGAAAAGTATGACAAACCATTTAAAGGACTTAATTCTAATGAATGGGGTTCCAAAAGATCTTTGATTCTATATAATTTACAGGTGTACGGATACTAAATTGACATACTTAGTTATAATAAATACATATAATTTTTTTCTCGATAAAAATATCTGCAAATGCAATGCAGGTTAGCAGTACTTGTGTACTATCAAGCTTTTAGTTGAAATTGTATGAATTCGTGAAAATATGTAACATAAAATAAAAGAAATATTTTTATTAAGGCTAAAAATTTAATTAAACTGATGTTAAAAGAAAATGAGGTAAACAGAATATATGATTTTTCATAAAATAAAAAATGGAACAAGGTCGCAGAAAATAAAAAATTGAATACATGTAATAAGCATTGGAAAATAAATAATCTTCCACCCAATTTATTAAATAATTTTTCATAATGAAATCTATAATAATCTGAATAATTTTAGCGATATAAATATATGCATATTTAGCGAAAAAATCATTAGGTAACTTTTAGAGATATTAAGAGAAGTTTTTATTGAATTCCATCTCATACGTTTTGTTATCTTACAACAAATATGGTTGTAAACCAAGGCATACAAAAATTTCGCATACAAATATTACTTTTTAAATAATAAATAATTTTAAATGAAAATTTGCTTTTGTTCAGTCCCGTTTGTAGCCATTATCCCGTTGCCTTTATGTTTTTAGACTGATCCTCTTCTAAGGTTTAGTAATGAGCGAGCACATGTGTGAATCCAATATAAACGGCATAAAATATTACTTCTCTTTATTCAACTCGCCAGCACGCTTATTCCTGTCTATTCTGCGAGCAAGGGACGCCTGTGAGTTAATTATTATGCTCTACCAAAGAGTTTTTGACAAGATTATTCAATTGTTCTCACAGAAATTGTTACATGCACGGACAAGAACTCATTTTAAAGTCCGATATAACTAAACCACATATCGTTTAGCGTTTTACACGTATGCTAGTGGAATATTTCACAGAGACAATAAAAACAAAAGATAATCTCACACAAATGAGCTGTAGATACAGAATGTTTCATACTTTATAACCGATTTACGATTTTGGTTAGTTTGAGTGGAGTATGACATCCGAGATCCAAATCCCAACAACGTCAATCTTTAACCTAATTTAATTTCGACTTGTGTTTTAAATTTAAATTTTTCAATAAATAACATAATTTAAATTATATACGTAAACTATATCCGTAACTACAAGCGTGTTCGAATGGTTCTGAACCCACTATAAGTTTTGTATCTCTTACAGGGACTATAGACAATCTTTCCAATAAAGTGCAAATAAAATTTGCTCTATTTTCCTTCATGAAATGTTGGGATTTTATTATTTTTTACTACTGTTTGATGCAGAAATTGATACAATTTTATTCGAACTTGTTAAAATGTACCTCCATAGTGTCCGCAAAATTTATTATAGTAACTATTATATTGATGCAATTATTTAAGTTGCAAGTATTGTCTATTTGACGTTATTATTTTCGAAGAAATTGTAATAAGCTAAGATATATGTCTAGATTTCAGTAACTTTCTAGGATGTTAAGATATATGTATGTTTATTCCGTGTTGCTTTTTGTATTATTCGAGCTACTGGATTAGTGTTAAATATTTTACCAGTTTTATGATATTAAGCCTTTGTTGACATAGACAAAAGTAAGCAGGGTAACTAGGTCATAATTGTATATCGAGTAAGTCAGTGTGATAATAATATTACCGAAAAGGAGTGGGATTGTATAACTTATAGCAACTATAAATAACAACTGTTCTTGTTGAAATATCAATTACAAATATCAAACGTCAAATATTCCACATCAGTGTAGACTTGTAGAGTGTTCTTTATTATTAATGTAAATAAGTATTAACCATAAATAATTATTACAGTTATAGAAGAGCAAGTATACTTTTTAGTTGATATTTGCAATTGATATTATAACAAGTTCAACAGATAGCAACCGAAGTTATAGAATCCCATCCCTGATTTGTCAAAATAACAAGGGACAATGGGATAATATATGTAGCTGTAGAGAAGACGTCATATCAACTCATACAACCTTGATCACGGAAACGTTACTCACAAGAGAATTTTATTAAATAATATTTATTAATAACGGGAAACCGGTAAACTATTGAACAAACTACGGATGTTATGAATCATACCAGGCCTTAGATGTCTTTAAATCCTCGCTCTCCGAGCTCGGAATTCAATTGACATCTACGGCGGTTATGATACTCATAACTATCATAGATATATTAATAGCTACACAAATTCAGCCTGTTACCTATGGCTTCTTTCTATATTTTTTATTAAACAGCAGGGTATTACTTAACAATGAATGTAAGTTGTTTTTTTTTCTTTTTGGCTTCTTTTAGTACGAAAGGAAAAGTCTCAAAGCCAAAAACCTCGAACTTTTTAAGAATAAGAATCTGCTTTCAGATAATTTATCTAAAGAGTTAAAATGCGTCGCTCAAGGAGTGAAAATAGATCAAAGGTTTTTGACTTCAGGACCAAAAGAAGTCGAAAAAGTTATTCCAAATTAAATTGATTTAACATATAGTGATGTTCCCTTTAAGATTCGTCGTCTAGGAAAAACTATGGATAAAATACTTAGTTACATTAGAAGTAGCATGAAATAGATAACTATTTATCTTTCATAGCTTACATTTCAGGTGAATACGAAAGATAATGAGGTCTGCATTATTGCAGTGGATACAATACAATATGAAATAAAAAAGTTATACCAAATTATATTAACATATAGTGATGTTCCCTGTATGTTCCGTCGTGAAGGAAAAACTATGGATAAAATACTTAGTAGCGTGGAATAGGTAACTATTTATTAATGGCTTTCATTTCAGGTGAATGTGAAAGATAGTGAGGTCAGTATTATTGCAGTGGATACAATGCAATATGAAATGAAAAAGTTATTCCAAATTATATTAATTAAACATATAGTGCGGTTCCCTTGTAAATTCCGTCGTGAAGGAAAAACTATGGATAAAATACTTAGTAACGTGAAACAAGTAACTAATTATTGAAGGCTTTCATTTCAGGTGAGTATAAAAGATAGTGAGGCCAGCATTATTGCAGTGGATACAATGCAATATGAAATGGTCCGCAGAAGTGCGACAATGCGGCGTGAATGTGTCACCGAAGTACGACCCTGGGAGTGTCACTTTATTAATTTCCATAGAGTCACGAACCTGTGCGCACGGCACAATGTGATGTACTTACCGAGGTCCATGCCGCGATTATCCTGCTTATTACAGAGCATTAATAAAATTACATGTGGCTTAATTCAATTCTGCGCAGGTTCCACTCATACAGCCTGCAAAGTGAGGTTACTACCACTTCTGTTGCTTGACACTTGTGGCGCCACTGTCGCCACTTGCCAGCCAATCTCATTCCGGAACTCGGCAAAACACTTTATAATTACACATTTTAAATAACAAACCACACGTGTGTTCAAAACTTTCATCATTATTTTCCGAAAAATTAAATTACCACCTCTAGTTTCCGTCCCTAATTATTTATTCTAAGAGCTATGGGCACCAAAAACCATTATTACATTCATACACCTATCCACGTGTACTACATTTTAAAAATGAAACTACAGATGTATCATGATAATTTTTCAAAAAATAAAAGTACCACCTTTACTTTTAATCCTTAAATATTGATGCCCATAATCTCTGAAAACTTTTCATATCGTGTCCGTTAAATATATTTTTGCGACATATCAGTTGTGTAGAGTTAAAACAAACATCACAACAGTATTAAACCAAAAATTGTGTTCACAAACACGAGATATCCCAAAAATACTTATTTTTGTGTCCAAAATTTTGATTTTGGGAAATATTATACATTGATAGATCTCGACGCCCTGATTTAAAATTTTCTATCGGAATTTAATAATTTCTTTTCGTTCTTGAGATATTTGCTGTCAAAGTTGCACCTCAAAAAAGTGTGTTTTTTGGATATATCTCTAAAATGGATACAGATACAATCTCAACAACTACACCAATCTATTCTACGGGAAAAGTTACATAAAGAAATGGTTTCTCCGCATACACGTTCTTTGGAACGATTTGGTGAAAAATGGGAAAATCGAAAAAACCTAAATTTCAAAATTTCTGCGAGGAACTTTTTTTCTCCAAAACTTTTCATATTGTAGACTTAAGTAAATATTGATCCGCTGATTTCAAATTTTCAAACCGAATTGAATTATCTTTTACCGTTCTCGAGATATTCGTGTTCAAAGTTGAGTTTTGGCAATACCAAAAAATACAGGTTTTTTAGGTATACTCCTCTAAAGGTTAGGTTTACGACTTCGGCGACCTCACCAATCGATTCTACGGGCAAAATTACATAAGTCTACTAAATTTTAGATTTTTATTGCAAATGACACAATTTCTACAAAGAAAAAACGAAAATGGCAAAATCTGAAAAAATATCAAGGGGTATACCTAAGATTTTTTTCGATTTTTGGCCATTTTCTGTTTTTTCCTTATAGAAATTCTATCTGTTGAGATAAAAATCTGAAAATTGGTACACTTATGTAATTTTTCACGTAGAATCGAATGGTGAGGTCGCCGAAACCATAAACCTAACCATTTAAGAGATATACCTAAAAAACCTCATTTTTTAGGTATAAATTTGATCTTAAAAATCTCGAGAACGGGAAGAGATAATTGAATTCTGTTTAAAAATTTGGAATTAGCGTATCGATATCTACTAAAGTCCAAAAAATGAAAAATTTTGGAGACAAAAAGTTTGCAGGCGAAAAATTGAAAATTAGGTTTTTTCGTTTTCCATATTTTTCACCTTATCGTTCCAAAGAACATATATGTGGGCAAAACATTTCTTTATATAACTTTTCCCGTAGAATCGAATGGTAAAGTAGTTGAGATTGTATCACTACTCATTTTTGAAATATACTCAAAAAATACACTTTCTTGAGATACAACTTTGAGAGCAAATATTTCCGAAACGAAAAGAGATATTTAAATTCTGTTTGTAAATTAGGTATCAGCATAGCTAATTCTATAAAAAATATAACAAACAAAATTTTGTAAAATTTGAAAATTTTCCAGCCAAAAATTTTATATTTTCAAATATTTTTGGGTTTAACTTTCTCGAAAGTTATAATGTACTTACATTTCTTGTAACTTAAATATCTATATTGAGCAGGTAAACGAAATTAGAATTTAAACCGCCAATCGAGAAATAGAAAAATAACAATAATGGTCTTAGACTAGACCCTTGTGGTAGTAGGTACTTTTGAAAAAGGTGTAAGTGATTGAGTTTAAAGATTGTGATATCTTATAAAATGATTTCTGCCAAATAAATTGCTTTAAAATGTAACAAAAAGTTATCTGAGAAACCTGGATTATATATTTTTCAGATCTTCGGTAGATGATTGGGATAATCACAAAATAAATAGGTAGTACAGTATTTTAGTAAAAGTATTTGCAGAGTTACTTAACAAAAAGTGTAAGTAACAAATGTATCCATTTGTATTTTGATGGAAATGTGAAAACCGGAAAATCATTTCTATATATTAATATTTTATTTCTTCAGTAACAGGAAATCAAAACTAAATATACCTATAGAAAATATAAATGACTTAACTTCACATTTTACGTATAAAGTAAACATTTTTGCATCAATATTTTACATTTCATTCTCAATAAGAAATAATACTGTTGTGTAGGTATTTTGCTGTGTGGAATAGCAGTAAAGTTGATGGAAGTTGGGTACATGGTTAAAATGGAAATAATTCGCAACAGATATAATCCACAAATGCGTGTGGAAATGTCAGAGTGAATAGAAATCCGCAGTGTGCACAGTTGACACCTCAAACACATATTGACAATTTCCGACTGAAAGTTCTATATTTCCCGAATAAATTGCATAGCTCGGGAAAAAGGAAATGCTACGATTCGCGAAAAATAAACTTATTTCTATATTCAGAGATAACTTTGATTCTCCATTCCTTCAAACTTTATATTGCACTTTAGTTATTTACTTCGGCAAATATTGAAAATTTATATACATCAATGTCATATCTTGCCATATATAGTAAATAAATATTTGATCATTTCTGTACCCATTTTATCTAGGGTAACATAATTTATAAAAGTATAGGGAATTTTGCAGTTATAAATATAATAAACGTGAACAAATGATCCACATAGCATGTGTATGATAACCACGTAATTCTTTTCAACATAATGGCACAATGAATATGTTGTCAATTATACGAGCAATGGACATGATGTATTGTTATTATTTGAACAATTACACCAGTTTCAAATAATAGAAGCGTTCGTTATTGTTGAAATTTTGAGAGATAATGTAATATAATATTTTTGATATTCATGTACCAACAGTGCTATCAAAAATCTTGATGTTTTCCGTAGATATACTTATATAGTAGATCTAGTATAAACAGCTACGTATTAAGAGAAGACGAAATAATTATTTATTACCTCAGGAAAGTACGAAAAAATTGAACTTGACGAGTTAAATAGATTATTTTGAAACCTTACATTAATAAAAATGAATGTTTTATTTATTATTATGTGCATTCATAAGCACAAATAAATTCTGAAAACAATTTATAAATTGTGAAATGACCAACGATTATTATAAAGTAAGAATATTCAGTCATGTTTTACAAAAAAGAGAATAGAGAAATTTATATTCTTTGCCAATTTTACCAAATAAGAGATTATAGAAGAATTTCAAGAAAAATATTTTTATATATATTGAAGTAGCCTTAGTAAGGCATGCGGTAAGTATAGGGTGCACTAAATCTTGGCAACATTTAATATAATTTATTTGTTTTGGTAAGGGTATGTAGTACATGTACAAATAATAAAATATTTCTTCATGAACTATATTTAATATATTATTCAGGTAGATATAGTTTAAGTTCCAGGTTTCTATTATTTATCAATACTTCAATAACAACATGTTATCTGTCATATTTTAACAATTAAATAAAATATACTTTTAATAAAGAATATAAACAATTATGCCAAACTCTACTCGAAAAAGAACCCTTAAAAAGTTCGTCACTTGATATGTCATCGTAAAAGAAAACAAAAAAAAACTTTATTAAACCTAGTATTTTATGATAATATAATTAAATAATCAATTTTCAGAAATTGGTATCAAGTGTTAATATCTAAAATAATTTAAAATGAATATAAAATTCATATATTTTAACGTTTCTATTAAGATCCAATAAATAAGATTTTAAAAAAACCCAGGGGGGGAGGGGGTTTTGGGTGTTTTTTGTAAAAAAAAAACCGGGCTTTACTTACCCCTGATTCTTGCACTTTACTTTCTAGATATACAGGTTCAACCATTTTTACTAGAACTTGTTTGGTTACTTGTGTGTTATTGACAAAAGTAAAGTATCATAACGTTAATCTGATTAGTAAAAATAGTACCGGTTCGTCCAAGCTGCTCAGTAATTCGTCATTTGTCTTCTAGAAAGGATATATACATCGTTCCAGCTCAAACGTAATGTTCTACAACGACGTTTCGGACAGAACTGTTTTTTGTAGAAGTATATACCGCAGAAAGTTAAACTCTTTTATATAATATCATTTTGATTCACATATTTAACCCGAGATTAAATACAACCATCCATTAAAAATTTAATTTTGCAAAAAGTTGTAACAAAATATAAAAAGGGTAGTGCGTTTTCCAGGCATTAATTCACCCGCATGTGTGAAACAAAGTTTAATAAACAGCAGTGCAGGAGGGAAAAGGGGACTTGGTACTTTTCATTAGAGGAGTGTTGAGCTGCGGTTAGCGTATGTTTTCAAATCCTCCGCGCGCACAATCCAAAGCGACAAACGGAATTACAACTCGGCAACTATGCACTCTTCGCTGCAGATTTTAATGACATTTTATTGCAGACTCTGCAAAATGCTTCCTCTATGTGATACAGAAACTTCGCTTTAATGAAAAGATACTGCATCTCTTGACGTAAGGGTGTGCGTTTCTGCGACAATCGAATATTAAACTAGCGTCATGACTTATGTTAATTGTATGAAACTATACTTTCAAACAACCTTCGAAAATTTTAGGTCTGCCTAACTCATATTTCATTATGACTCAGTTAATCCCTCGTTTACATACAATACAGTACAATACAGTACAAATCTTCACTTAATAAGAAATATTACAATATAATAATTTTAATAAAAAAATCGCAAATTAAAATAAAATGCTTCACATTAGCTTGCTCGCAAATGACATTTTTCCTCTCGCTCCTTATGTTTGCAAATCGATTTTTCGAGGATTTCCTTCAACGGTTATTTTTGTAAAACTTTCTTTAAAAGTATACTTCTAGTTTTCATTTAGTAACTAGTGTGTAAAACTGAAACGTTGAGTAACACTGCTACAAAAGTACCTACTTAAGAGAGAATAAGCAGACAGCAAAATTTAGCGAATAAAATATACGATTTAGAGGAACTACGTTCGTAAATATTCGTCGCGACTCGGTATACTTCGTGGTAATACAAATAAATTTTAATAGAGGGCCGTATTTGATGGAGAAAACGGGCGACTTGAAATTAATCAGTTTAGTACAAAATGAGTTAATTTTGTAAGATAAGAAGGCTGATTATACAAACAAAACGAAACACCAAATTTATAAATAAAATATGAAATCCCTAAACAATTTTTTTTTTCTTGAACTATGTTCTGCGTCAAATATACAGCTTTACAAACATATATTTTCGTTCTGGTTAATTTTTATTATTTTCAAAACATTAGGATAACGAAACAGGAAACAACAACAACAAAAAAATAATTAATTCCGACTAAAACCCCATAAAAATGAACATAAAAATATTTAGTTTTATATTATTAACTATAAAACAAACATTAAAGATTTTCTTTTAATGGGAATTACAAAAAAAATACTCATAGTTACATTTATTATCGAGAAAAAATCCAGATGTAGTAAGATATATGCAGAACATCATAAATAATTGTTTAAAATATATTCGTGTTGGCTTTAAAAACGAAAATAAATTTTCCATTACAATAAAGAAACCAGATATTATAAAATTTTACTGCAAAAATGAAATATTAATCGTAAAATTTTTCATTAGATATCTGATATTTTAGTCATACAGACTTTTTTGTATGACAAGTCGTAAAATTTGAAGTTTATGCTAAATCGATAAATTATTCCATTTCATTAATTAGAAAATTTATTCACATTACCGCATAGTACAAAACCACATGTCATATTTTAAATTTAACTTCTTTAATTTTTAATTATTAAATTTCAAAACCAATAAACTTGAGCGAAAGAAGAGTAGATACAGATAAATTCAATTTAAAAAATAAAATACAAGTTCATTTATGTTACAGTAATTTGGTTATGTCAGTTTTTTATCTTGTGTGTATTCCGTAGTGTAACATCTTTAAAACAAGAATGAATATTTAATAAGAAGCGTTTTGTACGAAAATGAAAACTACTTTAAAGTTGATGTTTACAATCTGACAGTTGATATTCAGTTTTCATCGTGCTTTGTCGGTAGAAATGTGCATCGATCAAAAAATGTTATAGAATTCAAGTACGTTCAAATATGTTCGTAGTGTAGGAAATAGACATTAAATTATATTACATACATATGTTAAAAAAAATTGTATTTTTTTTATTAATAATATTTTTGTACTTTTATCAATTTATAGGTAAGTTCTTATAATAAATCTAGATTTAAAATTAGCAAAAAAAATGCGAGAGTACAAGAATTGAATAAATCTTGCTATTCTTGCACATTTCTTGTAAGACAATTTCTTGTCTTGTTTTGAATTGAAATTTGTAGCTCTTGTCTTGTTCTTGTCTTGCATTTTTTGCAATACTGAAGCAAGACTAACAAAATACAAGAATCTCGTGAAATACTTTCAAGTACTTTTTTTTTGATACTCTACTGATCAAATACAGTACTATTTGTACATGTAGAGATATGAGATGTTCCGATACTACTAATGCGACACCAGGGTCGACACTTTTCTTCGATCCGGTACTGGTACTGATGATTTTTATTCGATAATTTTAATATCCGAGAATCGATATTTTTTCAGTATCGCATATCACTAAGTATATCTTGCTATTTAGGGGATTTAGAAAAATCAAGTACTTTTTTTGGGGCGTATACATTTTGTCCTCCATACATGTTATATTGCTCGACATTGTATCTTGAACACTTTCAGTCTTGCACCTTTTATCTTGCACACTTTTAATCCACAAAAAAATTTGTCTTACACACATTTTATCTTCCAAATCATTTTATTATCCACACATTTTATCTTCCAATAATGTTATGTTCCATACATTTTTATCTTCAGAAAAATATAATACTGGATATTTTATTTAATTATAAATATAGTAATTGCATGAGCAATAAAATGAATGGCAGGTACAATTACAATGGTTTAAAGATCAAACTTTGGCGAAGATAAAATGTTTGGAAAATAAAATGAATGAAAGATGAAATATGTGTAAGATAACTTTTCTTGGCGGATTAAAAGTGTGCACGATAAAAGGTGTGCAAAATTGAATGTTTGAAAGATAGAAAGTCAACCAATATAAAATGTGTGGAGGATAAAATGTATAGGCTCTCTTTTTTTTGACTCCACTGATCAAATACAGTACCACTTGTACATGTAGAAAAATGAGATGTTCCGATACTACTGATACGATACCAGTTCGCAGCAATGCATACTAGTGTCTAGTTGCAGTGAATATAGTAGGAGAAATCCAAAAGAACAGCAAGTTAACAATTTTCTTCCTGGTGTAACCCCGTTTATCACGATAAAAAACACTACAATAAATTCCATCTAAATCCAATACAGCGCAGAGTGGATTCCGAAATACGCTTCTGTAGCACGATGGACGCAATGACCGCCAGGGAAGTGGTTTAAATGGAAGCGGAAGAAAAATGTCCGCACAGCAACGGCGCAGGTTTAAACTTTTATGGGCGCCATTCGTCGTACCTGGTGCGAATTTGCGACTCGCGGTAAATTCCCCTCGTTTCGCCGGACGCTTTGCGACACATGGGATTTCATAACGTAATGCGGCCTTACACAAATTACTGCTAAGCACTTGTAGATTTCCACAGATTCTGGATTTGCAAAATTTGTTCCGCTGGGATTATTCATTTCGCTCTACCATCTACCAGTACATACCTGTGCTTTATGCACTTTACTGATAACATTCTCTACAACTGACTACTTCGTTTTTTAACTACCTAATTCCATAAAACCGTGCATATTATTCACGATAAAAATGAATTCATGTCGTCACACTGCGCAAAATCTGATAAACTGAAAATTACTAAGCTTTTATTTTTCCTGTAATTTATTTTTAACACTAAACAATAAAATGGAGCATAATATATGCAAATTATGAAATAAAATAATAAATTAAACTCACTCTAGAGATCACTCCTGTTTTATTTTTACGTTATTATACCTCCTCCCCCCCCCTTTCTGTAACTTAGCGGTTAATTTTTAACGATTTGCTAAATTTGTTCTCCAATGAAAATAAGCACTGGAGAAAATATCAAATCATCTCTTGTAATGTTTTTTTTTCATTTGTCAAAAATTTTAGCAACTCATTAAAACTTAACCACAATTTTTAAATATTCATAACAAGCATCATGTCATATATTACCTACTAAAAATTTAAATTCAATTTAATTTTCCCTGGATGTAATGTTTTACTGTTTATTACATACCTACATATATAGTAATTAATATACGTAAGCCAAATCTGATATTCCTTTCAGTTTAATTATTATACGTAGAATATTGTATTATTCTGTCAATAATTCACGGAACTACATATTAGTTACGGATATGATGCTACAATTCATTTATTAGATTTTATTGAATGGACATTGCTCGTTTTAAAATGTTAGTGCAAACACAAAAATACATTTAAATACATGTACAAAAAATTTAGGTAATTAAAATTAATGTTTGATAATATTGATTTCATAGTTTATCATAGATAGCAGTGTTGAAAGCTACTAGATGTTAGTAATTTACCAATGTTGTACATTACTAAATTTTGATTTTTACAAATATATTACTAGACAAAAAATAAAATACCCATATTTTTTAAATCAATACATTATGTATAGTTTACGAGAAAATAAAAATAAAATATTGGGGAAGAGATATTGTGATCCTAGTATGCTGTCATCAGATATCCTTTCTCTAAAACATTAAATTGCTAATACCAATATTATTGCAAACTAATGTTTAGTATTTATTATTGTAATGAGATGCTATAGTGGTTATATATTGAAATTCAATTATGGTCACTAATTCCATTATTGGTAAATTAAAAATAATTTGGTGTGGAGTACCTGATAAATAACATCAATTTAAACATGTACTATATATAAATCAGTACTAGGAAGTTACATAAATCTGTGGCAAGTTATAAATATTTTACAAGAAATTTTTAAATTTGTGTGAATGTAATACGTAATATATTTAAAATCCGTAAATAAAAATTGAATAAAAAAGATTATGTTTGTTTACTAATATAATTTGATTTAGTTTTTAAGTAATAATTGCCTATTTTTATTGAAATTTAAATTTGAATTTTATTTAAAAAGCAATTTGTTTAAAATCTTAATGTGTCTTACAAATCGCTTATTTTTTCGAATAAATAAATGAATAAAACAAATTTCTATTACGCGTCTATAAATAACATTAGTCTGATAAAGCAAGACAAGTGCACCTATAAATTCCAGCGTTTCCTCCCAGGTTATTTTTGTAATTTTGTTTGGTGATTTAGGTGAAATAGTAGGGCTAGCGGCGGGTAATAAAATAAATGTAACCATAGTTACATATTCTGCAGAGCTTAGCCCTTGAAGGGCAGTAGTGGTAGCAAGGGCTGGTTATCAGGTAACGGCGCCTCTGGTGAGCAGCACCGCAATAACTTGGCACGAAATATATTCCAGGTTTGTCGTAAATAATGCGCACGCGGTCGTACGAAAGTGCTACAAGTGACGTCACGTCCCCTTTCACATGCGCCGCCATTATAACACGGAGACTGCGTGTGTAACACCTGCTTACTTATTTATTACTGCCTTACTTTGCATATTTTTGGCGTACATCTACACTTTACTTATTTTAAATTTGATTTAAGGTACAATATAAATGAATACAACATGGAAAAACACATAACCTACGAAACTACACAAAAAAGGTTACAAATTCTTAACCTAAATAAAATATTTACACGCAAAATAAGCTATTTATATTTCATAAGTTTCATAATAATAATATTGATAATATTCTATTTGGTTTTAATTTAAAATGCCTAATTGCTTTACACCTCGAATTATGTACTATATTTTTCTACGATACCTTGAAAGAATTCACACATCACTAGTAATAGTGCCAACTACAGAATATAAAAACAACTATGACAAACTGTCAACCTCAAATTAAATAAATTAAAACTATTTATAATCCAATAAAACAATACTTTGTGGAACATTTCTAGTATATTTTTTCTTTAGTCGTAATGTTTTAAATTAATTTTAATTATTTTGTCTTATTTATAATGCTAATAAAATTCCGTTAAATTAAACATTCCTTAACAGTGCGATTGACGTATACTTTACACATGGCCGTAAGTATAGTGACACTTAGATAACCTATAAGTTTAAACAATAATCGCTAATTACAATACTGGTCGTAGAATAAAAAAATATTACAATTTAATAAATGTCAATTGCTATCAAATAATTCATTTGAGTTGCACAAAAAAATATTACGAATCTATTTTCAATTAGTTAGGTTTAATATTATTTGATTTTAAAATATAAATAGCAATTTATTTCATATATCATGATTATCAAATTTAAAATCCAAATGGATTTTTTTTACTTTGCGACTTTGGAATTAGTAACAAAAAAAATATATTTTCTTTTAATAGCAAAATTAATTTTACTAGCGTTTACAATCTTTAAGTAACTTTCATTACGTAATTTAATCTGAACTATGTAGCTTAAATATATTATCGTTTATTTTATAGAATATTTCAATGTAAATAGAATAAATTATCTCAAAACTGTTTGGAATTTTATGTTTTTTAATTAATTTAATAATAGAATTTCTGAAAAAAAGGATTATAATATAAATGTAGTTACCTCAATAAAAAAATAATGTTTAATTTGGATCTCCGGAATATAAGTTTTATGAAAGAGATTTTCAATAGGATATTTGTTGATATTATTAAATTTTGTATTAAGTAATAAGTAAAGCCTCTATTGGTAATCGGTTTCTTAAAAATAACTAGAATATAAAAAATGTACTTAAAGATAATATAGTTATTTGAAGAGATAACGGTTGGATTAATTAATTTCAGGAAAATTCTTTCATGTTTGGGTTTTTCAAATATTTTTGAAGGCATAAGTAAATTTCATTTGAAAATGTAATCAATTTCGACGGTATAAATAAACAAAAGTTCAATGGAAATACCTTTTTCGTTTCTCGTAAAAGATTTTATAAATCTGTGTACCGTGCGGTTTTTCTAAATCGGATTAAATATTGAAATAAAGCGATATCAAATCGACTCGTGGCTTATTTTTGCCCGTGTTGGAACGTTTGTTTTTACAATCTTTTAATCGTTTCACATTTTCAGGAATTGTTTTTAATTATCGCAGACTGTCAGTCTGTGCGTTACGAATAGTTGTACATCCAAATCGTTTTCATTTTGTAATTCGCGTTATCTGATTTGCTGTGAATGGAGACGAGTGGCAAGGGATACCATTGTCATACGTCACGTGTTAATCCCGCTTGCCTTTTGTTCCACTGCTCTGCTAACAGTGCGATCAGATAACAATTCCGGTCACTATTACGGAGACGAAGCAAGGGAGAAATTATAATCTAGCGTGTTTGTATTTTTAAATGACATGGTCTAACTTCAGGCCAGTTGCATGACCCCGTATGACAAACGGCGAACACGATACAAAACGTGTTTCATTTATTAATACTGCCCAGCTCTTATCGAACTTAGACTCTTGTTAATTTTTTTAACAGATTACTTCCTGGTTCATATCTGCACATTATTAACATAAGATGATAACGACCTTATGTACAACGATACGTACAAGGCGTCTAAATTAAGTAATTAGACGAATACATTTCAATATTGTCTCTCTTAAAATAACTTCCTTGGGAAGCCACACACAACGCTTATACTGAAATCACCTTCAGCTGGTCGGTTACAGCCTCTTAAGTGTTTTGAAGTGTCCCAAAATGAATTACCTTAAAGTAATTTTTCAATCTCGGAAACAGGAAAAAGTCACAAGAACTCAAGTCAGGCTGAGGAACCTTATTTTTACCTTGCGTAAATTTTTCTCCTCCCCAATAAATTATTCAAAATCTGATGAACAGTGGTGTGAATCAAATTTAACTCTTCCCCATTCACTCATTACTGTCAAACTATAATCTGAATCATTTTCATCCGTTCTTGAAGATGAAGGCCTTCCACTGCCTGTTTCATCTTCAATTGACTATTTTCCTTCTAAAAATGCCTAAAACCACCGAAAAACATAGTCCCTTGAAATAACACTGTCTTCATAGGTCTGCTTAAGTTCTGTAAACTTTTATTTTTATACTAACATATACTAGCTTACAGAAAGATGATGAAGAATTTAATAAATTAATTAATTAGTAATAGCGTATACCTGAACCGTATTTTAATACCTATTATATGTTTTACACATTTTTGTTCAAATACCGCGGTTACTCTACCTCAGTACTACAATATGTAAGTAATTTGAGACCTTATTCTAATTAGGAATATAGTGCCACCAATGGTTCAACTGACCATATTAGTCAGTTGAACCATTCGCTCTTTTGAATAGTTTAAGAACCTCATGGTTCAGACTTATTTAATCACACAAAAATTTAGGTCAGGTTATGAAAATCGCTTATATAACCATATTAATAATTTAGCATTAAATTCGTTAGACAATACCTTCCAATAAAAAGATTGAAAAGAACTAAACCTAAAACTGTAAGAACTTCAATGGGAGTTATTTTGCGCACGTTATTATTTAATTTATCACATTTGCTTGTTAATTTTCTTCCTAACCAGATGTAAACAAAGATTTAAATAAATAAAAAAATGGGTTCTACAATCCGTGATAAAACAGTAAAATAGTAGAACAGATGATGATAAATTATACCTTACCACACAACTCAACTTTAATTTCACATACGATACTGAGTCCAGTCTAATTTAACCACAACAATAATTAAGGTTCTGCAATGCGTAATAAAACAATACAATTTAATTATTGAAAACAGTCGCGGAGCGAAAATCTGTCACCAGCTGTTAATATTGTTTTTAATTAAAACGTGTTAATATCGGAAGCAATAAATGTAATTAGTATTGTTTAAAATTAGCAGCGTGTGTGTTGGAAGTGAATAGATGAATGGAGAACAGTCTATCCTGAGGGTTAGTCAACTATGTATGTAACACAATGTAAGTGGTAGGTAAAGAGCCGGTATGGTGGTCAGTCGACACGCTCGTTGCTCTCAGAACTTCGTTAGCGGTTGCAGTGGCCGCCAAGTCCTCAGGGATGCAATTATCCTTCTAGTGCACCGCCCTCTCCTCCTCGCACTAACGACCAGGGCCTCCTGCGACCGTCTGGCAATAATTAACAAAACATCGCACGATGTCCGGCAAAGCGTCTTGCTTGTTTTTCCTCTCTTCGTTTTATATATCTGCTTTTGTTTATCACCCGGTTGTAATTAAAATTTATTTATCAAACTTGCGCGATATAAATTATGAATTTTGTGTTTTTCACGCGACATTGTCAGGGGTTTGTTTTATTAGAATGTATTAGTTTGCCAGTAATTAATGCATAAATTTGTTCTTACCTACAATAATCGAACAATGTGAAACAAGAAATTATGTAATCATTTTCGACGTTTTTACTATTGTGTGGAATATAGAATATATTGAATTTTATTTTGTGCAAACATGTATCTTTTCTTTCTCAAAACATAATTAATAAATTCAAACTGTAAAATATGCGACAGACTTTTCATACCGATCCTGTTTGAAAATGCTTTAAGAACAAGTATGGAAAACTTAACATAACGATACCCGATATCGTTATAATGTTTCACTTACTATTTTTTTGTTAATAACGTAACAATAAGAAAATGACGTTATGTAACCGTAACGTAATGCTAGATTTATTAATATTTAAATTTTATTTATGAATTTTTATAATAAATTAAGAAAAATAAAGTAATTAAGATTATAATAGGAATATAAAAATATATTACGGTTATATTACGTTGTTGTTGATTTTTTAAAATTTATATAACGTAACCTTATAGTAATGTTATTTCATATCGTATCATCGAAATTGGGAAAATTATTCAATCCTACAATGGTTGTTCGTACAATGCATTCCAAAATGTTACATGTTTCATCATTATCATCACAAATCAATTGCTTTCTGCTCGACATGGGTAAAAATGATACACCTAAAGTATTCTAGGATATTATTGACCCAATTTTAGGGATTTAAAAGTCAAGACGTTAATTATATTCATGTCAGAATATTGATAATTTGAGGTTAATACAAAAGTATAAAATCATGTAACAACTAATACGCATAATTACTGAATTTTTCAGTAAATTGTCTACAATATAAGTTTATTCTACGATTGATTACATATTTATAAAATGGTAAATATATTTTATATTCTAACATTAAAAATAAATATGTGAAAGTGGCAAATACCTTCAATTTTTCTACAGCTTCGACCCGGAAATAGAAAACTCTCTATGAAGATGGTTGCTTCTCCTTCTGTCCATTAAAACGACACATCAAATCGTAAATAAATCACAAACACACGCGAGACACTTTATAAGATTCAATCATAAATACAACATCACTGTATGAAATCATATTTGTTACTGACACAAGCCGGCTACTGACGAACTTTTGCAAGTCGCCAGTGGTAAGGTAACTTTTATTGGATTAAAATAAACAATCTAACGAATATATTTTGAAGTGGTATACTAAATATAAATAATCTGCGAGGAATAAAGATTATAGAAGTCACCAAAGTACAAAAATTTTGAAATAATAATTTGTAATTATTAAATATTAAAAATTATTATTATTTTTGTAATTTAAACATTTCTATAACCAAAAAACGTGTTTATTTAATGTCTATTAAAATAAGAAAAAAAATAACAATTGAGCTTTTTTATTCCATCTCTGTTTTAACTAAAAGATTATCGGCTCCCTCCGGCATCATAATTTTCTTTTGCCGAATTGTAAAATAACCAAAGGAACAAATTTATTTACAAGTAGAACAATTGAAAGAGTTTAAATAAAGACATCTGCTAACTGCTCTCTTGTAAATTTCTTTGTCTAATATGGAAAGAGTAAATTAAATTTGTGTGCCTGCAGAATTTAAAAGTAATAAGATTACTCCTACAATTCTCTGTTAAAAACTGGAAAAGTTGCTTTCTTTCAAGAGCAAATAGACTTAACAAAGAATTAATTGAATTTTAAAAAACAATAAAGCACATTCCAAGAACTTCTTTAACTGCTATAGACACTTTGTAATTTAGAATACATTCGTATTTTTGTGCTTCTAAATTAGACGTCTAGACAGAATTTGGTAATTATATGTTCAGCGAATTAAGTAATGTAAACTGAAAAATATATTGGATCTAATATTTTTATTATTTGAATTAATTTATAGACAAATGAAAAGTCATACAATAAACAAACATTTATTATTTTTGTATTTATGATTTATATAAATTTAATTCTTGCTCCTCTTTTTCTTTTTCAACTGCTAATTGTATTCTGTTTACTTATAATTTAAATGTCTGCGAAAACTTCTTTTTATTCTATTCTTTAAATAAGTTTTTATTTCAAGTGTCATTATGACGATGTTCAAACTATGGACAATTTGCATACACAATAAAAATAGAACTTTTCTATTTTAAGGATTTTACTCAATTGGGAAACATTTCGTGTTTCTCCCAAACTATTTAAACGGACATTTAAAAAACTAAAACCTGTTTTTAGTTTTAATGATAAAATAGATAATTAGCAACAAACATATTTCCTAAAAAAATGTTAATAGCTCAAATAGAGAACAATTGTACAAAAATGCTATTCAGATCTTCCTAGAATAAGAAAACTTTATTAATTATCTTTGTCTCTCCAATACTTTACAAAAATCATTATATCCATAAAAACTAAAAACAGATATTGTAGTTGAAGAAATGAAATTTTAGAGAAATTGAAAGAAAATTCTTCCAAAATTTGAAATGCAGTTTTTACCTTGATCCTTTCCTTAAACTTATCTTGTTCAGATGAAAACATATTGTAATTGTCTAATACGTGACACTGCCAAAATCTGAGCCTTTTATAATTAAATAAGTTATTAATAATTAATTTTTTCCTGCCTCTTCACAACAACATTCTAAAGGAAAATTGCGCTGATAATTTTCATTGAGGAAATAATAATATAAGAAACAGTTAATAAACAAATAATTAGGACAAATGAACTTTATCTAAACAAAAGGATGTCTGTAAAACAATTGATAGTTGTTAATTGGACCACGAACCTTGGCCTACAACGGAAATGATGACCGGAAGTACTTATATTTGGAAATTTTGTTTTGATAATTGTTATCTATATTCGCAAATATATTCCAAACCATATCCAAATAAAAATTAATATCTTTTCTCATCTCCAAGTAATTTACAATCATAGTTAATCATGAAAACTAACAATATTTAGATTTGCACCTTAAAATTTTGATTTTACAGCCGAAAAAATCCAAAATGACCCATTTTTCGGTCAAAAATTTTGGTTTTTTAAAATAGTCCAAATTGATAGTCGCCGATGAGCTGATTCTAAATTTTCAAACCGAATTTAATTATCTCTTCCCATTCCTGAGATATTAGGCTTCAAAGTTGCACCTCAAAAAAGTGTGTTTTTTGACTATATCTCTAAAATGGGTAGAGATACAGTCTCAACGATTATACCAGTCGATTCTACGCACAAAGTTACATAAAGAAATATTTTCTTCGCATATATGTTCTTTGGAACGATTTGGTGTAAAATGAGAAAAAAGAAAAAAACCGGAATTTCAGTTTTTCGCTGGAGAACTTTTTGGGTCCAAATCTTTTCATTTTTCAGACTTAAGTAAATACGGATGCGCTGATTTCAAATTTTTAAACCGATTTCAATTATCTCTTACCGTTCTCGAGATATGTGGGTTCAAAGTTGGAACTGAAAAAAATCGTTTTTCAGGAATATCCCTGAAATAGGTCAAGATACGATCTCGACGACTTCACCAATCGATTCTACGGGCAAAATTACATAAGTGTACCAATTTTCAGATTAATATTCCAATGGATACAATTTTTAGAGCGAAAAAACGAAAATCGCGAAATTCGAAAAATCGCCTGATGAACCCCTTGCGATTTTTTTCGATTTTTGACGATTTTCGTTTTTCCTCTATAAAATTTGTATCCATTGGAATAAAAATCTGAAAATTGGTACAAAAATGTAATTTTGCCCGTAGAATCGATTGGTGAGGTCGCCAAAGTCGTATCTGAACCCATTTCAGAATTATTCCTGAAAAACTGATTTTTTCAGGTGTAACTTTGAACACAAATATCTCGAGAACGGTAAAAGATAATTGAAATCGGTTTGAAAATTTGGAATCAGCGCATCTGTATTTACTTAAGTCCAGAATATAAAAAATTTTGGTGACAAAAAGTTTCCAAGCGAAAAATTGAAATTCAGGTTTTTTTCGTTTTTCTCATTTTTCACCAAATCGTTCCAAAGATCGTATATGCAGAGAAAACATTTCTTTATGTAACTTTGCGCGTAGAATCGACTGGTGTAATCGTTGATACTGTATCTCTACCCATTTTAGAGATATGTTCAAAAAACACACTTTTTTGAGCTGCAACTTTGAGGCCAAATATCTCAGGAATGGGAAGAGATAATTAAATTCGGTTTGAAAATTTGAAATCACCGCATCGGTGACTATCAATTTGGTTTTTTTCCAAAATATCAATAAATTTTACCTAAAAATGCGTTTATTTGGGTTATTTTACACCCTGGAATGGGTTTAAAGTGCTTAACAATGATTTAGGTGTTCATAATTAAAAAAATAAGTTTAACACGATTATGTGTTGCATTTTATACCCAAAAATGAGTTGAAAAGTGTCTAAACATATTGTATAGTACATTTGGAAATTTGTCACACCTTAAAATGGGTAAAAAGGAACCCAAACCTGACCTAAAATTGGGTTTAAAGGGTGTCAACTATCAAAAACCAAAATTTTGGACTCATACATGGGTATTTTTGGAATATTTCAGCTGTATATTAAAAATTTTACAGTAAAAACCTAAAAATTGTAACTTTTTATATTCAACTGTAATTAGAAATTACTAAAAGTTAGTTACAAACAGAGAATGTAACCGAAATAAATACTGGTTAACGGTTAACCCTTATAGAGAACGTTATAATAATAAAGGTTTTAGTTCGAAAACCGGTTTTTAAAAATTGGAAACCGGTTTAAACCGGTTAATATATCGGTTTAAAAAATTATTAACATTAACTAAAAAAAAAGTAATTATAAATATTTGATTAAAAAAAATTATAGAATAAATAAGTTAAAAATATAATAAAAAATTACCATCTGAGAAAATATAACAATTAAAAAAAACAATTTAATTAATAAATATTCACAAAAATTCCCGTAATTTATTCAGAAAAACGCAGGTCACTTTTCAATTTTAAACTTGCCTGTGTTAACAAAGGCCGTATTTATTTGGACTTTTTAAGTAACCTTAACGGCCAAAGAGACCTACATTTATGACTCTCCAATAAAATGTTAATTGTAAAAACTGTCATGACTCATGTTCAAATACAAATAGAAAACACAGATATAAAAAAAATATTATTTTTTTTTCTCGCTAAATGATATAATAAAGGTTAATGTTCGCTAAAACCGGTTTATTTTTTTTTGGTTAACGGTTACCGGTATTTTCGGCCTGAAAAATATCGGTTAAAATTACGGTTAAAGTTAGCAATTTTCGTTCAAAATATCGGTTACCGGTTTTTATTAACCGGTTTTTTTAACCGGTTACATGCCCTGGCCAGCATATAACATGGAGGCAGTGGCGGTTTTACGGGGTTTTAAGTGTGTTATTAATACACATAAAATTTTATACTTAATACACATAAAATTTTATAAATTTATTAACAAAATGAACAGAAAGATTTTTTTTTATATACATTCAAAAGGAAATCGCCCCCCCTAGAACATTATCCTGAATCCGCCACTGCATGGAGGTTAAAATACGTATATTGTCAGTAACCATCGTATATTGTCAATGGTTACTGGAATTCAGATGACTTAACCTTCGGTCTAATTAAACATGCAAGGATATATGATACTTAGTTTAGGGAGTTATAACCGTCTTTTTCAATTTTTACATTTTATATTTTTTATAATTTTATTATTAAAATAAGATCGACAATTGTTAATTTAATGTTTAACAAAACAATTTATATTTATTTTATTTTAATTTTCGACTTTTTTCTTGTTTGTAACATTTCATTACAAGAATAACACCACAATAAATAAAATTCAAGTAAGTTAAAATATACTTGTCACATATATACATTTTGAAAGGTTTTGTAGATATTAAAGACTGTAATTAACTGTTATATAGCTCCTGAAGAAGACCCATGTGGGATCAAAACTGTCGAGTCTGAATTCAATAAAGAGTGGCTGAATTCCAGTAACCATCAGAATTTTGAGCATCTGTGACAAAAAATATTTGCTTCCCTACATATATAGTTAATTATACTGGTAAAGCAGATTTCGAACCACTCGTACACAACGGTATTGCTATTTGATTAATAGTGATCGATGCTTGGATTTGAACCCCGGATTTCACTTTGTATTACTGGAATCAGAGCCCTTTATCCACTTGAACCACAGGAACGCGATATAGCCTTAGATCCTTCTAATATAATTATTTGTGAGGATAGCATATTTGGAGTTGGACAGTATATAACATGGAGGTTAAAATATGAGTGTAAGGTGAAGAGCGCGGCAAATCCTGCTGACAAAGAGAAAATTGGTTATTTTTAATCCGTCGGTTATGTCTCACAGCGGCGTAAATAATCCCCGTGCAACGTGGCGCCAACTCCACGGGGAAATGTAATCTTCACGAGAGGCCGATAATGTTTGTGGAGTGTTTGAGACACTATTATATATGACAAAGTGAGCAAAAATCGTTCACTCGCCAGTTTTTTTCGCTTTCGCAGCATCTTGCGGAGAGAGCCGAGGCGAGCCGATCGACCTCATCCTCAGGCTTTGGTGACGTCACCAGCGATCTATCATCTTCCTATCGCACTTCCAACTTCATTTCCGGTGGCATCTATCAAGGAAGAGCTACAGGATGCTGCTGCATCTCCACTTACGGATTGTCTTCGGCGCCCATTAAGTTGCAATGCGCTGCATAGCGATGTATTGATTACACAGGAAATATGATTTCCACTCATGTCATACCGTAATTAATTACATTTCCGCAACACAATTACACTGTCTCAAAAATATACCAATTCAACCTCAACCTTACACATTTATCATGACTCACAATTGCTTATTTCCTTATGTAATAATCGTGATTTTTGTTAGAAGAGTTTTATATATTTGTATAAACCGTGGATTCAGCTTAATTGAAATATTTTAGGATTATTCCATTTTATCCCAATTTAATAACAATATGAAGTACTTTTATTATTCTCTTACTGTATGTAATTAGGTCAAAATTACCTTCTACAAAAACAATTTACCGCAATGTTTACTACCCAAGAGAAGGGTGCTTGTTCACTGTGAAAAACTCTAAGTCTTGCTCTTATATAATTTGATAAATATCATACTTTGTAAAAAACTAGACACCGTAATGTTTACTTATTGAGAGAAGGATGCGCACTCATTATATAATACTCTAATTCTTGCCCTAATATAATTAGATGAAAGTCACCCTCCGTAAAAACCAGTCCTGGAATGTTTACTACCTGAGAAAGGGGTGCACATTCTCTGTGAAATACTCTAATTCTTGCGCAAATATAATTAGATTAAATCACACTCTTTAAAAAATATTCTAGGAATATATACTATCTGTGAGAAGGGTGCTCACTCACTGTGAAGTACTCTAATTCTTGCCCTAATATAATTAGATTAAATCATACTCATTAAAAATTATTCTAGGCATGTTTACTATCTGTGAGAAGGGTGCTCATTCACTGTGAAGTACTCTAATTCTTGGCCTAATATAATTAGATTAAATCACTCTCATTAAAAATTATACCAAGAGTGTTTACTACCTGTGATAAGTGTGCTCACTCAAGAATTCTAATTCTTGTAAAAATGTTCAACCTGTGTTCAAGAATGAAAGATTAAGCGTGCTTCTATATTTTTCGATAAACGACGAATAATTTATATAAGAATGTGCTCCAATTTCTCTGGTAATTGGTCTCATTATTTATCACAGAATTAGCACCAATTTATAGTTCCCTTGTTTATTTTCTGCCGCAACTTTTTATTTTTGTATTTAACCTAGTTCTGGTAATTCTTCCTCTTTGCTTTATATTGGGTTCTAGTTAGCTTATTAAACTATTAATGCAGATTATAATATATAAAAAAAAAATGCAAATTATGAAATGAATAAATGAAATGTGACATTCAGTAGAAAAAGATATAAACAAAGTTTACATTCTTTAATGTGTAGTAAAACACAGACTATAATATTATGCATTTTGGTGCCCCCTTTTGGGCTAATGCGGCCCTGTGCGGGTGGATCCCGGAAGGAAAGGCACTCAACGTGTGCCAGGTGCCCCGTGCCCGACAAACACACACGGGATTGTTTTATTGGAGTTTTCCGAGTGAACTGCTTGCTACATATCTGTGATACGAAACAACGCAGCAGATCTATCGTATTTGCTGAGCAAACAATAAATTATTGATATCATCTACAACTTCAAACAAATTTCGGTCCTTACTATTTCATTATCTAAACATATTTTTTTTTAAATTTTTATTTTGTTATAATTTAAAATTCTTAAAATATGAAGATGTAATATAAATTTTAAAATTAACGGACGGATATATTACAATTATTAATATTATTAAAACCAAATTTCAATTACAAATTACTAACTATGAAATACAATCTACGAATAAATAATAGTTGCGCACACTATGCCATCTTTTGTCTAACAACAATAAAAGATAATTGTGGAATGTTCAATGTAATTTATTTGGAATAATAAATTTAGTGCATTTGGTTTACAATGTTGGCAACAAATGCAGCCCAGGTTAGCAGAATTTAATAACATTGAAGCACACCCACAAAACAGCTACAAAATAAGAAATTATTGATTTTATGTTTTCCGTACAAAAAAAATTGACTTGATTCCCGGTATCATTCTATCTAAGGTTTCACGGTTTGATTTGATATTCAAACTTCTTGACTTAACTTGAAATCAAATCAATCTCAAGTCAAGTAGTAGTCGAATTTCAAGTCAAATCAAGTAGTAATATTTCATGTACTTGTAAAATCAAGTAGTTATTCAAGGACTACTAGATTTTTTATCAATTTTATTATGTAGTTGACAGAAATCACGATGAGATTTCCAAGACTTTTATTTACAAAAATAAATACAAAAAAAACAGTAGCTAAGAATGCTTTTAATATCCTATTTCTAAGAAAAGTTTGCAATTTTAAGGTTGTCTAGCAATTTTTAGAGTCAAAATGGTGGAGTATGCAGTCTCTTATAATACTCTAATGTAATGTAATATTATTACGTACATCGAGTTCTTGCTCACTTCACGTCAATTATTTTCTATTTTCCCCTGACTTGATAGTAGTTCTAGTGATAAATTTAAAATGCAATCTTTTTTGCCAATTAATGTCAAGTCAAGTCAAAAAGAATAAAAACTTTATATTCAAGTCAAGTCAAGTAATACACATAAACATTAAGTTACTTGACTTGATTAACCCCTAATTCTATTTCCTGAACTCGCGCCTTAAAACACAAATTCGGGAACCAAGTGTTCCCGCACATATATAAATACCTATTACATCAGTTAACCCTAAAATGAAACAAAATTAACTTTTGGAATCCCTATTCTTAAATACGACAGGTATCAAGTTAAAACGTCAGTGAAAAAGAAGAAAAGCTTGATATTCAAGTCAAGTGAAGTAATACACAAAACATCAAGTTACTTGACTTGATTAAACCCTAATTCTATCTCCTAAACTCACTTAAAACACAGATTCGGGAACCAGATATTCCCGCACATCTAAATAACTATTACATTAATTAACCCTAAAATGAAAACAAAATTAACTTTTGGAAACCTATTCTTAAATACGACAGGTAAGTTGAAACGTCAGATTTAAATATGATTAGCATAAACTGAGAATGACGTTGTGAGATGTTTTAATGACCGCGGGGTCGCTGTTGACAGCAATGTGTGGGAGTCGAGCGCCAGGTGAGCGTCAGCGCCTCCTGCGACGCAGGTGTGGCGTGCGTGAGTTGTGACGACAGCTGCAGCGGCCAGCACGTCACAATCAACAGATTGGGATTCAGGGGTTTATGCAGCACGCATAAACGTCTTAATCCTCAATCATGCTCGTTATACACGTGATTCATCACATTAACCGTGATTAATACCTGGATTTGAGTAATAACACACGCGGATGACTCTGCACTCTGATGTTGTATGATATCAAAAGGTGTAACAGACAAATAGGAGTTGATGACTACCGAGATATATTTAATAGATCCTACCGATGCCACCAGAAAAGTAACAAAGTTACTAAAAACATATTTAAATAGAGATAAGTAATACAATTTTAATATTCTACTAAGCTATTTTTTTTTATTTAGGAAAGTAAATAAGTTAGAATTTAAAATTAAGGATTGCTTAAAAGTTGGTTCACAAAAATTTGTTTATAATCAAAAACATAAAGTATTATTTAAAGTTGACATAAAAACACTTTACACTTAATAACAGTTTTCAATTCAAAAGAATAAAATCTGCTAAAATATTGCGTGTATTAATTTTTATCAAAGTTTATTTTCCATATTTAATACTGTCAAATTTGTAACGCGATTTTGTGTCATAGAAGTTTTCATCTAGTTTTTTATTTTCCAAATAGTATAGCAAGATATTTGCTGTGTTTATAAGCAAAACAAGTGTAATTTTATAAAATTTATAATAATTACCAAATTAAATGTAACTACCTAAGTTAAGTACATTTCTAATATCATATTAGCATAAAAAAAACTAAGCCCATGGTTGGGAAACGATCATAACGTATAGAATTAAAACAAGCAAATTATTATTAACGAACAATTAAAACACTAAACATTGTTACTCATAAATAAAAATATATACTTCCAAACTAATATAACAACCTACTCTACATGACTGAAAAATGAAAAATATAATCATATATAACTACCTCATGACATTTTTACATGATTCCGTCTGAATTCTTTTCTAACATACTTTACTAATTAAATAAACCACCACCATTTGTAAAAATTAAATTAAAAAAACTTATTGATAGAATTTCAGTTAAATATACAAACCTATAGAATTTATGTTTTTACTGGCGACTGATAGTGACAAGTTAAACCTTGACATACTTTATATACATTTTAATTTTCTAAATGTAATAAAAGTCAAGAGGTAATATCAGTAAGTAATTATTGAAATGTGAAGTAGTTAAAGGAGGTTTGAAGTTTCTATCTTTGATTAAGCTACTCCTTGTTGCAAGTGCAACTTACAGAATAAATATCTTCAAATAAAGGACAGAATGACAGAATCTACAATGTAATTTCTCTGTTTAAACCCGACGTATTCTTCTCCAGAATAAAGATTTTACAAGCGAAAATTGCAAACATGAATCCAACTGAAAGTAATATACAGAGTTACTACAGTGATATTTTCTTTTACAACTTTTCACTCATGTCATTTCGTTTATGAGAAAAGCAAGATGATATGCTGTTACTAGTTGGTACTAGAATTTCAATAAACGAGAGTCATAAAACATTACTGAGACAAAGAAGAAATATAAAGTTTCAGTTATGAAAAACATTCGAATATATTTAATAACTTCTATGGTCTTCTATACTATTTTTATATTATACAGTAATTCTCGAATATGAAAGTAATGATCGTAGTTCGATGTTCCAACAGTGTTTGAACATGATTCATCTGGTTGTAAAATTATTGATATAATATAGGCTTAATCCATATGTACTAGTTCTGACATATACGAGGTATTGTCTTTCTTAAAATAACGGCTAGCCACGTAAAATTAAGCCTATATTATATCAATGATATAATATAGGCTTAATACGTATGTACTAGTTCTGACATATACGAGGTATTGTCTTTCTTAAAATAACTTCCTTGGCTAGCCTCTCATTGCTGGAGACGGTTCTTCCTCTCCTCATGATAGTGCTGGAACTCGGATATTGAAATCACCTTCAGCTTACGGTTACAGCCGTTTAAATGTTTTGAAGAGTCCCAAAATGAGTTACCTTGAGCTGATTTTTTAATTTTGGGAAGAGGAAAAAGTCACAAGAAGAGACTGACGAGCCACAGGAATGTTTTTACTGATAAAAATCTCATGGTTTAAAACATTTTTGCGCAGATTTTTCTCATCCCAGTGAATTAGTCAAAATATGATGAACGTTGCTGTGATTCAAATTTGACTCTTTCCTAATCTTTCAGTACTGTCAACTGACGACCTAAATGAACAAGATCTTAAATTCTGTCGTCATTTTCATCAGTTCTTGAAGATTAAGGCCTTCCGCTGCGTATTTCATCTTCAATTGACTCTTTCTTTTTGAAAATGCTTAAACCACCAAACAATCTGGTCCCTTGAAATAACACTAACTAGGTCTTAAGTTTTGTAAAACTTTCCATTGCACTGTGCCAAAGTCTGCAACGTGAAGCAAAACCTGATAGCACACCATTGTTTGAAATTGACGTTACTCATTTTCAGAACGCTTCAGACAACCAAATAACTCTTGCGAGTTCAAACTCGTTCTGAAGACGTATAAGTTATTCAACTACCTCCTCTCTAAGATCCGCGTACCAAGTGTCAATCTTATTACTTAATTTCACACATGTATGTACATACGTACATGAGAATACAATATATTGTCCTCGTAATAGTTACATATGGCTTGCGGAATAACAATGTTATAGTAACTAATCCTGTTAAAGTAAGTAGGTTTACTAACTCTAACGCGGTATATAACAAAGCTACTTAAACACAAGATTCGAGAGATTCTAGACTTGTTATTTTTAAACAATATTAACTAACCTTATTTTCCTACTGAAAATATTTTTAGGTACTGTCATATAAAAGGTGTTTCATAAGTTTAGGAGAAAATTTTTGATAGATACTATATCTACTGATAATGAATCAAAACGAATTTATTAAAATTTAGAAAATTAAAGATGATTTACTTAAAATAAACAGTTTGAGTTCTACTAATAGAAATTGAGTATATTAAAAACCCCAAACATCTGGCAAACAATTGGCACTAAAAATTTTTATTTCATTCAAACCACTTTTAATTTTTCTTGTTAAAAAAGACATTTTGATGAACCTTTCTTGATTTTTTTAATATTGAAAAGACAATCTGAATAAATTTTAAGATTTTGGCAAATGTTCACGAATTTTAAATTATTTTTGGTACTTTCGTTTTATATATATATATATATATATATATATATATATATATATATTTTAAAAATGATATTCCTTATATTAATTGCACGATTTGATGAAGTTATGTATAAAAACGGTCAACCAGAAGAAAGAAAATTCACTTAATCATTTATAAAATTAATAATTATAGGTATTAATATAACTAGGATAATTATGAATGTCATAACCGCAGTAGATATCAATTGAATTCTGAGATCGTGGAGTGAGGATTTTAAGACATCTAAGTTCTGATATGATTCATAACATCTGTGGTAGTTAGTTTACCGATTTCACGTTATTAATAAATATTATTTTATTAAATTTTCGTGTGAGTAACGTTTTCTTGATCAAGTCTATATGAGTTGATATGACAGCTGCATTAACCAATCATCCTATGTTATTTTGACAAATCCAGGGTAATATTTTTATCATACTGCTTACTTTTATCTATGTAAACAATAACTTAATATCCTGAAACTTGTAAAATATATTTATAAAATTAGTATTTAATTTTTTTATAAAAATACATAGCTATGTTTCTATTTAGTGAAAATAATGAAAATATGTAAGAGTAGTTACGTGGCGTTGTGATAAAATGATTTATTTAGAATCAGTGTAGTCATACGTCAATATATAAGCTGAGCAATGATTAATGCCCGGCGCATTATTTGCGAAGCACCCTGTGATGTAACATGTCGAGTCAGCTGGTAGCTACATTGTGTTCTCATTGGATCCCCATTCAACATTCAGGCTACGATGAAACGAAACGCCGCTTCGCCGTGCGCTATTAGCGACACAATCGTAATTAGAACATTTATTAATTGACAAATAATGGGTGTAAACGGCAGTGTTTTAATTGACTTCATTTATAAACCAGATAACGGCTAATTAATGATTGGTTTATTGTTTTTCACAGACAGACAATGCGGGCGATAATTAGTTTTGTTAAGTAATAATAAATAAATGATTGTCTTCAACTGGCTTTATATACCCATCATGTTTTTTCTAGAATTAAAGGATTTCCTTTCATATATTTTGAAGATAAAACTGTCCAGTTTTTATATAATCAACTATCCACATAATTTATGTTTCATCGTAAATTGCGCTGAAGACTATAAATTAAATGCAATAAAAAAGACCAATGGTAAAATAATTTTTGTGAGCCAAATCTCTCATTTCTATCTTATATTTCTCTCGTTTTTGAAATTTGTTCAAGTTATTATCAGCCAAAATATTATGGCATAAAGGTGTATTGTAATTATTATTGATAAAGTGACCTCAAATTTAAACTTATTAAAAAAATATTATAGTGCATTTTTTTCACTTAGTACTTGTTTTTTTCACAAGGATAAAATTATTATCTGTTGCTTGTAATGCTTATGCAAGTTTTTGTCTTTAATTAATTATTATGGTTATAACATACTATATGACTTGTAAATCATGGACACTTCCTCGTGAAATTTCCATTTTATAAATTATTATATCAGCTTTAATAATATAAGCTAATATTTCAGTTAATAAACCACCCTTCCACTTGAGCGAAAATAATTAACCTATTTCCCTAGTGCCAACATAATAATTTCACGTAAGTTTAATCAATTTTACAATCACTTCATCGTTCGCAATACAAGCACATGATTACGAAGATTCGTGACGTCATTAGGTTTAGCCTTCGACAGTGCATTGCCTCTACCGTCTCTCAATGAATTTACCTAAACTACTACTGTAGGAAAACATTAAAATATGTATTAAACTCGATGCTACTTCATTAATGAAAATTTAACACAATTTTGATGTTTGCATTTTAAAATCAAACGTTGATTACAGAATTGAATTTTTCGTATATTTTTAGAGCTTCCTTCAATTGATTTGGATTTTTGAGATACTTTCTATTACTACTTAAAATATAGTTTGAAAAAATTAACACATTTTTATTTCTTATTTTCTTATCCTTCTCTATTTGTTGAAGAAATAAAGTAAAATAATAAGATTCTAAAAAATACAAAATACTTTTAATGCCTACTGCAATAAGCAATGTGATCAATTAAAATAGTTCTCCGATAATTTTCAAGCACTATGAATATAGCAAACAGCACAAGCAATAACAATTTTTTGAAATAAAATTATTATGAATTCGTTACGAATTATATATATCTATAGGTTTATACGAACGGTGTTACAGAATATGGAAATAACGATTTTCGTTAAAACACAAATAACAAAATCCATAGTAACGAATTTCTTTCTGATAACAATTCGTTAAATGATTTTTTTACAAAATAAGCCTCTAAGACCCCACCAACACAAGAATCTTTTATATATTTATGAACTTGTCAAATGATAATTTTTAGTTATTTAATGACGTGTTCTCACATTTATTTTTAAAGATCAATGTGAGAACAGGTCTTAAGGCAATATGTATTTTTTGCGATTTTGTATTTACCGGGAGTAGTCTTCTAATTTACTATTGATCGTTCTTTAATAGAATGAAATTGACATAGATACTGCAGGCATTCAGTTAAAATAAAACAAAGCTCTTTATTAAAGTGTTTTATTTAATTTTCCTTTATTAGAGTATTATAGAAGAAGTAATATAATGAGACCTTACAAATCAAAGAGAAAAATTTATTGTTAATGATACTTTATAGCAGTAGTAATTATTGATATTTTTTCTGGACGTTTATATTCTTAAAATTGAGAGAAAATATTGTAATTAGTATCCCTCTCATTAAATCAAGTGGTTTGTTTATTAATCTGGAAAACTTTTTCCTACTTCAGCAAGTTCAAGTTGTATTTGGCGTATTTGCTCTTTTTCTCTAGTTCTGAGGAAAAAGTTGGTTTCACGGCTAATTGGCCCAGGGTTTGGAAATTAAGAACGTTAGTAGCGTGAGCTGAGCGTAGCACTAACGGGGTTTATGGAAACTAATCGTTGATTGATAGCAGGAATGTCACGCGAAACGCTAACAAGTTCTTTCCGTATTTTTTTAATTTTCACGGCGAGTATAGATTTTGTAATCTCAATGTTTTGTTTGCGAAATTCTAAGCATTTTTTCCATTTATTCAAATATTGGTGCATGGAAAATTTACGGAATATTAAAAAAACATTAATCAGAATTTTCACCTTTATTCTTTTATTTTTACCGAGAATTCAAACGAATTTTCTAAATTAGATTACAGAGAATTTTTACAGCATAAAACATTTAAACAACTATTATTTAAAAAAAATCAATATTCTGTCCCATAATTAATTTCATTATGAGAATATTTATGGCAAATAATCAAAATAAGAACATTAATTTGTTTTTATAAAATTGGATTATATATTTGAATCAATCTATGCAAATAACTTATACCGTAAGTATTTTTTAACATAAAACATGACATTTATCATATCTATGGTTACGACTTGACATTTGATTGACAGCAATGTATTTTCTTGTGTTTTTAAAATGAAACCTAGGGAATGAATTTGACACAAGTCTTAAATTTTAATATTGTAAGATTTTACAAAATAAAGAACTAATAAACTAACAAATAAATAAGTATAATAACGAATAATTAAACAATAATTACGATAAATTTTCAAAAATCCATCTATTAACTGCTGAGCAGTGACTCAAACTGTCATAAAACTTTTAAATTACATACGATGATATTTGGGCAATTGTAATATTTTGAAAAGTGTTTTGAATTTGAAGTTTTAATTCATCTAAATTTATAAACTTCTGATTTTAAAGATCACCAATAAAAAGAATCTAGATGTGTAAGATCAAGTGATCTAGCAGACCATTCTATTATTCTACAATTTCTTCTACAAGCAAATATATATTGTTGTCAATAGACTATCAAGTCATAAAAATCCCATGTTTCATGTTAATTTTAAATTACTATCGTTTTGTTGTTGAGAAATATATTATTTTTTATTATGAATTTAGCACAAAAATTATATAGATATCAAAATATATTCACAGTCGTAAAATTGGAGTTTTTGGCCTGTGATGAAATAACTATTTTATATATCTAATTAGGAACAAATGTCGTGTGTTTAAGAAATAAATATAAACATTAATTCACACATTTTTATGTATCTAGTTACTTTCTGAATACATGAATAAATCACAATTTTTATATTTTTATTAAAGTTCTTTATTCTCAAAAGAAAATAATATTGTAGAATGTACAATTAAATGTAGAAATAAATCTAATATGAAAATTCTGCTTGAAAATCAGTTATTACCATTGAAAATATTTTCTTTGAAAGTACAAAAGAAATTCCAAAATTAATTTAAGATTACGAGAATATTTTCTGTTGAAAAATGTTTTACATAAATCTAATATATTTGATTTGAAAACAACTAATTTTGTAAAGCAAAAGGCAAATGAGAAAGAGAAAAATTGAGAAACCGGGGCACTGGCAATAAATGAAATTCAATTACAAATTAATCTCTGTATAAAAGAGGATAGAAGAAGGGGCAAAAGATGGCTACTCAGAGGATTTAAAAGTAAAAATAAAAGTGGATCGATAAACCGTCCCGTGATTCCGAGGTATTTAATGCGCTAATCTAATTTACTGCATCGGGACGGCTGACAGGTGATCTGGTTCATTTTTCTACCGAGCGACGCATAATTATCCGACGCAACGCGTTCGTATCACTGATATAATTAAACACGTCTGCAAGAGGAATCTATTACTGCTGTCACTCAGGGTTAATTAAATTTAACACCGAACGAGGGCTCCTGGCGCTAGACAAATGAGAATCTACATGACTGATTGAAATTCAAGAAAATCAATAAGGAATTTATTTTTTGCTATCATTATATTAACAAAGTTTACAGCGTGGGTGGTGTCACGTACCTTGATGTTTTCAATCATAAATTGACGATCTTGTTCTTACCTGAAACAAATTTAAAAATTAGACAGTGGCAATCATAAAAGCATTTTCTTTCAATTAGTCATTAAATTTGATAAATGTTTTACTATTTTTTTTTATTTGGTATTATTTTTCAAACCCAAGGCCTTTCCAAATGGCGGTGTTAGGGATTCTCAGAACCCCGGTGACGGACTTTAAGGGGCGGCAAATAATATAAAATAATTAATAAAATATTTTCAGACCTCATAATAATTGAGTAACACAACTTTTTAGTTTATTTAAATAAAATTTACAGAACTTAAACTAAAAAGTTGTTTTATACAATAAAATATTTTTTATTTTTAATTTATTGTTATGATAACATGTTATATAACATACATTCAATTTTATATAAGTATACTTACTATCTAAAAAATAATTCCTGCAATAAATGAATAATTTATCACTCTTATTTTAATTTAGAAAATGTGTATTGTTCAATGATGTTCTTATTAAATTTTAAATTGATACACTTTTTTCGTTTTCTTTTATGTTTACTAGATAAACAGTTTTTATTGTGCCGCAATTTGGCATCGGTCCTTTTTTATCATTGGTTACCAATGAAAACCTTTTCTGTAATATCATTCACTGGAATTTTTATTCATTATTATTATTCACATATTATATTTATTATATTATATACTCAGGTGGTATATATATATATATATATATATATATATATATATATACAGGGTGTTCCATTTAAAAGTGCCACCATTGCTATCTCGAGAACTATAAGAGCTACGAGGTTGGTTAAATTAGCAAAGAACCACCATTTTACAAGACTAATACAATGAGTAAAAAAAATTTTTTTTTTCGACCAGTGGTTCTCAAAATACGGGACACAACTTTCTTATTTTAAATGGGAACATATGTTTATTTTTAGGTTATTCAATAGAGTATTTTTTCCTGAATTCAGCGATATAAACATATCATATACTACTATAACAAAATAATTGAGAAAAATGGATGTTAGATTAATATGTATTTTATTTATATCTGGCTGAAACAGGAGTGCTATGGTTAGAAAACATTGACATATTGTTCTGTCTAACATTGTTTGATTATTTTTTGTTAAATTTTATGTTCTTAAACTGTCAGTTTTAAGAAGAAATTGAATTGTTTTCTATCCAAAGCACTGTTGTTTCAGCCAGATATAAATAAAATACATATAAATCTAACATGCATTTTTCTTAATTATTTTGTCATAATAGTATATGAAATGTTTATATCGCTGAATTCAGAAAAAAATACTCTATTGAATAACCTAAAAATAAACATATGTTCCCATTTAAAATAAGAAAGTTGTGTCCCGTATTTTGAGAACCACTGGTTGAAAAAAAATTTTTTTTACTCATTGTATTAGTCTTGTAAAATGGTGGTTCTTTGCTAATTTAACCAACCTCGTAGCTCTTATAGTTCTCGAGATAGCAATGGTGGCACTTTTAAATGGAACACCCTGTATATACTGTAACGGTACCTACCTCCAATCTACGTACACATAATTAGCCAAAGATCGTTTAGTGGAAGGTTTAACTTACCCTACGTTGTGTTTATTTAAATAAGTAACCCTTCATCGTCGTAATACAGAGTAGCTGTTAAGAGTAGAGGAATCGGGACAGGTATTTGATAAAATAAAAGAATGATATTCACTCCAAAAGAAAGATAAAATATCTATCTTGTGCATTTATTTATAATTATGAAATTCGTAGTGTGCTGTGGAATATTACACTCTCCGGTATTCACCTTATTAAACTGGGGGAAACCACAGCAAAAACCCCAATTAGAGAGATACAACAGAATGGATTGATCATTTCATAAAGATTTAGTTCAATTCGTAAAGATTATCTTCAATTCATCATGATTGTCTCAACAATTTATTATAATATCATATAGTAAAATTATATGCGTGAGTGCAATACTGATATTGGTTGATAACAACTGCAATGGTGTGCGTGTTGGTTTGCGTGGGTTTTATAGTTTCTTTCATATATCTTTTTGTTTATAGGGCCCTCTGTTTTGTTCAGAGTGATATGGTTTATATTCATTTTATAGGGTCTGACTTGTTCTGACCGGCCCATGAGCTCACAGTTCTCCCGGCCATATAGCTCTCGGTCAAACGAACCGGCCACGGCGAGCACACAGTCAGAACAATCAGTTACGTTTGCCACTGAGTGGCCTCCCGTCTTCGTGAGTACCTGTGTCGTACCACGGTTGTGTATTGTTCATTTATAGTTACAATTATTAGACAACCAATATTAGAGCAGTCATATTTAGTAAAAATATTATATCATTGTGACAAACATAAATAGAAGTTGTATATAAAACAAAATATAACAAACACATACCTAGGCTGTCCAAGCAGTGAGGTAGTTGGTGTGAATTCGATTGTTGGGTGGTGCAGAAACGTGGTGATGATAAAGTGATGATACACCCACTCCTGGCAGTGCCATAGCGTGAAAGTGTAGGATGATGATATAGTGATGATACACCCACTCCTGGCAGTGCCATAGCGTGAAAGTGTAGGAGGATGATAGTGATGATACACCCACTCCTGGCAGTGCCATAGCGTGAAAGTGTCGGAGGATAATAGTGATGATACACCCACTCCTGGCAGTGCCATAGCGTGAAAGTGTAGGAGGATGATATAGTGATGATACACCCACTCCTGGCAGTGCCATAGCGTGAAAGTGTAGGAGGATGATATAGTGATGATACACCCACTCCTGGCAGTGCCATAGCGTGAAAGTGTAGGAGGATGATAGTGATGATACACCCACTCCTGGCAGTGCCATAGCGTGAAAGTGTAGGAGGATGATATAGTGATGATACACCCACTCCTGGCAGTGCCATAGCGTGAAGGTGTCGGAGGATGATAGTGATGATACACCCACTCCTGGCAGTGCCATAGCGTGAAAGTGTTGGAGGATTATAGTGATGATACACCCACTCCTGGCAGTGCCATAGCGTGAAAGTGTAGGAGGATGATAGTGATGATAGGTTTGGGAAGCGGAGTCAGAGTCCAGAGAATCTACCTCGGACAAGCCAAGCATAGATCGAGCCCTGGATCCGACTCCTCGAGCGCGACTTTTGACTCCAGTTTTATACAAAAATATCCCTCTTTACTCCTTCAGAACTATGGTGTGTCGGGGGTAGTCCGCAATGCAAGCGCGTGATCGTCGAAGCGTCTAGAATATTTTTAATATTCCATCTCACTTGGATGATAACTTCTTTGTCTTAATCCTTTCCCAAAGATGCTGATTTGTAAACAGTTCACATGTACGCAGACACATCGGCTAAGAAATATAATTTTTTCAAGTGGTTGTAACACCCTGGCCTGCGCTAGACTAAACAATAAACAGATAAGGTCTCGTGCCGTACAGTCACACAAAAATTCATTATATGAATTAAATATTCTACGTAAAATAAGTTTGTTCATAAAATATTTATACATATTAATGATTATTTCTAATATTATTAATAACAAAATTATACATGCAGGCAGTACTGCTTCAAACTCCCCCAGATATTTAATTGTATGAGCCAAACAATCATATGAGCGAATACATTAAATATCTCAAGCATTATTATTTTGTTAGTTTGTACTCATGTCCATGCATTAGTTATGCTGATATTTCTTTACTTCTACTCATTCTCAAAACCGTGCACAAAAATAAATACAATAATGACATAAAAATTGGGTTTGTTTTGTTTTTGTTTAATGAATATAACGGTGCGACTAGACAATATTATTTTTATTGTTGTTATTTAACAATTGATTTTCATTTAAGACAAAGAATATACAATTTACAATTTCTCCTAACTTACCACTATAAGTTAAAAATCATCACTGTTCTTCCCAAGATGTTTCTTCCGTGACGATTTTAGTCAAGCCGAAGGGTTGGAGCTAAAGTAGTTGCAGATTGTTGATAATTTTTTTTCAATGTTTGTTCTTGTATGACTGTTGACGAGAGAGACGTCGTTGTTGATGTTTCTGGAGATGTAATTTTATCCATTCGTCCTGCAGCTTATGAATTTATTGGTGGTTTACTCAACATGAAAAACACTTATTTCTCCGGAGATAGATGAAGTCCGAGTTGATGCAATGTACTGACATTAGTAGTCACGTCTTCATTGTTGTTTTGAATGTCAATAAATTTATTTAATTCTAAAGATGATTGCTATGTTTTTGTTTCATTTGTGGTTGTCGGTAGATGTACTTGTGTCTTCTTCAATTGTAGTTGTAGATGTTTGTACTCCCCCGCTAATATACAACATTTGTAGTGTGTCCAATCTTTATTACTTCTGAGATATGATGACATGTATGTTATTTTCTTTGCTGATTACATATTATCCTCAAAATAGTTATGTTAATTTGACAACGGCAAATAGAACATATTTTTATTTCATTACAGTACACTAAACTATATTTCACTGATATATATTTCATTTCACCACACTGAATTATATTTCACTGATATATATATTTCATTACAATAAATTTCACTACGCATATATAACATTGGCTTACCCTTCACATTATTGAATAGGATAAATTAATAGTAATAATCCTTTACCAAATATCAGACGGAATCTTACTCGTCATCTAAAGCGGAACTAAATATTATTGGAATTTTGTGATAGTAAATCTTCATGGTATTTTTTCTTATTATAATTTGTGATTAATTTAACAAACCTTGAGTGTGCAATCTTCTCAAAAGCCTACGAGGTATATTTCCAAGGTTTAGTTGTTTCCCTGTACTGAATTATTTTATTGTTTTCGTTACAACTTCTTGTGTTTCTTCCTGATTCTCGAATCTCTCTAATATAATTAATATAATTTTTAAATTATTGATGTATGGAGATATTACTGTCATCCTGATGTACTATCCTTGTTCATTTAGTAGGTCACAAAAGATATTTTTTTCCAAATGTTTAGTTAATTTTCTTTCCGACTACCTGCGGGTGTATTTGGGGTCAGTGCACTCCCCCGAAGTGATAATTTTTTGTGATGTGTGTAATTCGATCTACTTCTTCGGCACGTCTTGTTTTTGAATTTCATCCCAAACTCGCAGTGATTCTTCGTCGTTTGTTTACTATAACCACTTAACCTCACGTGACACTACGAACACTTGAAACATTTGTAAAATACACCAGCTGTTTCATTCTTGTGTTATTTTAAAATCATTTCTTAACTCAGGTCAAAGGACCTTTTTAAATCTTATGGATTGTTTAACGATATAAGGGAATGCATCTGCGTTAATAATGTTAATTTTATTTCATTGTTATTTACAAGTATGTTTCAATTTGTTTCTAACATTTAATTTCATATAAATAATGTGTTTTTTTTTTAAACAAAAAAACAATTAGGAACTTTTTTTTTAAAAAAAACATACCTACGATTCTAATTAGCGATTTTCTTTTTTTAAACAAAAATAAATATTATTGTTATTATTCTTCTTTTTATTTGTTTCTAATTTATATGAAAGTTTATGTTTACCCTTCTCCATTCATTTTCTGATATTTATTCTCTACGGTAATTTATTTGTAGATCAAAAACCTCGACTTTTATGACAAGTTTACTTGTATTTTAATAGCATAGAGATCACCACCTCAGAGTGTTTCGGATGACTCGGGTGCAGCGATTTTTTTATTAATCGATGCTGGGATTTGAACCGCAGATCTTACATTATCGTCAATTTAAATAATCAAATTCAATTTTAGTTTTGAAACGGACAACAAGTTGTAATTTTATAGACAGCATCAAATAATTTTTAATTAACCACATATTTACCGATGAACTCACCCTATCGACAATTTAAATAATCTAATTTAATTTTGGTTTTGAAACGGACAACAAGTTATAAATAGTTTTTAACAACAAAAAAATTGAATTCTCAAGATCAATTTATCTTTTTTTTTCTTTTATTATTATTTACTTATTTTAACTAATTCCATTAACCGCAATTTATTTCTAAACATCGAGTTATTACGATTCGATATGTCTCGGTCAATCCCTTATACCACGAAACACACCATAATGCCGCGTCGAACCGATTCCGAAATTTTAAGATTTCTCCTAACGCGCTCAATTTATTAATTGATAAATATCACTCTACTATCAAACATTCTGTCCTCTCCCCCAATTAACAGCTTTTAAGACTCTGTATCCTGGTCACGGCACCATTGTAACGGTACCTACCTCCAATCTACGTACACATAATTAGCCAAAGATCGTTTAGTGGAAGGTTTAACTTACCCTACGTTGTGTTTATTTAAATAAGTAACCCTTCATCGTCGTAATACAGAGTAGCTGTTAAGAGTAGAGGAATCGGGACAGGTATTTGATAAAATAAAAGAATGATATTCACTCCAAAAGAAAGATAAAATATCTATCTTGTGCATTTATTTATAATTATGAAATTCGTAGTGTGCTGTGGAATATTACACTCTCCGGTATTCACCTTATTAAACTGGGGGAAACCACAGCAAAAACCCCAATTAGAGAGATACAACAGAATGGATTGATCATTTCATAAAGATTTAGTTCAATTCGTAAAGATTATCTTCAATTCATCATGATTGTCTCAACAATTTATTATAATATCATATAGTAAAATTATATGCGTGAGTGCAATACTGATATTGGTTGATAACAACTGCAATGGTGTGCGTGTTGGTTTGCGTGGGTTTTATAGTTTCTTTCATATATCTTTTTGTTTATAGGGCCCTCTGTTTTGTTCAGAGTGATATGGTTTATATTCATTTTATAGGGTCTGACTTGTTCTGACCGGCCCATGAGCTCACAGTTCTCCCGGCCATATAGCTCTCGGTCAAACGAACCGGCCACGGCGAGCACACAGTCAGAACAATCAGTTACGTTTGCCACTGAGTGGCCTCCCGTCTTCGTGAGTACCTGTGTCGTACCACGGTTGTGTATTGTTCATTTATAGTTACAATTATTAGACAACCAATATTAGAGCAGTCATATTTAGTAAAAATATTATATCATTGTGACAAACATAAATAGAAGTTGTATATAAAACAAAATATAACAAACACATACCTAGGCTGTCCAAGCAGTGAGGTAGTTGGTGTGAATTCGATTGTTGGGTGGTGCAGAAACGTGGTGATGATAAAGTGATGATACACCCACTCCTGGCAGTGCCATAGCGTGAAAGTGTAGGATGATGATATAGTGATGATACACCCACTCCTGGCAGTGCCATAGCGTGAAAGTGTAGGAGGATGATAGTGATGATACACCCACTCCTGGCAGTGCCATAGCGTGAAAGTGTCGGAGGATAATAGTGATGATACACCCACTCCTGGCAGTGCCATAGCGTGAAAGTGTAGGAGGATGATATAGTGATGATACACCCACTCCTGGCAGTGCCATAGCGTGAAAGTGTAGGAGGATGATATAGTGATGATACACCCACTCCTGGCAGTGCCATAGCGTGAAAGTGTAGGAGGATGATAGTGATGATACACCCACTCCTGGCAGTGCCATAGCGTGAAAGTGTAGGAGGATGATATAGTGATGATACACCCACTCCTGGCAGTGCCATAGCGTGAAGGTGTCGGAGGATGATAGTGATGATACACCCACTCCTGGCAGTGCCATAGCGTGAAAGTGTTGGAGGATTATAGTGATGATACACCCACTCCTGGCAGTGCCATAGCGTGAAAGTGTAGGAGGATGATAGTGATGATAGGTTTGGGAAGCGGAGTCAGAGTCCAGAGAATCTACCTCGGACAAGCCAAGCATAGATCGAGCCCTGGATCCGACTCCTCGAGCGCGACTTTTGACTCCAGTTTTATACAAAAATATCCCTCTTTACTCCTTCAGAACTATGGTGTGTCGGGGGTAGTCCGCAATGCAAGCGCGTGATCGTCGAAGCGTCTAGAATATTTTTAATATTCCATCTCACTTGGATGATAACTTCTTTGTCTTAATCCTTTCCCAAAGATGCTGATTTGTAAACAGTTCACATGTACGCAGACACATCGGCTAAGAAATATAATTTTTTCAAGTGGTTGTAACACCCTGGCCTGCGCTAGACTAAACAATAAACAGATAAGGTCTCGTGCCGTACAGTCACACAAAAATTCATTATATGAATTAAATATTCTACGTAAAATAAGTTTGTTCATAAAATATTTATACATATTAATGATTATTTCTAATATTATTAATAACAAAATTATACATGCAGGCAGTACTGCTTCAATACCAATTCCAATATATACTATAAAACTGATCTGGCACATCCAACAATGGGTATTATATTGAATGTTGTATTTATTTACAATTGAAAATAAATTTGTTGTAAATATTTAGGACAAACATTTTGTATTTATTATTTAAATAAATATTTCATTTCAAACTTTTAAATGTTTGCCAACAATATTCTGTTACGTTATGTTGGTAACATAATACTTGCTTAATAAAGTAAAATAACATTTTATTTATAATCATTAATTATAAAATTTATGTATATTTCTAAGTCAATTTAATAATTATATTTATTTGCTTGCTGTAAATTGTTGAAACATCTCTTGCAATGTAGGAATAAATTTAATTATAAAATTGATACCAAACAAAAAGACGTACTCGTATTATGTTATCGTCGTAATAAGGTAACATAAGAACAAACCACCAAAAATAACTTTTCTTTTGAAATTCAAGTCACGTTCTTCCTCAAATATTTTTCTTATATCATAAAAATTCTTTGCCGATTCGGTTTTTGCAAGAAAACAGGCTCGTGTCTTTCAGACGGTATTAATTTTTAATGAAAATTTGTATAGATTTTCTTGCTGAAATTTATCGTTTTTTATTTCTTTGATGTTCGTTGTTTGATGTCTCTCTAGAAATTCGTGAAAGTGTACTATATGATTCAATGAAAAATATTTCACTTCCAAATCTTATTAAATATTAATAAGGTCAATCGGCAATCTATAAAATAACTTTTGTTTGGTATTGTCACATTTATGACGACGAAATAAAATGAAAATATATGATGACACAAAATGGGCAATAAAATTGTTCAAAAGACGTGCATGACACATAATTTGCACGCATTAACATATGGTTAATATACTCGTACATAAATGCAAACAAGTAATTTAATCTTGTTGAGAATATATTACATGCGAATGTTACAATTTCGGAACAACAAAATGATTCCAATTTATGTTTTAAAATAAATCGACATATATCGACAACCATTTTGACCTATTTTCTAAAAGCTGATAATTTACGAAATTTACTTTTACTACATTTATTTTATTAATAACATAAACAACAATTTCTTTTTTTGTAAAAATAATTTTTGTTAAGATAAAATTACTTTAATAGTATATTATGCAACAAATGCAGAAAGTTACCTATCTCTCACGAGATGTGAAAGTTCGGCACGAGACGAAGTCAAAATCTGGAATCTCACAATTGAGAAATAGGTTATTCTGCTCTAGTACCATATTATATATTCATACAAAAGTATTCCAAATTAATTACAGAAGAGAAACACATACACGAAGTTTATTTCATATAAAAAAACATCATTATGAGGGAAATGGTACATTACCATGCATTCTGTTCGGTATGTCACCATGATCCAAGAGTTTTTGCACCAGATCTTGAAGAATTTAATTCAGAAAATGTTTGGTTCCAACAGGATTGAACCACAGCCCACACAGCTCAAAATTTAATGACTATTTTGAGGGAGATGTTCCCCGGTCAACTGATCTCTGTAAGAGGCGACATTTGCTGGCTATACACTCGCCAAATTTAACACCCTATGACTATTTCTTGTAGGGGTATCTAAAGACTGAACAATACTAACCTTGGAGGATACAATCCGTTTGGAAATAGCCCTTACCTATATGAAAATATATGCTTCATAGAATTATGCAAAATCTTTGAATCCGCCTGCAGCAGCATATTGACAATAACGTCCACCACTTGCAAGAAATTATTTTTGAAACCAGGTGATTTAAAACTTACTACTACTAATATTTTTTTAATTGACCTTCAAAACTAGGGAGTTTGATTTGCCCCATTCTGAATAAAAATATGTCATGAAATATCACGTATATATAAAGCGATTGATAAAAAAATTGATATAATTTTTGTAAAGGGTAGTAGGAAGTAGGTTAGCAATGTCGGAAACGGTAGTAGATATAAACGGATAATCTAGGAATCTCAATAGCAAATAAAACGATATTGAAGGGTAAATCTTGAAGTTAAGCGAAATCTAATTTGACGTGGCGGCATGAAAACGTCGCTATCGCTGACTGAAGTCGCAATATTTGCTGAACATAGGAGGACGGGGTATCAGCAAACATCACAGACCAAACAGCCTCCACTAAAGGGATGGGTTGCCGCCGCCTTAGCTTCAAAGCGGTAAAATATGTTTGCTTTCAAAAGAGCCGCTGGATTAACGTAAGCACACAAACATCCTACTACTGCGCCCCACTTAACTTCCAATTCCGCAGCGTAAAATTATTTGCTTTATTAATCATATTAATTTATCACTATCAGTTATAATATTCAGATATTCTGATAATTTCATTTCTCCAATGAAGTCGCTCGCGTTTAGGCACTGAGGAACTGCAGCACCACCAAATTTTATAGGTATATAAATATATTAATCAATTTATTTATAATTCATCATCATCAATGGCACAACATTCCTATGTGGAACAAGGCCTCAAGTACCTGAAGTACTTGTTTCGTGACATGTTTTACTTGCATTTTAGAGATGCAGGTTGTCAGCCTACAGTCTCTGCAAAGCCAGCACACACCGAGCCGTTGTGCGGCAACCCATCCAATTGGACAGGGCGGGCTATGTTGCTTATCTACACGATCAGACAAGACACGCCACGACTTTATAAATAAGTCAACCGTACTGGTTGACTTATTTATAATTGCTTATAATAATTAATTTTATCATGAACAATGAGGTCTTGCAAAAAAAAAATTAAATGTTTTTTTTTTATTAAATCTTATCTGCAGTGTCTAATTTGTTGCTCTTTGTGATGTAATTTACATTTTATATTAAATAATATCGTTTTAAAGTATCACTCTTAAAAAGGCGCAAAAATTGTGACGTCCGTAGGTTCTGGTGTGAAGTTATTCACGTGTGGATGCCAGATCTCAAATATTGTGGTTTGGCGCGTTTGAATAAAGTTGGTAAAGTGGGCAGTCTATGATTTAAAGAATTGTAAGGTTTTTGTGTGCCACAATATATGTAGAAGATTATTTAATTTGTCTATTTGGAAGTTAAAACATTATATTTGACGTCTGAAAAGAAGTAAAGTTGGGTATGAACCTTGATACGTCATTGGACAAGGAGATAAGTGGAGTAAATTAGTCGCGTTATAAAAATACTTCTAGCAACACTAAGAAGGGCGAAGAATGCTAGCAGCACTGTGTTTATCGCGGTATCATATTAAATAACAAGATAGTTTATATAGATGCTCGCGCAAGCATTTACACTTGCAGTGAGAAGTGTAATTCGGCACTGCAAAACAAGCACTTCCTTTGCTAAATCAATAATGTAGCAACGTGCTTTTATTATTTATCTTATTTGTTCCGTATCTTTACATATTTGTACATTAGAATAAGACATAAAATATTTCATAATTAATATTTTAGAACATTATTAGAATTATTCACAATTACGACCTCAGAAAAGCATCTACAAGAAATAAGAAAATAAAACAATATACTCTTATGTACTTTCATGTTTTTTTTTTGCAATAATTTTGATATTTTATTCAATCTCGTATTTACAGTGTCTTCGTCATAAAAGAGTATCTATAGAAAAAACATACAATATTCTTTTTCAGTTTTCATAAGTTTGTGCGGTATGGATTAAAAATTAAATAAACTTCAATGGAATCATCTGCACGTTCTACTTTCTAGAGTACAATATTACAAGCAATCAAAAAGTACGTAACATTAAAATTAACCATTCGGCGAATTCTTTCCGCAAGTTGGCATGATTAATAAATAATGAAAACGTGAAGACATGTGCAGTAAGTCCATCAATAACAGATGTTGCACGTCCGTATTGTGAGGCCATTCATTATTTCTCGTCTGATTGCAGATGTACGTCGAAGCGCAACGGCAGAACGCATTGCAGACAGGACCAGGTGCATTGCAATTCCAAAGAAGAAAGTCATATATCTATTTGCACGCTCGTATATTCGCAGCGATGGAAATGATACGCTTATTTCTTCCATCCGACATATCGATTTCATCAATAAATATTTACCGGAAAATAGGACAACTTCATTCGAATTTTTATGCGAAATAAAAAGTTTATACGGATTAATACATAAATGTTATTATGATTTAATGGCGAGGAAATATTTCACCAGTTTAATTGACAGTCGAACTGACAATTTTATAGCAATTTGATGGTGACGGTAAATTTATTGCTGAAGCATGTGGAGACAACTATACGAGCAATGGTGATTGACTGATTTTGTAAGGGTGAGTTCTGGAGTGCAAATCCCAGATATATCATTAACAACATAAAAATAGACTCTACATGGTATCTACTAAAATAATAGTCGCTTGGAGTATGTTACCAATTTTTTATTTTTACATTACAAATATAACAACAGGTAAAAAATAAACTACCCGTATTTTTTAAATAGGTTCATTATTCGTAGCTTACGAAAAACTAATTATAATAAATTCGGGCAAGAAGTCAAAGACATATTAATCCACGACCCTACCATGTTGACGTTACATATCCCTTTTCCAATAAATTCTTGTTAATAACTATGTACATTATTACCTACAAACTAATTTTTCTATATGCCCCATTCAATTTTTCACTGCTATTCTAACTGTATAGATATTTATCATTTTTTCTAAATATTCTCAACTGGTGAGCTTATTGTCGATAATATTTTTCAAGCATTTTGTAAAGATTGGAATTAACATAGTGGCATTTTGGGGATTGTTCAACTGAGCATTTTGCTCAGCGTTTAAAAGACAATTTTTACTAATCGGTGACAGCTGTCAAATAATGTTTTGTTTATAAGTCATATTTATATTATTACTAGTTTTGGAAATAACAAATAGTTAGTCAAAAAAATGATGTCATATTTTGAAAGAGGTACACATTTTAAAACCGTCATCTCTAAATTATTAAAAGGGAAATAGAGATTTTAAAACAAGGCTTATTTAAAAATTAAACTTTAAATAAGGATAGGAGATATTTAGTTGTTTATTAAATTACTAGTGGAAAAAAATTGTGGAAAGGTTTGTGTTGTGTGTATTTATGGAATGAAGTAGAAGCCCATTTCAGGTTATTTTCTAAATAATAACAGTGGTTTGGACATTTATACTTTATTGATAAAACAATTGAATTTTATCCCGTGTATTTATGTATAGTTTTAATGCAACTCTACATAGCCTATATGCAGAGAGTTTGTTGAAAATATCGTTATTGTAATGAATCGGACGAAACTCGGCGCTTGGTATCGAGAACAAAACTATCCATTTGTTGTATAGTGTAGCGTGGAAAGCTCGCGTATACAATTTCTGCTGCAGGCTAGTTTTATATTAGTGCAATAAATAATAGTGGAAGTTTAGTGCGATCAATAAGCTGGCGTAATTTTTGATAATAAAATCGTAGTTGAAATTAATGCGGGCAGCTCGCGAGGTTCGCCTTTTCGTTTTTCATTATAACGATGCCATTTGTCAAGATTACGTATTTAGATGTGGCGGCTGCAGCCTCCCCGAAATTTAGGTCTTATTTCGCTCGATAAATTACAATTAGGCGAGTAATTGCCGCGTGCAATGAATCTAGAAGGAGCAGAGGTCTTCGCTCCCACTCATCAAATATTCACAATATTCATCGAATCCATATCGTCTTATCAACGCTCTTTCAACTATTAATGCAATTATAATGTGACACTTATTGAAATTGAAGCAAACTTTGTTGCGATAGGTTAGGATCGGGGTAAGTCATCGATACATTTATCTGATCTAGTATATCAGATAACCAGAAGTTCCTATAGGTGTCAACTTAAGCAGTAGACATAGAAGTCAGTGTTATTGCTATAAGATCTAGAAAAGAATTAAGTGATGGATGTTTCTTGACCGAGGACTTTTGGGTAATAAAAGACAGTTTAAAAAAATTAATAAACCTCAACAGATAGAGGCCCTACTTGGATCATATTCATTTTATATCATTGACTAACCACCTAAGTACAGTATATTATCTTCTAGAAATAGTATATTTTGTACCTAGTAGGAAAAGTGTTACATTCCCGTTCCCGGACAATGGTTGACATTGCCAGTAACACCAGGCTTTCGGGAAGACATTTTTCCTACTTGGTACACATACTTTTTTTGATCATGAAATAAATATGAATGAATTTGTATTTACGGAAAACAATGAACTGTGTACTGTACGGGAATTCTTTGACACCGTCCGGAAAAATATACTCGGACTATTATTTTTTCTAGTCTAACAACTATGCTAAAATTTTAGAATAATGCACTTTCCTGTTTGAAAATACACCGAAAAATTGTCAGTTTTCCTCCGAACAAAAAAAAACATATTTATATGAAAGGTAATTCAGTAGGAAAAATTTTTTGGTCCTGAAGTATTCGTTAAAAAAAAAGTAATTTATATTCCAAGAAATAAAATTTCAGAACTAGGAAACACTTTTCTGGGTTATTTTTCATGATGGCAAACATAAATTACAATTTATTATATTTTATCTCCAAATAATGACATCTCCTACGTGCTACACAGTTTGCTGTTACTATAAATATAATTTCATTAATCAAGTATACTATGTATGTCACATTTTTAAAAAATTTCATTGCAGCTTACTAGCTAGCCGAAAAACTCGAATCGACAGATCTATTGGGTCCAAGCGTAGCATGGCATTTTAAATTACATTCTAAAAATAAACAGAACCATTGCAACATGAGAAAAATGGTTATTTTATGTGCAAAAATCTGTGATAAATGAATATAGGTATAGAGCTTGTAAAAATGCGGTAGAGGAAACATTTGAAACCGTGTATAAAAATACCCGACCGTTTAATTACTGTCAAACACGAAGTCCCACAAATTCCGTCCAACATAAAACTGACAGAAAGTAAATTAACTATGTGAATAGCAAATGAACCCCCGAACTCCCAAATCAAAAGCTGACACAAATCGCATGCAGCCGATGGAGCAGACGTTTCAATTAAAAGCGTGTGGCAGTATCACCTGCACCTGCTAGGCCGGCCTTGCGTTCCGTGTCCGAGCGAGATTAGGGGGAAACGGTTAGGGCACGGAAGCCGCGTGGACACGAATGCCGAATGCCGGACTTATTTGCAAGCTCATAAACCACGATGTGTCAGGAGATAAGGGTGCAAACACCGCCTGGAGAAGTGAGCAACGAGCCACGAGAAGCAGCGGAACACGCCATCGAACTCCCAGCTACTTACACCGGAAACCGATCAGCGATCGCCCGTTTATACCCTATTCCTACGCACTCTAATTCTCTAACAGGGGGTGTTCAAAATTATGTCATTATTTTACCCATATTTATTTAATAATGAAGAATATTTTTTTTTTTAATTCATGGGCTTCACTGAGACTTGAACCCAGGGCCTTCCCAGTTCTAGTAGGATACTCTACCAACTGAGTCCCGTGAAGTTCATGAATCTTTCTCTTGTCTTTTTGCCGTGTTTTACAAGTATACTCTCTTTCGAGCATTGAATAATTGCTGACGTCTTGACACACTTGGTGGTTAACGAACCACACCACAGTAATTAACTGACACACTGTTTTTTCACAGTAAAGTTATAACATTTAGAACCGTATGACGATTCAACATTTTTAATAATGAAGAATAATTTTTTGAAAAATTTATGCACTTCACTGGGATTTGAATCCAGGGCCTTCCCATTTCTAGTAGGATGCTCTACCAACTAAGCTACAAAGTCCCTTATTTATTTATTTATTTAATTTATTTATTTTTGGTTATTAGTTTGTCGACACTGAGATATGAACCCCAGATCTCACACTCAGCTCAGCGAGCCAAAGCGTTCACCAAATGAACTACCACAAATGATAATGACATGGTTTAGAGCAGAGATAGACAACAATGGTACGAGTGGCACTAAGTGATGCATCCTACGATTTAAATGAAATCAGAGGTGGGATGTATAATTCATTACAACTGCACTTAAAATATCAATTACAAACGTCAAACGTGCAATTGTTATCATAACAAATCCAAATGATAGCAAATGAAGTTATAGAATCCTGCTCCAGTATTGCATATATACTCAACCTTTTCCTTTATTGTGTCGAATTTTTTTATAGTATTTTACTAGAGTTACCGAGCAAGGTTATTTCTCTCCAGTTAACCTGGTTAAAGTCACCATTTTGTAATACCAAATGAGATTTAATTTTACGTCCCTAAAGAGTATAATTTATTTTATTACAATTTTTTTTTGTTTTAATTTCTGCCTTTTCCTTTAGTGACACACGACATTTCTGAAATTTAAAACATCATAAAATATGACACTTCAATACATTATGGTTGCCGAACGCTGGTTTAGATGAGACAAGAATACCCGAAAAGACGAGAAAGAAGGAACCCACGTACGATTGAGACTTGAGATATTTTTATTAACATATCGACAAAAAAATATAAGCAAACGTACATGAAACATAAACACGGTTACATTTCAATACAAACAATATTATTTAACCATTGGGCTAAATGTTATACGAACAATCTTTTCGTTCATACTGCTCTGATGTACTTTCATCAGATCAAGGAATGCAAGTCTTACAAAATATAAGTTTTCGAGATATGAGCGGATGCTTCCTCTTCCATCTCTTACCATATTTTGTAAAATCTATTCTTCTTTTGATCACTTTCATGCGAATTAAGAATCAGTTAAGCGATAAATTTTAATATCTACTACCAAAAACTATCACGTGTTACCGTGTTCACATTATGATTCTGGCTGCGAGATCAAATGTCTAAACGCTGAAGTTTACAGTAACATGTGGAAAATATTCCACATTGTTACAATTCTACCGGCATATAGATATTTCACCCTATCACACACTTCAATATTTATATTATTAATTATAAATTGAAATTTCATATTATACATTAAATATGTGAACAGGTAACGCAAACATTCAAACATATATTTATGAGAAACCAACATTGGAAATATAATTACCAGGTACACTCAGAATTAAATATACTCATATAGCTACAAACATGTCATTTATTAAATATTTAAGAAACAATCATTTATTCATATTAAATTTAAAATTTCATAAACCTCTAAAATTTAATATTAATTCTGCAACCGCAGGTTCTTATTAAACATAGATATGTTTTTATTTTTATCACTTCGTAAAGATCTTCTATCTTCAATCTATTATTTTTATGCCTACATTAAACTTAATAATAATAATTAATAATAAATTTAAAATTTTTTGTGAAAATATGAGCGTTTTACAAATAACAATAATAATAAAATAAAGTAATATTTGGAAAGTTTTATTTCTGCCCGACACATTTTTATTTTTGACTTTCACTCCCTAATGTAGATCCTTCGAAATATTTACTGAATTCCAGAAATTATTGCCCTATCCCAGTGGATCCCAATGGGGGCGATAGCGCCCCTAGGGGGCTTTTTTTAAATCTTGAAGGGCGGCTAACTTTAAGGGGGCGTCAGGGAGGCTTTAAAGAAAGCCGATATAATAGTGTACTCATTTAAGCAGGGTGTAAATATTACAAATGTATTCCTGGAATTATGAAAAACAAAAGTTTACTAAACTAAATAATTAACTAGATCCCACATGCAATTCGAGTCCGAACCAAATAAACCCAAGGTTGTCCGTTAACAAACTAACAAAAAATTATCGAACAGGAACATTATTTTATTAGTATCGACTGTTATAAATTCTAAGAGAAGGTCTTTTTTGGAGTTGCAGTCATTTAATATATTCCATTAATATACCAACGTTTCGACTGTAAATCAGTCTTCATCAGAGTGCTGATAACATACAAAACATACAATCAGCATCCTGATGAACACTGAACGTTGTTGTATTAATGAAATTTATTAAATAACTCCAACTACAAAAAAGACCTTATTTTATTAACATCCAGTCGATAAAACCAATCCTACATAAATTCTAAGATTTATAATTTTTTTATTTTAATAACAATAATAATAATAATAGTAAAGTGATAACAAAATTTAAATTGAACGAATCTCAAATATATGATAAAATTATTGAAATTCTAAATACTATAAAGTTCGTACAAAATTAAAATAACATTTAAAACTATTTATGTGTCTACGAAAAAATATGACAATACATAAAAAAAATAGGGCATCGAGGCACTGGCGACTGGCCTATAATTTTTGATCAGTCCGTATATTTATCCTTGGAATCCATAATCCTGGCCCGTATTTCATTCCCTCGATAAATAATCTGGATAATACGTCGGCGGAGTCATGAATGCTAATATCCCGGGAAGAGGCTGGAGGGGACAGGGGACCGGGGACAGGGACAGCAGGAGCGGGGACAGGACAGGGATGATTAAACCGTCAGGTATCCGGGCAGCTGGCGCCTGGCATGTCGGCCGACGCTAGCGCCAATGCCCGGCATGCGGCCAGCGATCGGATTCAGACTTCTCACGTGATTTGCAACGACGACAACTATTCCAGAATTCACTAGCCCACTAGCGATTCTGATTTCAACGCCAGATATTTCTATTAATCACATACATTTTTATTCTGCATAATATACTTAATATCCACTTGCACAAATTCTTAACTATTGTTTAAATTGACAATTTCGAAGCAAAAAATACGTACGTTTTTGTTAACCTGTAGTTACCAATTTATCTAGAAGCTTTGCAAAGGGGCATAAGCACAGAATAGTTAAATACAGAAGCGACACTTCGTGTCGGTACCTTTCATGTTACCCTATTCAGTTCTATGACCTTGGAGCACTGTGTAGACCTTTAAATTTGTTGACTTTCCCCATCTCTCTCTAATTTTTGTTTCTCTGTCTTACTGTCGCTTCTGTATAAACCAATTCTGTGGCATAAGTAAAACATTAAATTTGATTAAGTATCTCTTCTTAATTTGGATTACATAAACAAATACAGTCCAATTAAAAGGGACACATTGGAACTAATTCTTTTTATATTATTACATTTACACTGTCCAACAGACCGAAATCCAGTAATAAAACAGAGAACCTACAACTTAATAGGATTCCGAACCAGTCGGAAAGAGGTTTTTTAATTTTTAGTTAAAGTTGTGACGTCAATGAGATTTGAACCTCAGATCGCACACTTCGCTCAAAGAATCAAAGCGCACTAAGCAAGTGATCCAACATTGTCGAAGTAAGGGGCTGTCCCAATTAAATAAAGAACTTATAAATTCCAAAATAAAACTGTGGAAATGGACACATATAATTCCTTCTTCCAAAGGAAAGGACAATAAGCTAGTAGAGAGAGTTATTTAATACTGTTTCGAAAATACGATTTGTGCTTCGAAAGATGAAGAATCATTCTGTTTTATAATTTGAATATATTTACATGATAAACATTAAACATAGTTACGCCGATACTCACCAGCCACTTAAATTTTTATTTTATAAGTGTCCATTGCCCTAATGTAATTAGATCTGAAGCACCCTTTACACACAACAACTACCTGAGAGCAGGGTGCTCACATAAGTACTCTAGTTCGTGCTCTAATATGATTATATCAAAATTAAAAGCAACGGAATGTTTACTACTTTTCTGAGATGTTCGTTTACTGTGAAGTACTTTATTCGTAAAAATCACCCTGCGTAGAAATCACCGTTAATGTTCCAGTTAAGGGTTTACATTAAGTTTTCCTTTAATAGATAGGTTTTATTTCTATGGGATTTAACCCACAATAGTAGAATAATAATGTATAAATATAAATATAGTACTATGACGTATACACAATCAATGTAGTAGCATCTAGGCAGATTACTCATATTTCGTGTGTGAATATAATAAATTTTGAAGTCAATTATAATTTAATAAAGTATTTATCTAAACATCCATATTTGTAATGTTTACATAGATTAAATGAAACAATCTGCTATTTTATTGTGTTAATATATTCTTAAAAATTGATAAGAACCTTTGTGCGGACTTATTTACTTTTTAAATGAATTTTAAATTACTTTTTACTTATCAAGTGTTATTAATCTGTCCATTAACTCGTTAAAAATAAAAAACAACACGGAAAAGTATATAAAAACACAGTGTTTACCACTGCTGATATATTTATATCGATGACAACAACTTGACACAAATAATTTTACTAATTATTTTGTTTGATATCAGTGAAAATAATACAGGCTTAATTACAAAACGTCAAGCTGGATTTTATATATCTGGATATTAATTCAGCTGAATGACAAATTAAATTGCGGTTTTATTTTGCAATGTTAACAAACACAGTAATGAATTATTTAATCATTTATCAAAAAATATGCCTCCAATATGCATAAAATCTCAGCTTGAAATTTGCAATTCTGTTGAGCAATATTAAAGTGGGATATAATCCTTAATCAAAAATTCATTTGGTGTATGAAATTTTCAGCAACAATTTCAAGTTTGCTTGAAGGTTCCCATAACGGAAAAAATGCCAGCCAGCTGTGAACAACAACAGCGCGGAGGTTTGAAATTAAAATGTCCCTGGTAGTGTGTGCACTGTAATACCTCGGCCAGCAGCGATGGACACGTATTATTTATTTCCGGCCCCACGGCGTTCTACCTCGGGGAGATTTCCTTCCACTGCACTGTGATTTCCTCATAAATAACATTCGTACTTCGTTTCATTCAAATTTTCACAAAAATATAATCTTTTCTTCATTTTCTTTTACATATAAACATATTATCTACACATTTCATCTTTAATAAATATTTGAATGAAATAATTATAAATATTCCATTAATAATTTCTTATAGTAGGTATATTGGTAAATACCTATCAAGGTTGGTAAATATCATTTTCTTACAAAAATCAAATAAACCATGATTTTTTCATTTCTAGAGATGTCTAAGTGTTACTACACTTTTTTAATTGTTCTAAAAGCAATATAAATATTCTATTTCAGAAACAAAAACTTTTAGTTACACATTTAAATACTTAAATTTTTCTTCCGTTATAAGACAATTAATGTTATAAAATATCATTTAATTTTAAAATATTTTATTATACATATTTTATTCTACAATAATATCCATGTTTATACTATTGGTAACTATAACTGCACTGAAAAGAAGAACTGAAATTTATAATTCATATTTCATTAGAATATGATAGATTGAATACAGAATGCAATAAATCATTTTATTTTTATTAAAAAAAAAATAATATTCTTTTCTAGTCAATACGAAATAGTTTAAAAGAAGGAATACATATAATAACATTCTATTATTCCGGTTTTAAAAATGAATAATTTCGTAAATAAATGAATTCTAGTCCGGATTATAAATGATAAATTCCATGTATCATTTTCTGATTTTACCTTGAAAGCCCTGGTTTTCCAGTTATTACTTGCATTACGCACAATACAGCATATGTGTAAATGATTTTTTCGAAAAGTGCTACATAAAAAATTACCACAAAACATAAAAAAAATAGTAATATTTGTTAATTTAATAATATATTTATTTAGATTTTTGTACTTATATACCCTTAATTTTTATAATAACAGGATATTCTAAATTCTATGTAAAATAATTCCATTAAATATTTGTAAAAACCGATATTTTCATTGATAATTTCATGTTTTTAAAATTCATTTAAAAACTCGTGACGTCATTTGTTCACTGACAGCTGACAGCTGTGTGGTTGTGACTGTGATACCTGGTTTTACGTGTCACTTGCTTCTATATTTCGTGTTTTGGCAATTTAAATATTGGGTTTTGTATAATTGGCACATTTTTGTATTGCATTATATATGTATTTTAAAGTTTTACATAGTAATTTAACTTAGTATTCCTTTTAACATCTGCATGTTTGTCTATATTATTTAACAAACTACATTTTTTTATATAATATTCATTTCATTACCTTAAGGTTGAAGAATACAAAGTTTTACAAAATCTTCTACTTCTTTAGTTAAAAATGAATTTACGGTAGTTATACACAATTATTCTCTGCGTAACTGTTGGCTCAGTAAAAAATTAAAAATCACATTTACAATTAAATATTAAAATCTTTTTACATCTCCAAGTTATTTCCAATAATAGTTAAACATGAAAAGTAAGTTTTTCACTAAAATTTTTATATACACCCGATATAATCCAAAATTTTGAACCCAAAAATAAGTATTTTTGAATTATTTCGGCTATATTTGGAAAATTTTATATTGAAAAAACAAAAATTGTTACTTTTCCTGTTTAACTGTGATTGGAAATAACGTGCAGATGTAAAAAGATTTTATTTTTTAATTGGATTTTTAATTTTTACTCATCAGTTAAAGAGACAATGATTGTGAACCATAAAGCATGTTTAATTAAAAAAGGTAAGGAATTTTTAAAACTTTGTGTTTCTCTTTACCCTTAAATATTAAATAGATGAATCACTGACTGAAGCAGAAACGATACATTTAAAAAATAATAAAAAGAGTGAGTAAAGGTTAAAGTATAATTTCCCCCAAATCCCGGCAGTGGAATACACCATTACAAGGCAAATGTCCATAAAGTGTGAGTGTCCCCAAGATTAAAGTTACGAATTAAAAAAAATATTGTTCGGATTGTCGTATTGGGCTTGAGAGTAACTAGGTCGTTTCATTGTTTCTCCGCTGCCCGTGTTTATAAAGATATTTCATCCCGTTGCTGTCCGGCGCTAATTTGATTTTATTACTTGTCCGAAATTACCGGCGCGCGGCAGAAGTGTTATTGAATTACAAATCTCCCGCGCTCAACTCCGTCCGCGGGATTTTTCGCGTTTCGCGACCGAATGCCATAATAATATTTCGCGGAATTTGATTACGCTCTTGTTAAAAAGCTAGCGTTATGTTTGCACTCTGGTTGAGGACATAACGAGAATTGCGCCTCTGTGACTGCTGATTTTGATTAATAACAAGTGGATTGAAAAGAACAAGGTATGTGTTTGCATTGGGTCAAATGGTCAAAAGCTCCAATATTCCTACATTTTCTATTGACTTTTAATGTAATTTCAACGTTAGTATTCCAATACAAATATTGAAACTACGATACAATCAATAACTCGTTTTCTAGTTATGTGTACGCTTCACTGTACTTTCATATGAAAAAGTGAATTAATCATAAATATAAGCATACAAGCAATTAATATAATTAGTTTTTTATTACACTACGTTCAATTTTAAAATAAAATACATAGACTATACTCTTGTAAAAGCACGAAAGTTTAATGTTGTATTAAACGTGCTAAATTCAATACAAGATGCTATTAAAATATTATTTAAAAGTTTAAGTACAAGAAAGTATAAAAAATTCTAATTTCTTGACATAAAATAAGTCATGAATTTAGTTTCTCGTTTTACACGGTATTTACTATCATCTTGTCCTGAATTTAATATGAGATTAAGATCCTTGTCAGACTAGTTTTTCTGCTATCTTCTACAAAAAAGAAAATACAGCTTATCGAAATAAACGAATCAAAATCTTTCCAATTTTAAGTTTAATATAACTTTTGACAAAAGAAATAATATACCTACCTACTTATAGAAAATAACAATTTCAGTTAAATTGATCTAACACAAAAAAGTTCTATTAATTCCAAAGTGAACGAATTACTTTACTTATAAACAAATGTAGTACTAAAACAATATTAATATATATATATATATATATATATATATATATATATAAACATTTAATATTTATTTTAAATTGTCATATAAACGTCAATTATGACATTAAAATACTCGATATACATCAAATAAATACTATATTGTATTATATAATATTTATTGTATTACTATATACAGGTTGTTCACATGTGCATTATATTCATTGATATTCGATTTTCATTCCGTGAAATTCAAAAAATACTGTTATGATTAGTTTAAATTATTCGAGAAATATATTCATATTATTACAATAAAAACAAAATTTTCATAAATTTCATTCTCTCGTACTAAATCAATCTTATACTGTTATTTTTTATTCTAATTAAGGTCCTATTATAAGACATACAATCTTTATTGTAATTGAAATTTTCTAGAAACTATTGCATTTTGTTAGGAATTTGATTATATCTTAACATATTTTCATGGTTGTTTGAGTGTGTTAAGAAAAATGTCTTTCGTTTGCTGTTTTATATTGCATTTTCTGCAGTGATTAACTATGTATGTCATTGTATCAGGTACATTGCAAGTTTGGTGGTTTTTATTTTGTGTTTATAATAGTTGTTGTTTGTGTACTCAATTCTAATTATGTTGTGAATATTTTTCCAGTTGTTATTAAATCAATGTTATTATCGTGATATTAATTTCAATTCAATTTATATTGTTCTTGTACATTGTTTACGCCAAAATTACAATGAAACAAAATCCCCCCAGCAATATTTCATGTTCGTAGAGTTTAGGTAAATAATAAAGTCAGTAAAATTGATAATGTCTGTACAGGATGTGTACATGAAATAGCCGTAATTATGAAATTTCCATAACGAGCTTTAATGTAACAAGAAAAATAAATAAGTAGATAAGGTTGTATTCAAGGCATTTGAATGAATAAATGGATACTAAATCTGGTGAAAATAAATAATGCAAAACACTCAAGGATAAGTTGTCAAGAACGAGCGCCTAAAAACTCGGAAGAAAGACGTGATTCATTAGAAAGCGCGAAATGAAGTTAGCTTGAAAAACTTAATGAAAATGATATTAATTTAACCCTTTTCAAGCGGGAAACAATGGCATCAACACTGCAGCACAGCGAAACGCGCCCCGAAATTAGAATCCAAATCAAATTTAAATGTTTTTACATGAAACGTTACACCCGGACGTTTCAAGACTTGTGCCAATTCTTTACCGTGTTTTAACTTCTAAGTGCGTTTTACAAGATTTCTTACTTTTCATGTACATTTCTACAACCGCAAAATTAGACGAATACAAGTTTTACTTTCAAAGAAAATGTTTCCTTATTTTGGAAAGACGGAAAATTTAAAATACTTCAACGAACAAATAATTTTTGACGTTTACATTTTTAGACTATTTGAATAAAACAACTTTTTTAGTTTTAGTTCTGTAAATATTTATTTATTAAACCCAACGTTTTGTTGTCATTGCTTGAAGAAGACAGCAGTTTATGCTGCCGAAACGTTGGCTTTAATATATAAATATTTACAGAACTAAAACTAAAAAAGTTGTTTTTATTAAATTACTTATGAGTTCGGAAAAATATTATATTTATTTACTTGGGAACTTTGAATCCTTGAAATATATATTTACTGCAGCTATAATTAAAGGTTAAGATTAAGAAGTATTTTTATCCAGGGCATGTAACCGAAAAATAATCTGGTTAACGGTTAACCCATATTGAGAACGTTATAATAACAACGATTATAGTTCAAAAACAGGGTTTTAAAAACTGGAAACCTGTTTAAAATGGTTAATACAAAATATTATTTAAACAAATTAATTAAATGAAATTAATTACAAAAATATTATAAAAAAATAATCATTTTTCAATATTGTAAATTTGCCTAAAGTTAATAGAGACTATCTATTTTTATGATTCTCCAATAAAATGTAAATTGTAGAAACTGTCATGATCATGACTCTTATTGAAATACAAATTTAAAATATAAAAAAAATTTAATAAATTTTCGCGCTAAATGATATTAAAATAAAGGTTTAATTATTAATAAAATTTGTATTTTTTATTTGAATTATTATTATTAACCAACTTCATCTATCAAAACTTGAAAAATAATTACAAAAAAAAATCAATATGAGATTGAAACTTTACATTCCTTTAGCTTTGTATTTAATTTGTACAAAATCTGTTTTGTGTAATATCACAAAGAAAATCTAATAAAGAGAATAATTCGACATCTGATACTTCAGCAAGACAAAAAAGAAGATTTATTTGCGATGATATGAAAAACAGCTAAAAAGATACAAAGCATTTTAAATTTTAAAACAGTCGGCGATCATTTTTAAAGTTTATACAATACAAATTAAATTCCTACCTCTATATTCATGTTTTCTTCAGTTTTATGAAATAAAATTAACGTTTGCTTTATCACAATAGGTTATCTCGAAATACGAACACATATTATATTCCTTTGTATATTTACTTGCAGTACAAGTTCGCGCGTACCATTTGAAATCGAATAATTGTGTTTATTCAGCAGAATTCTATTTACAGTATTTAATAATCTGTAAATATCATACGAGTTGTATATGAAAAATACACGGAACCAAAGAGTGTAATTTATATTTATGACTCTACGAGTAAATATACACAAATAACAGTAAGAAATGTGTGATTTGCTAATATAATGAAAAATTAATGAAAGTTTTTTTTTATTGGTATACTATTAGGTTTATTTGTTTCATTAAACTCATATTACAAGCTTTTATTGGATTTGAAAATGGATTTTATATAATGCCGTCTTTATGTCAATTGTAAATAATAAGAGAGAATAGTAATTGATGTTTCAGGGCAATTTTGTCATTAAAAATAAAAGCATCATTGTGATACAACATATCTGACATTGAATCAACTATTACTACTTACAAAGGTCAAGTGTAAAGTAAAACGTAAAAGTAAACTTAACCTAAACATCACAGAAAGAGTACAAAAAGGGTTTTAATCGTTTTTGTTTTGTATAAATATTAATGAGAAATAAAGGATATGAATTGTAGGTAAAATAAATACAGTTTGTAAATTTTAATCGATTACCTACTACAAAAAAAAACAATATCTTAATTAGAACATTATCTTCTTGGGATTTTCGTGAATTTTTCGACTACTGCATTATTAAAATCTTCTAGGTTCTCAATTATTTCGAGTCTCTAGGGAAGGGCAATTGCCCCTTCCTGCTTTCCCTTGGCGACGCCCTTGGTACACAAATCGCATAAAAATATTATATACCGGTTTCAGGATATTAAGCCTTTGTTTTACATAGACAAAAGTAAGCAGGGAAACTAAGTCTTAATTGTATTCCATGGATGTGATTTTGACAAGTCTGTAGGTAAGGTAATAATATTACCGTACATATTTGCAAAATAACGTAGGGAAATTGGTTATGTAGAAATATCATATCAACTCAAACAGACTTGATCACGAAAACGTAACGGACAATTAGAATTGTTGAATTGAATTGATACTTATCAATAACGTGAAACCGGTAAACCATTGAACTAACTACGGATGTTATGTATCATACCAGGCCTAAGATGTCTTAAAATCCTTGGAATACAATTGACATCTGCGGCTTTTATGATAATTATAACTATCCTAGGTATGATAATAGCTATTACTTATATTGTAGCCGCTAGATTTTCAGACAAAAAAAGCAGAAAACGTGGGATGATTCCATTTTCAAATGTTTTTCATGATGATGACAATGGTGAATCAATAACATTTTCTTTAAATAAAGATTCCTCAGAAAATTTCATTAAGCTATCGATCTTCGTGAAATTTAAATAAATTTTAAATTAGAGTTCACTATTTCTTTCTAGGTTCGTCTTTAATAGTTTTAAGAAAGAAAAATTATGATTTTGATACTTGAAATGTTGGGCAAAAGTATGGAAGCAGGGCGACGTGAATCATTTTTTCCGGTTTGATGATGTTTAGATCAATCCCCTTAAAATTTAAATTCATATTAAATTAGTTTTTACAATTTTTAAATACGGTTCTTTAAGGGTTGAAAGATATTTGTTTCTAGGTTCCTCTTTAATAATTTTAAGAAAAGAAAAAAATGTAGGCAAAGGCAAAAGTATGGAAGCAGAGCCAGGAACGACGTGATTCATTCCTTCCGTTTTGATGATGTTTAGGGGAGAAAAGCGAAGAGAAAGCAGGAAAAATAGAATAATAAGCAGCATAATGACGTGAGCGGTCGAGAAGTGGCGCGAAATTGAGCCCGGGCTGGTGAGCAGTGCCGGCCTCGGCTGTCACGGCTAAAAGCGAATACGGTTCATCAACTATTGTGCGTTGCTGAAGGAGCCGCGATCCATCATGCAGGGTTATCTTGCCGCCGTCGCCGCCGCCGGATTAGACCCCTTCACCGGAACTCTCAATATTTCACTCAAATTACGCGCTAATTTTGACCATTATGTCATTAATTATAACCCTGTTTTGTAATTGTGGTTCCGGTCATAATACTACTTCCAATATCACACTCCATTGGTTAAATTCATATATTTGTGATAGGAAGCAATACGTATTCTTTAATAATTCTAAATCTGATGTAAAATGTATCTCGTGTGGTGTTCCACAAGGCAGTATCCTCGGACCAATATTATTTATCTTATATATAAATAGTATTAAAAAGCTCCCCGCTGGTTATAGCTTTGCTGCATATGCGGACGATATTAGTGCACTAATACCCATATGTAATACAAAAAACCATGCAAATAATTTATCAGATTTAATATCGAAACTTTCAGCTTGGTTTTCTTCTTTTCACCTTTCATTAAATATAAATAAATCAGTTGCCGTAAATTTCAGTACCACAAAACGCAATGAAAGTATGCTCATAAAATGCAACAATCAATGTTTACCACAAGTCTATGGTAAATTTGCAACATATATAACCAACTTTAATTGTGTAATGACTGTCGTGTAATCATATATTTTATTTATTTTTCTACGATTACTAATGTAAATTTCCATTATACCTTAGGTTATCTAAGTGTCACTTTATCTACGACCACGTGTAAAGTACGCCTTTGCACAGTTAGGAAATTTTTGATTTATCGAAATTATGTTAGCAATATAAGTAAGACAAAATAATTATAGTTAATTTAAAACATTTCGACTAATGAAGAAATAAACAAGAAATGTTCTACATAGTATTGTTTTATTGGGTTGTAAATAGTTTTAATTTTTTATTTTCAAGTTTTTATTATCAGTGATATGTTAATTCTTTCAGAGTATTGTGTGATCGTGATGTGGTCGTAGAAAACGTATAGTACATAAATCGCGTTGTAAAGCAATTATGCACTTGTGAATTTGAAATTCGCATTTTTTTTTTTTAGTTAAAATTGGTTGCAATAAATCAATGACAATCTACAATCTATATTATTAGTAATTTGAGCTGAGTACCTAAAGTATTAGAAAGAAAATGAAATAATACCTTTAACAAAAAATACCTTAATCAAGAAAAAGCTTTCTCAAAGAATTTGCTCGCATCAGAACTCAAGAAGAATCATTTGAAACATTAATTAAAATTCTAAAATAATTAAATTTTAAAAATCAATTCCGGTTGTCGTCGGACAAGAGGATCTATCTAAATCCAATTAATATTTTTTGTTACTCATAAAATAGTTACCGACTATTTTAAGTTACAATTTAAAATGATAAACCACATTTTGATTTATATACACAGTTAAACATTCGTGATAAACAAATAATTACATTGTCAATAATTACCCATGGGAAATTTTGGAAAAAATAAATTTGAATTTGATGAAGTGTCATGGAATATGTGACATCTAATAAACACGCACACAAAAATCATTTTAAAAATAGATTCCCTAGCACAAGCAATTTGCAAATTTTTGTTATTGCTTTATCAGAATTTTTGTTCAAATAGCATTAGTAATTTATTACTACCATAAATATATACATTTTACTGTACTCGTTTTATACATTCATTTTTATATCTTTTGTAAATATTATGTTACATTAAAAGCAAATATTGATATTTCTACTGTAGAAGTATAAGTATATAACACCAATTCAGAACAAAACTATCATCACTATTTTTTCTACTTCTGTTTAATAACAGATTCTTTATTTCATGAATTTCAGTTACGTTATTGATTCCATTATTTCATTAGTTAAATAATGAGATCATTATTTCTCACTAAATCAAAATAGAAAAATAAGCATATATAGAAATATTTAGTTCTCACTAACTTCACAAGTAGTAATAATATAGTTACATTTATTAAATTTAGAGAGACTCGTATTTCAATCCAAAAAACTTAAAAAGCAACTTAATTTTATTTCGTTTATCTGTTTTAACCAACAATTTTGATGTAGTAACTTCGTAACGCACAAATTTTCTTGTCTATTTATCAATCCAATACAGTGTTTTCTTTTTTTTATTTAAATCCTTATATATATAAAAAAACAGAATGCTATTAATTAATATTCCTAGTATTATGAGAAGCTTTTAACAAATTAATTTCAAAATATGTTCTACCACATTACATTCCGATAATTTCGAAAGTTATTTACTCCAGAATTTGCTACTGTTTACCTAGCTATTGATCTATTTATTGCTCCATAATTTTGCCCTAGTTACTAATCTTGTTCTATTTAGTGAATGCGTAATAGTATTTGTTCTAGATTGCATTCTAGTTAAATCATTTAAAAAATATGTTTTTAATTACCAAATAACAAACATAAGTGGTAGATTTTGATTTTTCATATTAACAATAATGATTTTTCATCAGTAATTACAATGAAAATATAAAACAATTAAACGGAATGCTATTAATTGAAATCATTATTTCCTTGCAGGATTTTGAAGTTTGTACATTTATCATCAATAATTGAAGAGTGATAAATAATGGAATAATGAATAAAAGCAGTCAATAACGTAAAGCTTTGTCCACGTTGTCATCGCTGCGTATATGCCTAAGCCACGTCACAGTTTGTCTTCGATTTTGAAGCGCTACAATTCAGTTAAATCCCTTAATCCGATTAATAAAGTGTAATTTATGTCACCTTGTAATCCGCCCGTTGCCATACAGTACTACAGCTACCAACACTGCAGCTAAACGCCCTGCTGTCGCGAGTTCCGTGACTCATGTGTGTCGTATTTCAAACTAACCTTTACTTTACAACTGTCACGTCGATTATAAATTTAAATTTAATATGTACATTCATTATTATTAATTGTATCTGTAGTCTACACTTATATTGCATGAAATTAATATTACTCCTTAAATGTACTGTAACTGCATATGTCATTATTGCTATAATTATCCTATAAATTATAAATATCATATATTGGTCATTGATCTCAAGTCACCTACATATAATGTTTGTTTTTATAAATATTCTTGTTGAATATATCTTTAAATTAAAAAATGTAATTGTTCCTTTAAGAACTCGTCAGTAAGTATTGTATCCGATACGATATATAAGGTTTAGAGTAAAGGCCTGATGATGATCGAAAGATCGAAACTCGTCATACCTCAACTTATACAGAGTTTTTTATTCCGTGCAGAATTATATTTGGATTATTGCATTGAATCTTTTTTTACAATGACGTTTGCTTACTGAGGAGTTCTTTAAAGGAACAATTACATTTTATAATTTAATTGTGACAATGAACTTCGAAAATTCAGAAATTTTCGAATATATCTTTTCTTAATATTGTTTAAAATATTGGGAATTTTCTGTTGAAAATAGCGAAATACCATTCAACAACACAAAATTAAACATACAAAGACTATAATAAACAATGAAAAAGTCAAAAAGTCAAATAAGATATTCATACGTTAATACTTTTATTATTAAATTTCCATTACGTTTACCTACAATATAAAAGAATATTGTGGTTAAGAAATTTTAAATATATGCATTGAATACTAAAATTTATATAATTTTAATGCAAATAAACGAAAATAACGCAAAATAATAATAATAAAAAAAATAATCCTAAAATTCTTTGCAAATTCCGATCCATTTCATACTTTTTCTTTTTAAAACTTTAGTAATTATCCGTAAACTACAAAAATTCATAAACTACTCGTAGAATTGAACCATGAAGCCGTATTGATTTGATAGCAAGTTTGTCTTATATTTTTTTTCGAATTCAATACTTTATTTAATCTACCAAAATTTATACAGCAATTAACTTAAAACTGAAAATTGTCGAATAAAAAGTTAATTTTACATACCAAAACTGATTAGTGAATTACATTTGCATGACTTTTAAATGTAAAACTCCACCAAAATAGTTACAATATTTCGTACATACAACAACAAAATATTGAACGCTGCAAATATAATTTAATAACAACATTTTATTTCAATTTTGGTTAACCAATTTTAAATATAAAACAAAATATTCAAATTTAGTTACTTTTATATTGCAAAAAGTAAATATAAGACTATACAATTATTTTTTATAATAGAAAACTAGTACACTTTACAAACGGTTACAAATAGAATGGAGAATGATTTAACGTTGGATGAACGTACTAAACAAGCAAAGATCCGTAAAATCGCCTAAAACGAAAAATATAAAGGAAAAAAGGTCAAAATAGGCTACAAAAAAATAACAATAAATGTAGAAATGCATAAATGGAATGAAAACGAAAAAGGGCAAAAGAACAAAAACCATATTTTGGTAAAACTAACCTGCTGCTTTTGGCTACTTTCTCGCGAATTTAGAATGACAGGTCATACATTATTTATTATTAACTAACAATTATCGATTCCGGGTGCAAGATCAAGTCTATAATAACGTTTAAAAAGCGTTCTAGCACTGTCTGTATAATGAAGTAGGAATGACATATGCTAATAAAAGTGTGCATGAACACAAAACCAGAGGCGGATTTAGGCATGGGTTTTAAGGGCTGCAGCCCAGGGCCCCGCGATACAAAGGGCCCCCTGCTTCGTATAATCCGAATAACACAGACAGACATTAGCATCCCCTGCAGCGATACTTAATAAATTTACGTGTAGACGTTCCTTTCGATAATTTTTAATTGAATAGGAATGGGGATAAGTTGACCAGAAAGCTGCATGAAGTTACTCTTGCATCTTAGAAAGAGAAGTAGATATGAGAAATAAAAAACACTATGGATTAACGAATTTAACTCTAATTTTGCCAATTTATTTCTTAAAATGTAATTTAATCTAATCTTAATATTTACCTTTTCATAAAACAATAAATATTAAATTTTAAATACCGGAATATGAGGATTAGCTTAATCATTTTTATAAAACTGCGTATGTATGTCTATAAATTATTATTATTTATAAGAATAAGTGTTATTTTCTGTTTGTGTTACTGTTAATTTGGAATATAAAATAAAAAAATTTCTTCTGCTTTTATTAAAAAAACAATAACAATTTTTTGATAAACTGCCGTTTAAAAGGTTCTAATGTAGGGCCCCCAAGAAATATTAGCCCAGGGCGCCCAAAGTTCAAGGTCCGCCCCTGCACAAAACTCATATAAAATTCATTGAAATTATATCCCTATTCTAGGTGTTTAATACTTCAGAGATAAACTATTTCCATTTGTCCCTTTTTCCCACGGAACTAATTACGTATAAACATTTAAATCAAACAACAAAAGCAGCCGTCCCATAAAGAACAATCATCGCGAGGGTGACGTAGGCAACTGTTTGTTTTGAGTGCGAGGGGCGCGAAGCATGACGTAGACAGGTCAGCTGGGCGAGGCACACGACAGCTACATGCGTAGGCGGCGAACACCTGGATCGTAGGGTGCCAGATTATAACAGCAAGCCAAGTTTAAGTAATGGCTAACGATGATTAAATAAGCACTAAAAGGCGGAATTAGTCATGCCTCACGGACGATGTCAACATGATTCATGGAATTAAAAAGGGTGGTCTTAACTGCGGTAGGTCTAGGGATGGTTCCTGTTACGTGCGCGTGTTGTACTTTTATCTGTTAATCGGTGTGTAACCTACCAGTTACTGCAAATACTAGTATTTATATGTTTTTACAGATAGATTATATTTAGTCCCTCTTTCCCACATTGTACGACAAATTTTTATAAAAACACCTTTTTGATTATGGTTATTTAAAGTAATATGTTTTTATAGATTTATATTAATCAAATAAAATCGGTGTGTGTGCATAATTTATATTATCTACCAGTTACTGCAAATACTACTATTTATATATGTTTCGACATAGATAGATTATATTTAGTCCCTCTTTCCCACATTGTAGAACAAATTTCTATAAAACACCTTTTTGATTATGGTTATTTAAAATAATGTTTTTATAGATTTATATTAATCAAATAAAATCGGTGTGTGTGTGTGTGCATAATTTATATCATCTACCAGTTACTGCAAATACTACTTTTTAAATATGTTTTGACATAGATAGATTATATTTAGTCACTCTTTTTCACCTTGTAGGATAAATCTAAATAAAAACACCTTTTTGATTATGGTTATTTAAAGTAATATGTTTTTACAGATTTATATTAATCAAATAAATTTGTATGATCACAGGAATTTTCTTTCTTCAAATGTCATAAAACTGACATCTGTTGTGACTTATTTGAGAAGGTTCAAGTTTAATTTCTACGACGCCGCAGTAAAAAATAAGCAAATAAATAAATATGCACAAAAACTATGTAAAATCAGTGAGTAAGTAATAACTTGTACAATTGATACCTGTAATATCGAACTAAATGTCACTATAAATCTAGGTAAGAATAAAGTTACTAAAAACTATTAATGATAGATTTAAATTGATAACCTAAAAATTAAACGTCAAGTAGTATATTAGTTTTTAAAATATCTAAGTGTGAAGAAAAAATAGTACGTATCATTGTTCACAAAATTAAGGGAGGTATTTTACTGTAAAACATTTTTATATTTAATAAAAAAAATCACACATTAGTGCAAAAATCTTCTGCGTAATAAATTCAAAATAATATACCAGTTAAGTAGTTTTACAGATAATGTTAAACATATTTAATAGTTCTTGAAAGTATTGCCACATAGTAACATTACCAACATATAATAAAATACAACAATAATTCATTTAGTTGTGCATCCAAACCTATGTGCGAACAAATATATAATAATACGTTTATTTATTTACGTTTAATTTTTCATACACACATATGTGTATATGTAGGTTAAAATAATTTTAATTTAAATGGATTAAATTTCTATTATGCTTTTCTCTCTGTGTAAATGTAGAGAGTAATAGAATTGTTTTAAAATTGTTTCTACTGTCACGTTAACAACACATTAAATAAAGTACTTTTGAATGAAAATTAGAAGTTCCACAAACGTTTTTACCAATTTAACAAGAATTAAATTCAATATGCATGCATTATGTAGCAAAATTTAGTTTCTTCTATAACAATAGGTTAATGTGTTGATTTTGTTTTCCTATTATGTATGAATTATAACGTATAATAATTGAATATTACTTGGAAAAATATTTTATGTACGTAGTAATAACAGGGGAAGTAATTCCAAAAGCCGCTGATGTTGTATATTTGCGTAAACCTGAAAATATTTGAAAATATCGAATTTTTAGCTCGAAAATTTTCAAATTTTACAAAGTTTTGTTTATAAATTTTTTTAAAGGATTAACTACGCTGAGACCAAATCTACAAAGAGAATTTAATTATGTCATTTCATTTCGGAGATGTTTGCTGGCAAAGTTGCACCTCAAAAAAGTGTGTTTTTTGAGTATGTTTCATAAATGAGTAGAGATACAATCTCAACTACTTTACGATTCGATTCTAAGGGAAAAGTTATATAAAGAAAAGTTTTACTCAAATGTACGTTCTTTTGAACTATTAGGTAAAAAATACGAAAAACGAAAAATCCTAAATTTCAATTTTTCGCCTCGAAACTTTTGTTCTCCAATATTTTTCATTTTGTGGTCTTAAGCAGATGTCGATGCGCTGATTGCAAATTTTGAAACAGAATTTAATTATCTCTTCTCGTTCTCTAGATATTTGGGTTCAAATTTATACCTAAAAAATCAGGTTTTTTTGGTATATCCCTTAAATGATTAGGTTTACAACTTCGACGACATCACCAATCGATTCTACGGGTAAAATTACATAAGAGTACCAATTTTCAGATTTTTATCTCAACAGATAGAATTTCTAAAAGGAAAAAACTGAAAATGGCCAAAAATCGAAAAAAATCGTAAGGGGTTCATCAGGCATTTTTTTCGATTTCGGCCATTTTCGTTTTTTCTTTCTACAAATTGTATCCTTTGCAATAAAAATATAAAAATTGGTATAGGGGAAAGTAGCCTAATTTGGACCAATTTTATAATATTCACTATAAAAAATCACGGAAGAAGTGTTAATAAAAATTAAGTAGTAGAAAAGAAACTCACTAAGTGTACCTTCAAAATAAAACCATTTATTAAATTTTAAATACCATTTTTAATAGTAAAAAATAAATTCAAAAAAATCTTGTCATCGGTCCAATATAGGAAACCGGTTTCCTTGTTTGGACCGCTAGCTTCCTAAATTGGACCATTAGCTTTCTTAACGAAAATTACAACAATAGAACCTTTTAACTACAGCACTAACTCCAGCACACTGAGAATGAATCCAAGTGCGACATTTCATATATTGTATCATATTTTCTTCCTTGGTTTCTTCACACAATATACAAAACCATGAATCACCATTTTCTTTCTTTCTTCTTTTTTATGTTTCGCATTTTGTCAGAGAGATGGGGAAAGGCAACAAATTTAAAGGGCTCATTGTTAAAAATCGGATAGTTTCGTCACATCTTAGGGAGAGATAGGAGAAGTCAACAAATTTAAAGGTCTACACAATGCTTCAAGGTCATAGAACTGAATAGGGTAACAAGATAGTTACCGACATATCGACGTGTCTCTTCTCTATGTACTATTCTGTGCCGTAATCACAATTTTTGTCGGTCCAATTTAGGCAACTGTTTTCGGTCCAACTTGGGCAACTTGAATATTTTATACTTAAAATTATACAAAAATGTCAAAGTAACATAAACTCATAAAATTATAACAGGAAATTATAGATAGATAAGTAAGCTTTGTGATGATATAAGAGGACCTGTAATTACTTACGTTTGGACGAACTAACGGCTTTCACTCTTACATCAAAATAACAAATTTTCTTCGTAGTCAAACAAATAACCCTTCTCTTAATGTAACCATGAGACATTTTTGTACAAACACTATGACATTAATCTGGTCTATCTCTACGTATAACAAGTAGTCTATCTAAAATCGCACAGATTTTATCAATCTTTGTATACCACAGCGGTCCAAATTAGGCTACGGTCCAAATTAGGCTACTCTCCCCTACTTATGTAATTTTGCCCGTAGAAACGATTGGTGAGGTCGCCGAAGTCGTAAACCTAACCATTAAAGGGGTATACCTAAAAAACCTGTTTTTTTAAGTATTGTCAAAAATCAACTTTGGACACTAATATCTCGAGAACAAAAGGAGATAATTGAATTCTGTTTGAAAATTTGGAATCAGCTTGATAAGGGGATATAGGATTTAAAAATAAATAAAAGTTAGAGAATAAAGTGACGGAATAAAATCGAAAATGCGTAATATAGGATTGCAAGTCTAGAAAATGAAAAGTATTTGATAAAAAAAAATACTTTTTCGCATTTTTCACCCAATCTTTCCAAAAAACGTATATGCGGAGAAAACATCTCTTTACAAAAGATATATTTTCCTCTTATTAAAATTTTATAAAATTAACTATTGTTATTTAATAGCGACCATACTAAAAACAAATTTTAAATTTAAACAATTTAGTTAAATAAATGTTTAATATTCCAATTTAAAATACGAAATAAGAAAAATAATTCTAAAAAGTGACGTTAATTTATAAGGGTACGATTCGAAAGTAACACCACGATGGTATACAGTGAGGTTCTTACGAACTAAAATGATATATCCTTAAAATTAAAAATGAAATACATACTTTGTTACAAAATGTAATGTGTAATATGATCTAATTATAAACATGTTTTAATGAATATAATTTAGATAAATATACATCATACCATTATAATAATTATGAACAAACCATAACAAGCATCTTGTTTTCCGTAATTAACTAGATTGAGTGGTAATATATTAACTTATTAGATTGCATTCAAATATCGGTTTGTTTTGTTGTCATCACTGCTTGTTTTATATAAACTCTAAATTCTTAATGTTTCCTATCAATACATACTTATTAATTGAAGCAAATATATCTTTCAAAAGGCATCGCGTCGAGTCGGACTCTGCTGGAGATTAGTAAATAGTCCTGATTTTGTATGAAAAAAAAAATGAATTGTGAAGACCAGCTGAAAATATACCGAACTGAGTTTTTGGAAAAATATTTTTGGAACATTTCTTTCAAAAGGCAGCACGTCGAGTCGGACACTGCTTGAGATTGGTAAATCCTTTCGATTTTATATGAAAACAAATTAATTGCCAAAACTGAAGCTGAAAATATACAGAACTAAGTTTTAAGAAAAATATGACTTATTTTTCGAATATAAAATATTTAGCAGTAAAAACGCTACTGTTTGTGGGTCGGTTTTTCAAAATTTGTACTTTGTATTTTATATTTAGAAATTTGTAGTGATTTGAGGTGAGCGTGAATACCATTGGCACAAAATTAAATGTTATTTCATCACAAACAGTGCAATAAAGGTAAAGAATTGAATAATAATATTTTAATTATTATTACAATGCATTCAAAAATTTGTTTATTTTGTTGTTATCAGTGCTTGCTTTATATATTCTAAATTCATAATGTATACTACCACCACATACTTCTTTTTCTTTAATTAAGCACATATATCTTTCAAAAGGCAGCGCGTCGAGTTATACGCTGCTTGAGATTGGTAAATCCTCCCTATTTAATATGAAGAAAAATTAATTGCCAAGACCAGCAGAAAATATACCGAACTGAGTTTTAGGGAAAAATTGAAATATTCCTGGAACATGAAATTTTCCGAAGTATTTAGCAGTAAAAACGCTTCTGTTCGGGGGTCGGTTTCTCAAAATTTGTACCTTGTATTTTATTTATAGAAATTTGAAGTGATTTTCGGTGAGCGTGAATACCATTGGCACAAAATTAAATGTTGTTTCATCACAAACATTGCAATAAAGGTAAAGGTATACGGGCTCCTCTCGTCCGAGAAATTCCAACGAGCACTGCAGCCATGTAATTCCCGATGTAGGGCAGAGGGCGCGAGTGCGGGCTATACGGCGCCATTAGCATGTGCGCCAGCCCTTAACGCCTGACGGCTTCGAATTAGTCCATCAGCAGTGAAACGTGCCCATATTATACAGCTAAATGTGCCGGACACTAACACCGTGAAACTTCTTGAGGTGGGAGAGAGTGTGCTTTAGGGGTTTCTCCTATCGCCAACTTGGGATTAAACAATTATCTACCTATGCTTTAAATATACTATATGAAAAACGCCATTACTACACATTTATGCCATTTAAATATTTTCTAAAAATGTCTGACATGCTGTGATGTGATCTCTGCTCAGTCCAGTGAAACGTTACAAATTAAAATTTATTATTTTTAATAATTAAAGTGAATATGTTTTCGACAAATTATTCTCTAGATAAATAATATTTCAAAGTTTATATTGCGAGCATAAATATTTTAAAAACACATTTATGTATTTACTAAATTACTATTAAATAATTATAATTTGTTAAATTAATCTCCAACTTTTAACTATATATTTTGATTTATGTAGTAAAAAAATTAAATTACATTACCTTTTCCAAAGGCGGAATCATTATGTAGAATTTTTTCAATTACCTGAAACAATAAAATTAATTAAAACTATTACAATAAAATACATATATCTCATTACACGTGGATATAAAACATTTAATTCCATTTAATTAATAGCTTTGTGCTAAAAATATTATACAGATTTTTGTGAAGCATTTAACAAAGTAAATATTAATATTTTGCTAAATAAATTAATGCGTATTGGAATTCACGGCTCACTCCTAAGATGAGTGGAATCATATTTGAGAATCAGATCACAATTTGTAAATGAAAACGTTTATATATCGAGAAAAAAAAGTGGAAACATCAGGAGTCCCGCAAGGTTCCCATTTAGGTTCAATGTTACTTAATCTGTATATAATCTTGTTGAATGCTTCCACCATACAAAATTCTTACTTTTTGCTGATGATTTAAAATTAATATGGTAATTAAATCTCCTGAAAATTGTCTTAAGAGTATATAATCAGACCTTGGCCGTTTACTATTAAAACTAACACTAACACTTTGTTGTTAGGTATTTTAAAAAACATACAAGTATTACACGTAATTACGAAATTAATGGATTTTAATTATTAAGTAAAACTTCCTTTGGATATTTAGGTATTAAATACTTTGTTTGTTTTCCCTGAATGAATTGGAATAAAATAATAAAAGTAATTTTTAATATTTACATAGACATTGCTATCAAATTATATTTATTACTTTATTATAAATAATTAATAATTGGAATTTGAAAGTATTATCCTCAAATTATGAATGTATAATATAAATTTCCAATAAGAAAATAAACATAAATTATTATTACCAAATAATCTACGTATGAAGTATTATTGACGTATATGACAAGTTTAAACTGGAATTATTGAGCTGGAAGATTTATTTTGAAATATTCGTATTGGCAGGAATATCAAAAGAGCTTATAAAATTTAATAATAAAGCAAAATAATTAAGTCTTATCACTAAGAAAATTTGGAAAAACATAAAAACTTGTTAAAACATGAAAGAGGTATACGTGAAAAAGCCCGAGCACAAGGACATCATGAGGAATCCACAGCCGACATAAAATTAATGAAAAGTTTACAGCGTCCTAAAGACTAGCGCCTCGCATTGGTGGAAGCCGCCATTTTAATCCAAACAATCAAACTTTGCTTTACGACTTCGTAACTGCAGTGCAATAGAAGAAGAAAAAATTAATTGCCATCTTATTACCTGCTTTGTTGAGGCCATTATTGAAAAACCTCGTCGCTGTGCCAAAAGACGCGGTGTTCCGGTTCCTTCTCAAACGATAATAAATTTTATTTCTGATAAAAGTTTCAAAGTCCGTGGAAGCGCCAGTTTCCATAACGCCATCAAACTTGAGCAGTTTGAATTAATTTCGTGTGGAAGGTGGCAGAATACATTACGTTGTTTTTTCGCCATTTTCCTTTTTCTTATATTTTGTTTTTGCTGTATCAGAAAAACTAAATTAAGTGGAAAATTTATTCGCCTGCTTCTCTGCAAGAGCTGAGTTTCATGCTAATAGTTTTTCTTATCAAGGGAAATATTTCTTGGAATTTTTGGTTATAATCTCGTCATATTTCATTTTATTGTTTTAAACATAAATAAATCTTCAAGACTCTTGCGTAATTCTCTACAAGCTATGATAACCATTATTCATTTTAGGTATACGATGAAATGTAACTAGCTTCATAGTTACCTGGAGCAAAATCTATTCCCACAACTAAACTTAAGAATTTAATTATAAAATGTTTTGGCATATCACACATGTTAAATAACAACATAAACGTGTGCTGTTTTCTTAAAAGTAAAACAATATATAAGTATATATTTTTAGATTTATAAATAGGTTCTGGTAAATTTCAAATAGAACAGACTCACTCACTCCATTCTACTCTACTCTGACTCTCTATACTCTCCATCGCTCAAATGACTGCTCACTCTCCAGGCTGTGGCACTTTATACCTGCGGATAATTAATCTAGAACCTTCTAGAGTCTTTCGGACTCTATAAAATACTTGCACAATAGTGGCTTCACTCACTTGATTTCAATCATAAAATAAACATATTTAAATAATCAAGGTTGATTTTAAATATGTTCATTTTATGTTTGAAATATGTTGGTGAAAATATACATTATATGTATGAAGCTAAAATAGTAAATTTTTTAATTATATTAATTATAATTTATCTACAAATTATAATTTCCCTTCCAAACTTCCAATGTATATGTATGTGAGTATACTTTTTTTATTTTAATATTAATATACGCTTCAGAGAGAAAATCGCGTAAATAAATCCATACATATAAAGCATCAGGTTGTAGAAAATATTATACGATCTATTTTCAAAATAATGTTTACAAACAATGAAACAAAACATGTAGCAACATAGTAATGCAACAAAACTGAAATTTACAGAACTCCCCAATCGAGTTTCTATTTTTCCGATATATCCCACTAGCGACATTTCGCTTTGAGTGCCGAAAACTAAAATAATAGTTTTTGATTTGTTGACAAGCTGGTAGTTTTATTTGTTCCAAAAATCATTGAGAATGAAATAGACATTGAAAATTTTGTAAATTGGACTACAATAAAAAATTCAGTGTAGAATACCAATCAATTGTTATTAAAAAAGCTTGTAATTTGTGTAATTTTATCATTCTGGTTTCACATATTTTTAAAACTATGATACTAAACTTATTATTAAATGCAAACAGCACTGCCGAATGTAGAATAAGAACGATTATTGTAAGTTTAAATGGCAAAATACTCGATATTTATTTTAATTAAATCTCATTTTATATATACATACATTCTATTCTGTAATATAAACAGTATCATTTTTATTATATCTGTTTCATATTTCATCACATTTTGTAAATTACCTCCGACGCACTAGTTTCGAATTTGAACTAAAATTAGAAAAGCAATTGTAAAAAAAAAATAGTCTGCATGTTAGCAAAATGATCCAATATGCACGTCAACGCTGAAACAAATGCTAAAGGTTAGCCACCGCCACCCCTGACCTAGAAAGTTTATCAGCGTAATTTTTTTAAAATCGACTATTCCAAAATTATTGATAAATGATGGTGAAGCTTTTAGACGTATTTTACCAGGGCCATTTAATTTTATCACTGTGCTCAATTAACCCACAAAATTGACTGACATTTATCACGTATTGCAAACCTAAACATCACATAATTTCCACCCAAATCCGTCATGACAGAGATGGGTATCATATATCACAAGCAAACACAGCTAATGTGTAGCCATCTCCGTCTATCGCACGGGGAGGGAGGAGGACGGAGAAGATGACGATGCACTTAGATGCAGATCTGCTCTCGGCTGTTGCTGTTTGGCTGTGGACTCATTAGGTTAAGTGCATCGCACGCGTTTACAAGCCGATGCAAATGAGCCCAGCTGCAGCGAAATGACAATGCGGATTCGCGCTTCGCTTGTGACAAAAAGATTCGCGAGATAATGCAATTAGAATAGAGATTTCTTAGCGTGAAAAATGCTTCGTAGAATACCCTGTGGTTATTTGCAAAATGGAAAAATTAATTGTATTAATTTTAAACGTACGTTTGTGCTATTTATACAAATTACGTATGTATGCAAATTCTACATATACAAAATATTATTTTTTCCCAATTTATAATTTCCAAGCATATATATTCATGTGCCAACATTAAAAATATAAAATCAACATACACAATTCTATTTGTACTGAGTGTAAAATTCTATTAACAAAGAGTAAATTATGTTACAATAATATATATTGAATATCAATTTTGTAAATGTATTTCCAAAAAAACACTAAAAAGACTCAAAACAATATATTTTAATAAAAAAAGAGTTCATTTTTGGAGTTGCAGTCATTTAATAAAATCCACTAATACACCAACGTTTCCACTATAAATCAGTCTTGATCAGGTTACTGATAATATACAAAACATACAATCAAATATACAGACATACATTCAAATCAGGTAACAGACTTACATAAAAAGTATTAAAATATTATGAAGTAAATCATGTAACTTTAATCTTATTTTTTTAAAACAAATCTATCCTGTTCATCATCAAGTACTAATCAAAGATTATGAATATGTAATCACATACTAATCACCAAATGTACTACTAGGTATCGATTTTCATATTTTGTATTGAAGTGTCTCTAGGAACGTAATGTTTTTATAATTTTTGATAACTGTTCGTTCGTAAAATAATTTGAATATATTTTCACAATGAAATATTAATTATAATTTATTAATATAAGGAATATGAATTTTAGGTTTTAAAATTCATTCCGTTTTTGTTATTAAAGAACAATATTTAAAACAAGATGTTGTAAAACAATCAATTATTAATAATGATTATAAATTACTTTAAATTATAAAATTAGACAAAAACCTTATCTAAACCAGACTGTTAATATATCCTGTTAATATATCTCCTGTATTTGCGGTAACGTCGAAAATTATGGTTTAAAGCAAGCAGAAAATGATTAACAATATATAATCACGAATTCCGGAAGCAGGATAATGTAATTCGTGAAAAATACGGCTGCATGTTAATATGGGACATTTGCATTTAATTAAATTCATGTACAAATATGTCTCTATAATGCGATACGATAGACCACTGACAGTGCTATGTTTACAGCATATTACATGTTTATAAATTTCCAATAATACATTTGGAGGATATTCTTGAATCTATTTGCATATTTAATTCGCATTAATTTATACCCTTCAACGTTTAGTATATTTAGTAACTAGTAAGCAGCAAACAGGGTTGGGTCATACATGAAGTTAGATAATAAAGAATAGATTTCGAAACTGACTGACATGCAATACGTCATAGGTGTGCTATAGAAATTCCAAATTGTTGGTTGTTAACGTCAATAATAGATTCCTAACACGAATCAGTTCAAATTTTATTATTTGTTGAAAATTAGTTTTACTTTGTAACATTATATATACGTACAAAAATTTTCCTAGAAAAAATTAAAATCATATATATTTTTATTTCCGAAACAGCAAACAGAAATAATGGCCGAGATTTAAAACTATAGTGTTGCCGTCTAGATCTAGATTTTCTAGAGTCTTGTCTTGTCTTCTCTAGATTATCAAGACAAGATTCACAAAGATCTTGTAATGAACTTTCAAGACAAGACAAGACCTTTTATTTTAGATCATGACGAGAAAATTCAAATTTTCAAGACTCTAGAGTAGTTAAAAATTTTCAAAATATTAATATATCATGCGAAGCTTGTTCCGTCCGAGTTGAAATAGTGAATGTAAAACAAACAGAACACTGCCGAAGAATTAATGTAGAATTTTGATATCTAGATAAGACTTTTTAATCTAGACATCTTGAAATTTCTAGACAAGGCAAGATTTTGCAAAGTCTTGTCCAGACGGCAACACTAATCAAAACTAACATTTTTCTTTTTGTTTAGCTCATAATGTATTCAGAAATTTTGAGGCATAAAGTTAATTTATTGAGTTAATAGTTTGGGTAAATGGGAGTTAGATGGAACACTTTTTGGAAAGATAATTATTACTCTTTAATATTGAATAATATTAAAAATAAATATTTATTTATGACAACATATAATCTAGGCCTACCTAAAAGAATAAAGAAAAAATAAAAATATATTCTGAAAACTACAAAAAAATATATTTTAATTAGGTTCAAGAAAGTCCAACTTTTCTCCACTATTTATCATATGTGATACACTTTTCAAATAAACTACGATCAAAAATTTCACCAATTTTCCAATCGCTTTTTTTAATAATTTTCCTTGCATCCCTCATATTCGTTTTCATAATCTTCAGCATCTACTTATTATCACTTATTATCATCATCCTATGATTAACCATTTAACAACAGTCTTTCAGAACTCATGGAATAGCTCCTAGATCATCTACCTTTTTATGAGCGAATGATTTTTTTCCTATTTACTGGTTGAAAAACAAAAAATATTTAATTTTATCTACTTAGCTAGTTGCATCGTTTTATTGAAATATGTATAAAAAAGAAGCAACATAAAGGATAAATATATTACATTAGTAATAATTTCTAGTGTTAATTACTTATTCGTTTTCATTAACAAGTATGGAACGACCAGATAAAGTGGTGTAAGAAAAAGTTTGTATTTATATTTACAAAATAAACAAATATTAAAAACTAAGAAGGTGTGCGAAATAAAAGTTAAAGAGATAAAGAAATAATTAGTAGGTAGGGATTAAAATAATAAAGAGCGGTGCTTGAAGTAAGTTTTGTAGAGCTAATGAATACTTTGACCCAGTTGTACCTCGATTCTTGGTACTTTCGCTTAACGACTGGAGTCAGCGCGAGTCCACTAGCCTGCAAGTCCTGGCATTATGGAGTGACCATCAACTGTGAAAGGGCAGAGGCTCGGACAAAGATGATCGAGTCACGAGCTAATCGACCGTGTAACTACTAACGACTGCCCTTTGGCCACGCTGGAAGCACGTCCGCGAGTAAGACCGCAGAGATATGGCAGCGGTGACTGAAAAACACACCCCGCGCTCCGCCGTAATAGGGTCAACTCTTTGTGTTTCACAAATCGGCTGACGGCTCATCTAAAAAATCATCCTCGCATTTGCGGCCCGGAAAATGCCCCCGCTTAATAGCCCAACTAATTCACAACCATTTCCGGATACGATTAACTATATAATGGCACAAATACAAAAACACACACTAAACATTTTCCCTTCTAAATATTCATTTTTGCAATACCTGCACAATAAGTTACCTATTAATAACAAAATTTAAACACAGTAAGTGGAACTTTTATTGCAGATTTGGTTTCCATGGTTATAGTAAACACTTCCCGTGCACGGTGGACAGTAAGTGTGTTACTTACAATTCATGGTGGATGGTAAGTAATTAGTTTCCACATCATCATAAACATTCATGGCACTCTTACTCTCAATTGCAATTCAACTTTTATTTTTGACATCAATCTGACAGACGTAAATTTTGAAACCTATGTTTCTTTTTCTATTATTTTTGTAGGTATTGCAAAAAATAGCTTACTAACCTTGAACAGTCTCGAATGTTTAGGAAATCTCGACCCTTTGGGTCTCGACTTCCCAAACAACATTCTCGACCTAAAAACTGTCACTTACAGTTCACGGTACGTAATATACTATTAACGAATTACAGATCGTTGTGGATTGGTTCTAGCGTTCGCTCTTCACGTATCAGAGTTTGAATCCCAGGTAAGGTATGGATATTGAAACCATAACCTAAATATGACATTTTGAAAGTACACCAATTAAATAAAGTCGTCGAAAGTACGTGCTAGATAAAATTAGAAATTATTTAACAATAATCGAGGAATATTCGGTGAGTTTTTTTTTGTAAATTTTCATTTCCACAACTTAAACATGACATTTTAAAAGTACACCAATCAAATAATTAAAGTTTAATAGATGTCAACAATTGTCATTTATCTAGCAATCTCCTGACATAAATAATAAGAGTTTTAAGACTCTTTTCAATATAAGTAGGTTTTGATTGCCTACTTTCGTATTCCTTATTGAATTACACAAAATTATTTTAATCTATATTGTTTTCATTTATTTCGTACATATTTCTCACGAAATATATTCTCACAGTTGTCAATGTGAATTTATTAAAAAAATCAAATATTTCCTAAACAAAATTAAAAGATATTTAAATTATTATTTTTATAAAGTTTTTGTCAATATTCCATGATTAATTCTTTTTGAGTTATCGGAAATATTCGAAAAATCACTACGAGCAAAGTGCCTTTTTGACACTACCGTTTGCAATGAAAAAGGGAGGTGCACAACTAGATGTTATAACAAATTTCTAAGTTTTACGCCTAAACTAGTCAAAATTGATTCAGAGATAGACAAAATGGATATTTCCGATGAAATCTGAAAACCGACATTTTTCGAGATTACAATACTTCCTTCACTTTGTACACGGAAGTAAGAATGAATTTTATTTATATATATATATATATATATATATATATATATATATATATATATATATATATATGTATCTATGAATTAATCAAATTGATAGGATTATAAAAATAATTAAGAGTTTAATGGCTTGTTTTTTTATATGTGGAAGGACAATCTGATAAAGTAAATTAATATTTGATTTATTGAAATAATTATTTTTGAGTCAATTAAAAAGTTATTAATACAGATTATTCAGTCATAGAAAACATCCGGCTTCTATTTAAAGTACAGAATAAATAGAAATATTTTCTACCCCACCAGAAAACTTTATTTAATGTTCAAGGTATTTCAGTGCAGTTTCTAAGCAATTCGCATTTCTTGTAAAAGTAAAGTTTTCAAAGAAAATAAATTACATAATATAAAATGTTTTTCTTTGTATTATCAGCATTTCATTAATCTTTCGTTATTAACTTATGCGTGTATTATATACACCATAACGTACTGCCATTACTGAACAATATCAGGCTAGTAATAAATAAAAAATATAGGTTATGTAATGTGAACAGGAAATGAGTTGTACAGCTTATGAGTACAATGCATAATTGAAAAGTTGTACTTCCTGAAACAATTAAAACGAAACAAGTGAAATGATATATGTAGCTGTCTTCAACGCATCGGAAAACATAAAGAACACTTCCGGTTTATGAAATCAACGGAAGAGGTACGGCACCTGTCACATAACTTAATTTTCATTTCATCGCCCGGGCCCAAGACTTGCCCAAACATGATTGGTCTGTCGGTAACACGAATCAATAGTTCAGGTAGAAATAAATATCGCAAATGACAGTCCACTTTGTGTACAATTGGTGAGTATGCCTCACTAATCACAAATGAATAGCTAGCGGAGACTATGGTTGCGTCCTGTGATTGAAACACGAGCTGATTCAGGAGTAGAGAAATTACGCCCGGCTATCAGACAAGCCGCAACGGAAAAATAACATGCTCGGCGCTTTGTTACCGAGAATAATAGCATCATTTATAAAAGTCGGAAAAAATCATTATATTGTCAAGGGATTCCACCAATATTGTGCACTTACATTTTAAATCTGTTTTTTTTTATTATTTTTAACAAGGTTTATTCATTTTTTATAACAAACAAAATCCATTTATAAATGTAACTTTTGTGCACAGGTTATTTCTCGGTTTATTCTTTATAAAAAATAAAAAATGTTTTAACGGTATTACCTTTCACAATTTTAAATTGAAAACACTACATCTGTTTGTTAAATAAATACCTATTCACGTATTAAATAATTTTTAAAAATCTGTAGCTATATATTCCATGTTGTGGTTTCTTTATAGATAGTCGGCATTGTTAGATTGTTTATTTCTTAAACAAATTTAATATAATCGAAGTATCACTGTCACTGTCAAATATATATGGAACATCTCGTACTTATTATTATATTTTAATCGTTCAAAAAAATATTATAGCATTACTAACGGTAAGGAATTCAATCAACAATAATTGGAATCGTCGTTTCGCTTTTCTTACAAACAATTGTCTTCTTAACATTTTATTGCTTATTAAAGGAAGATACCGGACGTTTATTTTATCAGTAAACATAGAGTGGTTTCATTACCAGTGTTACAAAATGACATCAATAATTGAAGCGAATTATATTCTAGGTTTTCAAATATTACCACAAATATTTCTCTGTATCATTTAGAAATGTTGACATTCATCAACAAATATTGCTAAATTCATCAAACTCGTCGAGTTATCTTTGGAACTAAATTATATACTTATTTCTTTTTATGAATTGAGATTGGAGTTATTTTGTCATTTCTCTATCTAATCGAGGTTAATGTCTAATCCCTTTACGAACCTGTGTGTAAGTGTTAATTATCATCTAACTTTTTTTAGCGTATGATAATTATCCTTATGTTTAATTAATACATTGCTGTCAATCAATTTACACCGTAACTATAGCAATGATATACTCTATGTTTCCTCATAAAATAAACTGTCGGTGTAAATGATATGGATTTTTTTTTGTTTTTCTAGTTCGAGGGAATACTACAGATTTTTAGTGGAAGTTTTAAACTTCCATTCGTATTACATTAAATGAAGTGTTGTGATAAATTGTGTGAAAAAAAGTACCTATTATTTAATATCATTTATTAAAACATTATCGCGTATCGCGTTAGTCTAATTACTAAACAAGTAGTCATTATTCATTTGTCAGCACCCTTTATATAATTCCCCTTAATTGAGCAAATTCTCACATTTCCATTTCCACAGATCCAATTATCTGCGAATCCTAGCAATTTTATTTAGAATAATCTTAAGCCTAGGTGCTTAAGGACTAAGTCCCAAATCTTGGGGCGTAGTAAATCAAAATCTGCTATTTGGCTGAATTAACCCCGGCCTGCGGGCGGGTACGAGGGGCGGAGGTCAGCGGCTGCCTCGGGTCAGCACAGCCGCCCCTGATGCCGGCAAGTCTAGCTGGCGGTACTTAACAACAAGTGATCTCTACCGTGCTGGAGCACCTCAGCACAGATTCTGCAGGTCTCCATTCAGGGGTCACAGTTTTCAATCGATTTGACAAAATTCGGAAAGAATCTTGCTTCAATTGGGTGTCTTGTAAAATATTGTGATATTTGCAGCCATAGCACAGAATAGTTACATACAGAAGCGACACTCCGTGTCGGTACCTTGCATATTACCGTATTCAGTTCTATATCCTTAGAGCATTCTGTAGACATTTAAATTTGTTGACTTCCCTTGTCTCTTCCTAAGATGTGGCGAAACTTTCCGATTTTAAACAATGAGCGCTTTAAATTTGTTGTTTCCCCATCTCTCTCTAAGTTTCGTTTCTGTCTTACTGTCGCTTCTGTATAAACCTATTCTGTGGTCATAGTAAAAAAGAGTTATATTTTTGATGTGCTTATTTATTAATAAAGCGAAGACAAATAATTTTTTCATTAGTGACCTTTCTGTTGTTGAATAGATAGTTTTAGTTGAATTGACACAAGAAAGTATTTCTCTTGTTATGTAGATGCCATGAAGTTACAAGTTTCTTGAATAGAATGCGAATAAGAATGTCTGGATTTTAGTCATTTAGAGTGATATTACTTCTCCAACTAGTTTTGACCACTCGTTTGCCGTCTTTCGAATGTGTAATTCTGTAGCCTGTAACCGTTTAGTAATTTTATAGAAATTGACTAAAATCAAGATATTTTCTCTTCCATTAGACGCCATCTATGGATGTGCGTATATGCACGTGACACGTGAGTCTACTTTCCGGCCAACGTGATTTGATTAGGTTCTTTGTAGATCTAACCAGCAAATTTTTTTCTTTTATGCGTTCCTGTTAGTAAGACTGTATTTTCTGTTTGTGTATGATAATATGTATTTTTCCATTCCAAGAAAGAAGCCACGAATATACTCCATAAATCTCAATCTAAATAGTGATATTTTACTGGAAATCATAGAAAATATTAAAAAATAAATTAAAATCAAACGGATTTGAAACAGATCCTTTTAAAACACTGGTTATGGTAATAAAGTTTCGAGGGTTGTACTTCTAATGAATAAACCAGAAGACACACTAAAATACAAGTAAAAAATTTCTAGAGACAAATTAAATTCCACATCTTGACTTATGTTCCTGAATGGAATAATGGAAACTATTATTATACTAACATTAACTTGTAATTGTTTGGCTTAATTTGTAGTGTATAATAATTGAAAATAACAGCAGAATGTATCCGTATTTGATCATATTGTTTGGATATAATGAAATTAATATACAATTTTAGTGCATAGGTAGCAGGGTATGCAGGATGCAGGAACAATATTGTGCACAAAATATGAGTCAGTTAATATTGCGTCCTGATGATGCCGTAAAATAATTATGAAGGTTCAATACTGGTTTTAATTACAATTGCATCTGCTCACGGTACTTCACCAACGAATATAAAAGTATAATAAAAATATATAATTGGAGTAATGGCTTACTTGACCCACATTTTTAAATTACCAGCGAAAATCTCTCGCAGTTAACCTTTTCAAAATGGGGTGTTTTATTTTCCTCTAATATTTAAATACCAAGTGCTGCATACCGATCTAGATTACGGTTAAGAAAAAGCTATTCAGAAATTCTATACAATACAAAACAATGAAACTTTTTTACTCAACCGTTTTAATTATTTACACATGTAATCACGATCAGATAACGTCAGCTTTATTTTGTTTTTAAATAGTTAATATAATAAAGACATTTTATAGTCACTTAACACAGATTTTTTGCATCCATTTAGAATAATAGAAATTAAAGTTTTCAAATAAAATTATTTATAAAATTTGAACATTATCGCCATTTTTCCTAGTTTGAATTTGAAAATTGAAATAAATCATTTCAAATATTGATACTTTTATGTAACTTGTAAATAAAGCATATTCTTTAAATAGATGGAGAAATACCTATTAATACTGTAACGTTTATTTATATGGGTGAAGTATTACAAGAATTTAAACACTAATATTTAGAAAACTAAGTTCAATGAATGAACTTATAAAATTATAATAAAAATAAATAACACTAGGTATGAATAAACAAATATAAACACTAATTTAAGAGAATAATAATTTATGAAGATTTAAATACTAAGAATATTTATTTAAACACTTAATACTACCCACTATTTATTTACACGATATTTATAACACCATTTATTTGTGTTCACCAGTCATTATAATATCAGACTTCACGGTCTTTTCTGCTTGGGTTTATATACTAGAGCAATTAAATTCTCGGATATTCTGGGAGCTTCGATGCGTCAGTACAATAGAAAGATGAACGTCAAATTCTACGTTTTGTAAAATAGATTATTTTAGAAGAACGCAGAATTTGACGTTTGTTTTTTTATTTATTCATGGTAACTTCTATTTTCAGGTAAAAGTATATAAAATTTTATTATTTAACTAAAAAATAACTTGAAATGTATCATTGGATTTGTAATTTTATGTAGATTCTTAATATATAAAAAATATATTGGATATTTAATTTAAAATAAGAAAATTGAGTTTGTTTGGCCCATTTTAAAAGTCTTGTAAATAGAAATTGTTTGCTAATTTATCCGATTTGATAGTTCTTATAGTTCTTGAGATAGCAATAGTGGACACAATAATGGACACCTTGTATATTCAATATAAAAATGTAAATACAACTAAACATTAGAAAAGATAAAAATAGAAGAAATATAGCTAATAAAATATAGATAACTATTTGTTTAAAATGTTACAGATATTTATCCATGAATGTAATTGAGATTAATGCTTTTAATGAAATGAAATTTATGTTGTTATAGAATTTAATTGAAACTAATTCAACAGTTTAATAATAATAATAATAATTTTTAAATTAATAAATATTATAACCAGCAAATAATTGCACCATATTTATTAATTATATCAAAAGGTAATAAAACAGAATATAACATAACATTAAAATAAATTAGGAAAATAAATAAGTTCGTAGTAATTAAGGGCAGTTGGGGCCAGCCCGACTCTGCACGGAGATGACGTGTAGCTGTAAGTGGGCAGCACATGCCACTTCCGGGGGCGGCTAATAACAATAATAATTTTTAAACTAATAAATATTATAATAAGCAAATAATTGCACCATATTTATTAATTATAATGAAAAGATAATAAAACAGAAGATAAGTAAGTAATTAAGGGCAGTTGGGGCCAGCCCGGCTCTGGGCGGAGATGACGTGTAGCTGTAAGTGGGCAGCAGATGCCACTTCCGGGGGCGGCGAGGCGCGGCGACACGGTGCGGCGCCGGCACGTGACTGGAAAATCATCTCTTGTAATCTCGAATATTGGTTCTGGCCGGTGAGTGGGGCGCTGTGATCCACTAACACCGACACCGTTGCCCCCAACAATCACGTAACGTACTGCCCGGTGCCCGCTTAATCCTGCCAGACAACTCACAGATTGGCCGGATTGTTTGTTTGCGAGGGACGGAGATTAGCTCACCGGTGAATATCGGCATTTTTAGTGTATTGTTTAAAGAGATTATACTAAGCGAAAGTGCCTATTATGCTTGGTCATAACTCTAGTTATATCTCTCCGCAGTTGCTTATTAGTGTTCCTAGATATGTGTTGCCACAACACTAATATAGAATTCAGTGCTGCTCCCAGGTGCAGTTAAAATTTGTCGCTTCCATTTTTTGAAATTGTTTATAATAATAATATAAGGTTAAATATAAAAAGCAAAATAGTTTTTCCTTGAATAAGAATTTTATATGATCATGTATCTCCTGGCTCTACTACGCAAAAATGACCTTTTTAATAATAAAATATTTGAAACTGTAATTATATATAAATTATAAATTTTCGGTATTATTCAGGAAATATGTTAAGATAATAATAAAACTTACAAGAAAAGTTAGTGTCTACTATTTGTAAAATTATTTTCATATCAATCAGGTTTAAATACAAACAAATAAACGATCTTGTTTCATTGCTTGCTAGGCCAAAATATTATAAAATGATTCATAATTTGAAAATCAGTTCAATTATTGCATGGTTTTAATGGAAATAATTGCCAAATAATGAATGAACCAAGATACCAACTTGCTATGTATAATATGTGGCCGAAAATAATAAACTAACGAAGCGTTTCATATAATTGGTGATCGATGATAAAAAGGACCGATACCAAATTGCGGCACAATAAAAACAATTTATCTAATAAATGTAAAAGAGAACGACAAGAGAGTACGAATTTGAAATGTAATGGCACTAAAAAATACACTTTGTTTAAATGAAAATAAAAGAAATAAATTATTTATATTTGTTACAGAATTTGTTTTACAGGTAGCACAACCTCAAATAAAATTGAATATATGTTAATATTGGTGTGAAATGATATCACAACAATAAAATAAAAATAGTAGAATTATTTTATATTATTTCCTGATAGAATTATATACAGTGCTTTCTTCGAATCTTTCTACATTCTATTTTTATTAGAGTGGATCAATCTCCTTTGCTGTTCCTTAAATCTTCTTCCACAAACTCCTTACCCTTCTCTTCTACTTACTAAGCCGTTTATGAACAAATTTACAGAAGTTATGGATAAATAATATTTTATTTAGCTAATAAAATTTAGTTGGTAATACAATTTAAAATTGAAAACAGTCAAACAAAAAGTTAATTGAATAGTAAAATTCATTTGAAAATTATTTTCGTATCACATTCAAAAATAAAAATGTTTTAAAATAAATGTACTCATATATTCAATAATCCACTTTTAATGAACACAGCAGATATAATTTAATGAACATTTGGATTAACAAAGAAGTAAATTGAACAAAAGCTGTAGAAAGCTGAAATAATATGAAAGAGTCAATAATGCAGCAATTTTCTTGGAGAAAAACACGAAACAAAACTGCAATATGAAACTAATTTGATTTGAGAATTGCTTTAGCCTGAAAAAACACATTCCCAGAGCTGCGAGTGCTACAGCTCGCGTTGAGTGTTGAGCGTTGATGGCTTCCTTTACTTCATGGAAGTGTGGAGAATCTCTTTATAAACCGAGCTTTTCATTATTCCCTGGGGAGAAGTCGGACGGAGGGATCGAGTGATTCCGCTGCCCAGACGTCGAAACGCAGCGACAGATAAAGATTCAAATACTGTATCACTATTCAACTTTTTATTATTCCGCAATATCAACCACCGCTATTTCTAATCTTTAATTGATTTTCTGCAAAGAATTTGAATTAGTAAACGATAGTTATTTGATTTTGTTATAAGATCTAGAAACTGGGAATACGAAAATCTTAGGCAGTGTCCATTGCCATTTAATTTTTCATGATTTAGCACCTAAATTATGATGTAAAAGCTACATAAAAATGAAATTGGAGTTATTTCTCGAACGTTATTTTAATTTAACACATTTGCTTCTTAGTTTTTCGTAACCAGTTGTAAATAAAGATTTAAATATATAATAAAAATATGTCTAATCGCCTTCCGATGATGATTCAATATTTTTATTTTTAAAATCATAATGTAACTTAAAAACAATTCAAATGCCTGTTTTTGTTTTCCATTACATTTACTAAATTATCTAAAAATAAGAGTATATGAAAATAAACATTCCTTTATAATATTTGGAAAAATAACAAATCAATGTGCGAATAAAATATTCGTTAGCACTGATGCTTGCAAAGGAAAAATATTTAGAATGAATACAGAATTAGAGAACACATGTGTTTTATTTCGATACAATAAATTCATAGTCACACTTGGTGTATAAAACAAACAAAAGTGAGAGAAATTCCCACACTTGTGCTTTGCAAAAACTCTGATTCGTAACTTGAAATTCATCATACATTTGCGAGATTTAAAAATTCTACGCATACTAAAAACAATTTAAAATCTCGAATTTGCATACTGACTCGCAGGGAAAAATATATCCGAGATTTACAAGGGTAAAAATTCATTTAAATAAAAAATTAACCATCGCACAAATATCAGAAGAAGGGGAAGATAAGCAAAGGGGCAGAGGCGGTCGCTGATAAAACACGGAGAGTTTGTATAGGTGGCGTCCTCGCCCTGCTATCACCGCCAGCCATTTGTTTCGCTTTATTTATTTACTACATTTGTCTATTAGGAAATGAATTACGGAACTGGCCTTCTGCGATAAGCATACAATAAAATTCAAATTTTCCCGCGTTTGTATACACAACATATTTTACTAAAGTTGGGAACAGATAGCGTACAAATTATTTTCCTAATTTTGTAAAAACATAAATACTCTCATGTGGACAAAAATATTGATTTGAGTGCCAAAAACTGAATCATTCGAATATATACTTTATAAAGTAAAGAAAGTATTGTAATAGCGAAAAATTTTGGTTTTCAGATTTCAACGGAAATATCCATTTCAATCATCCCTGAATTCATATTGACTAGTTTCGGCGTGATGTCTGTACTTATCTCTCATAATTTAAAATTGAGTATCCGTAATTTTTTTAAATTTTGTATATGGAATTGCTATAACACCTAGTTATGCCCTTCCATTTAAGGTTCCAATCGGCCTATTTAAAAAGGCAGTTTACATTTGGCGGAAATTTAATAAAAATAATAATATAGTTAGCTTTTAAGTTTTTAGGAAATATTTGATTTTTTTTAAATAAATTGACATTGACATCTATCAAAATATATACTTGAGAAAAATGTAAGAAATAAATGGAAATAATATAATAAGGAATAGTGATGGAACGTTTTTGGTAAAATCTTTAAAAAATTTAAACCAAAATTTAATTTTTGTAAATCATAAGGGTTCGGCATAATATATGTATATGTAAAACATGTATAATACTGAAAATCTAGGTGTTGCGTGTATTTTTCTATTTTTCAATTAAATAACAGAAAGCGTAAAATAAATAAAGCTATACAAATGCACACGGAAGTAAGGAATGCAATAAAAAAATCAATTGAATTTTATTTGGAACATTTGTCATAAGTTTATGAGTAGTATTTGCATAGAAAAGTAGTTGACTATTGGTCAATAAAAAGTGTACGTGTAGAAAAAGAGGGGAATGTGAATCACTTTGTAGTTTGAATCGGTTAGTATTTCTCAGCTACAAGTCGTGGCTTGTTGTGCTACCAGGACACCGGCTTCCGCTTATTACGGCGCCATCTGCGACGTTCGGCGTCTGCTGGCACAACTCCCCTAGTTGCGTCGCGGAAGATATTTTATACAAATTATTCCATGTTTTTAATTTAATTTTCGCAACACGTCCCCTTACGTCAAGTACAGCAGTTCGCAAATCGTACAATAACTGGTGCTGAGGTGTTTAGAATATTTAATGCCACACCAGGAGGGTTGACATCAATAAATCCTTATAGGACGTCGTACAAACATCTACATCAGCAACCGAAATCCCGCGATGGACAAAGTAGGAGGATACAGAATGAAATTCTCCGCGGTGACGGGGAGGAAGTACCCCGGGATTTACGATCCAGCAGTCAGCACAGAGCCGGAGTAAAACAAGCCGAGATGAATAAATAAATACAGAAAGAGTAAGAGCTACAGACGACGCGGCGACGTAGCACTCGCACAGGAGGGCACTTGCGGAAATCCACACTAACGTTAACGAGGAAACTTGGGGAAACGAATTGCTTCCCGAAACGTTAAACGAAACAGAGCACGCAATGCGTAAAAGCTACAAAACCCTTCCAGATAATCGCAGCCCAAGCAGGCAAGTACAAGCGAGATGAATGCAATCAATTTCGCCCAACACATTTATCTTCAGCCAAACTAAAATTCACCTCTTCTAATTAAATCGGAAAGCTAAGTATTTGCTGCCTAATATATTCATTTACCTAACAAATGATGCATAATTTATCATTGTAACTTACTTATAGTCGAAATTTTTAAGCAGTGGAGAGATGTGCATTAGTTTAGAAAATGTGTTGCGTGTTGCATATGGCAATGCCAAATTTAATAACAACAAATAAAATGATAACATACCTCTCGAATTGCTTTTAACGGCAGTAATGGTCCACCGTATGCCAGTTCTGTTTCAAAATATGCAATCGCATTTGCAGTTAGCACTTGCGACTGCTTCGATAATGCTTTAGGCATTATTACTTACGCTAATAAAATAAACGTATAACAACAAAGAACACGAATACGAACAATAATAAAGAACAATACAACTTAAACGAACAAACATGATTTTATATTATATTATTTGACAACTCAATCAATCGGCGTGACAAGAAACAAATATATGTAAACATAGTCGTAGCCAACGTGTGTTAAAAAAAATACACTGCAATTATTATAAATAAATTGAAATGTCATTAAATACCTTATATTTTAATTTGAAATAATAGTAAATATCATAAATAAGTATTTTTTTTATGATACCTTTTTTTACTACTCGGTTTTCTAAATAAAAACATCTTTCGAAAATTTCTACAAGTTTTATTTCGTTTTGTAACGGTTTTTTCAGGTCTATGACGTCTCTCTACTGCTTAAAAATTTCTACTATACTTACTTTCTTGCTTTTGATATGTATACATAATTTAGAAAAAATTGAAAAGACAAAAATACAATAGGTTGACATCCATACCAGAGACATTTGAAATAATTATGTAGTTGTGTAAAAGCTCTTATAGGTTGTTAAGAAATACTTTCTTATTGCTGCAAGATTTAATTTCTTCTGGGAGTTTATTGAAAATGTAAAGACATTGGGATGAGGTGCGCTGTTTATTTTATGTTTTTTTTTTAATCGAGTAAATAAATAACGTCTATATTACTGACAAACTAATTATTGAAATCCGTTCATTGACATACTACAAACAGTTCCATTAAACGAGAAATAAACTCGTAACTGGTGCACACTTATCTGAACTACCTTTTGTGGTGGTTTATATAAAATATGCAGTAAGTGTACCGTCAGATTTGCAAGATTTTAATCCCGTCGAGGCAGGGTTGTAGAATTTTGGACAGTATGGTTTTAACCGGTTTTTAACCGTCCTGGAAAAAATTAGTTTTGGAGACTGGTCAAAATGATAAAAAGGAAATTAAGCCATATATTGATTCATATATTTCATTTTATACATTATTTATACTAAAGGAATGTAAATGTATATGTTCTTGTTCAATAAAGAATACACGGATCATTACGATATAGGAAATATAATAAAATAATTTGTATGTTGTATTAATTACACATCGTATTAAAAAATATATGCATAATTTGGAATTTTATCTCGTGTTTTTATTAAATTTTCGATATAATTAACTATTCATTTTTAATATCCCTTACTTTTTTAATTCAGTAATTGTGAAATTGAACAAAAATTCATGTAAATTCATTTTCAATTTGTTATTCATGTTACAGAAAATAAATGAAGTAATATAATAAAGTTTGTGGAACTGGCATTTCGCTTTTTTGTTTTACAAAAACGAAAACTCTCCTCGGTTCTGTTAAATCGGAAAACTAAATATTTGCTGCTATATATTCATTTAGGTAACAAATGATGAATATTTTACAAGTGAAACTTATACTCATTTGTGTTTCTTGCTTCACAAATAAAACAACACTTGATAACTTTATCCCTAGGGAAATATTAACATTGCTTCGTTTATTACATTAGCACTGCCCTATATGTATTATGAACGCAAGTACCCTCAGTTTGAAATATTATGTAGCGACCTACACATATTGTGTAACCATAACTATGTTTTTGATGTTAACAATCACTTAAATAATGAACACAAGTATGCTACAAATAGAATTAGTTTATGAGTTTCACATGCACAGTTACATCGTTTCAAAGCATAAGTGGTTGTCTGGAACCAAGTGCATACATCGAAAAATGCTTCATTATACTTGTTAAAAAAGTACAAAGAAAGTATAACAATACACATTCATACATTTTTAACCTTCCTGTTCTCAATAACTTCTTCACATTCTAGAGCAGATTTGGCTGATCTGGATTGTGCCTTGGTTTCAGTGGGTCAAGAATTAGAGCACAAGTATTTGCTCTAATTCTAGGTATGCTGAAACCAGAGCACATTCTGGAACAGATTCTGCTGCTCTGGATTGTGTATTGGTTTCAGTGGGTCAAGAATTAGAGCATTGTGAATTGTTTGGTCTAATTATTGATCTGCTGAAATAAGAGCACATTCTGGAGCAATGAAGCTCTGGAATGTGTTCTAGTTTCAGTGGGCCAAAAATTGGAGCAAGTATTCAGAATGCTCTGAGTTTTGACTCATTGGAGCAGTTTTGGCTGCTCTGGATTTAAAGGAATTAGAACTTTCAGAAGTGTTTGCTGTAATTCTAGGTCTGCTAAAACAAGAGCACATTCTGGAGCAGATTTGGCTGCTCTTGATTGTGCTCTGGTGTCAGTGGGTCAAGAATTAGAGCATTTTAAAGTATTTGCTTTAGTATGTAACTTTTTTTGTATGTTTTTAAGTTGGTTATTATGAGAAATTTTGCCCTAAGGAAATTTGGAAAAGTCGGCACCCATGTTTATAGGAATTATAACAAGTAGATACTAATATTAATTTTTTATCTTACTTTGCTTTTCTAGTTGTTGTACGTCCCAATCTTTCTCAAGCCATAATAATACAACCTATTATTTCTTCCTCTTCTTCTTTTGGTATAAATCGGTATCCATTTGGTTATGCGTTTTATCCATCTGCCCTTTTTCATATTCTGAATGTCCTTTGCCATTTAATTTTCCTCGTGTGAGCTTCGATATCTTGAACTTGAAATCTTGAGGTTTGTTCCAGTCTGTCTCTCCATGTGAAAACTAACAAGATGCGATCCAATTTACTATTATTTTAATTATCCCATTGTTAATTTTAATAAGACACTAGGTTTGACAGCCATAGAAAAGAACGAACACTAGCTGGATATTTTAAGAGTTGAGTTGAATGATTGCCTTATAGGATGTGTCTCAGTAATTATAGATATATAAGCTCATTGGCTTTTTCAATGTTTATTTGATGCAATTCTTGAGGACTTGCAATTTGTCATAATTTTAGTTTTCGGGTAGTTGATCTCCTCTTTGAAATGGATGCAAATGAAAGCTGGTGAAACGCTAAGCTTAGGGATAGAAGGATCATGAAATACATGTACACTCCGTAAATCATATTGGCTGGAACCGTTTGGCGATGTCAAGAAACGTTCCAATATTAAAGTACTTGGTTATTTATGAAGAGGCATAAATACAGTTCAGCCGGCGAAACGACGAGCACTGAGCCGAGGGGAGGGGAATCCACCCTAAAGTTATGAGTGCATGTAAATAAGCCATTTATAATTCAACAAGAGGAGATATAGATTCCACGGTCGGCGGACGAGTCACGTTCCGAAAACTGGAAATTCACTTTCTGTGTCACGGCCGAGCACACTACAAACAGAGGGGCACTAATGCACACGCTGAGATCTGGACCCTTTGCCGCGATGAATTACTTACTCCACTATGTGGAACCGGAATATATCACCAACCTATTCAAGATCGAGCATAATAACATGCAAGACCATCAAGGAAAAAGGAACTTTGTGTTTATTTCTTTCGACGTAGGGAAATTTCCAAATGCATTTTCAATTTCTGGATATGAATAGCAAATGGGACAATATTATTCAATCAACTAAAATAGCATTATTGTACAACAAGCTTGGAATGGTACTCATGTAATACTAGAATGACAGTTTGTAGAATAAGCCGAAGGTGAACGCTGGAAATCATACGAGTATGAAATGGACATTCCAAGCGAATTGTATATTATACTTTTTCTAAGATCACGATATTAATTCCTAATTCATTTATATTTTAATAATAAAGATGTCGCCATTTCATTACTTCTTAGCATAGAATATATATATATATATATATATATATATATATATATATATATATATATATAATATTTTTGTCTACGAGTATAAAGGTATTCCATTTGCCACTTTGAACTGATCCAACTTACACTTTTAAATCCAGATCACTTATTTTTCATTTCATTTGACTGGATCACTTTACTCCCTCTACTAAACGAACTGATCCTAAGTAATCCACTCAACGAGGCAAATCAGTTAGTTCAGTTCAGAATATCACAAACAAAACTTTTAGGGAGATGTTTCAACAGTGCAACTTCCATTCGTTTCATATCTTCAAACTTCCCTTCCAAATGGATCATTTTTTTTTTAAATTAAAATATTTATTACTGTTCCCGGTGGCACTACACATAATTATTTTTATCGCTCAAAAACTTGCAAAGACGAGTTGTTGCTACATATTTTATAGCAATAATAAACATACAACATGCAAATATCTTAATGGCTGTAGAAAAATATTATTGAATTATCTAGCACATTTTCTAAAATTTTGTATAGGGAAAAATTTTCTTATTTAAATTGCAATGTTTACTCCATCTTTTATAATAGGTAACTTTTTTCCAATATTGTTTTCGAATTCATAAATATTTGCAAATAACATCAATTTACATGTAATCAATTTTTACTTGTATTATTGTTTTAATTAATATCTATTCGAAATATATAAATTCGACCTCCAATGAGAATGAATTTGGCAATAAAAAGTTAGTCAGTGAATTTTTGGTAATAAAATAATTTACAATATTAACAGTGTATAAAATTTTATTTCATAACATAACAGTATAACTTTACAAGTTTCTATGTTTATGTTATAGTGCATGTGACATGTGTTTTATTTATACAAAAATAGTAACAGATCTTAATGATTCATATAATTGCATGTTTTTTCCACAAACACAATATTTCACCATCTGTGAACTATTTATGCTGTCAGCACTTTAGTTCTGGAGGTTCATTTAAATGTTCGTGAAGGGTCTGAGTATGGACCCCAAAATACTTACAGAAGAAACTTCGCAGTTTATTTAGAACACTCTCATTTCAGCCCCCAAGAAATCGTATATATCATTCTGTCACGTCGCATATTTTTGTGACTCAGTAAAATTTATGATTCCTACAATTCGATTTTCATTGGATATTAATATATTGTATGAATGTGCTTCTAATATGAAATGACTACTTGTATTGATTTTGTTTGCTTATTACAAATCAATGTTTCCAACAAATTTAGTGATTAAACATAGGGGATTAAATGGTCGTGTATATTAATTTGTTCACAAGCAGCTAATAACGAAACTGTAATTTATATCTTTTGACAATGAAAATATTCTACGATTATAAACCAAAAGAAAAAATAACTACAGAAAAACCAAAAATAAATAATCAAATAGATACATAACATAATTTAGCGAAACAAGAAATAGCTCCCTTACAAATAAGCGGAAGATAATGAAAAATGATTTGTAAAAATATACTAATATATTTTTAATAATAACAATAAGTTTTTTACTACCAACATATTACTTAATTTATACTTTTTTATCACACTGTTTTCTGATTATAAAAATGCGTTTCTTACACAAAGAATTAATAAAATTTGTACGCGGAATTTAATTTCGCTCAACATGTATTTCAAGAATTTTTCTCATAAAATGTGTGTACAAAATGTTATCCAGATGTAAATATTTATCAAATTAATTTTGTTAAGCACTTCGTACATAATAATCTTCTTGTATAGGTAAATATGTTATAAGTAGTAATTATCTAATGTACAACATTTAAGACGACTCAATAAGTAATAATAATGACAGCAAAGTTAAAAAGAATGTTCTATTACATATTTATTTCCTTATACGAAGTATAGGAAGTATTGTAATCACAAAAAAATCGGTTTTCAGATTTTAATAGAAATATCCATTTTAATTAAGCGTTTGCTATAACATCTAGCTGTGCACCTCCCTTTTTATTGCAATCGGCAGTACCAACAAGCTCTTTGCTCGCATTGTTTTTTTTTTATTTTTCGCAGAACTCAAAAATGATTACCGGCAGATTGTTGAAATTTGGTTTATGGAATTGTTATAATATCTAGTTAAGCACCTCCATTTTCAGTTCCAAATAGTTTTTCCAAAAGGCCAGTTTAATTTTTCATTTTTGTAGGAAACTTTTGCTTTGTTGTTATAAATAGACATTGCAAACTTTTTACAAGTTTTTGAGCGATTAAAATAAGTTTGTGTAATGCTATAAGAAATAGTAATAAATATTTTAATAAAATTTTCAATAGATGAAATTCGAAGATAAGAAACGAATGGAAGTTGAAAAATGAGTAAGCATAGAATGTAACTTTCAAGTGAAATAATACAAGAAAGTCATGTGGTGTCCACTTCAATTTTTTATATTTAATTAAATTGTTTCTACTGAGTTTATATAAAGTTCACATTGATAACTCCACGGGATTCGAACCTGAAAGTCTTAGGTTGTGAAGCTTTTTAACAAGTAGTCCAACGGTGTCTTTAATTAATAATACTTGACTTATCATGTCTCCTATTTTTAATCACATTTCAAAAGCATGTTAGCATTTTATTTCGAAGTTCTGATAAAGTATTTGATAAGCCTGGTATTCAAAGGAAACTACTAGGAGTAGTATTACTTTTACTATCTATTTGGTTAGAATTCAATATCAGACAACGTCACACAACCCAACCTCAAGTCAATATTAGAACTACTTAGACCATTAGAAACTTCAAAGGCGTAGCATAAACAAGGGGTTACCAGATACCCCCTCAGCGTGGAAAATTACGAGTTTAAATAAATTGCACAGTCCACTTGAAGCACTTGTAAGCTAGCGACCAAGTGATCTCTGAAACACAAAACCTCTTCTCACACCAACGACACGGCTTCCTCTAATTGGACGCTGAGTAACTTAATAACCAGAGAGTTAAACATTACAGCGGTAGTTAAACAAAGGAATATAGCTACCAACAAAAGAAACACTCGACCTTAAAATCGGACATCGGATAGCTAAAGCCAATGACGTCGTTCGGATAATGGTGCCGCCAAAAATAAAAGACTTCATTTTTTACAGTGCAGCAAATGCTTTTCAATTAAATTACTTAATTTTTAACAAGCATTTTAAGTATTTTTCCAATACGAATGTATTCGTAAATGTATTTGCAACAATTCTGTGCAACTCTCAAATAAATATCTATAAAATTAATGAACATAACGAAAAAGTGTAAGTAACGAAATATTTACTTCTTAATATTCTGAAGGGGGAGTAAACGTATTATTTTTCCTAGTGACATCTACGGCTACCTTCACTCTGTTTCAGACTTACAGAAATAGTGTTTTACGTTTTAAAATACTATTGAGGCGTTAACTGTTATAATAGGATTTTATTTTATAACAATTAACATTGGGGTGTGGCGTGATTAAGGTCCCTCTTGCTTACCAAATATTTCAACAAAACATTTATGTACTAGACTTTAACGCTTACAGTAATTATGATAAATACGATATTTAATATACAGGTATAATTCATCAATTAACGTAAAACAACTTATCTACACATTGCAAATATTTGTAATTAACAAATTCTAGGAATTAATATTTGCCATTAGCTATTTAATAACAACGATAATGAAATTGAATTATTGCACTAATTAATACTGGATGCATTTACCGCATGTCGAGAAAAGTTAGTAAATAACGATATCGTAAATTGATCATACAAATAATTATTGATGTCAGAAAAATTTTCAGATAAGTAAGCAAATATATACTTTTTTCTTTGTGAAATTGAATGCTCGCATTTTATATTCAATTAATAGTAATTATTGCTTTACTACAGTAAGGGACTGTAACCTTGTTACTTATTTTGTTTTTGTAGTATTATTACTTTTTGCCGGCACTGTCACAGAAAACTACAACGTGTGAGGTAAGGTAACCGGATACTAATACAGTTTACTGCAGTAGCAGCTTAGTTCTACTACACACAAATTATATGTGAGCTATTTGTTACGCTAATTTCTTCGATTCCAGGAACGACAAGTAACTATTGTTCGTGGAAAAATGACTCACCAATTAGGAACTACTACACTTTATGCTTTATGAGTCTGGCTTACCATAAACCTCAAAGAAATGACTGCGAAACATTACCTGCAACAAACAAAAATGTAATAATATATTTCTTTATGTTACAAACAAAATATTTAAAGAGTTTAATAATGACTAATTTAAGAGTAGGTAATAATTTTTAATAAAGACTTAAACACTAAGAATATTTATTTAAACACTTATACTACTCAGTATTTATTTACACAATATTTATTTCACCAACTATTTATGTTTACCACTAATATTCATATCACTGTCCCCTCACTCTTTTCTGCTTGGGTTTATATACAAGAGTAATGAAACTCTCAAATATTCTGGCACCTTCGACGCGTCAATACAACAGAAGGGTGAGTAAACATTTTATTTTTCTTAGTGACATCTGTGGCTAACTAACAAATATGTAAAATTTTAATATATAATATCAGACTCAACAAATCCTATTAAAATTTTGAATAAAAGGCAATAGATTTAATCGCATTGTATAAAGAAGACACTACAGAAGTAGTGTTCTATCTATTGCGGTACTATGGAGGCTTAAACTGTCATAATAGGATTTATAACAAATTTTGAAGGAAATTAACATTCTGAAGGGTAGGGGGTTTCATGACCCTCTTGCTTATCAAATATTTCAACTCGAAAAAACATGTTAAACAACATACGTGGAAATCTTTACGCTTAATGAGCTCGCATTTGTCTCTTTGTTAAAGAACACCGACATGTATGGTATCAAACAATGTTTTGTTCCCTTAAATAATAAATACGTCCACGTGAAAATGACGGTGGGTGTGTTCTACAAGCGGACTAGACTACGTAGCGTTAAACCGGCTATTGTTTGGCTGATGAATGCATGTTATTAAACGTTTTAACGCTCAGAAAGACTAATTCGCTCTGCTTATTTCAAACATGTCAGCTAGAATACTCAATTATATCATTCCGGGCTTACAATTAACATTATCCAATTCTCGCACATATTTTAGTCTTTTGTTTACTCTGACACTTGCCCGCCGTTCCATTTAACATAAATTTAACAAGTGTTTAATAATGTACTACAAAACAATTAAAGTACAATTTTTTAAAAATATGTAAACTGACAATGAACCACTTTATTTCACATTTTTTTTTACAAAAATGAACTAATATAATAAATAAATATAAATTTGATTCTTCCATTTAATTACACTAATAATTTTTATTATTTATACTTACTAAAAACTTTTTCAATTATTTTTGTTTTTCTCACATATTATGTAGTCACTGTACTTGTTTGACAGACAGTGGTGGAAATTTGGAATTCAAACCTTCTATTGCGTTCAAAATATTTAATTAACTTATTTAGGTTGATTCAATTCACGCACCTGTAAATTTGTAATTTTTTAGCTTACAAATTATTTGTAGTTAATCGTTTAAAAATTTACAGATAGGACAATTCTGATCATGTGTCTATAACCAGCTGAGTTACAGATGTTAAAATGTTCGGTTATGTTTTCTTTCTGCAACTAACTTTTTTAATTTTAAAAAGTTACTATTCGGTATGTTATTTTTTTAATAAATATGGCATAAGTGTTATTTTGGAATTTATGATTTAGTACCTACCTTGTTATAAAAATTTGGAAGCAATTTAGAATTATAATTTTTATATAGATCTGCCCAAAAGGGTAAAAGAAAATTTATAAGAAATATACCTATTATTATAGTAATCAGTACGAAATATACATTAATTTCCAATAAATTTTAACCTTTTTTCTCTTCTCTAAGCCTACGGTCAAGTTCTTGTCACCATTTGGATCGTAGGCACTAAAGTAAAACTTGTTACAAAACAAGTACCTTAGGTATTTAAGAATGTTGTGTCACAGATGTTTGATGGTTTAAATATTTCTTTAAAATCGTTGAAGATAACGTAAAGACTTCAAATCATAAACACTTTTAAAATTAATTCTATTACAATATTTCTCTTAAAATGTACCTACAGTTGTTAATAAGAAATTAAGAAGAATATTTTATTTGAAAATACGACAAAGAACTGGAAGAATGAAGTAGGTAAATAATATATTTTCGCAAAATATCAAGAAATTTGAATAAACAATTTTCTGTTTCATAAAGGAACAAATAAATTTTAAAAACAAGTAAAAATGTAAAGAATTGTTTATGTTTTCACGTTACAATTAATAATATTCTTGGTTTATGTATACTGGAATTTCATAAGAATGTTTACTCTTAAGACGGATGTAAATATTCACCTTGAAATGAAATTGCGTACAAGAATTAGCATATCAAATGACAATATTTGAATATAATGAAAAACTCTAGATTTTGCGGTGTAGAAACCGCTGCAATCACAACGGAATATAAATTACGCATGCAGAATAATAAATGAAACGCATCGTCTAGAACAAACGTGTATTAAAATCTTATCTTCAAAGTCATTTTTTCTCCCTAGGCTCAACAAAATAAGAAAGATAGCTGTTGGACTCCATAAATCGATGTCACTTTACTGCGACACAGAAACCATTTTTCTGCATATAATATTTTTATAGCGCGCGGAGTAATGTATGCAATAAAGCTGCGGTGTTCCGTCGGAAGATATTGGTTTGGGGGCAAAAAATACCCAGGGAAGAATAGGTGTATACACAGCGCGCTACCATTAGCTCTTGTATCAGTTTACGTGTGAGCGAATAACGGCGAATCACTACCAACTTCCGCGTTATTAATATTAGCGGAGCATCTACCTTCTCTGCCAACCAGAATGTCATCTATTTATTTTAACCCTTATGCATCCATTTTATTTCGCTTTAAATGCACCAGCACTACCTCTACTCAATTTCAAACTAAACTAAAATATACATCGTCGAACTTTTCTTACTAAGTGATAAATAATATCAGTATCAGTATTTTATGCTCTAATAAATTTCTAAATATCTTTTAGTTTATTTCCATGCGAATGTAAAATATAGAAATACTGTTTCGAATATTTAAAAAGATGACATAAAAACTTTTACTCTAAAACCTAATAAAATGAAAATAGAATTTAAAGATTCAAATATTGCAAAACAATAACTTCTAACTTCTAAAATAATTATTTATGATACAAAAACGAAACATTCTATTTTTCGGACGGCTGTAGAACATTGCCAAACGAGACGACGCCAAGTTAACTCTAGGTCTACAAAAGCGTTTTCGTCAGGGTTGTTTTGGAAAAATCCAATAAAACCCATATTAAAAAAAAAGTTTTAATAGTAGTTAACAATTATCTTTTGAATTAACCACTTTTAATTAAATAAAAAATATTATAAAATTAAAGATATATATATATATATATATATATATATATATATATATATATATATAATCATTGGTTGAACCAGGCATAAAGTATGTACTCTTTTAAATTTGTAATGCACTGCTGAAAGAAAACTCGACTAAAAAAACACTTATTTTATACACTAGTTGCAAAAATAACTAATTCAATTCAAATAAATAACTAATTCAATATTCGTCTTTTGAAAAACCCCTAAAAAGCCAGGTGGGTTGGGCTTTTTATATAAAATCCTGGATTTCGTCCTTGTATCATACACTATTTTTTATAGGTGTCCAAAAGAAATTAATACCGTAAGTAATTATAATACTATTATCATTTTGTCTGTTAGTTGTAGTAATATGTGTCCATGAAAAAATAAAACAAAAACACAAAATGAATAATTTGTCAGATTAATAACGATGGATAAAAGTGAAACGTGAGAAATAACTTATATACACACCACCTGAAGTAATATAAGAGTTTCTTTAGAATTGTTAACCGCCCAGAGGTATTTATTGTACGTATTTCATTAAATAAATTCAAATAATGAGAATAAATTAAATACTTTCGGTCTAATTTTTGCGTACAAATCCGAAAAGTAGTCACCTAGCAACGAGACTCTGTTACTTCCAGTTGACTTATTAAGTAGGTGACAATCACTAAAATGTCAAAATATCAATATCAGTTTAATTAAAAAACCCCAGTTATTATAATTCGGTGGTCGGTAAAACCACTATTAATAAAAAGTCATGATATCAATACAAAGTCAAAATCAAAACAGGTAATTTGATTCATTTAAAAACATTGTTCTCAAAACAAGGCCTGTGGTTTAGAATTTAAAATAATAAATACATATTTTCATTGTAATGTTAAAATTAAATTTTATGTTAATTTAATATTAACACACATCAAAGTTTCATTACTGCGAAATTTTGTTATTACGCGTTAAACAAAATAAAAATGTAGGTAATATAATTAAATGAAAACTGCAAAGTGTTCATTATAATTAAATAAATTTACTAATTAATTAAAAATTTAGTCAGACACAGTGCTGAAAATGACAAATGATTTCCAAGGATGAAAAATTACCAAAAGTTAAATATTTATTTTAAGAACAAGGTTGACTTGACATGAAGAGATGATAACACCTGATAATGTTTGCAGGTGAGGGTATGTTTAATTTAATTAATGCAAATAATTTAGTAACACACCTGAATAGCTATACAGTGTCTTAGTTGTTCAAAGGTCGAACTAATTACGAAGGTAGTTTGGTGAGGCACATGGTAGTTCGATTATTAGCGGCACAGACGATTTTGACTTGGCAAACTCATTCGAGAATACACAAAAAAATAGTAAATTCTATGACATATAATATACAGCCTATACAAAGGATATTTTTCTAGTGGATTCCAAATCACTTGAACAAAGTGGTATTTTATTTGAATTAATACTGTTTTGTCATCCTACACTGCCAGGTAAATAAGCAACATATAAAATAAAATATTTTTAACTTTTACGTTCCTAGGACGAAAGAGCTACAAAAGGTAATTTCTTGAGAAGTGACAACTTTTCTTTCTCTAACCCTGCAAGGGATTTCCAGTTTGTAGTACGTTCTGAACAATTCTTTCAAAGCAGTAATTTTATTAGGTTAAAGATTGATAAAATTAAAATTACAACCCCAGATTTCACAGGGCCGGACTGGCATCTAGTTGGCCCACCAGACGTTACAAATTAATTGGCCCACCTAAACAAATTTTCCACTAATATAATGTATCGATCCCTTGAACACAATTCCAGTAATTTTTATGACACCAAGTCATCTCTTAAAATTGTTCAGACAATGGGTTATATTTGTATTGTCTTTCTCATACTATTTCGCATAATATTTTTTTCTTATTTTTATCCGGGATATACTCACCATATATGAACCATATAGTAAACATATATTGGCTATATAGTGAATATATATTGGCCATATAGCAAACGTATTGAATTTTGGTAATATGTGGGTAATTCCATACATTGTAAATTCAATATTCCAATATTCCAGTTCTCCATTTTTTAAAATTGTTTTTAAAATTGCGTAAAACACTTGTTTTTGAAGTATACATACATTCAATTTCGAATATGGAATGTTTTAACCCACTCAGCAAAATTATTTCTAGGAATTCAGGATTTTCCAAAGTAAAACACAAACCACTTTGATTTTAATCGCCTTTTGTGAAACGATTAATTTTGCATTACATTGTTTCACATATATACAGAACAATTTTTTTCTTCGAAACTTATCTTGAGATTTTCAAGATTTCCATCGAATATTTACCGTCTATAACTATCTTTTTAATATTTTTACATATCTATGAAAAATTTCTAGGGCCCAAGAACAAGGTGGCCCCAGTCTGAGACTTCTTGTACAATAAAATGGATAGACGTAGAATCAGGTATTCCGAATTAAATTATATATGTAATTATTGTATCAAGTATATTTTTAAAGGCGAAAACCTAGTAAACTAATAAAAGCATACTAATAAAAAATAACTATCTGGACACTACAAACCCTATATTATATAGAGGAAGATCTAGGAAGATAATAAGATAAACATGACAGTAATAAATATTATACAATGAAAAACAAAATTTATTGACAAGAAATTGTAGAAAGAAATACCAAAGCAAATAAACATAATATTTTAATATACTAAACAGTGGCGGCTTGTGCCTTTACGGAATGAGGAGGCAATTTATTTACTTAAAACTTTAAACTCTGCTTAGTCAAAAAAATCATGGAATATATTGCCAGCTAGAAGCTCCACTCCTGATAAAAACAACTATACTTAAATAACAATACTAATACTCCTACTCGGATTGAAGACCGCACCATTCGCATGGAAACTACATACTGAATTTTACATTGAGCCACAGCCAGACCCCCAGTCCAAACATTGCTGGAAGAGCCGTTGCACCGTTATCGAGAGTTGCTAATGATCGGAGCTCATGCCTCCCTTAGTATGTTTTCTCTCTGTTCAACTCATATATTTCATCTTTCTTCTTGAATTGATTCAAGGTCAAAACTAGCTTTCTCTTCGCTTTAAAGGTGGATAGGTGGAGACAAATTTTAAGTTTGTCTCCGGCTCATTAAAGAATATTTATTTTACATAAAATTGAAAGAATGTCTACTAATATATTTTTTTAATATAATAAATAAGTCTTCATAATATTCCATTTATTATTTGCAGAAAATTTTAAAAATATTTATTAAACGTGCACATTTCTTTATTTTTTGAGAGGAGGCAGTGCCTCCCTTGCCCGTTCTGACGAGCCGCCACTGATACTAAACCAAATGAGAAACGTAGTTTGGTACGCACTGATAATTATGACTTTATTTTATTTTCTCAAAACAAAGCAAACAAGTTGAACTAAGTATTTTTTATAGTTTAACATAGGCTGTTCCAGTAGCAATAATTAATATAACAGTAGTTAAGTCGGGGTACCTGACCTAACACTAATCACTGTTGACATGATACAAAACCCACACATATCGAGTTGGCTCTGAGTGAGCACAAGCCGCACTACACTCCTCTCATTAGTGTAACATGGGACCTAATCACCATTAGCACGGTGGCCTCCGGCTTGGATCTGCTCTTCGCTGCCTGTTTATGTGATTGCTTCTGCTTTCACAAATAATATCTACTACATCCCCGCATCTTTCACCTTCATCTCTACTCTCCCAAACAACTAAATAAAAACAATCAATACGGAGCGATTTTCCGAAAGAGGGTTTTTAACGAAATTTACAGGATAGATTAAATTTAGGTTTAAGTAAATTATAATTATGTACAAATTATAATAAAAAAATAGTATTTATATATAAGTCATGAATTAGATAATTATATATTTATATTCAGTAAAGAAGGACTTTTACTATTGGTTTTTTTATAAAATAGAAAAATTCCTATTAAATTATTATTTATTAATTATATACATGTATATTATATTGTAGAAACTACAGATGTACTAAAAATAGGGATGGCCAAATTGTCATATCAAATGATGTACCTATCGAAAAAAAAAAATAATAAGAAACAAAACAAATTATAATAAAATAAAAGTTAAATGTAATTGTTCAAAATTAGTTCTGAACAAAAAAGTAGTTGACACCAGAAACTAGTGTTTGTTAGTAGGTATTTTATTGACTAATTGAGGAAATTAACAATATTTTTACAAAAATATTATACTTATTTCAATATAAGATAAGTGAAACATATGCACATTTCCTATGCTTTCCACGATTTACCCTTTTTAATTGTATTAATTAAATTTACTTTATTACAAAAATATTAAATATAATCCATTAATATCGTAAATTTTTTTTACTGGATATATCAAAACATAAACATCGATTTAAGAAAATCGATAATTTCCTTTCAAAATTTCCTTTTATACCAGTACACCGAAAGGTAGAAAGGTTCAAGGATTAAGTAAGTAGGTAAAATATTTTATTTTTTTAATAGATATTTTTGGCCATCTCTATCTGAAAACGAATCAAAAGAATTTTGTTAAAATTTGCAAAATTAAAAACTAAAAAAATTAAATAAATATATTTAATAACTCTGTAATTTGATTGAAAATCAAACCAGTGGCACTAAAATGTATATTTAATTAAAAAATATTTTAATTAGTTTTCAGTTCATCATTTAATATCTGTATTATTTCCTGAAGTATCTATTACAGAAATTAATCAATGATAGCATGTATATTCATATATAATAATAAAAAGCATAATATACATCATTTTAAAAATTATACCTACAATTTGTAAATATAGAATAACGTATCAAAACATAAAAATTCCATTTAATTATTTAATGTATTTTAATTTAAATAAATAGCGAAATAAAATTGCTATTTAATACCTGAAAATATTTTGTGGTTCAAACTGTAATTCTATAAGATAAACAAACATGAAAGTACATATGCGTTTATGCAATACATAAAATAACTAGACAAATGTTCAAGCCACAATAAATGTATTTGTATCTGTAAATTTCAACCTGTTTCAGGTAATAATTTTACCAATAACAAATGCAAATCAAATAAATTAACCAGTCCAGCAGAATAATAAATTATCAGAATTCAACAATCGATTGGAATATTTTATAATGGAAATTATAACGCAATAGAATAATTTAACACTATGATTGCGATCTTTAGTAGTTCAATAACATTTTTATTTATTATATACATATATTAAATTTTATAATTACACAAAAATATTAAAGATTTCTTCCAAGTGTGTGATAAATAAGAAAAGTTACAGAAAAAACTTATTTACTTAATTCTTGAACCTTTCTACCTTTCGGAGAAATGTTATCAGAATAGAGCGGATTTAGGGTAGTTTCTTCCAAATGTCTCTCCACTGTTTTCTGTCCTTTGCCAGCCTTGGTATTTCTTCCCACTTGTTTCATCTACTTTCCGCTGCTGTTCTTATTTCATCTCTCCATGCTTTTCTGGGCCTACCTCTTTTTCTTTTTCCGGATTCCATCGCTTCAAATATTCTTTTTGTTAGATTGGTCCATTCTTTGTACATGTCCCATCCACCTTAGCTGACCCAATAGTGACTATTAAGTCAGAACTTGTCCTTGACGCATCCTACTAGATGTAAAATGTTTTATATATCAACTTTTATTGTTAAAATTTATATATTATTATTTCTATATCACTTGTTCTGAGCTGAAGATGACGCTGGTTGCGTCGAAACGTCCTCGATGAAAATAAAAATTGTTTAAAACCATTCATCACGTTTCTTCTGATCCTTCGCCACACAATTTCTTACAACATATATTTTCGGATCACTACATTACACAATATTTATATCTTTATACAAATGTGAGTATTCTATTTAATTCAATATCCATCTTCTAATACTTGCTCCGTATCCGGTCTGACAAAGAACCTTATTTATATATATTTTGTAATACCTATCCTTTCAAGGAGAGGGTCACAAAATAGTTGCAAGGTCCTGTAAGAGTGTTACAAATTGTTAGTAATGGAAATTATTGAAAGGACGTGCTACAGTTTGATGGCGCCAATCTGCCTTCGAAAGAGGTGTTGCAGCTTTTTAAATATTTTCAGTCATTTTCAAATTTTAATTTTAACTATTGTGTGTCCTTGCCTATCCTTAGTTATACATTTTTGATGTTGACTATATTCATTTATGTTCATAATTTATATACCTCTATGTTATAATATTGTCGACACCATTCAAAAAATAGTTCCTTTATCGTTTCTTTATTTGATATTATTAATAAAAAAAATGTTAATATTTCGGTTATTGAAATATTTTAAAGGTATTCTCCTTTTTGTATGATTTTTGTAATGCTTCATTGACTACTTTTCAATCTACATCAGTTAAAATGTATTCTTCATTTAAATACCGCTTCGCTTAGACCACCAAAAGTGCTAATCAATATCTTACCGTAATGTCGTGGCCCATTTGCGCATCAAAATTTCAACATTACCACTATATGCTCTCTGCTGGAACTTAAGCCCCGAGTAGCGTCATTGGCTTCATGGCTGTTAACACGAAGATTGGTCTGTGATCAAAACAGAGACTGGTGTGGACGCAGCAGTATTAGTGCTCAAGAGGCCGAGAACAAGGCAACAACAATGTCCTCTGCAGGGAGTAGGTGATGCAGCGGGAACAAACAGGAGTAATGGCTGATTAGGCAATCATCCACAAGGCTTAGATTACAGGCTTTGTCCTGCGAAAAACCTGTCATTATGTGCGATAAAGCAGATTGACAATCTCCATCTCAATAATGGTTGTGACCAAATTTGGTTTTTACATACACGATACTAGACAGAAAATAAAATACCCGTTATTTTTTAAAATTAATATTCATAGTTTACGAGAAAATAATTATTATAAAAGAGAAGGGATATTGTAACGTCAGCATGGGAGAATCATAAAAGAAGAAACAGACCGGGAGCATAAGAAATAATCTACCTAACATGTTGATGTTACATATTCCTTCTTCAGAAAAATAAATTGCTATTAACTATATTATTTTCGTTCCTGAGGTATTTTTTGTCAATCGATTCTACGGGAAAGGTTACTTAAAGAAATGTTTTCTCCGTATATACGTACTTTGGAACGATTAGGTGAAAAATGAGAATATCGAAAAAACCTAAATTTCAAAATAACCCCAACGAACTTTTTTTCTTCAAACCTTTTCATTTTCTAAACTTAAGTAAATATCGATGCGCTGATTTCAAATTTTCAAACCGAATTAAATTATCTCTTACCGTTCTCGAGATATTCGTGTTCAAAGTTGAGTTTTGGCAATACCTAAAGAAACAGGTTTTTTTAGGTATATCGCTTTAAAGGTTAGGTTTACGACTTCGGCGACATCATCAATCGATTTTACAGGCAAAATTACATATGAGTACCAATTTTTAGATTTTTATTGCCAGGGATACAATTTTTAGAGCAAAAAGACAAAAATCGGCAAAAACGAAAAAATTGCCTGATGCACCCCTTGCGATTTTTTTCGATTTTTGGCCATTTTCAGTTTTTTCCTTCTAAAAACTCTATCTGTTGAGATAAAAATCTGAAAATTGGTACACTTATGTAATTTTGCTCGTAGAATCGAATGGTGATGTCGCCGAAGTTGTAAACCTAAGCATTTAAGAGATATACCTAAAAAACCAGATTTTTTAGTTATATTTTTGAACTCAAATATCTCGAGAATATGAACAGATATTTGAATTCTGTTTGAAAATTTGGAATCAGCGCATCGATATCTACTTAAGTCCAAAAAATAAAAAAATTTGGAGAAAAAAAATTTCGATGTGAAAAATGAAATTTAGGTTTTTTCGTTTTTCTTATTTTTCAAGTAATCGTTCCAAAGAACGTTTATGAAGGCAAAACATTTCTTTATATAACTTTTCCCGTAGAATCGAATGGTAAAGTAGTTGAGATTGTATCTCTTCTCATTTTTGAAATATACTCAAAAAACACACTTTTGTTAGGTGTAAATTTGACAGCAAATATCTCCGAAACGAAAAGAGATAATTAAATTTTGTTTGTAAATTTGGTATCAACGTTTATGAAGGCAAAACATTTCTTTATATAACTTTTCCCGTAGAATCGAATGGTAAAGTAGTTGAGATTGTATCTCTTCTCATTTTTGAAATATACTCAAAAAACACACTTTTGTTAGGTGTAAATTTGACAGCAAATATCTCCGAAACGAAAAGAGATAATTAAATTTTGTTTGTAAATTTGGTATCAGCAAAATTAATTCTTTAAAAAGTATTACAAATAAAATTTTGTGAAATTTGAAAATTTTCGAGCTTAAAATTCAATATTTTCAGGTTTACGAAAAAATACAGCATCAGCAATTTTATATTTTTTTTTTGTATAAACTATTTTTTCCAGTAATATTCATCAGTGTGGAGTGATAGTTCTAAAATAAATTGTTCTACTTACATTTAATACTTTTATTTTATAATACCTAATAATTATAAAAATATAATTTTGCACCCCGAAAGAAAAGTTGTGTGCACGTTTTATTTATTTTTTATCATACAACACATATAAAACAAACCTCGGTTATAGGATTATTCCCATTATTCCCGTACTCAATAATTCGCGGTCTGTTGTTTCATTTTGTTTTTATAATCAACCTTCTTCTTATTCTTATATTATACAAAATTAGCTGATTTTCTATTATACTGATTAATTTTATGTAGTCCATTTTTTCTCTCAAAAAAGGCGTTTCAAACAGGAACACATTTTTTCCGTCCCTCTAGTTTAATTTATTTGTACTACCACGAAGTATTCCGAATCGCACCGAATATTCACGAACGTAGACAACACAACTAATCTATTTAAATGTTGTATATGGAGACACAAATTAAATTATATTTTGTGTTACATCCCAGTCGATAGATAGACGAAGATTTTTCTATTTATTTGTATTTGTATTAAAGTATCTAATTATTTTTAAAATTGTTTAGGTTTATATTTTATTTGCAAGTAACTATTAATTTTATAACCAGGACAGTTAAAGCGTTTGATGATGATTGAAATTTGGGCCGCTGACCTTTGCCCATACAGTTTTAATTTGGGGTGAGCGAAACCCAACAAAGTTTTCTCATTGAAAACAATTAAACGAGCGCTGGAATTACAGTCCTGAAATACATTCCCGCCTAATCGCAATATTTTCAGTTAATCAAAACATAAAATGGTGCAAAAGATAAGGGTTTGTGGTTGCGGTAATATCATTTACGAAACAATGTAGACATCATAAAGGTGTTGGAGCGAGATGGAGCCACAAAAATCCTTGTCGGAGGAAGACAGCATCTGGTGGTGTGCTTGACGTTGTGATTGCAGTCGCTCGCAGCGCCGCGCGGCGGGACAGGTAACGATGGAACGATGCTCAGATGTTTACTTCTCCGGCAGCACGCGTGCGGTTTACCAGGCGCTTTTACCGCATCGCTGCCAGCTTTTATTAAACGATAAACAAGTGTTTAAAACTTACATGAGAATTATTATTGCCCGTTAAGACGGTTTTACAACTGCTTTAACACACACTAAATGCTTTACCATCTTTTTGTGGTTTTTTTCCAAACCCTAAACTGTTAAACCTATAAATTGAATTTTACGCAGCACATTACATTACTGTTTACATCATATTTGCAGTAAATTGCAATAATAAAGAAATTTTCATTACCGTAAAATACGTGAACGTTCAATAAAATATAATTCTTACTAAATCATATTACTTAAAAATGTGTATATTAGATATATTCTATTCTTATAAAATAGAATGTTGTGAAATAAGTCCAGAAATAACTAAGTCAGTGTGATAATGATTACTTTTTTTTTATACAAAATTTCAACCTAACTTTCCTCACCGCATTTGGTTCAATTATTTTAACCTTTCTTTTTTCACAACTGAGAAAAAGTGAAATATTAGTAAAATGAGTAGTTTCACCATTGACGTTGCTGGAGTGACATCGTAAGGTTGAGCTTATTGAATTTTTAATCTCAGTTGAAAAATTTTTAATGGCACTAAATCTATTTGTTGACATGCACTAGATGGTTCTAATGTACCCTTTATTACACTTGTGTGTTTAATGACAAAAGTCTAAGTTAGGACAATTTGTTTTTTGATAAATCATTTTTGAACTTTCGTGCACCAGTACGCACCATGAAATCTAGTGATGAAACTATTTTTAAATTGGTATAAAGCATAACCTTTATCTACAAAATACAATGAGTAATCAAGACGAATGTTTGTATTATACATTAGAAGATAATTTCGTCAACATCATCATTATTGCTTGAAGAACTAAGAAATTCTTCCTTAGATTCCGACGTGTCGAGCAACAACCCAATCATTTGTTTATACATTTCTGTAATATTCCCTTTTTGGAACAAATTGCCTTTTCTAAAATGAGGTCATGATCAAATTTGCACTTTTTTGTACTAGTTTCAATATTATGCACTAAAGCGATTTCGCACTGTACTGCAGTGAACTAGTCTACACTTATTGGAATTGTCAATATAAAATTATTTGAATAATTTTAATAATCGGTAATAAAGGCAATACAGTGATCCCGAGTACAGTGAAGTAAATTAAGGTATGTTATAAATGCATGCGAGAGCATTTAGAAATTCTTATAAAATATTTCTCATACAGTATGATATGAATGTGAAAATCCTTGTCACTTCGTATGTTCATAGCAGCGTTCCGGTGCTACAAGTTTTCAATATAATATTTCGTACGCTGCGGAATTACGAGAAATGTACGGCAACATAAAAGTTGGCGATGTAAGAATGTAGAACATATAGTGGTACATATGAACAATATCTACAAGGAATTGGATGCGAGTAAATCTGTTGCAGAGTATTTGAATGCTGGGAGCAGGATCGGTTGAGCGCCGTCATCTCTGGTGAAATGCACTTTTTGTTAAACAAATCCTCGAGAAGGTTACGGACCATTTCCCTCTTTATCAAACGTGGAGCTTAGGGTATGCGTTGATCTTTGTCTGCTGGTGGTTTTTATTAAACATCGGCACAGTCCTTTGACTCGCGTGTTTGGTCAAAAGGCGCGCGAAATCCTTTGTTGGTCGCCCTCCTTGGCCCGTGGCGGTTCTTCATTCTTTTCCACGGCATGTTTGATTCCGAGAGAATCGTTTGTTGCTTAAAACGCGTCTACTTAAGGTCAACTTGCCGCGCACTTCCTGGTCTGTTGCTGATGGACCTTTGCCTCAAAAGGATCTCTCGCAAATTCACGCCCTCCGATTTAATGGTCTTCATTTCTTATTCCGTTCGTCATTTACAACTTATTCAATCTAATATACGAGAACAAGGAATATACGCACAACATTTTTTATCAAGCCTGAATAGAGGGAAACGCAATTTCCTTTGAGATTTACGCAGATAAACAACTTCTATTTTTATACTTTTATTTCCACTGTGTCAGATCCCGCTGAGCTCTTTTCTTTAATTCACTTATTTCTACTTGCAGGAAAAATAAAAATTATCTTATCCACTCCATTTTACAAACCGCTATACACAATGAGAAATATAAACAGCTCAAATGCCATGAATACTGAATTAAATATTCTGTCTCGTATATTTTTCTTTTAGTTGTGTTCATAATACACAATTTTCATATATTTAATCGTCCAAAAAACTGTTATTCGAAATTTTGATAAATTGGTGCAAATTAATAAAATCTCAACAATCCGATTTCTACAATTCCACGATGAAATCAATGGGTTTCATACTTTGAATTTAAACATTTTAGAAATAGTTTATTATATTGTATTATTATTCACAAATTTGAAACTGTAAAGAAAAATAACAAATATGTATACAAGTTTTCTTAACATAGTACCAATTATTACTCTGTTTTTTTTAATATAACGCAACGTCGGATCTAAAAGTGTCCTAAAATTTAAAAATATTGTAAAATTTGTATATTGAAAATATACCACAACATTTTTTATCTCTGAGTTCAGATGTTCATCGTGAGTTGGCAAAAATCATTATTTATTTATAAAAATTAAAAATTTTTGATTTTTTGATTTTTTTAATTTTTAAAGATATCTGAGTACTACTGCACTTTTAAATATTTTAAAAAGCAATATAAATATTTTATTTCATACACGAAAACGAAATCAAAACAATTCATATGAATAATTCTAAGAAAAGTGACAGAAAATTTTTACTTTTAGTTACATATTTAAATTCTTATATTTTCCTTCTGTAATATGAGAAGTACAATACAATAACATAACATTTAATTTTAAAATATTAATATATACAGAATATATTTTAGTTATTATTAATTGTTTCTTAGAAAATAATTATTTTTTTATTATAATTATCATATTTTTTTCTTTGATAAAATCAATGATATTTAAATCAGGTCAACCCTGGTGCATACTAAGTAGTCTTATTTTATGAAGATTTAATAAATTGAACAAAATTTATTAATCTATTTTTGACATTAAACTGCTGTGGTAGTCTGTAAAAAGCGAGAGGTATTTTTATATTTTCAAGAAAACCCATCTAGAAGAAAATCATGTACGATTTAAAATATTAAATAATATTTTCCATAAGATACGAACACAAAAAAAAATAAAAATTTACATAATTTATCGTTTTGGTATCGTAAAAGCGGAATAAACAAAAACATCGCAACATCCCTTTATAATACATTACGGTGATATGGGCGCCGATAAAAAGAAAACAGTAAAAATTCAATATTGTGATAGCAAACAACACCTTTGACTAATTACGGGCAGCCTGGGTGGCCCAGGGGGAACAACGGCGCCCCTCGCGACGCGTGACGTCACCGCCGCGCCGCTCGGATCAACCACCCTAGGGCAGGGCATGTGTGATCTGCGGTGTATGCGATCCGTGTTTATGTCGAGTCACGTTCAACATTTGACACATGTTTCAATCAATCGCCTCTCGCAGCGCTTAGCCTTCTGTTATGTCTTCTTCGCGCTACGCTCAACAAGAATCCTTCAGAGGAGGATTGTCTAAATATACTAGATACTTATTTCTTGAGTGTCGATTTAAATTAAAATAACTATTGAAGATTCTTCTCGTATTTTACTTTAATTTTGTAAAGGTTTGACTGGTTTTAAGAATTCGGTCAATTGCTTTTGGTATCTTCTTTGTACAATTTTAATTATTGGCGCTATAAGAATTTGTGGATTTAATACTTCTGCAAGGGAGCTACAGTTTATTGTGGATTCCGAACCACTCGGACACAAAAACAAAGACCACTTTGTAGTTTAGTTAATAATTAGCGACTTTGAGAATCGAAACCCTTTTCTCACAATAAAGAACAGCTCATTCAGAAGAGGATTTTCTAAATATGCTAGATACTTATTTCTTGACTGCCCATTTAAATTAAATAAATTATTCAAGATTCTCCTTGAATTTTTCTTTAATGTAATTTTTTAAAGGTTTGACTGGATTTAGAAATTCAGTCAATTGTTTTTTGTTGCCTTTTTTGTACCAATTTTAATTATTGGTGCTACAACAATTTGTGACTCAAAATCTGCAATGGAGCTACAGCTTATAAAGGGACCACTCGGACACAGCATTTAGAGACGCTGGGAATTGAAGTCCTGTTCTCACAATAAAGAATAACTTTATTCATAAATTTTATTTTCATTGAGCTTAGGATTTTGTAAAGATAAGATTTCAGAAATAAAGTCAATTGCGAAAGCTTTCATTTTAACCTTTTTCTTCGTATTATTCACGATTTTCCTGAATTGTACTTTGAAGAGTTTCAAGATTTCTTAAAAAAAATAATGAAGACTTTAGTCAACTGTAGAAATTTATTTCAACTTTTTCTTTTACATCTTTACTAGTCAAGCCTGTGATTTAAATGAAAATAATAATAATGAAGAAGTTTCTGAAATTTAGTCATTTGTAGAAGTTTTTGTTTCAATCCGATTGATTGAAATAAAGCCAAAAGTACTGATCATCAGTGAAATAAAATATTTGTTCCTTTTTATTTTTTATCCTTTAAAAATTTAAGGTTAGGTTAACAATATCCTTAACCAAACAATAAACTTAAGTAGATATATGATTACATACTCTTGGAGTGTTAACCTGAGAAATGTAGCATTTCGTAGAATTATACAATACCACCTAACATTATTATATTACTATATATACGTAAGGTTAGGTATTCCTTAGGAATTTAATCACATAGCCTTGAAAAGATCACCTGAGAAATGTAGGGTTTTTAGTTACATAATACCATTATATTAATATACCTACATTATTAATTATATACCTAAAGTGGATCTGTGGTTTGTAAAGTCAAGAAAATGAACTTAAAAATAGCTACTCATATGTCCAGTTTTCGAAATTGATCATTGAAAATGATGTAGAATTAATTATGAATTAATTAATAATTTTCTACTTGTAGAATATTTAAATTTGTGTAACTAAAAAAAGAAAAGAAAATATTTTGTCTAATTTTGATTTTCATTGTGATATTTGAAGACAGAACAGTTGCGAATGATATGCATGAAATTGCATTGTCTTCAACCTTCAACAAACTCCAAATTTATATCAGTCAATGACGTTATCATTTTAGATATTGGTAATTAAATTTTGGGATTTAGATGAGCAGAGTATGCCCTGAAGTTGACGCGTACTAATTAAACATATCAGTTGAGTTGCTACATGTACGTGTAAGTAATACGTCAAATTTGGAATTGTATTTACCTGAAATTCACTGATATCTTACATAATGCGATGACGGATATAACCTATTTATATGAATCAAAATGAAGATTGTAATATCCTACCTAAGTTTATAAACAAATTTGAATTAAATTAAAATAGTTAATAATGTATAAAAATAAAGTTAGTTTTGGCGCTCCTTATTATCAGCGCCAGGGTTAGCCGTACCTTTATAACTATATTAAATATGAAACATTTTAGAATTTATAACACTACAAAATAACATAACATAAAATTTAAATTTCTGCTATCATAGGAGGCGTTTGTTACATCATGTGCAAATGTTGAAGTAATGTGTGTTTAGGGAGAACCCAAAATTCTTGAGTACAAGGATATAATGACTGACCCATAAATGTTAACTTTCCACAGAATACATTTCAGATAATTTAGTGAACTCGTATTGTGCCACGTATATAAACTCGCATAAAATATTTTATTTTTGGAGAAGGACATCATATTTCAATGTAAACAAAAGAAGAAAGTAAAATTGAAATGGTGAACAGGTATAATTCAATTTTTGTTTGCGAAAAGCGTAAATAACGTGAACGCGGATTTTTGAAATGTGTTATATAAATATTTTGTGTGTGAATATAAACATGACTGACAAATGAACATATTTTTGACATTATATTGCATGAAGAAAATATTTTACTGTTATGATACGAACTGACAAATCTAATTTATATTTACGGTATATGATGTCACAGAACCGCAAATGGTGTTTGTATTTCAATATTAAAATGCATGCTATGTTTTTTACAAACAAAATTGTATTGTTTATTTCAAATATGTAATAATAAAAATAGTTTGTCACTAATAACACTGGTTAATAATAAATTATTGTTGACCTAGATCAATAATGCAAACTACCACTTTTTATATAATCTGAAGCTTCGAAACCCAAACATAATTAAAAATGTCAGAATCAACAATGAAATATCAGATTTAATATATTTTTAGAATATTAAGATATAAAATAGGTTTCTCGTGAAAATCTTTATTTTTATATTTAAGTAAGATTGAGATTTAAATGCTAGTAGCGAAAACTTGTACCTTCTACGGGTGAGACGGCAAATATTGACCAGCGCCCTATATCCCTCGGTTGCTTTGCACCTCCAGACACAATTTTGACGCTAGGTCAGTAATGATAGTCTTCTCTTCCTTCGTTTAAATATACTATTATAATATATGCCTAGAACGCATTTAAATAACAATGAAATATCTATCTGATCTCCTAAATTGAAACAAATTGTAAACCACAATTACAAACAATAAATATTACGAAAAATTGTCAAAAATTGTGGGAAAGAAATAAAACATTGATTTTCCCTTCGCAGTCCATCTTGGTGAATGAGTTATCAAAATATCCGGTCTATTTACTAAAAATCAAAAACACAAACAGAATGAGATCGCAAAAACCAGGGGTACCAGCATATCCGATAGCAAATATCATATCTGCGCGAACAAATGACAAGCGGCGAGCGGCGAGGAGGCTAAAACAAACGAATAATCGGAAGCTCCATCGGCGAAGCTCTACATCTGAAATATTTACAGATACAGATTGGTGCGGGCGACAGAGACGACCGCTGTGTATGCCGTTGCTTTGTTTCCAGTTTCGCAAAATGTCACGAACTGATAAACAATTTTTTAAACTAATTTCTAACAAGTGCTTCTACGTGTGTTGTACAAACTTGTTGGGCTTTAATTTCCATTCATATTATCATTTTAAATTCCAAGTTTAAAAGCAAGTCTTATGCTGATATCGAGTTTCGATAATTTAAATGACAATATTTTTTGTTGAGGTCGATTAACAAATAAAATAAATAATTTTACTTATATTTAAGCAGGAATTTATCAAAACAATTAAATAGTTCAGGGAGTGAAAATCAGATTATACGAAGAACACCCATCTGGGGTTGAAACCGGTTGGAGCAGAAATCAAACCAATTTTCAACTGACTACACCAGTCAAGGAAATCCATCTACCATATAAAATAAAATTGAAAATCCGTATTCTTGTATATCAGTTTAAAGGCTGTCGCACATTGTTCGGCACCGATCGGCAGTAACCAGATCGGCACAAATAAATTTCCAGTTTCTTATTTAATAAAATAAAAATTATTTCCTTCTTTTTTCTATTTTTTTTTCTCTTCTTTTTCCCTTTCTTTTACATCAGCTTCTTTGCAAGCTAGAGTCATAATTACTGTTTCTTTATCTGATAAATTAATATTTTTGTTGTTTTTTTTACTGTTCAACAAGTGTCTATTATACTTTTCAACAAATTACTGCCGACTAGATTCTTCCGATCGGTGCTCCGCTGATCGGTTCCAAACAATGTGGGAGTACCATATGAATTAAGTCTAAAAATTGAATGTATTGATAATATCACTCACATAATAAATCGGTAGGTTAAAAATATACCGTACATTATCAGAAATGTATATATACTCTTTATCTAAATAACTCGTACTGTTATTGAAAAAAAAATATAGAAGTTAATTCAATTATTTAAAAACTAATATTAGATTGATGCAACTACACACATATAAATCATGTAAGCATTGTTTTAAATAACGTCAATGAAATATATTTAAATTCAGTGTTAATTCAATTTTATTGATATATTTTTTTGAAAATATATAAAACCATTTTTATGACTTTTGTCTTGTGAGAATCATTTAGTGAACAGTTTTTTAATAAAACTTTGCTTCATCTCAATGACTGGTGGTACGATTGAAAACTGATAAATCGAGAGAATTATTAAAACTATTTTTGTATGACAATAACAAATAACTTTTTGAAACTGAATGCGTTTATCCACAAACGATAACACACTAAAGCAAATCTGTTTTGTTTATAAATTTAAAACAAGATTGAAATGGAATTGAAAGTGTTTAAAAGCGAACAATATGAATTGGAGCAGATTCCATCGATGGAGCTCTGGATCGAATGCGGTCGTGTGAGCGGGCAACCGCGTGCATTATATTTGCGTGAACGGGATTGTAGTTATCTGCGGACAATGTGTGTCCGCAATTTCCATTTCAATGGATCTCAACTTGACTCTCTTTCGGTCATCTAAACATGGAATTTTGTGAATACAATGAACCAGATTCTGCATACTGTGCACATGAAAGCGGCGAATAGTTCAACCAGTTCTGATCTCATTGAACACTTTGTATAATCTAATGTACGACTATGTTTCGATATTTGCTATCGGTAAATTGTTCTCTACTGACACAGCGACTCTGCTGTGCTAGCTTCATTTATTTCTAGATATTAATAATTCCCATTTTCAAAACAAATCTAGTTTACCTTTTGTTTCTTGTTGAACATCACAGTAAAATTGCATACCTGAAAAAAAGAAATACAATTAGTAATTGCATATTATCTAAAAGTACTAATTATAAAATTAAAAATATAACATTTATCTGCTATTATTTTATTTTTATTTTGTTTAGAATACTCTCCAATAAACTAGGTCTAACGTATATTAATTTACGCATATGAAAATATTCTGAACAACATGGGAGATTGGAATTTATTGAGAACAAATTTTCAATATCAAATCGAAATAAATAACATTAACAACTGATCATTGTATTAAAATTCCGATATTTTCTTAATATCTATAGATACTTTTACCTGAAATATTTAGTTTTGTATAAATTAGTGCAAAATAGTTATACAATATAGATATTGATATTTTTTTTACCTAACTTTTGATCATTTATTTAAAATAATAATCAAAAATGTTTAAAAATACCTAATTAATTAATAATTACTAACGGACATTTTGTTAAGTGTTTTTAGTTATAAAAAATAAAAATCTAAATAGAATATTTTTATCTTTATTGAAATACGAAATTTACAATTACGGAAATAAATCCAGGAAAGAATTCAGAGTTGATTGGTTCTGTTTTATAATTCACAAAATGTAAAGTACGAAATATATTAGTCAGGTTTAGAAATTATGTAAAATTAAAAGTATCAAGAAATACGTCGAGGCTCAAAAAAAATTATTACACGTATTTATGGTTATTAAAAATTAAAAAATAAAAGGAAAATTGTAATTGCCCCTACTGAAAAAAAAATCCTCGCTACATCCTTGTCCTTATAGTAATAAACTTATTAATTTGATCAACTGAATTATATTTAATTTAAATGCAAAACATTTTTCCAAGTAGATAATCTTATGTTTACTAAAATTTGTTGAGAAGTACAGAAGTGGGAAATATATTTTATAAAAGAGTTTTATAAACGACAGTTGTTCGAAAAATTGAACATTACTAAGTTTACAAGTATTATTTGAAGTGGAAGAAAGGCCTAGCAAGATAAAAGTATATTTGTAGAAGTTGAGAAGTACTCGTTGAAATGATTATTTTATCTCCCAGTGGAATCAGCATAAAGTTTGTTAGTTTGAAGTTTAGCCGAGAATAAAGAGCTGCTGATAATAAGAGCACTAGTGCAGATATTTTTCTCTAACATTAACTCGCGAATTGCCGCACAATTTGGCAGCGTAACATCCTTGCCGCGAGGAAGCGGACCTTAAGTAGGAAATAACAATGCAATATAGGATAATTGATATACATTTGGCAGTGTGGTAAACCCTTAAAGGAATACAAGCGTATCTTAAGCTCATAGAGAGACGCACAAACATCTCCGGTCGTTGATAAACAGACCACAATGTGGATTATATTATAATACCCCCAGAACCAAGTGGCTGCTGGCTGCCGGCTCCAGCTCGATTCATCTTCAGCTTAATCTGGAGATACGTTCATTGGATGCTGTCCTTCGCCCACGCGGACGTTCTCGACGCGGGTGAGATAATTTCTGATATCCGACGTCGCGCGACAAGCTTTGTCCTCCGAATATTCATCCAAAGATTAGGTTAAGGACTCTCTTGTATCTTTGTTGTGAAAGGGAATTGTATCTAATTTATGTCTATTCATCAAATGTTATCATTCGCACATTGGAACAATAACAACATTTCCAGCAATCTCAGATGTTCTATAAATACTTCAGTTTGCCTACTCAACTGATACATGCAATTCAAATTTTAATAATCGGGAATATGCACAAATCTATTTTCCAGAAAATTCAAATATCATTTTTTTGTTAAAATACAGTTCCTAGAAATAATATGTGAAACAATGAAATGCAATACTAGGTACATATTTTTTGTGTGAATCTGAAATAAACAAATTATTCTAGACAATCAATTGTTCAAAAATTCTGAACATATTTTGATTAATTTTCTATTTGCCGGATATGCATTTCGGGAAATTTCTCTATTACGAGTTTTTTGTTTTTGCTATTTTTGATATCCAAGTGAATGTTTTTTCAACTTTTAGGATTTAACCAAAAAATCAGAGTTGCTTTGAGTTATATTACTTTTTTTTAATCACTGATTTAAATCACATGAAATATCTAAAACTGTTATTTAACATCGCAGATTTACAAAAATATTACTATGTGGCAATACTTTCAAGAACTACTAAATCTGTTTAACTTCGTCAGTAAAACGACTTTACTGGTATACTATTTTGAATTTATAACGCAGAAATTATTTGCACTAATGTGTGATTTTTTAATTACTTTTTAATGTATAACAGTAAAATCCTCTTTTAACGGCATCAAATTTCGACGTTGTAAGCGGTATCATAATAAACGGATTTTATTTTTGTTTTTTTTAAAGAAACATTTTTACTTCTTTTTTACAATGTTTTTTTTATAAAATAAATGCCATTTTCTGAAACACGTTTTTGAAATATTTAAAAAAATCGGATTTAAATAAAAAAAACTTATGTATATGTTTTAAGTAATAATTGGCGAATCCAATATTAATTTATAAAAAGCAATTTTCACACTTTCCTTTAAAATGATTCAAATATAATTTCTACAAATTATCACAAACTTGTATAAAAAATAGCTACTTTAATCACATTTGACGTTTTGAGGTTTTAAATTTTTGGAAATTTGAAGTTATTGTAAATAATATATATTTTTTAATTTCTATTTGCTTTTAATTTATTAACGAAACATTACAACTCTTCATATTAGTAACTGGTAGGATAGAGGAAATTTGCATATACATAAGATTTAGAGGTGTACATATTATTTTAAAATTCTAGTAAAATAAAAATAATAATTTAGAATATTATATTAATAATACTGAAGGATTCATTTCTTTTCAGTAGAGTGCATTTAAAACGCCTTGTTAGTTTAACAGGGTATTGCATTAACACAAGCTACTATACATTTTTCATGAGAGATACGTTTCATATTTAAAGTAGATTAAATATTTTAAACTATATTAAAAGTAATGCACTCTGCGCAAATTAAAAATTAATTTTAAATAGGGTATGAAGCAGAGAAGGCATTGCATAAAAAGTATTAGAAAAATAAAAAGTTGGTGAATCCAATTGGATTATAACTGCAAAAACGATTAAACTTTCAGAACAATTAAGAAGATTATTAAATCCATGAAATTCGAATTTTCGCGCGGTTGCACACAACCGGAACGTACAGTTGAAAACTTTCAAATTCGCAATAAAAAAGGAAAAATCATTATTATTATCTTAAACAACCGAAGGTATTTACCGACAAGTTTGTAACAAGAAAAGTTGGTCATGATTTACCTGGGAAACTGCAGCCGCCGCGATTTGTGAAGTAGAAAAAGTTTGGTTGGAAAGCGCCAAGTTTCCCGAGCAGAATACAATGCAATGTACGTTGCCAGGTACAAATTACTGCGCGAATAACGAATAATTTCTTTTAGTGAAAATTACCATCACATTGGACGCTAAGAAAGTGTTATTGCTTCTCAACACGCACAACTTTTCATGAACGGGCTACCATTACCCAAATATCATGCTGTGATACATTTACTCACACAATAATTAAATTAATTTAGTATGCAAAAATAATATATCGTTATGATAAATCACTTCATCATTTTTTTATTTCTATAATATAACCTAATGTGTTCAAAAAACTGATGCATTCTACTCGTTACTTTATTGGAAAATATTTGTACCTGCGGCGTCGCCTGCGTGGAATTCAGTTTGTAACTGTAAAAGTATCACTAAAAATCATTATACAAAATTATATCACTTTCCTCAACTAAGTAATTTTATTGAAAAATCACACAAATTTTTGTAGACGTTCGTCCGCTGACACCAAAGCGTATTTTATTTTGTTTTTGCAAAAACACGATTGTCAAATCTGAACAAACAATGTTGTATAAATGGCAAGTTTTACTACATAAAATTTTCTCGACGATTAGCAAATTTATTTTGATGGGAATTTAACATTACCTATTTAAATTACTCCTGGCAATTAAAATTAATTTGAAATATATCTTTTTTTCTATAGCAGATGTTAAAGTGCAATTTTATCAACTCAAATAGTGGATAAAGTAGCACTTTAACCGCAAGGGTAGATAAAGTAACACTTTAACAGCAAGGGTAGATAAAGTACTTTAACTTTTGTTTATTAGAAGTACATTTCCATAACAACGCACACTACTGACATTTTAAAATTGTTCTTAAATAATAATTTAATTTTTCTAATTCTTTTCTCTTCAAAACCTGCTATAGAAAAAAATAGAATTTTATACACGACGATAAAATTAAATTATCGACTCGCGAAAAATAATTCACTCGCGATTATATCGCTCGTGAATTAACACTTTCCGCTTGTCGATAAAATATTATTTACTATTAGTGATATTTTATCAATTTGTGTATTAGCATTAACATATAGATATATTTCGTCAGGGACTTTTTATAGACATTCTGTGTTCTACAACTTTTCTATAAAAAGCATTTAAATATATCGTACCGTTAAGACAGCATTCGCTCGACTGTTTTTTCGACGACTTTAGATGCAAAATTGGTCGCCATAAAAAGCCATTTTATTTTAACGGGATATTTATTCTATATCCATCCTGAATATCCATTCTACAGATTGGTGAAAGAATTTTTGAAATCTGATGAGTAATTCGGAAATTACCTCCTACAAACAAACTTACAAACATTACCTCATTATAAAATTAGTATAGATGAAAATATGTGACAGCGAAAATTATAATAAATATAGCTAAAATATGTTCTACCTACTCATTTGATAAATACTCCAAATATTTGTTTTTTATTTGCAAATTAAATCAGGATTTCACTAAATTCTGTATCTTTTCTGATTCTTATTTAAAAATCAAAGAAGGTATGAAAATTACAATTGCAAAATTTGACTAACAAGAATTCTTGCTCCTTATAAAATATTCTTACTTTTATTTTTTATATATAATAAAGAATCACTGAAACATGTTCCTTAAGTTGATCAAGTACATTTTAATAAATAAAATCTGTATGAAAGAAAAAAATTAGATTGCAAAAAATTCAACAAGACGAGAATTATTTGTCTTTATTAGTATTCAATGTAAGACAAAACTTAATTAAAGCATTTATTGATACTAGTATGAGACATGATATATTACAAAATCGTACTTTTAAAGAATTAAACTTGCAGAAAATGTACATTTAGGAGCAATTATTGATTATTTAGATGAACTAATTGTGTAAAACAAAATCTTCGAATTATTTGCATGCAATTGTAATTTACAATCATGCGAACAAAACAAATATAACATAGAAGAGTGTTATCCGTACTTAATGCAAAAACATATAATATATAGTCTCCCGGAATAATAATTAACAAATTTAATAAACACATCCGTATGTAAATTGCATCCTTCGGTGGTGTTGGTATGAAATTAGCAAGCATAGCATACCGTAAATATCTGAGAACTGATAAAACAACGTTATTTACATGCGCGTGTGTAACAAAGAAATTATACAACACACACCAGGTGTGTACAAAAACCAGTTGAGGTTAAGCATGAACTACCCATAAATAAATGATGAAATTTAAAGGCCAATAATTTTGATATACGGCTTGTAACACGCGACTTGCACACGGTGCATACAAATATGAAGAGGGTGCTTCAAGACAAATTTCCCCAATATTGTTTACTACCACAACTAACTTATTTTGTACAAAAGAAACCAACCGTTTTACAAGACAAAGATATATACTATGTAATCATTTTTTTGATTAAAATGTATTACTATTTTAGACATACTTTTATTTTACGTTATACCAGAAATATATTGAAGATTATTTACAAAAAAAAATGCATATTAGGAATATCAACAATACTACTAATTTTTATCTTTAATGTTTAACAATCGTTAGATATTATAAGCCATAATTATCTTAAAATAAAGATGAAATAATTAAATAAATTACATTATAAATGTGTAATTTTTGTTTCATATTTTTTAATTAAAATCAATTTAATTATTGGTTCATAGTATTAATCTGTTTTCAAAGAAATTTAATAACATAATACCTTCATTCCGAAGCAATTAAGGATTGAATATTAAACATATTTATGGAAAAAACAATATTTCGTAACTAATAATTTTTATAAGTAATACCTATAATAAGAACCATGAATTTATTGGAAAAATTTATGAATATTAATAGAAATTTGACGATGATGAAAATGACGTATGTGGAATATTCAACAGGAAATAACAGGAAGAAAGAAGGGAATGGATAGTTAATAAAGATAGTTTATTTGGGATTGTTACGTAATAAATAAATCAAATTAGAATGGTACCCTAGAATATATTTTAAATATAATATACATAACAAGGTATCTGATTTGCATTCTATTAAGAATAACCAGGGCATGTAACCGGTTAAAAAAACCGGTTAATAAAAACCGGTAACCGATATTTTTAACGAAAATTGCGAACTTTAACCGTAATTTTAACCGATATTTTTCAGGCCGAAAATACCGGTAACCGTTAACCAAAAAAAAAATAAACCGGTTTTAGCGAACATTAACCTTTATTTTAATATCATTTAGCGAGAAAAAAATTTAATATTTTTTTTTTATATCTGTGTTTTCTATTTGTATTTGAACATGAGTCATGACAGTTTTTACAATTAACATTTTATTGGAGAGTCATAAATGTAGGTCTCTTTGGCCGTTAAGGTTACTTAAAAAGTCCAAATAAATACGGCCTTTGTCAACACAGGCAAGTTTAAAATTGAAAAGTGACCTGCGTTTTTTTTATTAATTAAATTGTTTTTTTTAATTGTTATATTTTCTCAGATGGTAATTTTTTATTATTTTTTTAAATTATTTATTCTATAATTTTTTTTAATCAAATATTTATAATTACTTTTTTTTAATTAATGTTAATAATTTTTTAAATTGATATATTAACCGGTTTAAACCGGTTTCCAATTTTTAAAAACCGGTTTTCGAACTAAAACCTTTATTACTATAACGTTCTCTATAAGGGTTAACCGTTAACCAGTATTTATTTCGGTTACATTCCCTGTTTGTAACTAACTTTTAGTAATTTCTAATTACAGTTGAATATAAAAAGTTACAATTTTTAGGTTTTTACTGTAAAATTTTTCATATACAGCTGAAATATTCCAAAAATACCCATGTATGAGTCCAAAATTTTGGTTTTTGATTGTTGACACCCTTTAAACCCAATTTTAGGTCAGGTTTGGGTTCCTTTTTACCCATTTTAAGGTGTGACAAATTTCCAAATGTACTATACAATATGTTTAGACACTTTTCAACTCATTTTTGGGTATAAAATGCAACACATAATCGTGTTAAACTTATTTTTTTAATTATGAACACCTAAATCATTGTTAAGCACTTTAAACCCATTCCAGGGTGTGAAATAACCCAAATAAACCCATTTTTAGGTAAAATTTATTGATTTTTTTGAAAAAACCAAATTGATAGTCGCCGATGCGCTGATTTCAAATTTTCAAACCGAATTTAATTATCTCTTCCCATTCCTGAGATATTTGGCCTCAAAGTTGCACCTCAAAAAAGTGTGTTTTTCCAACATAGCTCTAAAATGGGTAGAGATACAGTATCAACGATTACACCAGTCGATTCTACGCGCAAAGTTACATAAAGAAATGTTTTCTCCGCATATACGATCTTTGGAACGATTTGGTGAAAAATGAGAAAAACGAAAAAAACCTGAATTTCAATTTTTCGCTTGGAAACTTTTTGTCACCAAAATTTTTTATATTCTGGACTTAAGTAAATACAGATGCGCTGATTCCAAATTTTCAAACCGATTTCAATTATCTTTTACCGTTCTCGAGATATTTGTGTTCAAAATTAGACCTGAAAAAATCAGTTTTTCAGGAATAATTCTGAAATAGGTTCAGATACGACTTTGGCGACCTCACCAATCGATTCTAGGGGCAAAATTACATTTTTGTACCAATTTTCAGATTTTTATTCCAATGGATACAAATTTTATAGAGGAAAAACGAAAATCGTCAAAAATCGAAAAAAATCGCAAGGGGTTCATCAGGCGATTTTTCGATTTTCGCGATTTTCGTTTTTTCGCTCTAAAAATTGTATCCATTGGAATATTAAACTGAAAATTGGTACACTTATGTAATTTTGCCCGTAGAATCGATTGGTGAAGTCGTCGAGATCGTATCTTGACCCATTTCAGGGATATTCCTGAAAAACGTTTTTTTTCAGTTTCAACTTTGAACCCAAATATCTCGAGAACGGTAAGAGATAATTGAAATCGGTTTGAAAATTTGAAATCAGCGCATCTGTATTTACTTAAGTCTGAAAAATGAAAAGATTTGGAGCCAAAAAGTTCTCCAGCGAAAAACTGAAATTCCGGTTTTTTTCTTTTTTCTCATTTTACACCAAATCGTTCCAAAGAACATATATGCGAAGAAAACATTTCTTTATCTAACTTTGTGCGTAGAATCGACTGGTATAATCGTTGAGACTGTATCTCTATCCATTTTAGAGATATAGTCAAAAAACACACTTTTTTGAGGTGCAACTTTGAAGCCTAATATCTCAGGAATGGGAAGAGATAATTAAATTCGGTTTGAAAATTTAGAATCAGCTCATCGGCGACTATCAATTTGGACTATTTTAAAAAACCAAAATTTTTGACCGAAAAATGGGTCATTTTGGATTTTTTCGGCTGTAAAATCAAAATTTTAAGGTGCAAATCTAAATATTGTTAGTTTTCATGATTAACTATGATTGTAAATTACTTGGAGATATATTACGTGAATTTTTGTAAATATTCATTAATTAAATTGCTTTTTTTTAATTGTGATATTTTTCTCAGATGATATTTAAAAAAAAAATTTTTAATTAATTATTCTCTATTTTTTTAATCAAATTTTTATAATTAATTTGTTTTAATTAATTTTAATTATTTTTTAACCGTTATATTAACCGGTTTAAACCGGTTTCCAATTTTCAAAAACCGGTTTTCGAACTAAAACCGTTATTATTATAACGTTCTCTATAAGGGTTAACCGTTAACCAGTATTTTTTTCGGTTACATGCCCTGAGAATAACTAACAAAAACTCGCTAAAAATATATTGTATATAATAAAAAAAAATTGCAGAACTAGACAAGTATGTATGAACTATATACGCCTGAGAAATAAACTAGTTCAAACTTACAATGAGTATATTCCATGGAATTCTTCCGATTGTTTTTGAATCCCAAGATAGACTAGCCACCTCAGGCTCTACTCTCAGCTATTGAGATTATTTTCATGAATGAATAAGCAACGCACTTGTTTCAAAATCAAAATATATTGTACAACAAGAATGGATATGAGCATTCCCCTCGAGTGGTACATTATACTTTTTCTACGACCAACACGAAAACAATAAAATTTAGACAATTACACTGTCAAAGTAATAATCACATAAACGAACATATGAAACATTTCAGTAGCACATAGAGAATGTGGGAAATTCAGTGATGGTCAAGTGTTAAATATTTTATGAAATAATTACTTTAAAGTTTTTAATATTTTTATACATTGGGATTTGTACAATGCGATGTAGATTTGATTAGGTATTTTATAGTTTTTTCCTTTTTCGAAAGAAAATGTATCGTGACATTGACAAGTTTGATGTTCTTCATATCCACTCTAGTATAGATATAATGCTATGTATCCATTCTGTCAAGCGTGCAAAAACATAACATATACAGTATGGAGTACGGAGTAGAAAAAAATATTTCTGTATTTAGTTTTAGATCTGAGAGAATATGGGCTGTGGAATATGATGTTACTGTTTCAAAGATTACTACTATCATATTTTTATTTATGATAGTTTGTCCAAATGTATGGAACTAAAAACTAAGCTAAATCCATCCATTTTGAGTTTTAAGTTAAGTGCGACACCTTTCCCCAGGTATAAGTCCACAAAAGAATCCCCTGAATCCTCCCCTGCACATCCCGGCACACGCCTCGCCCGTGGCCAAGAAGAAGCCGTTCAACAAGTACACAAACACGCACAGAGCTGCCACTTGACGTATCATAGGTGGCTGCGCTAGGCTGACAGATGCCTGCGCACGAGGCGACAGATGTTCCCCGTGGGCAGATCAGGTTCGGCGTTGTTGGTACTGGCTCCAGCACGTTCAGATAAGATACAGATACAACACACGGCAGATGGACGGATGTGTCACTGAAGAAAATAAATCGGAAGTGGGAATACGGGTGCTGTTTGCTGTTTGCTTTGGAAACTACAATAACCACGGAGGAATATACCAATTATGGCTTTAATTACAAGCCCAAGAGGCATCTTAGAAATTGGCCAAGGCTCTTAATAACCAGTAAATTATTTATGAGTCATTAACAATTTCAACGCAACAAGCATTAATAAGGGCATTCAGAATTTACTTGTCAATGAACAGGCCGGAAGTACGAAACTTTACAAGAAATTGTATTTCATAATTTGCTTGATACAACATTCCTAACTGGAATAGGACATCAAGTACTTAATATACTTTTTGGTTGGAATACTATAGTCTCGGTCAAGGTGAGTTCTTTATTAATATCCGAAATATTCCTAAAATCTGGGACACACAGCAAAAGCGAATGAATATTAACAGCTGATACTTTGATTTACTAGCCATGTATCATATGAACAGTTAAGTAATGATGTGAAGAGTACCGATAAAATTTAAAAACCAAGGATCGTTGTCAAATGTTGAGGTTGAGGTTTATGTTGATATTTGGTTAAAAAAAATAACGAATGACTATGAAGCATAGTGGTATGGATCATAATCTGAATCGAGAAAATACTACAGTCTTTCCTGACTTTCCTTTATTTGTCATAGGTACATTTCCTTTTCTTTCAAGTAATGTCCGTGTGTCTATGTACCTTAGTTTTCTAATGAGCATCAATTACAACTGAGAATATAATTAATGGTCACTACGCAAACCGTTCTCCGGCATAAGAGATACATGGATTCAATCACGTTAAGTAATATTTGTTTCTCGCTCTAGAATACAAATTGAGAAAAATAAGTAAAGGAACCCAAGTAGAAGAAGCCGATTAATAGCTTACGTTGACGATATAGTTTTAGTAACAATATTTATAATAGAAAAGTTAAATAAGATCATATCAGAAGGTGATATGACTAACAATAAACAAAGATAAAACCAAACTTATGAGACATGGGAAAGACAAAGCACAGAAGGACCAAAATAGGACACTACTCTTTTGAAGAAGTTAAAAGATTAAAATATTTAGGAATAATGCTATCAAATAATGGAGAAAGAGAAACAGAAATAAGGGAGAAAATAACAGCATTGAACGGGGCATTTCATGCAAAAACTTACTGCAATATATAATTATGTCAAACAAAACTGCAATAAAAATTTATACAATATTAAGACCTATTGTAAGGTACTTTGTACAAACAATGACTATGATAAAATAGACGAAGAAGCTCTAAGAATGGCAGAAAGAAAGATACTACGAATTTACTAGAACCAGTAAAAATATAGACCTAAAATTAATCATGAAATTGAATAAAAACTATAAGGATAAGACATAAGAAGAAAATAAAGTAGCAACGAGTCGAATAGATGGGACACGTACGGAGATCAAAAGACACGGATATAATAAAATCAATACTAAAATGAAAACCATGAAAGAAATGAAGACACAAGAGATCTAGATCGAAATGATTACAAGAAATAGAAAATATGAAGAAGAATTAGCAACCTGCCTAAAGCAAAGGGGACCTTTGTCTAGTTTAACTTTGCTACTTAACATTTTCTTGTATCTTTTAAAATGAACGAAATATTCTGGGTGCCGGCCTTCCGCCAAACACCCTGTATATGCTCTACTTTATTTTAATGATGTAAGTTATTACCTAACAACTCCTTTATGGTCAGCACAAATAGTATTTATACATCGTGTGTTCATTTGTAAAACCAACATGAATACTACTTTAACAAGCACACACAACAGCGTAAAGTGCAATTTGATTGCATACAAGGTAAAATGACATTTTTCTATTCATGCGTTTAAAATTAGTTCATGAATATCAATGAAATTTATCATGATATCTGTCAATATTATTTGACATAGAGAATGTGAATCATTTTTTTGCAAAATATTTCCATTTCATTTTCACGCTGAACATCATACACAGACAAAAAATTGAATGACATTAAAAAACCAAACGAAAAAAAATTGGCAGTCGGGTGCAGAGTAACAGTGTGGTCCAGCAGGCGGTGACCGCGATATATGGGCGTTTTTTCCGCGTCATTATCATTGATAAATTTATAGCTTATCCCATATGGGATCTTCATCACGGGGGCTTGTAGTACAGCGACACACGTGAAACAACACGACAGCAAAACATAACCGGGGTGTCGAAGCCATAAATACCGGCCGCGTCGGCTGCGGAGAAAAACAACGACCGGTTATAACCCAGCGTAATTCATTATAACCTTTGATGTGATGTACGCGGTAATAAAAGCTAAATTACCGGGTGACGCGAAAATAATACCTTCATGGCGAACGAGCGATTTTACGGGCAGCCGCGGTGCCAAATGAACACGGGGTGCTCACCACTTTCACACCCTGCTGCTTCGCCACTTCCATATCACCACAGCAAGTCACACTTCTTCCAATTATACTAAGTCTCTGTCCCCCTTAGTCTACGTATACGCGATTTTATCGAGACTTGGCTATCAGTAATATCATATAAAACTATCCATACAAATATCATATCCAAAGAAAAATATATTAAGTACAGAAAAAATTTATAAAACGTAAAAATACTTTCTTCTTAATGTTTTACAATAAAATTAAATGCTCCACTCTTATTTAAAGCAAGCTACAAAAAAGTAATAAATAAGAATTAGGTAATGTGTTTAAAAATATTAATCATTTAATAAGTAATTAATTAAGTAAAACAACTATGGCCATAAATTTATTGGAACAATTTATGAATAGGTGTTGTGTAGTTAAAGACAAACGAGTGTCAAAAATGACATTTAGATCACGACAGCGAAGTTTGATTGATTTAAGAATAAATTTTGATTCGAGTTGTTGTTACTTTGCAGAAATTCTGAATAACTTTTACCGATTAAATTCAAACCTCGAATTATATTTGCTTGTACAGAGTTAAGTATACAAATATTAATAAAAGGTAGGAAGACTGGTAACGGTATTAGTACTATCGGTTTGAATTTATTAATCCGTTTTAATTTACTTACTTTCTGATCTATTTATTTATTGAAAAATTTGAAATTATTGAATTCACAAAATTGGAATAGAATAACATTTTTTTGCTTTGGATCAAACTCAACCAAAATGTGACTACTTTCATATTAAATGTCCGTGAGTATATTGCCAGTAGTATAATAATAACAATCTATATTCGAGATAATTACCCAAAATGTAAAATTATTCTGTGTATATATTGGTAAAGCATGAGTATTATTATAATAATATTAATTAAACATAAAATATGAGTTTATTACGCCTATAGGTACATGTACTTGAAAAAGCTTATCACAAACATGAGAAATAATTCATCAAACTACTACAAAATTTTAATTAATTTCTATTAAATATATTGATTAAATACCTTGGAAATTTTCATTACATAATTAAATGAATACGTCCAAAACCAAAATAGTACATTATTAAAGTTAATTTACATCACAAGACAAAATCAGGTGGGTAAAATTCTTTTGATACTACATGCGTACATTGTAACACATACATATTTTTTACAGCACAATGACTAGTAACTTAATCAAACTATTAAAACATTTTATAAAATTGAAGAACGTATAATAAAAGGGACAAGTTTCACAAATTGTTTTATTGATTCGGCTTGTTAGTGTATTTAATTGCATTTTGTTAGTTCTCAATATTTAACTTTTCCATTATATTGGACGTATCCATTAGATTGGTCATTTTATTTAGAAGCAATTATGTTTTTTAGGGTAATAAAATATTGTCGGGATGGAGTCAATTTATTAAAAATTCAATCAACCTCGACGGATTTCATCAAAAAGTGATTATTCATAAATTGTATGAAAGATTATAATATAAATTAAATGTGGAACATATTATAGAATTGTAATATTTACATAAAAAAAACGTACGTAATAATTAGGTTTTAACTTTCTACGTATTATATTTATTATTAGTTTTTATATATTAAAACCTTTATATATTTTATCCAAGGGGTTGAAGCCGATTGAATTAGTTTTAATTTTTAATAAATTGTCTGCATCCCAATATTGTTTTATTACCACACAATTTCCTCAGTCAAGAAGTACCATCATTTCGATGCATAAATATATTTGAAATGCCAAATGGTCACCTTTTACAAATACTTTAATTTTATTTGAAGTTCTTGTACGGTAACATGGATTTCGGCTCCGCAAGCTCCGCCACAGTTAATACCTACTTGAACGTTATGTGGTACTTACATTGCTTGCACCTAAATAACTATTATTTACTTACTTATTTGTACATCAGCAAATAGTTGTCAATGAAATGAATTGATATACAAGTATAAGCTATCGGTGGCCGAACTGACGGTGACGAAATATCCACCCCCTTAACCAGCTGAACGAGGGCGACAGATAAATAGCGTGGGGTAGGTCGAGGGAGGTTCCAACCCCTGCGCAGGACACAGGACACAGGACTCAGGACACAGGACTCACGATGTCTCAATCCCTCACCGACTGCACGTCTGTCTATGTCTAATGCTACTGCACTGCTGTTTGCCATCGATGTGTTTACTTTGTCTCGGGATCAACATGCTTTACTAGTGTCACTTTTATGAACTTCTCGCCTTTATGACCAGACTTTTATTTGTCTAGCACAAAACAAACGACATCTTAACTAAATATATTATCATGCCAGATAACTACATAATTCATTTCCGCTCTTATTTCTAAAGTAATTGATTGTTTGTAAAGATAAACATTTTAAGTTTAACTACACACAAAACTGAGAAAGCATTTAATTTGGTGTGAAGAATCGCATTATGTTTGAAAAGGAATGTGTGTTTCCTCTTTCACATTAGTAACGCAAGCCGTCCATAAAATTAATCTTTCAATACGAGGAGTGTAAATACAAGCAAACATAAACGTCGACTGTTTACGACTCGACATTAGGAACATTCGACAGACTTGCCTTATATAAAGCAAACTTTGTGATATAATTACGAATTACCCGCTTGTTACGCTCGCACAACACAAATCATACACAAGCGACACCTTCACACCAACATTTCCACGTTATGAAACGGGTATTATATGTCGGTGAACAAGGATAAGATACATCATGGAGTCTATTCTCGAAACGTCCGTAAATTTTAAGTATAATTATTTCTATTAGTTGCGTACACTTTTTAAATTTCTGTATTCTCGAACGTGCCTTTTGTTAAGTGAAGCTATATTTTTCATTCGCAATGTTACTGGTGGTGTTTATTTAATAATGTCATTCTTTTCATAATTTTGACCAGAGTTTTTATAATATTTTTGTATACTATACATGTTATAGGCAACCATTTATGCTTTCAAGTAATTTATTATAGGTACTTAGTTCAATTTATACTATGAAAAATAATTTCAAAAACAAAAACAAATATAATTTTTTTAATAAATAATTTATTTAAACGTTAATATTATATTTTATTTATATGTTAAATGTTCTAATTGCTTCTCCGATTTTGATTTCTAATTATGTGAGGGTGTTCGGGAATATAAATTTAATGTGCAAAATTTAAATATACTTATTAAACTGTTCTTAACGTACGTATACGTACATTTATGAAGGATTCGAGAATAGAGCTTTAGACCCTATTTTTAAATACCTTATCATATATTCAACGGAGAAACGTCTAACCATAATATTACAATCGACTAATAGATTTCGGCAATTTAGTCCACATGTACATTTCATAAATATAAAAATGTTTAATGTAATAATATATAATTTTAGTAAGTATTGTTCTATATATACATAAATCATATATTTCTTTGAAAGTACATCAACCTTTGCTTGATATTTTCTCTCAATATCGAAGTAATATCTACTATCTTTGCGCTCTGGAAATATCTGCCTTTAAAGTTATATCTAAAAAAATATAGAAACATATGTAGTTTATCTGATCTAAGCAAATAAAACTAAAATAACAATACTAAACAATAACCACAATAAACCATAGTCAAATGTATTGGTAATGTAGTTTACATTACTGAATAAATATTATCTGTTTATATTGAACATTCATTATGTATGTTTATCAAATATTATTTTATTGAATTTCAGTACATATAATATAATAGTGAATAGATTGTTAATATCGCAATTCTTTGAAAAAAAATCTTGATATATACATAGGTTGTACTAAAAAAATAACGTTGTTTTTAGTTTAAAATTTTTAAAAGTACCTACATATGAAATGATAGACGCAGTGTCGAGAATATTTATTATTGGTTAAGTCAACTTTGTACACAGCCAAATATATGTATTGTGTTTTTTCTGTTTGTTCGTAAATATCAGAGATCTCGGTTGATATTTCTTCAAAGCCCGATAAACTAAAATGTATATCAATACAGCTGCCACACAAAAAATCTTATTAGTGTACCACATATAAAATTATAAACAGTCAAATAAAAGTTGGTATATCATGTTGTATCAAAACCAAATCAATAATATCTGCAAGTTGGGTATCCCCGGTTCATTCAAACACCAACTTTGAAATTATTCACCAAGCATTTGCGCATATCACGATTCTAAAACAAATAACAAATGTTTTATGAAATGAAGGAAGTTGTTGAAATACTATATTGTACAACAAACTTGGAATGGTATTCATTTTATACGAATAAGACAGTTTGTAGCATGAGCCGATCATACGAGTATGAAATGGACATTCCAAACGAGTTGTACACTATACTTTTTTCTACTATCACGATATTATTTCTTAATTCATTTATATTTTAATAATAAAGATATTTTAATTTCACTAATTCCTATCAGCTAGTTACAAAATAAAAATTAAACAATTTCATTTTTAACAGAACTGTAAGATAGGAATTTATACCTTAACGTTGTCATGGGAAATGAAAAGGTGTTTACAATATACTATATATCCATAGTAATAATAAACATACAGCAAGCAAATATCTTAAAGGTCTTAAAAAAAGTTTCGTCTTCGGTTCATGTTGCAAATCATACGGGTATGAAATGAACATTCGTAATTCATTTATATTTAAATAATAAAGATATTTTTATTTCACTATTTCCTAAAAAGTAGCTTTAAAACAAAAATTAAACAATATGATTTTTCACAGCTCTGTGAGATATGAATTTATACCTTAACATTATCGTTGGAAATGAAAATGTGTCTAGAATATACTATGTATCCATTGCAATAACAAACATCCAACAAGCAAATATCTTAAAGGTCGTAGAAAAAGAATGTGTTTCTTAAGCCCGGGCGAAATCCGCGAGGTTCGAAGTGAGACGCGTAGCATAAATGTAGTTGGCTGAAGGCACACGCGTAACCGGGCAACAATTAAGATATTTTGTAGCGCGACACAGTCGCTGTCACAGTGCTTAAACGGCATAAACAGCTTCTGAACAAGCCATTTAAATTACAGCGACACTATAAAGTAGAATTTATAACGTGAGCCATTAACGAGGCGGCTGAAGGGTGCGAACAGACCAAGCCTCAAAACCGGAAATTCATTTATAATTTCCGTGATGGCACGCGGAGACACCGGAAGTGAAGGAACTCCAATCGCAGCAGGAGGATGATTGCTATCGTTTATCGTTTGTTTTGACGTTGGCCAGTTTTTTGATAAAAATGTTATTAGCTAGCACGTGTTTGTTTCAGCTCATTTCCTGTCGTAAATGGTACATTTTCGATAGCATCTAATCATTCATTTATGCCGCCGCGCAACAATAATGGAATCGCTATTATTTTGGGATGGTTAAACATTACGTGCGCAGTTTTTATTATCTCCATACTTCTCCCGTCCCTGTCATTTTCTTTTTATTGTAATATTCTAAACGATTTCCTCCCTACAAATGTCACTGAAGCAAATTGATATGGCTCCAATTTATTTGTATCTAAAGGAATATGTCAGAATATTATTAACAACCACAAACATATCATAATATATTGTAGCGATTCCAAGATCATGCGACACGTTTTAGTCACCCTTCTATTAGCAAACTTCTATTGTTCTGTCGCATCGAAGGTGCGAGAATATTCCAAACTTTAATTGGTCGGATATATACATACCGAGCAGAAAAGACCGAGAGATATTTTGATATTAATAGCCGTAAATATAATTAGTTGGTGGAAATAAACATTGTGTGTAAATAAATAGTTCGTAGTGTTAAATGTTTAAATAAATAATCTTTGTTTAAATTTTTATTTATAATTATTACTCTTAAGATATTTTTTTTTATTCATACTGTTTTCATTATTCATATTTCGTTTATTAAACTTATTTATATAAATACTCGTATTTCAATTATTTTTACAATTCACCCAAATAAATTTCAACTAAGGAAAACACGTGTAATAGGTAAATTAAAACCAGAGTAAAACTTTATGAAGGAAAAGGGAACATTAAATTGTAATCATGACAGGTAATTATATTGGGTTTTCAGTATAATTTGTAATTAATTTTTTCAATTTTGAATACTTTAAATTTGATTAAATAATATACATTTGTTAGACTTCGAAGCCTTAAAATCTCTTTTATAAAGACCACGTGCCTCGTGGTCGTACTAATCACTGTCCAAACATAAAAATTTTTAAAATTTAAATATGGCGAAATAAATTTGATTAAAAACAATACTCATATGTGTATACTCGTACAACTTAGATCATATATTACTAGATGCCGACTTGTTTACTTCATCTCTTTTTGGCGGCAGAAGTATGGATAATGACATATATTATATAACATTGTACAAAACTGTCAATATGCTTTGAACATACTTTGGAAGTATTATGAATTACTTTATTAGATAGGCGTAGAGCTTCAACCTCATATGCTTTCTAGAAGCAAAAGCTAATAGGGAAAATTTGTAACTCATATTCATTTTCTTAAAATAATTTCTGACATATAAATATATGACGAAGACAAAAAAAAAATGTTTTACCTGCAGTGTCATCAACACTTGCAATAATGGATATTCATGTTTGAGTTGGTAATACAAGCAAGTTAGGTATGTGCGTTGAATACTTCCACCTCATATAATAAAGAGGGGAATATGTTTTGTCATTCTCTGTTTGACCAATATGTGGCTTGTCTTACATATGTAGTGATATATGATCTAAGGTATACAATGGAATGAATATGAATATGTCATTTCCCTAGTTACGAGTACTTAAGATGATTTGTTATTATGCATTGATTTTAAATACTTTACCAGTGTCAGAAGACAAAAGTAAGCAGGGTAACTAAGTCATAATTGTATCCCATATAATTTTGAGAAGTCACTATGGTAATAATCAGGGCATGTAACCGAAAAAAATACTGGTTAATAGTTAACCCTTATAGAGAACGTTATAATAATAACGGTTTTAGTTCGAAAACCGGTTTATGAAAATTGGAAACCGGTTTAAACCGGTTAATATATCGGTTAAAAAAATAATTAAAATTAATTAAAACAAATTAATTATAAAAATTTGATTAAAAAAATAGAGAATAATTAATTAAAATTTTTTTTTTAAATATCATCTGAGAAAAATATCACAATTAAAAAAAAGCAATTTAATTAATAAATATTTACAAAAATTCCCGTAATATATTCAGAAAAACGCATTTTTAGGTAAAATTTATTGATTTTTTTGAAAAAACCAAATTGATAGTCGCCGATGCGCTGATTTCAAATTTTCAAACCGAATTTAATTATCTCTTCCCATTCCTGAGATATTAGGCTTCAAAGTTGCACCTCAAAAAAGTGTGTTTTTTGACTATATCTTTAAAATGGGTAGAGATACAGTCTCAACGATTATACCAGTCGATTCTACGCACAAATTTACATAAAGAAATGTTTTCTTCGCATATATGTTCTTTGGAACGATTTGGTGTAAAATGAGAAAAAAGAAAAAAACCGGAATTTTAGTTTTTTGCTGGAGAACTTTTTGGCTCCAAATCTTTTCATTTTTCAGACTTAAGTAAATACAGATGCGCTGATTTCAAATTTTTAACCCGATTTCAATTATCTCTTACCGTTCTCGAGATATTTGGGTTCAAAGTTGGAACTGAAAAAAATCGTTTTTCAGGAATATCCCTGAAATGGGTCAAGATACGATCTCGACGACTTCACCAATCAATTCTACGGGCAAAATTACATAAGTGTACCAATTTTCAGATTAATATTCCAATGGATACAATTTTTAGAGCGAAAAAACGAAAATCGCGAAAATCGAAAAATCGCCTGATGAACCCCTTGCGATTTTTTTCGATTTTTGACGATTTTCGTTTTTCCTCTATAAAATTTGTATCCATTGGAATAAAAATCTGAAAGTTGGTACAAAAATGTAATTTTTCCCGTAGAATCGATTGGTGAGTTCGCCAAAGTCGTATCTGAACCCATTTCTGAATTATTCCTGAAAAACTTATTTTTTCAGGTCTAACTTTGAACACAAATATCTCGAGAACGGTAAAAGATAATTGAAATCGGTTTGAAAATTTGGAATCAGCGCATCTGTATTTACTTAAGTCCAGAATATACAAAATTTTGGTGACAAAAAGTTTCCAAGCGAAAAATTGAAATTCAGGTTTTTTTCGTTTTTCTCATTTTTCACTAAATCGTTCCAAAGATCGTATATGCGGAGAAAACATTTCTTTATGTAACTTTGCGCGTAGAATCGACTGGTATAATCGTTGATACTGTATCTCTACCCATTTTAGAGATATGTTCAAAAAACACACTTTTTTGAGGTGCAACTTTGAGGCCAAATATCTCAGGAATGGGAAGAGATAATTAAATTCGGTTTGAAAATTTGAAATCAGCGCATCGGCGACTATCAATTTGGTTTTCTCAAAAAAATAAATAAATTTTACCTAAAAATGGGTTTATTTGGGTTATTTCACACCCTGGAATGGGTTTAAAGTGCTTAACAATGATTTAGGTGTTCATAATTAAAAAAATAAGTTTAACACAATTATGTGTTGCATTTTATACCCAAAAATGAGTTGAGAAGTGTCTAAATATATTGTACAGTACATTTGGAAATTTGTCACACCTTAAAATGGGTAAAAAGGAATCCAAACCTGACCTAAAATTGGGTTTAAAGGGTGTCAACAATCAAAAACCAAAATTTTGGACTCATACACAGGTATTTTTGGAATATTTCAGCTGTATATGAAAAATTTTACAGTAAAAACCTAAAAATTGTAACTTTTTATATTCAACTGTAATTAGAAATTACTAAAAGTTCGTTACAAACAGGGAATGTAACCGAAATAAATACTGGTTAACGGTTAACCCTTATAGAGAACGTTATAATAATAAAGGTTTTAGTTCGAAAACCGGTTTTTAAAAATTGGAAACCGGTTTAAACCGGTTAATATATCGGTTTAAAAAATTATTAACATTAATTAAAAAAAAAGTAATTATAAATATTTGATTAAAAAAAATTATAGAATAAATAATTTAAAAAAATAATAAAAAATTACCATCTGAGAAAATATAACAATTAAAAAAAACAATTTAATTAATAAATATTCACAAAAATTCCCGTAATTTATTCAGAAAAACGCAGGTCACTTTTCAATTTTAAACTTGCCTGTGCTGACAAAGGCCGTATTTATTTGGACTTTTTAAGTAACCTTAACGGCCAAAGAGACCTACCTACATTTATGACTCTCCAATAAAATGTTAATTGTAAAAACTGTCATGACTCATGTTCAAATACAAATAGAAAACACAGATATAAAAAAAAATATTACATTTTTTTCTCGCTAAATGATATTAAAATAAAGGTTAATGTTCGCTAAAACCGGTTTTTTTTTTTTTGTTAATGGTTACCGGTATTTTCGGCCTGAAAAATATCGGTTAAAATTACAGTTAAAGTTCGCAATTTTCGTTAAAAATATCGGTTACCGGTTTTTATTAACCGGTTTTTTTAACCGGTTACATGCCCTGGTAATAATATTACCATACAGATGACAGACTTGATCACGAAAACGTAAAAGAAAATTTTATAAAATAATATTTATTAATAATATGAAACATGTTATGTACCATACCAGGCCTTAGATACTTTAAAATCCTCGCTCTCCGAACTTGGAATTCAATTGGTATTTGAGGCGGCTATGATACTCATATCGATTCTAAGTACCTATGTTAATAGCTACATATCTTATTTTTGTAGTTTTATATGAAATGTTTTTATTTTAAATATAGTTTTGTTGTAGAAATATTAATGATTGTATTTTTTTTAAATATAATAAAAATGTCGCTGATCCTTTCTATTCAGTGTAAAATACCTGTGTGAATGTAGGTTATGCAATGCGTCACATAATATGGTTAATAAACTTCAACAACAATATTTTGTGCACAATTAGAGCAAATGAATTTAACCAGTATCCGCTAAACACAAAGCTTGTCATAATGGTATAGGTTATAGTACAATAATGCGCTTAGAAACTAAGCATCGGAACCAGCTCTGCTCATTTCGTAATAGTGCCGTGTCCGTTCACTTGACAGGCCTTCAATGCGAAGTCCTATGACATATAGCGAGCTATGGGAAGCTACGATATCCAAGTGAGCTTTGATTTACTCTCGTCTACTGTTCAGCTGCCACGAACATGTATGATGTAATTTGTGTGATATGTGAAACGAACATATATCGCTGAAACGAAAATCCTTCAGTATTAAGTAATATTATTGACTTGTTACATTTACGACAGTCCTTTGTAAGCCAACGGAGAATTCTGTATTATATTCCACCGAAGCAGGAGTACTTCCTACTAGATCATTTGATAATGTTGATGGAGCTACAATATCTGCGACCTAATGCAAATTAACGTTACAGGTTCATTATGTAACACGAGTAACATGATGTCTTCTTATTATATTTTTAATGATTCATACAAAATTTACGATGAACAAATATAACACATTTTAACAGATTTTTCCTCAGTATACCTAATAACATAAGTAATAGAGACAATTGCAAGAGAATTCGTGGTCTAAAATTTCTATATATCTGTAAGGTACCAGTAAAGTAATGGAAATTTTGAGAACAGAAGTGTAACATGGTACCAAAGATTATATGTCCCACAGGGTTCCCTATCATATCTGTGGAACAAATATTATGTTGGATTTTTCGAGGTTATGTCAAAAGGTGATTGCAAGTGAGATTATAGACAGATATACACCTCAGATAAAGACAGCGCATCAGATATTTTCTATTTTGGCATCCTTATTCGAGGTTATTTCGAAAAGTGATAGCAAGTGAGATAACATCATTGGTATTTCTATACTTCAGACAAAGACAATGCTTCAAAGTAGGTCATTGCTGTGACGACAACATAAATTTTAATAGTGTGTGTACAAAATCACTTGTGCTTCATTGTGTGTTGTAGTTTCGTTAGTTTAGTCTACAACTTTTTTTATTTGTTTCATCCATTATTATATTTATATATATATAAAACTGTCAGTTTTGACATTTATATACTAATGCTATTTTAAGTTAAGCAAAATTAACCATAAATTCGTTCACATTTAAAGTTTGCAATACTTACAACTTTACCAGTAGTAACACTTAATATAATCACACTACATACAAAAAAAAATAAACCTTAGAAACGAGTGAGATCGCAAAATTCATATATGCCCATGTTCACAGCCAAACTGAGTGACAAATTATATGAAAAATAGAACCTTTACTGTTTTTCAACACATTTACGATCTTATACAATATTTCAACCAATTTGCTGTTTGATAGTAACCAATTTAAATTGTACAAAAAATGGTTCAAGATCTTGTACAATTTTGTAAGCTAGTCTCAAACGGTCTTAAATAATCATTATTTTACAACTTATAGATCTAAGAGTCACTACGGACGGCCGTGCGTAAAGTACGTCGAACGCACAATTAGAGAATTTTTGATTTGATACAAATAAGGAGAAAATAAATTATAACATTCTGTATTCGTTCTTTTTCTTTTTTTAACTGTAATTTAATTTTAATGTGAAATAAACACATATTGATTAAAACAATTAAGGGAAGGATTTATATTCATATGGCATTTTTGTAAATCTTACTATTATTATTTTAGTGTAATTCATTGCAACTTGTTGCCTGCATTGTGTAACACATTACATTTATCTTACAAAAAGACAAGATATTCTAAATTTACGAAGGAATTGTTTGGCCGCAATTCAAGAGTTGAAACCGAAAGCAGATGGAAATAGTTGCATTTATTATAGCATGAGTTGACATTTGACTTTTAGTGCGTTTTGCATTTTAAATTTAAAACGTACTTACGGTCTGAGGACGGGTTGCAAATAACGGGTAAATTTATATTGAAATGTCTATTATCGTACGTTTACTACACTTTACTCATAAATACGCAACTTGCGAACTAAATGTAGAAGTTATTGTTATATTTTATGGCAAACACTGACGTTTATTTAACAGGCTCTTATTGTGTTTCATTTTCTATACATATTATCAATTTACATATGCGTATGTAACTGTTCTAAAAACACAATTTTAAATTAGATTGAATTAATTATTAAATGAGTTTTCATAAATGATTATTAAGGTTTTTTATTTTTTTATAGAAAGCATAAAATTAATTTGTTTCTTATGATATAAAAGATGCTTCTAAAAATTACAATTTACGAAACAAAAAATGAAGTTTTTTTGGCAAGGACACAATATATTAAATATAGAAATAGGTTAATAGAGTGTGTTTATAAATGTATGTCAATTAGTCAATAAATATTTTGTAAAATAGTTTCAGCTTGTTTACATTTAGATTATTGTATTATTGAATTATTGTTAACTTATTGAGTACTATAAGCTTGTTAAATTATTACTCATTATTTACTTATTTGTAGAATCAATAGTTATTACCCAAATGCAGAATATGTAATCTTGTTTTCAGCAGTGTAGTAATAATACATTTCTACAATAATTATATACCGGTTAAGCGGTATTACATTCTCTCAATTCCATTTTATGATGCTGTACAAAAAATAAAATTATTCGTATTTCTTTTTTTATCGCTTAATTATTGATAATTTCGAAGAAAAAAAATAATAAAGTTTTGGAAAAGGGATACGTGACGTCACGTGAGAGAATTAGACAGAGAATTTCAATTAATTCGATAAAAATCATGTATCATAGAATAATTTACATTTGGCAGATTACCCAGGTTCCATTTTTAAAACTATTTATGGAAACACTTCAAAAATTATATGACACTGACAATGTTGACAGTTGACATTTCAATGACAACCAAATTTACACAAAAACTATCTGTTGTGTAATATCAATTTTTTTTTATTTTATTCTATTTATTATCTCTATTGAAATCTTATACATTGTTTCATTAATAGTTGTGACTAATTTATTATTAACAATCTTTATTCGATATCACTAAGTAAAAAAATAAGTTAATTAAATTCCTAGTTTAAGCATTGTGAACTGCTCTCTCATTCTCCTACGTGACGTCAGAGATATAATGCCATTACATAAATTTGAATTTTAAATGCTAATTTCAGAAAAGTTATAAGCAAATATATAGTTTTTGTCATTATTATTGGTAGTCACAATGATTAATTGTTTTATTTATTTAAAATCTAACTGTTTTGTGACTCTGGCAAACTATTACAGTCAAAAATTTTACAAACAAAATAATATGCACTCAATATTAATAGTTATTAAAGGCATATTTAAGTAGTTATTAGGCATCCAGTATCAATAAAAGCAATTCCGAATTTTAGTTACTATTTTGTAATACAATAAGCTTGCACTAAGCAAATTTAATTAAATAAAATTGAAAATAAATTTCATAGTGGTTTTCATTTTATAAGGTTTTTCAATATTCACTCTTATCGTTATCAGATAATACTTCCCTTGTACATAAGGTCGATAAAATTACATATAGTTATTCACTTAATTCTCCGTGAAATTAGACAATTTATAGCTTTCCCACAATGTGTGTGTAATCATAGAAAGATAGCCAGATAAAAATAATGAGTAAATGCATGTAGCGTCGTATCTGCCGCTATTGAGTTCCCTTCCGATAGCGCGTCGCTAAAACAACGGCAATTTAGCAGCGGAGTGTAATTTCCCCGCGATAATTCGGCGACGTTACACCGCGTACCATTACGTGCACATTTAGAAATCGATTAACAATGTCATTACACTCATTCTTTACAAGTGAACTGTTATTCAATGTCCTAGCATCACTATTACTCTCATGCAACGGGTAATCAGCGACCAAAGATTCCAACTCAATGTACAGGAAATGTTTATTATACAAACAGAATTACAGAGTGAAATTCAGACTTAGTTAATTGTACGGCATTTCGTTAATGACTAATTCTAATTGGAATTCTAATCAAAATTTGTGTTTTTGTTTGCTTGCTACTAAGTTAAATTAGTGGTAAATAGGTAAATAGATGAGAGACTCCAACTTTCACAATGTTGGTTCGTGTCTTACCTAATATAACCAATATATTTTAACGAAACATAAAAAACACAATTTTTAGATTTTTAGCATAAAATTGTGTTTGTACACCTGAAATAATCTAAAAATATCAATTTTTGGGTCCAAAATTTTTGTTTCTGAATATTGTACATGTTGATAGTAGACAATGCGCTGATTTTAAATTTATAAACAGAATTAAATTATCTCGTTTTTTCCTGAGACTTTTGTTCTCAAAAGTGTGTTTTTTGGGTATATCTCTCAAACGTGTACAGGTACAATTTCACTTGTTATACAAGTCCATTCTACAAGCAAAGTTATATAATTTTTTCTTATTTTCTGGTCTTCAGTAAATATCGATACGATGATTCTAAATTTTCAAACAGAATTACGTTACATTCAAAGTTAGACCCAAAAAACATTTTTTTTTAGATTATTTCGGCAGTACATGAAAAATTTTGGAGTGAAAAACAAAAATAGTAACTTTTCCTGTTTTAACTGTAATTGGTAATAACTTAAGAAAGGAAAAAAATTTTTTTTAGAAATATTGTGCCAAAGATGATGATGAGCAGAATTACCAATTACGATACCTCAACCACTTCAATATTAATTCTTAACCCTTACAAAAAATATATAAAAAAATTAATATCATGCATTGGTATATAAATTTTAGATTAGACTAACAATGTAGGTATTTTGTGACGTTTTTCCTGAATCCATCAAACGCTGGTCATTTACCTGGGCATCTGCCCGAGCGTGTCATTGGCTCGCAACACGGGTTAGCTGTGACAGCAAAACGCAGGGGAATTCCTGCCCCAGAGAATTGTCACCGCCGCCCCCACTCCGACCCTGATGTAGCGGTGCATAATTATCATGTGATTGGTGCCCGATGCATATTACATGCTCAGCGCTACTAGTTTTGTTTAGGTTTGGTTACAATCAAATAAATGAGTTAAACCTGTTTATCGCTTTAGATAATTTGGTTGTGGTTTAGTTCGGCAAAGTGGAGGAAATTAACCAGATGGTGGAATTGATGTTTAATAGTTTACAAGTTTCGCAAATACTTTGATCTAAATTATTATAATGTTGAGGTTAACTGTTTACTATAACTTTACTATAATAAATAAATGAGGTACGGAATTCACATACCTGTTATGTGTTATGTGTAACTCCATAAACAAAAATTATATGAAATTTATCAAAAATATACTACGTAACCCTGATTGTATTTTACTACAACTTCTTTCTTCATAAAACATAAAAATTTATAATATATATAATCTAAAAGTTGATCAACTGGTTAATTTCATCGTTCATCCATTTATCAAAATCCTAAAATGTCAACATTGGTATGATACAATAACTACCTTATGATCAATAATAAATTATATGTTATTATAGTTTCCCAAATTTATACAATTTCGAAACATATAACTAACTTAATATTTATATTTTATACAAGACAATAACATAGTCACCTGTGAATTAATTTTCGTGAGTCGATAATTTTATTTTATTTTCCTATAATAAATAAATAAAACTCAATTTGCTTTCTTTAGCAGGTATAAAAAAATCTGCAGGTAATGGCACACATGACATGCTCATTGAATAAAATATTATTATATACCCTTGCTGTTAAAGTACCTATTATTTTACTCTTGAGGTTAAAGTATTACTTGATCCATTATTTTAACATCTACTTTAGAAAAAAAACTTAAAATTTTATACTTTTATATATTATTAGGATTACAATTTCTTTACATAAATGACAGTTTTTTATCTAAAGATGTTAAGAAGATTTTCAATTAGTTATTTTCAAATTTATTTTATTAAGAAAATTTTAACGGCTTTTGAAATTATACACCAATGAGTTTTTTTTATAGTAACGTTTGTAGTTATTAATTTTATTTTTTGAAATATAATTGAAGTAGTACATTCCATTTTTTTTAATTTATATAAATATCATTTGCAAAAATCCATCGTCATACATCATTAACTAAAAAGTAGCAAATTATTGGTGCATAAAATTATTTGAAATTTAAATGTCGTTAGGAAATTCCTATACAAATAATATTTATTATTATTATTTTTTAAAATATTCATTCAATTATTGATAAATAATTTACTATAATACTGAACAAATAAATATATGATTAGATAAACCACAAAGTTTATGAAAAATTCATTTTACCTAAACTAATGGGATAGTAATATATAATTTATGACTTGGAAACAGCTTGAGTATATTAACAAAAGAAATTTTAAATTACTTTACACAATTACTTATTTACGTGGAATACAAGAAACTGTAATTTTCAATAATAACTAACTTAATGAAATTAATGTGTCGTGTTGGTAATCAGAATAATGGAAATTTCTATTCGCCACAAACGTTGATGCGTGGCTTCCGCTTATCCAATCGGAAATCTGATCTGTTTGGAAATGGACATCATGTCTTTTATTTATTTGAAAATTATCTTTCTACGGAAAAGTATATCAATTTTTATGTTTACAAAAAATCTAATTAAATGAATGGAATGATATTTATTCCTTTCTAAAACAAATATTTAAAAGGAATTTGAAAAAGACAATTATGGAGTAAAGTTTTTTTTTTGTAAAACTTCAAACGTATGAAATATATTTATATTCTGAATTAATCAAATTCAATTGTACCGAGTGCATTGTTTAGTTCAATACCATAAAATCTAATAATGATTTTTTTATCATTTAAACGAAACCTTTAATTTAAAAATTCTTACGGACAAAAACTCCTCTATCATATTTCAAAAATGCCAATATATTTTCTATTTTACCTATAAAAAGCTGATGTGATTATAAAAGAAACCTGTAAAACATGTATAGGTTTATAAATTCGGAAATTTAACTTTTTACTACTATAATCTCTATCTGCCAACACAAACTACTGAATGATACTTTTTGCGGTTATTTTATTATTTTATGATAAACTTTCTGGGAATGTAATATGATAATTGTAACAGCTGACATATATGACCGAGTTTTGAAATCTGTTCTAAGCGACATTATTAGTAATGACTAATTGTACAAGTAAAGACATAAACAATTGGACAAAGTGTAGGAGGACAGGAGTATATTTTCTTTGATAGATGAAACAAAAAATTCTGTTGACAGGTAAATGCTTGCTACGAGAAATTATTTCCATGAGGCAAAAAAAAGTTTTTTTATGTTTATAATTCTAATTCTAAATTCAATACTAGCGAATATAATACTATTAATATTTTTATTATTATTAACCGCTACATTTAATAAGGGAATCATTGTAACCATATCGATTTTGACATTTCGAAATTTTAACGAATGTCCATGTATATCTTTATTAATAATAATTGATTATTGATATAGACTAATAATAATTGATTATTAACCTAATCAACCACTTGTTAGCAATAATAATTAAATATTGATATGAACCAATAATAACTGATTATTGACCTAGTTATTTCGTACAAGAAAGTAAAAAATTAAAACTTCCAAATCCAAATATTCTTTGATTCATTAAACTCAAGAAAAGTAAAAATCATGGATTAAGAAATTAAATTTGCCGTCAAATTTAAATAAGAAAACCAAATAAAAAGAAATCAAGAATCAAAATTCAAATTAATAAATTGAAATGTTCGATAAAAAATGTTAATGATCAATAAATCTGTGTAGGATTTAAGTGCAAGTAGTGAAAAAATAATATATGTACTTATATATACTTTGGTATATAATAAACTATTATGCAGTAATAATCTTTCAAATCTTATTTTTACAAAATATTTTTATTGTTATCTGACTCACATATAGGTTCTCGTGAAACGACTATGTTCACATTTTATCTTATTCGAAAGCTTCATCATCTTTCAGATCTGAATAGTATTCGAGAATAATTTTCTTTTAAAAATGCATGTTATCTAGATAGGGGTAGTCGGCAGCTGGCTAGCTAAAGCATCAAAAGCTCCTATGTTTACGGAATTAAAAATTAGGTCACAGCTTCCTTTGATGTTTGGAGATGTTGCCAACGATGGTTCAGATGAAATTCCAAATACGCACGAAGCTGAGACAATCGCATAACCGTAAGTCGAGTTCAAGTGTCTAGACTTGGTGCAATATACTCCTTATTAATTTCAGCGTTTGCTTCAAGATCGATAAATCACCAATAGATTATAGCAATTCCACTCAAGATAAAACAAAATAGTACGACATTATCATTCCATTGCATATAATATTTAATTGACAAGTTCTTAAACATTTGAGAAAAAAATATACCTAAGAGAATAAAACGCAATCGTACTTAACGACCGCAGAAAGGGGTATATGACCATAATCGAATTTTAGTATATAAGTCATAAAATATGAAAACTAATCACTATCGCTTCCCATTAAAATAATAAAAAGTAATCATTAGTTTTCATTATTTAAGTTATTGTCGGTTTTTCATTAGTTACTTAAATTAACCGTAAGACAGAAAGCAAAAAAGTCTTCAGTAGGAATCGAACCTTTGACTCTGTAGCCGTTACTCTAACCTCATAACCACGATTTGATAGATGTCAACGTTGCGTATATAGAGCAATAAAAATATTAAGTATTTTTTTTTTTAAATTTTTGTTCGTTTCATGGAATTATGTTATTAAAATGAAGTAATCGGTACTAAATAAGATGTAGAAATACATGTAGTATTGTCCATCACAATATGGTAACATAGTTGTTAGCCGGACAGTTTTTATTTACCAAAAACTGTTTTCTCATGTTAAATGCCTATGACAGCACTTTCTTGGAACACACGGTATATATATTTAAATGAAATTATCGAGAACGTTTTTAATCACAAAAAATAATACATTCTGCTACTAATAATAAAAAGTTAGACTACAGCTATACGAAGAATATTTAACACAACAGTATAATATTTCTATAGAACCGTCTTTCTTATTTTTAGGCAATTTATATTTATTTGAAATATTCGCAATTTGCAGCAAATAAATTCTTTAATAAATGAATGTGCTAAAAGTAGAAATTCCTTGATGTCAAATTCGTCTAAAATAAAATAAATAAGACTTCCAGCAACATCGTTAAGAAATTCGGAATAACTTTACAATTTATTGGAGGACTAATTAGTAAGCATTTAACTGATGGAAGTTCCAAGGTCAGAAAGCGATTCTAAACTCAAATCTTATTAATTTCTTCACTGGTAGAATTGCGTGAAAAATGTCATTTACGAATAAATTACAAGGTATAAAAATTTCTTTCAAAACATTAAATTATGTGCGTAATTCTATAAACACGTATGATACAATATTTATGCTTTATTTTAAATGAAAAAACTGTTTACCATTAAGTGAAATTATAATAATTTTTATGGATAGGTACATAAAATAATGTATTTATGAGTAAATATCTCAATAAAAAAACGTAATTATAGTATTGAAAAATGCGCTATGAAAATAATACTATTATTATAAAGCGTAATATTTTTGTTAAACCTAAACCATTATTTCACCTTACTATATTATCGTCAGTCATACTATTGGGTTCAAATAACTTAATGTTCAATAAACATCCTTCTACAGCAAGCTCAACTATTATTTCACGTGCAATACAAAGTTAGTTCTGTTACAGTAAAACAAATATTGTATTATTGAAGATAATTTCATTTGTTCGTTCAGATCACGTTTGATCGAATTGGAAGTTGGGTTAGGTTAGTATAATAATTTATTTACGTTATTCGGCCCGTGAGAATCGGACCCATCGGAATATTGCTCAACTTTTTTGCTCTACAAGACTACTTTCAGAAATAAACGAATAATGTTTCACCAGAATTCATATAAAATATATTTCCTTTGCAAGTGAATGATGAATAATTGAAAATAGGTTACCTTTTGCGATTGAATATAGTTCTTGCAAATATTTATTGCGATTATTCTCAGAAAAAATAACTATTTAATATTATTGACTAAATTTTTAAAAACAATTTAGAAATTAGTTTAATTACAATGTACTCAATTTTAGAAATAGTAATTGTTAGTTACATGTTGTTCTAAATAAACTGAACTCAATTGAAAATTAATTTTCTGTAAAATACAAATATTATAAAGAACTATAAATATTACTGTATGTAGTTTGTGACAAAAGTAATTTATAAGTACAAAATATTAATATATACTTGCATCAAATCACTTAAACAATAATCTACATTTAAATTTTAAATAGATTAATATAATATTTTATTACAATAATAAATCACCAAAATATATGTTTTTTAAATAAACCATTCACTTTCACAAAAAAATATTTAGAAGTATTACTTCAATTTCGTCTTTGATAAAAATTCAGCTCCTTATAATGATAACAAAATATCAGCAAAGGTAGGGCTATCAGACGATCCGGAATTTATTTAATATATTAATAGTCACGGATTTGTATCTTTCATAAGTCACTACTTAATTGAGTTTTATTTAGATCTTTTTCATTATGTGATTTACTCCTATCGCGCACAGTATTCGTTTCATGACGAAAATTGGATAAAGAATTTCCAAAACAATATATAGACATTAAAATATGCGAATATATTATTTCTATTCCGGGCCACAATACCAATATGAAAAGTTTTTTCATTAATGGAAATCCAATGGACAGACGAGCATAATTCATTTATCTTGTTCCATGGTAGGAGTTATTCTACAAAATATTGTCAATTTTAGTTTAATTCTACAGTAATACATAATTGTGTTGAAACACAGAAATGAATTAAAAACTACCAAACCTTTTGAAAAGTATGTAAAATAAAAAAGTATAATATAATTTATATTAACATTTCATGATTTGTGTATTGGCCCTAAATAAACTACACATTAACACACATAACAACCCCTCCCCCTGTAAAACTGATTAATCAAAAATCTAAAAGCCCTAAGTAAAGGTTAAAGCTGAAAGTTTACATTTTAAACCTCAAAGTTCAAATTTTGTAAAATTTAAGAAGTGATTAATTCAAACTTTATTACCTATATTAGAAGCAAATGAATGATAATTATTTTAAAATACACAATATGAATTTTAAAAGTCAAGCTTTATGTTACAGGTAATGGAATGCTGAACTGAATCAATATTACAGTGAATGGATACTTAAGTTATCCTATCTTGATCACTTATTTACGTAAACGTTTGAATCACCACTGGACAGAGCAGTACTTCTACTCGCCATTAACTGGTCGCCTTTTCTGACGATGGAAGAGTTGTGCTCATTTTATATAGAGCTGATGTGAATCGAAGTAGTGGGTTTTTGTGTTGATACAGTCGATGGATCGAGTAGTTATTCAGCGGAATCAAGTTGGCAAACAAATAAACCACCGTATTTCACGGAAGAACGAACCATCGTCTAACTTTCGCATATTTTACCGTTCGGCGTTCGCGGGAACGATGAAACGAAACTTTTCTATTTCATCGAATCAGGTGCTTGAATGGACACACGCCGGCGTTGCTGTTGCGTCGGCGTTTCTGTATAAAAACTAGTGGAACAAGCAACCGCAATGCAAAGTCGCTGCTGCTTTCATCATAGATACCCAACGAGAAACGAGTAGTTACTTCACCACACTGCTCTAAGCATTCATTGTGTTTGTCAACCACATACCTTTTTACTTTAACTTATTATACAACACACAAATTTGTTACGAAAACCTCAAAACTTTCATGACAGAATAATTCAATTATATCCATATCCACAATAAAGGTAGAAATTTATCGACTGGATGAATATATGAAGTAAAGAAGTTTTTGGAAAATTCAGTCAATTTATTAAATTCAAATACACACCAACGTTTCGAAAATAAAACAAATTGTATCAAATCCACATAATTTAATCAAACCGATTGTAAATGGTTGAATGATTTATTTATATATCAACTAATTCCTAAATCAAAGCTCATGCTCATGCCAATATAACTATTCTAACCAATGGTTTGAAAACCCTTTACTCTAAGGGCCTAATTTTCCATCTCTGGTTAAAATACCGAGTACTTTAATCATAGTAAAAACTAACGTAAATTGTCAAAAATATTTGATTCAATATTTTTTTAATACCTACGGGTAAGGTAACCTGCACTTGAACCAGAGATGGAAAAATCTGTCCAACTTCTATTTTCCTTTTTACTTTAGAGTATCTTCGATGTCGTTGTAACCGAATTTTCTAATATTCTGTACCAGTTCAAGTTAGGCGAAACAAGTATCTGTGGATACTAGTCTCTAGTAACCATTGGGCACAAGTGCATTTTCATTTCTTTAATAATTTTCGACTTCAGATCTTATACTCGAAACGGTATTGAAAATTTTAGCCCAATATCTGCCCACATGTCCTGCTTATCTATTTCAGCTAAATGTTAAATGACAACATTTCAAAAGAATAAGTAATAAATATAAGAATATCTTGCTGCAATCGTTTATTGACAAGAAACAAGAAAATGCAATAAGCTTGTATTTAAAATTCCATCTCAATATTATTACTAATAAAAGAAGACTATTCCTTTATTGGTTATTTTATTTCTCACGTCACACATAACACTTAGAATTAACACAAAGCTTTTTCAGTAAGATCTATAAAACTACGTACAATAAACACACTGAAATGGCAGTACGGTGTATAATAAAACCCTAAACTATCAATAAAATCTTTAGCTCATTTATGCTAACGCCAATTTATCCCTTAATAGATTTAATTGGCAAATTTATAGGAATAAAGAAGTAGCATTAGGTGATTATTTGGTTACGTGATTAATTAAATTTACATATGGGTATTGCCATCGTGACAGATGTAAATTCTATTCATATTAACACCTGAACTGAAATTAATTCGCTAAAACCAAATTGAAATAGTTACTTCGACCGCACACCGCTAATTTCTGTTTCACTAATTTGATAATGTGTTCAACCGAGACTTATTGGATCGTTGCTTTGACAAAATCTTTAGTGACCATTGATTTACCAACAAATAATTAGCACCGATATTGTAATTTTGTTGCAATCTCTAATAGGGAAACTACCAATTGTTTTGTAAGTATTACTTTGACTCCTCTAAATAAGTAGATCTGAAAAAAATATATTATCAATGTTATACATTTTCAAACCAAAAACTTAAACGAATATTTTTACCACATTTTTACCAAATGTTAAATAATTTGTGCTATTCATATATGTCTAAAATTGTTAACACTTAATATACAAACATAATATCTCTATGACGGTTATGATTTATATGTATTTATATCACTTTAAATGTATCATTAATGCATAACTTTTTATTCGTATATAAAATGAAATTAGATATTATTCCCAATATTATTATTAGATATTATTATTGTGGTAGTAATTCTATAGCAAGAGAAAATTATATCCGTAGCGAAAGGGTTCAATATAACTCAAAATGATTTACCGATCGTAGCTATACGTCACGCGTAAACATAAATTGGCATTTCCAGGACACGTTTATATACGAGTTTAATCGTATTGAAGTACTATTATCTGTAAATTCTTATAGAATGTAAGTTTCCTTTATTGATTTTTAATCTATTTTGAAAAAATAAAAATTTATAGGTCCACCAAACCGCTCATTTTGATAAAATGGATGGAGAATCGGTCCTGAGGACTGAAGGTGTTTTTTCAATTGTAGACATCTGTATTATATTTGCAAGTACTTTAGGAACTTACGACACCTTTTTACCTCTAGCCACTCAGTAAGATAGGTTATAGAATCATGCTTAAATTCGGATAGCCAGTGTTCCATGGATAAGCACGTTTGAAGTCCATAGAACACGATTATAATATGTATGTTTACGATGATGTCTGTCCGTGTGTGTATGGATGGATGGATGGGTGGGTGGATAGATAGATGGATGGATGGATGGATGGATGGATGGATAGATGAATGAAAGGATGGATGGATGGATGGATGGATGGATGTGTTAATCGTGTAATCGGAAGTGGTGTTTTTATGAAGATTTGAAGTGTTTTTCTTAATTAGTTATGAATATATGAGAATTTTTGTAAATAATAATAACAGTTAGACCACCTATGTTGAGAAAAGATGAATCAGAGGATTTTAATTGTTAAAAATATCAATTCAACCGGTAAACTAGAAAAAAAATATTGGCACAAAATGATATACGATTTGGTTTATATTACCCGAGTTCTGAAGAACTGTTGTTAAATGGTTAATCAGAGGGTGATAATACTGAAGAAGTGGAAGATTATAAAAACGAATATGCGGGATACAAGGAAAATTATTAAAAAGAAGATAAAAAAGGATCGTTGGATAAAATGTGTAATTTCTGGTCGCTTTTTACACGAAGAGTGTATCACACGGTAAATCACAACATCTGTTAACCAGTTCATCTCTTCATACCCTTGGTCTGTCTCACATATAGGAGAATTGAAGTTTTTTTTTGTAGTTTTGAAATCATACTTTAATTTTTTTCCTTGTTATTGTAAGAAAACATACATTATATATTGATATAATTAAATTTTGTTTTATAAATATTATTCAATATTATATAATAATAATTCCATTTTTTTAATTGTTGTCCATCTCACCCCCACTTACCCTATAAATATTAAATATTGATTAAGGCCGAGTTCTTTGTAGATTTATTGACTGGAGTATAAATAATTGAAGATGCTAGATACTTTTAAATGTGTACATGTAGATGAGTTGTATTGTTATTCAAGAGCACATATGCCGAGATTAAAAACTGCGAGATAGAGTGAGTGTGATTTTGAGTGTGACGTGCATGCAATTTTGCTGTGCCATGTTTCCTGTCAGCGGCATCGTCAGGCTAATCGCCGCTCGCTAAGCGGACATGAGAAATCTGACGCGGCGAGACGCTCTCGACGCCGCGTCCTGGTTCCATCTCAAGCTCGGCGCCTGTCATCTCTTCAGCACCGCAAATCGGCTTACTGGACGATCCAGTCCGACGCTCCACCTGAATTCCGCAAGCAACAGGGATTAATGGCACCGCTTCTGCGTCGCGCAACTCCTCAATTATTCAAAAATGTCTACCATCGATCCGCACCCCAAATACTCCTTTAATGTTGTCCTGCTTTATATTTTATATCAACGCTGTTACACTATCATATAGGCATCGAACATTTTACCATACGCAAGTATAAAAACCTACAGAGTTCAAATGTAAATTCATTACTACTAGGAATGACGAAACCTGAAAATTTTGGTACCCGGGTACCCGATATGAATACCCGGGTAGTACCGGATACTCGATAATTACCCGTTACCCGATAATTACCCGATACCCGATAATAACCTGATACCCAATAATAACGTGATACCGTTAAAATATCCGTTATTCTTTCATATTATTTTTTTTAATACAAATTTTTGTTATTTGAATATAAATTTAATAAATGAACAAAAAAATATTAGTTACTCGTATGGAAATAAAAAAAAACATTGTTATTTTATATAATATATGAGTATATCAGCAGTATAAAATTACAAAATTAAAACTTATTACGGAAGTACATCTGATTTAACTACTTAGGAATATCTCATATTTCTATTTGCACATATCAGCATGGATGACGTTTCTGCATTCAGGCTTGATCTTCGTTTTGTTACAATGTTTCCGGCAGTTGAAAACTGGCAACAACAGATTTTAGGTAATGGGTAGATTTCGGGTAACGGGTAATAAACGGGTAACGGGTACATTTCGGGTAATTGGGTACTATTTTTGATACCCGGATACATTATTATCGGGTAGGTTCCGGGTACCCGGGTACCCATCGTCATTCCTAATTACTACTATCCTACGACAGACAAAAAGTAGCAAAAAACCCAAAATACGATTTTAATTTAGAAAGAAGATTAAAACTAAAGTCCATAGTCGTAGGTATAATAAAATAATAAAGTAAATATTTTGAAAAAAAGTATTTCATTGGATTAACAAGAAAAACCTACAAATTAAAATATATTTTTTTAAATTAAAAATGATAAATTATGTTATTAGGTATATTAAAAATCAAACAAATGTTTTAAGTTATATAAATTTTCAAGTGAAATATTCAAAACCTGGTTGTTGATAATATTAAAAGGAAGCCAGAAAGCGACGAAGACATTAAAATGACAGATTTGATTAAATTGTGACCCACTATTTCATCAAAAAAATTACTGGATTAAATTACTTTTGTATCTAGGATGCAAAAGACTTTTTGTGGCTATCCATTAAAATCTCGAAATAGAATAAAATTGACCTAGAAATATTATTTATATGTTGCAACTTAAATCTTTCCATTGATTTTTATATGTGGCTATTGAATATAAGCTCTAGTCGTTAATTCATCCAACAATATACATTAATTTCCAAACTTTTTTTTTATAAAAAATACGATACAAATAATCTACTACTTCCATCGCTAAAAAATGAAAGAAAGCCGATCTACAACGGTTAAAATTCTTTAGATAAACTAAAAATATAAATTATCTCATATATCGAACTGGAATTCTATTTAACGTTTCAAACGAAGAAGGGAATCTATATATGTCAAGCAGAGAGGAGAGTCGTCTGTTCTATTTCAAACAAAAACAGATGCACTAAAAACCTTATTATCTATTGTGGAAGATTGTTTCCAGAAAGTTTTAAATTATATTTTCTCTGAGAAAACTATATATAATTGATTATTTACCCACAGGATAAAATAGAAGATTATATAAAACTATTTACCAGAAGGTGTTTAACAGTTTGATATAATGTACAAAACTTCAACGAGAATGTTTTATGTAGAAGAAGTTATATTCCCAATATATTTTTATTATTGTAAAGTTTACTAAAAGGCTAATACTTGTTTTGTTTGCAAAGAAAAACTTTTTCAATTACAGTACAAAGAAAAGAGTGAAAAACAAAGTGAAAAATATACATGCATGTATATCACAGACTGTGCAATTCCAGTTATTTACGATCAGCGATATGAGTACTATATTGAACCCTCATAATTATTTTCTGATCATGGCATTTAAATTGCGTGGAATAATGAGGTCCAAAAAGATGATATATGAATTCGCGATTTTTCGTTTGAAATATGGCTATGTTTGCGGTACTGCACTACAACTGCATACATTGCATTCCGATCCATTAAACTTAAATTCTTTTCTAATTACATGCAAAAAAAAACATAATTTAGACTTTCCATCAGAAGGAATCATTCGATTTTATACAACCCCTAAACATTAAATTTATTTATATTATTTATTACTTGTACCTTTTTTTACTTTAAAATGATTTTAGAATATATTTATTTAAATATTAAAAACAGAAATATAATATCCCAAAATTATACGTATTACAAACATGTACTGGTTCTATAGTTTTTAATTATCCAGTTCTGTAATACTATCAACATAAGTCTCCTTCACAAATCAATATACCGTAGAGTTAATCGTAGGTTTAATAAAATTGTCATTCGCTTTATATTAGTAGTTATTATAGGATGCATACTAAAAATATATATTTTTAAGAAAAATACATTTAATTTTGCAGTATGGAAACACCTCTTATATAAAATACTTAGGGACGTCGAATAAAGATAAATATTTTCACGAGAGTCTAGTATTTTTATTGGTCTTGGTCTTGCATAAAAATTCAAGACAAGAACAAGACAAGAGCTACAAAATTAAAAGCAAAATAAGAAAACAATATTAATAACTTTATAATCAAATACTTTTAGTTAGGTGATAAATAAGTTTGCTGCATAAATATAATATTGCAAATGAAGTACATAGTTTATTAGTTAAAATAGTGAAGCAGAATCCACGTAAGCAGACATTAACGGGTAAACAACGGCAAATGTCTCCGTGTAGCTCGTACTTTAAATATTTAATTCTGAAGTTTACGTCTGACGGGTAAACAAGCGCGAAAAGTCTCGAGTACAGGATTAGTGGTGTCATCTTGTGACAAAGAGGGAAATAGAACTAAAAACTTTGTTATATACACATTTATACATCTCAGCTAAAAGCCGTGAATATATTACAACGAACATTTCATAGTTTCCGTGAAAGTATTCGCCGTTGTATGAAATAATTACGGCCCCTTGTAAGATGTTTCGTTAATTAATTGCGCTACGCAGGAAAATTTGTTCAGGATTACAGAAAGCCTAGGAGTAAAAGATATCCACTTTCAAAAAATCAATAATTAAACATATTAATTTTCCTTTTACATAATAAATACATTGAGTTCAAAGGTCAATAACTTACCCTTATTTAGATGAAGAATTTTTCTCTTTTATTTACTAAAAAATATTTTCGTCTTTAAAGAATACTTTATTCCGGCGCATAAAATTTTAATAAGGCCCCGTCTTTTCAAGTATGAAAAGTGACGGATAACTATAACTTGTAACTCTTATCCGGCAAATAATGTGTAAGTGCCTTTTAAAGTCATTTTATCCACTGGATTATTATTCTATAAATTAACATACCAAAATAATTATTTCGATGTTAACTACAATGAAATGGTGATTACTGACATCATATATGTTTAGACAAGAATATGATGCACAATTTGTACACTTTAGAGGAGGATAAAAAAATATATTTGGAATAATTTTATTTCAAACTTTATTCGTACTTTGATGACCAGGCCCATGAAAACATTAACAAAATTCACATATTTATATTAATAAAGTTAGTAATAATAATTCGTGTATGTAAAAATTTACTGATATAAATACTATTTTATTTAGAAATTGTTTGCGAGTTAATCCCAATATCTACAAAAAAAAACTCTAATGAATAATTCATTGCTCTCGAATTTGTAAGGTTTATTAACTTTTTGAGAAAATAAATAAAGTAATTATCAAGGTCTAGTATAAGGAGCAAAATAAATAAAGTAATGAAAAAGGAAAAAGTAATTTTCAGAAACTAGGACTAAAAGTATAGCAAATTTCGTAAATAAGTTACTAAAACCTAAGTATTTATTATACAAATAAATAAAGCATTAATAAAAGCTAATATTATTAAATTAATATAATTTAACAACAATATCAATCAGTATGATTAGCGCTAGCAAGATCTTTGTAGTGTTGTCCAAACATTAGCAACATTAAACAGATTTTGTGTTGCGATACAGAGTATATTAAATGCGACCGTAGCTACAGGTACCACAGATTATGTAAACAGGGAACAATAACCAACGTACTTGACTAAAACTACGAAGTTGGTAGAGTATTGGTTGCATCGAACTAATACGTGGTTTAGTGGTGGACTGTTGCACTAGTTTACACAGGGCAATCGATGCGCCCGAAAAGTGTCCAAACCCGGCTATAGCAAACAGTCATTGCATTATCCACTGCACATAGTTACTAAATTAAATTAGGCTAGTACTGGCCACAGTCGATGCCAAGTATTCAATTGTAATTGTAATGCACAAATAAGTTTTCGTGTAGTATTTAGGCTTAGTTATTTGTAGATTAAAGTAATGTAACGACATTATAACCTTCGGGGATGTATGAACTGAGGTGGAGCTTGCGAAGCCAAAGTTCTGTTACCGCAGTTATTTCGTGAATTTAACATTTTTACATATACATCATGTTCTGGTGAATTTGTATATCGTGAATTTACTTTTGCAATTTCGAAATTAAATATTTTCGTAGAATAAGAAACAAGAGGTAACTTGTAAATATTGACAAGAATTGACTTTTTTTAGGTTATGAGGTTATTTATTTATAACTGATAACTACGCTACGTATTTTTAGGCATAAAAATTTAAAAATAGTTAGGGAAAAAAGACTAAAATATAACGAAAATAGGTTTCACTTTATGAAAAAAGTACATTAATAATTAGACTTTTATTATTCTTTTTTTATTACAAATTAAAAAATGTTGACTTTAAATAGTTAAGATATTTTGTTATTATTTATTATTAAAATAACAATGTTTTTGTATTTTTCACCAATAAATTTTTATATATAGAAAATGATCACAAGATTTTAGTGGTGCAAATAGGAATGCACTGATATTATCTTCTTTTTTGATTATGAAGGTATTTTTTTGCCACAAAACAGTTTACAAATTAATTTTATATTTTCAAATCCGGGATTATTTCTGAATACCGTAACATCTTTAAAAGTACACTGTTCCTAAAGATTCTGTTAGATCAGATTCAGAAAGATTTTTTTAACTATGTCGCTTTTCTAAAAGTATAAGAAAATAAGTAAGTATTCCTAGAGATTGTATTTTTTATGAATGTAACTATGATTTTGAATTTTTTTATGTAGGTAAAATAAATTATTCTTAATTTTAGATTTTATGATTTTTTAATTGTTTCCGAATTTGCATTGATTTCCATAACTATCTACAAAAAAACATTGAATATTATTTTGTTTTCTTTACATAAAATTTTAAACATACAAAATTTATTTTATATAAATAAAATATACATATTTAAGGTGCTAGTATGCTAATATTAAAAAAAAAATTGGTTTAAATTGAACAAATAGGCGAAATTAAATGTGGTTTATATGAAAGAAATAATACATGAAATAAAAATTTAAAATCTATTTAATCGGCCTATAACAGAAAAAAAACGAGTGCACTAAAAATCTGCACCTTACTGGTTACTCATAGATTTCTATATAAATGAAGAGAACAAATTGAAATATTCAGAAATAAATCTTTTAGTACATGTTAGTCATTGGTTTAATGTCAAATCCTATGTCAACATCTGCAAATTTATAAAAACATTGTTTTGTCATATTAAAACTTTTTATTTAATATATTCCAACATTTCCTGCAACATATTGAAAATAGGCGTCAACTTTACAAAAATTAGTCCCTGTCATTTCATTTAAACTTCTATTAAATAAATTTATAATTCAGTTTAGCTTGGATTAGGTTTAAATATTAACACGCTTTAAGTTTTCTTTTAAAAATACCGAAAACAATTAACCCGTAGGAAGAGGAAATAACAGATTGTCTTCAGAAATTAGGATTGTCTTAATAATATGTTGTGATAGTTAAGAAGTTTTACATGTAGGTAGTAATAATCCTTGAGACGCACTACAGCTTATAAACATATGTTAATAAGGAAACAACGCAGTTCCTAAGAAGTTCTACTAAGTCACATGTTATTTAAGATTATACACATGCGATTCATTCAAATATTCAAATATTAAAATAGAAAAAGAACACAAATGTATTAAGCATTTTCTAAAAAATGTACACATGTTTTATATAAACATGATGTATTGACGTTTCATGAAATTGAAATATAGGTTTTTCTTAAAATGATGTATTATTAATATATATTTCATATATTAAATTTATGATTAACATTGCTGTAGGAATAGTAAATAAATCTAAAAATATACCTGTCTATAAATACGCTTTTATATTCATGTTTATTAATGTTAATATTTTTGGTATTAACTTGCAACGTTGACATTTGCAGTTTATTTTAATATTGAATTCCCAAAAATAGAACGGAAATAAAAACGCTTTTATTTTTAATCTCAAAAATGGTCAGTGACATGGAAATATATTTAATGCAAAATCATTAGACAGTGTAATTCTCTTCACAATAAAACAGTTGAAAAACAATATTAAGAAGCAATGAAAAACGCTGATGCTCCATAGCAACTGCTTTTTCAGTTATAACTAAAATTACTGTTTTTGCAGGTCTAGAAGAAGAATGTCAAAATTACGTGATATTTATAAGTAGATAAGTTATGGATACCTAAGAGCAGTAATAAATAATTCTGTTTCGATTATAAAAAAATCCTTGGCTACACAACATATCTCATGAAAATTTTATTAATTAATTATTAGGTTTTTCAATAAATCAAAATTATACACATATAAATAGTCATTTCAACTAAGTCAAACTACTTTTTTGATGAAAGACGGCAGTGTTTCAATGGCAAAATTTGATAAAACCACAGTAGGATTGTTATTTTTTACTTATTATTAATATAAAAAGTGTTATCATTTGTAAAATAGTTAAGCAATTGTAATTCAAGCTATGAATTTAAACAAGACTAAATGAAGACAGGGACTATTTATGAGTTTTATTCAAATAAATAGATGTATAACAACGCACACCACTAATTGCATATAAAAAATATGAAAAAAAAACTCAGAGGTATGTGCCCATGACCATAATCGAATCTCAGTATATAAGTCATAAAATATAAAAACTAACCACTATAGCTTCTCATTATATGTAATTATAAAAACTAAACATTAATTTGCAATAATATACCTAGTTCTTAGCAATTAAATATTTTGAAGAAGGGAAGGTCTTCTTTCACTACGATAAGGTTACAATATCCCTTCCCCAAACTTTTAATATTTTTTCTCATAAACTACGAATAATGAACCGATTTAAAAAAAATCGGGTATTTTTTTTTGTCTACTGTCATACAATATAGAATCATATATATCAATATACTATTGTATGCCCTTAAAATGAGAAAAACATGGTTTTTCGCAAATATTTTTTCTCGTTTTTCTTATTTACTAATGTATACCGAAAAAAATCGGAAACTAAGAATGAAAGCCTTATCTTGTAAAAGCTTTAAAAAAAATTGTCTCGAAATTTTAATAAGAAAATATCCAGAATTATTAAAATGTTAATTTTTGCATACTTTCTTCTATAGGTAACGTCTCATAAAAATTCTCAAAAATCCGTTTTATGGATACCTTTACCCCATTGGTGCATCATATTGAAAAAAATTAAAAAATTTGGATAGTGAAAAAAATAAAAACGCATTTCTTCTCTTCATTTTCTATGCCATTGATTAGACCTATAAATTTAATTGGTAAAAATTAGTCATAATTCATAATACCTGTGAAGGAACTCGGAATTAAAAAATATTCTCAAATCACGACAGCGATTACTCGTAAGTTTTTTCAATAAATTCAGTATTCTAATTTTATTACTTATTATACATAATTGAATGTTTTTTGGTACAAACTTCATTATGACAACGCAAAATCTACTTTTTCTATAAATGTAATAGACTAATAGATGTAACAAGTCTACATGCATATAAATGCGAAAAAAAAATGTGTAGTACTTTAGAGTTATTTGACGTTGAGCTTCTAAAAGGAAAATAAAGATCACGGCAATTAGTCGGGTATGGAATGAAGAATACCAAAGCGAGGTTTGCGGAAGCGTCGAATCCTGGGTGTGGTTAATATATTCATTGGTCGGAGTTTGCCGGGTGCAGATAAAAACCATTTGTTAAGTCAGAAATTACTTATCGGCGTATGTATATTTTATGTCGGTCGTCTGCGGCGCTTGTCAATTTTAATGGGCCATTCATCTCGGCTGCGGGACGAGGGACACGCACGCGCCAGAATGCAGATGATGACGATACAGAAGACGTGATGTTTCATAAATTTCACCCCGCTAACCGGAATATTTTACTGCCAATCCAAATTATTGAGGTTTTATTCCCGGAGATGCGATATTTCTTCGACCCATCACAATATATTTTGTTAATCTACTTTTTGTACGTGATGTTTTTACATTAATTTTCCTACTGCACCACAGAATAGTTACACACAGAAGCGACACTCCGTGTTTTAACGAAAATAAGTTTGCCATTTCAAAATAACTGTCATACTTCGGTACTCATACATCGAACTATTCGTTTCAGGAATATTCTTATAATGGTTACAGCAAAATGCAATAAAAAAGATGTTGCCCCAATTAGACGAAATCAAAATTTATGTAAAGTAAAACCACAGAATAGTTACATACAGAAGCGACACCACGTGTCGGTACCTTTCATGTTCCGCTAGTCAGTTCTATGACCTTGAAGCATTGTGTAGACCTTTAAATTTGTGCTCTTTCCTTACCTCTCTCTCAGATGTGAGGAAACTTTCCGATTTTAAACAATGAGCCCTTTAAATTTGTGCACCTTCCCCATCTCTCTCTAATTTTCGCTTCTCTGTCTTATTGTCGCTTCTGTATAAACCTATTCGATGACTGCACTGCCCAATTGATTTATTGTCGCATGACGAGTTAGGCTTTTATTATTATTTTATTGTTTTTATTACAAATTATTATTTTTTGACTTTAAATACTTAAGATATTTTATTATTAATCATTATTAAAATAACAATGTTTTTCTATTGTCAACCAATAAATATTTATATATAGAAAATGATCGCTCTACTTCACAAGATCTTAGTTGTTCAAATTTGCATGCACTTATATTAACTTATTTTTTGAATATAAAGGTATTTTTTGCCACAAAACAGTTTACAAATTAATTTTATATTTTCAACTCCGGGATTATTTCTAAATACTGTAACATATCTAAAACTACTTTACCGACAGATTGTATTAGTTCAGATTGCGAAAGAGTTGTTTAGCAATGTCGCTTTAATAAAACTATAAGAAAATATGTAAGTATTCCTAGAGATTCTATTTTTGATGCATGTAACTTTGATTTTAAAATTAATTTTAATGTAAGAAATATATTCATAAGAAAATTGGTTTGGATTGCATAAAATAGGCATAATTTACAATTTTGATTATGATGACGATACAGAAGATGTGATGTTTCATAAATTTTACCCCGCTAACCGGAATATTTTACTGCCAATCCAAATTATTGAGGTTTTATACCCGAAGATGCGATATTTCTTCGACCCATCACAATATATTTTGTTAATCTACTTTTTGTACGTGATGTTTTTACATTAATTTTCCTACTGCAACTGCCCAATTGATTTATTGTCGCATGACGAGTTACGTTAATACTCACATTTTAAAAATTAAATTTAATTATACATACACCACACGGGTTATTTAAAGAAAATTACTGCTTTTATAAAAAAAGTTTTAATGAAAACTGAATTAAAATTGTATATATTAAAATATTACGCTATCATCACAGTTATAGAATTTAATGACAGGTCATCATTAATTTAACTATCTATTTGAATATTTGATTATTAATACATATTTTATGTAAACGAAAAACAGATGGTGTGACCTTTTGCAACATGTAGGTATATTCATTCAGTATATTTTATTACAAAATATTTTTAGTATGAATCTTAAAAATACAATTTTTAAATTTTGCAGCGTAAATTTGTGTTTATACATCCAAATTTTTTGTTTTTAGAAATAGTCCATGTAGATACAGGTCGATCACTAATTTTAAATTTACAAACAGATTATCTTCTTTATTTCTGAGATTTTTGCTCTCAAAGTATATCAAAAAAGTATCTTTCTTGGGAATATCTCGAAAATGGGTAAAGGTACAATCTCAACCATTATACCAGTCGATTCTGCGGGCAAAGTTATATGAAGAATTATTTGGAACGATTCGATAAAAAATACCTGTATTTAACTTATTTGCTCAGGAACCGTTTTTTCCAAAAAAAGTTTATTCTAATTCCAAATTTTTAAACTGAATTCTATTAACTCTTATAGTTCTCGAGATATTTATGTTCAAAGTTAGACCCAAAAAAAGAGATGGAAATACAATCTCATTTTTGGGATATATAAAAAACACACTTTTTAAGGTTCTATTCTGAGAGCAAAAAACGACAAAGGAATAAATTCTGTTTGTAAATTTAAAATCAGCGCATCTACTCTCAATATGGACTATTATTTAAAGATTATTTCGGATAGATAAACACAATTCCTTAAAATATATTGGTTATATTAGGAAAGATATGCTTGGAACTGACACCGTATCTTAACCTGTTAGAGAATTAGTTAAGAAAATGAAAAATTCCTGAAGGAAAAACTGAAATACCATGTATTTTCTGAGTAGTGTAACAATTTTTCCTCGTAAAGCGCATTTAAATTCCTTCTTGCTCATGAATGTAATTTTTGTAATGACAGTTTTATTGCCGCGGTTAATAGAGGCGCAAGTATCATAAGGTTCCGTAGTAAATGAGAATGCGCCAACAGTCCATATGTTCCTCCGCCTACCTCGCACGAGCCGAGGGCACCTGGCGTCTCGTGCGGTAAACCGGAACTGAACATTTCACAGGAACTCTGACGTTTAAAGACCGCAGCTGACGCAAAATATCGCCCGCCTGTTACAACCTACACCTTATGCTATTTTATACCGTAATTGACGATTTTTAACTGTTTTTATTTCTACCATGGGCGCCCGTAAGGGGGGGCAAGAGGGGGCACTTGCCCTCCCCTGGCTTTTCGCAAATTTATTATTTAATTCTTTCACCATTGTTATGTTCTGTAAGAAATTTATTAATGTTTCCTATATCTTAGGGCTTAGTATTTTTGTGTGTGGGACAAAAATTCTGTTAGTATTTGTGTTTAGTTATTTTAACTGTCATTATAAAATAGAGAAATCTGAGACAATTAACTACAATAAACTTAATTTTATTAAAGAGGTTCCTAATGAAATTTTTGACCTAAAACCAAAAAATTACATTGTCTGTTTATTTTTTTTTTAACATTTCTATTTTTTTACTAGTAAATATATGTTTGCAGTCTATCTCTAAGTGCTGCTTAAAATTTAAGCCTTGTTAGTACAATTGGACGTAAAAATGTATATCTTTTTTATTGTTTTTTTTTTATTTTGCCCCCCTTTGAAAAATATTTTATGGGCGCCCATGATTTCTACCGTCTATATAATTGTCACTTTACCTGTAACAATTTTACAATGCTCATAAAAAATAATAGAAAATAATTAACGTTTTTTAATGCATTTTATTATAAGTATTACAATAGTATATTGTGTTATTAAGAGTAAAAGTGATACTTTGTGTGGTGAGCATGGAAGTTTGCGAGCGAAGCGAGTCGGACAATTGCATGCGAGGCACACAAACACATTTTTACTCTGAATAACACATTCTATTTTTGCTTCAAACGTAGAAATTTTAAAAATTAATTACTATTTGACGTTTAATATGTAGGTTAACTGTCAGTTATTCATAATTTTTAATAACTTTATTTTTAGGTTATCTAGTTTTTATAGTGACATTTAGAGCGATATTACAGATTTCTATTGTACAAGTAACTTCTTATTGGCTGATTCTACATACGGCGGCGAAGAAATTAAACAGCGGCAAGAATAAAAAATTATATTACGGCGGCATAGAAATTAAACTTCAACCTGGTCAATCACGTCACAGAAGATGTCACTTTTATGACGTTTGAAGAAAAACTTAATTTAATTACGTTTCTGTGAGTAATTATACACATTTATAGTACATTTTAATTCACTGGCAAAACTCATTTGACAACGTCTAGCTTTAAATTGTTCTACCACCGCCAACTACCTTTGATTTCAAAAAATCTTTTTTTGAAGAATAAAATAAATTAATAAAAAAAAACGCTATGAAGGTGGAAATAAAGTTTTGTACGCGGATCGCGTGTAATTAATCTTTACTGGGCTCACTCCTTCGTCGCTCGCCTCACAAATTTCCAGCTCGCCCTGTAAAGATTAACTTACACCGCTAGCCACGTAAATAATTATTATTGTTGCGATAACTTCACAGGGTAGTAGTAAAATGTACAATAGGTTTATAGCTCAATTGTCCACCAATTTTATTATGATTAATTAACTTAATTGAAGCAAGGTGAAAATTTATGTGTGTCATAAAAATGTAATGATCACAAAGGACACATTAGGAGACATAAAGCCACCGACTAATTGATTAAGTAATCGAAGTTTTTTCCACGACTAATCAAAGGAAAATTCCTCTTCTAAAGGTATTGAACACTGGAATCGCTTACAGTAATAGATTACAAGCATACATAAATTATAAGAAAACTTATGTTCTCTCAACACGTAAGGTGCCTCGAGACAAAGACTGTAATGATTTTAAAAACATATTAGATTACGTAATTGAAAAATGTATGGTTAAATTACCAATTAGTTTGACTTGCTTTTCACGTGAAATTATTTGTTAGTAATTATTTGCGGGTACAATATATAGATTCGTCTTTCAATATAAATTATTTTATGATGATTACTTTTTACTAATTTTTATCTCTTTATATGCAATCTTTTTCTCAATTGATATAAAGTATTTACTTTTCTCGTAAAAATAAGTTAGTCTAAAAAACGGGTTGATGTTTTAATGTATAGTCCTTATATATAAATATATAAAGGTAGCATTGAAATCGATTTTGATTATTTGAAGGATATTCATGAAATGAAGTCTACATATCGTTTCGACTATTTTTAGCATGATGTCTGTCGCAACGAACAACAAACTTCCATTTCCACTACCAGTATATGTACTTCTCGCCAAAAATATTACCTCTGCTCTATAATTCTGTATTATACCTCAATTTTACCTTACACGTTTTCCTGTACCGAGTAAGTTCGTAAGCAAAAGACAGCAGAATAGCTGAATGAACGCTAAAGCGTTTGTAAATTTTCCACGTCACATCCTATGACCTTCGACTTCTTGTTCGTGAATCCCTTCCACTTTATTTTCGTAGGTATATCTTAGTGTAAATATTATCTTTGTCCGGAGTTCGATCGCAGTAACCAAGAAGCACTAGGTCATGTTATTCCTGCAGTCCGGAAAGATTTTTTATCCAGGCACTAAGAAAACTCGACCGGAAAAGTAGGATTAAGTCGTTCGGGTTTTCTCTGTTCTAGAGATGAAGTGGGGGAAATGGACTTTCCGGCACAAAAGAAGAATTACCGAAGAGGAACACTTGCGATGCAAGACTCTCAAATGAACTGTTTTACATTGCCACTGGGACCGACGACAAAGCGAAAAATACCAGGGGCGTACTTTCAAAATACAAGGACAGTTGAATCCAGATGATAATTCCATTTGTACTTTTACATTCTACTTACATTTTATTGCTATATGTTGTCAATCTACAGCTTCTGCAAATGACCTACAGCTTACAGTGGGAACTGAATCACTCAAACACAACAGTGTTTTTATTTAGTCCAGATTAGTGACGAAGGAATTGGAATCCCAAATCTCACACTTCAGTTAATTCAAATTGAAACATGTGGACTATGTCAGCCAAAACTTAAATACAAAATAAATAAATAAAAATCTCAATTAAACGAGTAATTAATTAACATAAATTTCGTGACAGCATCAGCACAGTAGGAGAAAGAGAAACAAGTAGGATGACGATGACAAACCTTCTAATTCTTTTTTGCAAATATTCCTGTCTCGACTACGTTAAATCTCTCTAAATTTCTTGATAAACTTCCCATTCTTGTTAAATATGCGATATTTTCTGGAATGCAGTCAACTTTACTGTTTCAACTTCGACAGTTTCGATCTCACATGGGTCTTCTTGAGGATATGAAATTTATAAAAGTATACAATTCGTATTGTTTGTAAATTGTACACTTTATAAATTGCATCTCCTGAAGAAAATCCCTGTGGAGTCGAAACTGTCGAGTTTGTGAGTATAAAGTAGGTTGAATTCCATATACTATCGCCAAGAAATATCCTTACTCCCATTTTTACTTATATATAACAATTCATTCACCCAAAATATTTAGGTACTATAATACTTTCTTGACTAGCCACCACGTTCGAAAACTTTATTTTCAAATTATAACCTAGATCATATTCATATCATCATCAATAAAATAATTTGATAGTTATTTTTACCCAAAGAACTGTTATAACGAAAATAGAGATAATCAACAAAAAATATGATTGAATTTGTTTTAATCAAAGAAATGATTTGATTACTTTTAGGAGTTTTTTTGCACAATAATTATAAAATAGTAAATTAAAATATTATTGACTTGAATGATACAACAAATGATACAAAATTTGAAATTAAATAAAATATGATCCATTTGTTGTAATGAAATAGATTTTATGAATAGATTTTACAAGAGTCTCAAATTCGGACTATGCAATCAGTTATGTTTATGAAACCATAGCTTTATCCACTCGGCCATGGAGCATTTTGTTTGAAAATTACTAATTACATATAAACGAACGACAAATGTCAAAATACAATTCATGGTATCAAATATTTCAATTAAGAAAGATTATATTCCATACTAATTGATATCAGTAGATTGATTTCAGATGGAAACAACAAAAAACTGTTTCCCCATGTAAATTACATATGTCAGGATTTTTAGTATTCACGCTGTATATGTAAACGTATCTTTATGAACTTTCCATTATTATTTTTAATTGTAACATCCCAAAAAGTATTTAATTAGCTCAGTACCAACGATGAATACATCAACGACATAGCGTATCTTACTAGATAATAATCCTCCCCATATCAGAGCTCTTTGGCAAACAAGAACATTGCGTCCAGCGTCAGGCGTCTTAGATCCCACTACGTCTGTAATCATAAAAAATAAATCTGGCTCGACGTGCTTATAATTCACTGGGTTTATTGCCCGCCTGATAAGGCCGCTGCCGTCGCGGCGCCCGCGAGAGACGACGCGGTTTCCTGGGGGTGGAACGACGCCCCCGCGAGATGCTATCAATAGAATCAGCGTTTAACATGATATATGTATCTTGTACGAATGTTATGGGAATATAATGTTCTATTCTCAGATGTATGACATTAGAAAATAAAATAACCACTATCAGTACACAGCAACTAGTACCACTTTTTATGATAAGAAATGAAAAGGAAGTATAATAAACAAACTAAATATAACTGTGTATTCCAAAATTCATAAAATTTTAGTAGCAATAATTTGTCTTTCATGAAAAAATTTGTATTAAACGATTTTTCTTTTACCCACATGCGAAAAATAATGCAAATAACTTTTTCATTATATCTAACAATTGCAGTACTTAAATTCCAATTTGTCACGCCTACGAGAATTTATATTAAAAACCATAAAAATAAATCCAGTATCGTCAGCTGAAATAAACGGCTACCCACAATAATCATTCGTTTGTCGAATTGCCAGGCCGTTCGTAGTTTCTCATCTTAGGGTGACATTTTTTCGCCACGTGACTCGCGAGTCGTAAAGCCGGAGAAGTGAGGTTAGATAACCGTCTACATCACGTCATGGGATGACCTCGGCCTGGCGTCCCGACGACCCGCGTCCTCAGCAATCATACCGTCCGATTAAATTAAAACTCTTATAGTTAATTCTCCTTGATCGTCAACTAAGTCAAATCAAGCATTCGAGAAATATTTTATTTTCATTTGTATTATATATGATTTCTTTATTTTTAATTAACTGAATTAGAAAATCAAAATAATAGATATTATATCTAGTCAATGTCGAGCAATTATGTCTTAATGTTAAGTTGAAACAGAAAACATTTGTGTTGGTTTCATAATTATTTATTAATTACAGCTCTTCAAACGTCTTAATTGTTAGTTACTAAAGAAAATTATAATATGTTGTTATGAACAAAGGATTGGTATATAAATAAGTTATTGAGAATTCTAACCAACTGTTATCATTTTGTCTGTATACAATTTTAATAGTTTTGGTAATAACGATATTCATATACCTGTGTGTACATTACTGAAATGTAATTATTTTCTCAAAACACATGTTAGTTTATTCACCTGAAAGTGATATTTAAAGACATTGTTCTATTTTAAAAGTAACAGTAATAAGTAATAAAATATCACTAAGGACTGACTGTTTTTCCATATCTGGTTAAAGTGTCGATTACCTTAACCATCGGTTAGTAGAAAACTAATACATCGAAAAACCAATGTGTTGTCAAAAATATGTATATGATATTTACTCTTTCGATGCGATATATTTCTAAAGTAAACAGCATTTTAATCAGAGATGGAAAAAACAGCCCTTATTCAATCCTGTGTAAAAAATGCAAATAGAAAGATATTTGTCATGTAATATGAAGACATATAGTCTATGTCCCGCAGTTGATCCTCACGTCATCAATCGAAATATGTGATTCAAATCGTTGGAAGGAAGGAGGATTGATGACATCATCTTCTCGGGTAAAATCGTGAGATTTGCGAAAATAATAAATGTTAAAACTGACAGTATTATGTACAAATATAATAATGGATCAAACATACAAAAAGAATTAAAGAGTAAAACGAAACTACCAACACACAATGAAGCACAAATTGTCAACGCCCAAATCACCAACATAAATGCGTCTAATGACATAAATAACAGCTACATTTTTTTTAAATATTTGAAAATATTCGTTACCGGTATAACACTATTCTTTCTATTTCGTTTTTAACGTTGGTTGGATGTAGATATACCCCTTTTGGCAAATTAAAGTAATAAAATAGTTGAGCATAAAAGCGATATTTAATTTAAAGGTATGGTTACCAAATTTTAGTGCTTCGTACCGAGTTCCGAGTTTATGTCATGGCCCAACGATTAAATTGTTTATTCCGTTTTTACGAGAAGGGTTAAATACGCTAATTTGTCTATTTGTATGTACCTAACATTTTTATGCCAGGCGATGTGAGCTATTTATAAAGTATAATTTGCTTATTAGGTGTGGGATAACAGAATGCAAATTTGAGTGATCAGAGCGTATTTAACAGGCTGAAGGCAAGGCCTACCCCGTTCGCTGAGGTAGTTATAAGCGGTTAATTTCTGTTATAATTCAAGGGTAATGAAGTCCGTTTGCAGCCATGGTGCCGTGACGCGTGAAGTTATGGCCGGGATGTACGTGTAAACGGACAATTTCTCTCAGGGTTAACAGTTTTAACATTACGCTATTTCTCTGCTGTCTTGCTTTATCGATTTGCCGAATACCAGGTCATAGGTTCTTTGTGCCATTGAAACTCTTTCTATCATTCCTCTAATCAATATAACATATTTGATCATAAAGGAGACATGTCTTTGTAGTACATGTCCTGTTCACTTTCCAGTGACTTTATTATAAAGTATAGAGATATTTAATTATGGAATCAAACATTTAATCTAAAGAATGTGAATTCCTCTGCATTTCTTTTCAAAGCTTTACTTTAAAAGATTAAATGGCACTCAAAAGCCAACCGCTCCCAGCAAAGCAAAGATATTATTTAAACCTAACCCTGACGTTTTCTAAAAATAAACATTGCAGAATATAATATTCTCAGTCTTATAATAGCTATGTTTATAGTATAAACACTCATATACTTCATTATTTACAATACTGCTAACAAAGATTTTACAAAGTTGGAAGTACCTACCATGAATATAAAACGACATGAATATTTTATTTACAAAACTGTACTTTACGAGGAAAATTAAGCTACCAACCAAATCTTCTTAACTTTCTTGCTAATGGTGAATCATATTATTTATTCGCTTTATCGCCTGGGTTACCACAAGCAATTTTGCTCTTTTTACGAAGTTTTAGACATTTTTAACCATCCTTAATTACACAAACTACAATGTAAAAAATAATGCTCAACTCATTAAAAAGAAAGTAATGAAAACTAATAACAACTAAGTTTTAAATAAGTAAACGTTAATATTATTAAATTATTGCTGCTTAGATCCACTTGTGAAGTATATTCTCTACTTGCCATTTTAATGGCTATTGATATCCAAATCAGTTTCATTTCTTTTAAAATCTTATCTTATATTGACTTTTGTTCTCTATAATTTTTAAATTTTCTTCTATTAAATTTAATATGAATAATTTTTTTTTCTTGTATCCAATTTTCCCTACGTTTTCGTTTATTAACCATTCCTTTAATACCTATTACCTAATATTTTATTCAACAACACACAATACTTCAATAATTCACCGCTGTCAGAATTGTCAAATATGTTTATTTCTCTATAAATCTATCTCTTTCATTCACTTTTTCTTTAGTACAGGGTTGCCAGATATACTTTACTACTAGTTTAAAATTAGCTAGCAGTGATATTATGAGAACCAGTATCATTAGTATTAAACTAATCTATTTTAGTAAGTATCTCTTAATTACAATAATAGTGAAATGTTATGATCTTGGCTCTTTGACTTTGCTATATATTTTTTTAAATTTTAAGAACTAAAATTTTGAAATGTAAGAAAAAGAACATATTTTTCACTTTCAGTTCTTAGGATTTTAAAGCTAATTCCCAAGAGGTCGTAAATGTTCTTGCTCTGGGAATGTTGGAAAAACGTCCATGTTTCAGATATGATTTATTTCACATTTAATTCTATCCGATTTTAACGGAATTTACTTTTTAAGACGAGTTGTTTCTTTGTTAGTCATTAAAAATGAATCATGTCAAAATAAAACTAAAATCATCACGTTTATAATTGTCAGACAAGAAAATCCAAACTTGACAAAATTGTATAAGACGAAACACAAATAAGAGATGAAGAGCTTGGTGCAGAACGTCCAATTAGCGAAGAGGTCCGTCCGCCGTCCTGCACTTCCTGCGCAGGACGATTAATCCGTTAGCAGGAAAGATAAGTAAGAGGCGAGCGCCAAACAGGCCAGCAAAGCGTATAGCAGGATGTTTCAAGTGTTAATGCTGAGCTATTATTAATGCAAAGAGGATTACGTCTCCAGCACAGCGAAGACGGGCTGGCGCTCGCAGACTTGGAAATGGTCACCGTAATGAGAAATGAACCTGTGATTTAGACGCGAATTTATCTTACTATGACCTGGAACCTGGATTTCCAGACCTTACAGAGTAATAGCATGTCCATCCTTTCATCTTTTATACATCTCATTCATACACATGTTGTTTAATTATTACTCTCAGCAAAATCCAACATTTGTAATTTTAATAATGTTCCTGGTACACTACTAAGATTAACTCACATGTAATCGTCTTCCTCTTTCAATGCAGTATACCATTATTGTTATATATTTTGCTGCAAGATTGCATGATGTTTAATAGGCAGTTACTAATTAGAAAAAAACATTTAATAAAATCCTGTAAATCATCCAAATTACCAATTTTTCAAAATCCAAAAGACACTATGATTATATTTAACGTTTTAATATGGATACACTTCCATTTGGAGACAATTAATTTTCTTCAAATTGTTTCCTAATGTTCATCCATCTACTATTTTAACAAGAAGAATTAAAAAATATATTTTTTTAAACACATTGTACGTTTCACACTTCTATTGCTACAATATACATATTGTTGGAGTAAGACATTATATTACTTGTTGAATAATATTGATACAGTTAGATATACTAATATTAGTTAATTTGCCCGTTTACTCTGGTTCGTCAACCCGATCACAAAATACCTATGCATATCTAATAATAATACAATATGGCAGTACGGTACTATTGAAAACAATTTAAATTATTATCCTCTTTGAAATATTGTTTCTATCTTCGGACCATTAATTTAGTTATTAAACTGAAAAACTACTTATTCTATTATTTTTGTGGAATTTTACCATTCGTAATTATTTTATTATATTTCAACAAAGTATAAAAAAATCTAATTAAATAATTTAAAAGTAATGAAATTCGTTATTTTCAAGCGAGTATTCAGAGCCAGTAAATCTTGGTTGGTAATTGTTATACATCTGCTGTACGTTTCGTGATACGGTTTGATATATTGTTGCCATAGTAACTAATTTACTAACAGACATAGAAACCTACATATTATGATCAAGACGGAATTAAATTTCATTTAAATTCGGAATGTATTATAGACAACCGAGAAATTACACTTAATTCAAAAATAGATTAGGTGTACATGCCAATTTCATTATACCATAAAAATCTAATAAAGGTTATTCCAATTGTGTTCATCTGTAGCATGACATTCCTAGATAGAAGTCGTACTCGAATAGTCGATTGACCTCGGTAAAGTAGCGGTATCATAACTGCTTCGGAATACAGGGGCCCCGGGTTCGAATCCCAACTTCGTCTTTATCATTTCTTATCAATCAACTATGCGCAACATGAAATGTAAATAAAAACTTGTAAACGTATATTCATCCTCATAAGAATCATCACATTGTAAAAAGTTAAATTACAACAAAGATTATTATTATATGGGTATGCAACGAATCGCAGAACATAGGACTATAACGTGGTATTTCAAAAAATTGCGGATACTCTATCTCCTTTTGATAGATTTAGAACAAATCTACAACAGTATATAGTTGTTCAAAATTAAATTCCACATGAGATAAGATCATAATTGATGCAACAGATGTAGTTTAGCATCTATCAGGAACAATTTTTTTGAAATCCCATGTTAAATTCCTGTATTCCGCATTTCGTTGCAAACCCTTTATAATATATTTTGTATATGGAAATCACTTTTGTTGAAATTGTAATGGAAATAATTAAAAACAATTAAAATTTAGATAATTAAAAAAATTGAGAAGAAAATGAAGTGAAAGAGCAGATGGATGACAAAGTAAGACAGTAATGTTTCACTTTGGACGCCATGTAGTCTGCAGTGACAAAGTTAGAGTACTAAAACAACATTAGTAGCGGAATGTGTGAAGGAGAAGGCGGAGAAGGCACAAAAAGTCATCAACACATAACCGTTTTTCATCTTACCACGGCGGAAGATACCTCCCATCGGGCCGAGAAAGGGTGAGTAACCTTAATAAGGGAAGAAGCCCGTAAACCCGAGGAATAATTCCACAAAAGACAACATGAACGCTCGCTTGCCGCTTGCCGTTTGCTGCTGCTCCGTCGGCGTTACGGCCAAGTCTGCCGGTGACAAAACTTTCTCCCGGTTTTATATGAAAATGTTGCCGTGACATGCTTCGTTAGCGACGCAGAATAGTCGCGGCGGCGGCGGCGAGGCCGTGCAGCAGCCCCGTGACAAAGGCGTCGCGGCGCCGCCAACTCGATGCCATTTACGCGGCCTACGTGCCCCGTAAATGGAAAATTCGCTTCGAATCACTCACCTTACGCTCAGCCCAACTACGCAAAAACATGAGCATTCAATACACATCTCATGTATTACATCACTCCATTTTACCAATTTCCCTCTACGCCGGATTTATTCAACGGCGGTTCAAGGGCAATCAAATTACAAACCCCTAAAATACTCTTTCCACGTAAAACCGCAAGCCACTCATTTATTTTACATGGGATCATTGCAATACCTATTTTTAATTCTAGATTGTGAACTGTTATTTTTTGTGCGCACAACGTATTCTAAATTATATCAATTTTCAGGTCGTTGTTCAGTAATAGTAAAATGATATCAGAAAGCGACGAAAACAATAAAATGACAGAACTGATTGTGACCAAGAAAATTGCATTACGGTTTTAGGATATTAAGCCATTGTTTACGTCGACGTAGTAAGCTGGATAAATTAGTCTTAACTATATCTGTACAGTAATATTATTACCATACTGACTTGTCAAAATAACATGCGACAATTGATCACAAAAACATTATTGAGAAAAAAATTGTATAAAATAATATTTATTAATAACGTCCTCATTTCCCGAAAACGAGAAACTAATGAACAAACCAGATATATTATGAATTATTCAAAGCCTTAGATGTCTTAAAATTCTCGCTTTACGAGTTCGGAATTTAATTGACTTTTAAGATGATTATAATACTCACAACAATTTTAGGTATGTTAATAGCTATTACATGATTGGCAAAAAACAATTGTCATGTAACTAAATATTATATTCTCAAGATAGTTTTCGAAAAATTAGTTTTTCGATATCTTTGTACAAATCTTAATTTTTATGTTAGAGTTTTAAAAGTTTCATGTTACTGTACATTATTATTGTATGTGTAGACATGATACGTAATCAATTTTAATGAGGTTTCGTGTACTGGATTATAGTGTACACCTTAAAACATTCTATTTTTTGTTCAGATTTCCTAATACAATACATAACAGACCGGCACTTTGTGTACATAAAACCTTGTTAAAATCGATGACATTTGACATGACCCTACATTGTTGCGTATTCGAGACAACTATAGATGTAAGTCTTTCTATGCACAATCACACATAAAATATTGATAATATCTAGTGTAGTTCTTATCAAGTATATTTATTTAGCTTTTAAATACCTAACATTAAGTCAACAATACCCTTAACCATTAATACAATTTTAGTATGGCCGTCAAAATATCATGCAATGTAATCTAAAAAATCTTTCTGCTCGAGAAGTATAATAATTCAATCGAAAGAATATCTGTATATTATTCACATAAAGTTAAATATTTAAAAATCAAAGTTGGACTTGACAACATCTATAATATATTGACAAGTCTATAATTTTTTGGTTGTAGTTTTATTAAATATTAGTGAATAAAAGTTTTACAAAGTGAAATAAAAATAAACTACACATATATGTTGCTTAGTAATAAAAGCAATTTTAAATCTGAAACGTGATAATGGCAATTTGTTTTACTTAACTTGTGGATAGACATATTTGAATAAGAAAGTCAGATATGCCAATGTATATGTTACAAACCTAACAAAAAATAATCATTAATAGTTACGCCAGATATTTATTTACCCATAAATAAATTCAAAAAAAGTTCAAAAGTATAAAGAAAAACAAATTCATTAAGTCGATTATTATCCCAACTATTTACTACACATCACTTGCACAATAATGTAATATTACACGTAATGTATTTCATGATTGTATTTCTAGCGAATTTTCATTAATAATTTATTGTTTCAATAAAACAAGCACTTTATTAAATTGAAGTAATTTGAAGATCGTCATTTCCAGTAGTATTTTCTAATTAAACCATTTATGAGGATTATTAATTTTATTTCCCTCTATTACACACGATCAAATTAATAAACTGTAATATTAATTGGAACAATTTAATACGTTATTGGGCAATATAAAATAATATTAATTATTCAGTGAAGTATACAGAACTGTAATGTACATCATAGATTATTATCTGGTATTGTTATATTTTTGTTCATATTAATTGCAATAACAGAATCAGAATTCAACATTCAATACCTAGTCATTACAATCTATACAATTATAATTCATTCCTGTCATTTGTTTATAACAATAAATTTTTCTTATATTACTTTATATCATTAACTTGTGTCTTAGGGACATTAAATTGTAACGATTTATTTTTCTTGAAAATATATTCGCGAAACAATATCATAAACACACATTTGCACATACCTATTGTATAGTGTTTTTACTGTTCTTAAACATTCGGTATACAATGTTTTTAATTTTAAGGTGTTTGTATTTCATAATTTAGATGTTAAATATAAAAGTTTATTCATTTTCCGTGTTTTTATGTCTGTAGAATTGTCTAACAAATCATGAAACATAATACTGCTTTATTTAATTGAACACTATTGAACCTTACTGATAATATATATAATATATTAAAATATAACAATATACTTTACATTGATGAACGTTTCTGTAAATAGAGAATTAAGTGCCAGTTGTAAAGTTATATAAATGTGTGATACCAAGATAAATATAATATAAGAATAATGTTATATTTGGTAATGATCCAAAAACTTGTCCTTGACACATCTTTAAGTAATGTAACATACCTAGGATAGTTATGAGTATCATACCCGCCGCAGATATCAATTGAATTCCAAACTCGAAGAGCGAGGATTTTAGGAAGTCTTAGATCTGGTATGATTCTTAACATCCCTGATTTCTTCAATAGTTTACTGGTGTTACATTATTAATAAATATAATTCTATAAAATCCTTTTCTTAATAACGTTTTGGTGATCAAGTCTGTAAGACAACCCAGTATGTTAATATTGTTAATTGTACAGGTACAATTAAGACTAAGTTATTCAGCTTACTATTGTCTATGTGTTCTACCGTTTCATGATATAGTCTGTATGTGTTTATATGATATGACAATTGTGCATGTTATTTTGACAATTCTGTACGGTAAATATTATTACCATACTGACATCAAAATTACGTGGTATAGCATTAGGACTTAGTTATACTGATGTAAACAAAAGCTTAACATTCTGAAACTAGTAAATAATTTTTCTATATTCAACTTTTAAGTAATCATCGAAACGTCCTCTTCATAAATATAAAATTTTACATTTTCTACAATGGTCCTAATCTGCAGATTTATCTATAAGTTATAATAAGAACAACGTTCCAATAGTACAAGTTGGTGAATTAGGCAATGTAGAATTTACGAAATCCAGAATGGATCTAGCGGTTAGACTTACGTAAAGATGGAAACTGAGCGGAATTAAGGGAAAGAAAAAAGCGAAAGAATCGATCAGCGTAGACGAAGCGTACCGGGTCCAGCGGGCAGCGACGGCGTGCAAAAACTGAGAGCTCAATGAGACGTAAAGCGCGAAACACCGAGCGGTATAAAAGCCCCAAGCCCAGTCTTCCTGGCATCACTCAGCGGTGTCTCCGAGGCAGTACCAACATGAGGGCGTTCGCGGTGTTGGTAGGCCTGTGCTTGGCCGTCACTTTCGTTACAGCAAGGTAAGACTTTATCATTTCCTCACATCTAAATCGTTTACCAAACTTCATCTGTGCCATCTATTTGACGAACTGTCTTTGATTCAAATTTACTTTAACTAATTAAATAATCGGTTACCAAAATATCCAAATTTCATCTGTGCCATCCATTTCGAGAATTGTCTTTAATCCAAAATTATTTTAACTAATTCAATATGGATCTATTGATTATATTCTACATAACCTCCCATCTAAATCATTTACCAAATTAAACAAAATTTTCCAAATTTCATCTGTGCCATCCATTTCGAGAACTGTCTTAAATTCAAATTTACTTTAACTAATTCAATTTTGACATTGATTATATTATTCATAACGTTCCATCTAAATCATTTTGGCAAAATATACAAAATTCAATAAAATGAACTATTCTCAATATCATCTGTACCATCTGTGCCATCCAATCCAAGTATTGACTTACAATTCTAACATCTCACATATGAATCAAATTAACAAAATTTTTCTAAATTTTTATAAGATTACTATTCCAAATATTGTCTGTTTCACATCTATCCTAAGTACTGCCTTTGATTTAAATATATTTTGAATAATCCAATACTAACCTATTAATTATTTTTTCATAATCTCGCATCAAAATCGTAATACCAAATTATCTAAAAAAAAATCAAATTTCAATAAAACGAACTATTCCAAATATTATATGTGCCATTCTTTTCAAGTTATGTTTTATAACAGTCGATAATAAAAATATCTAGTGATTTGGTCTAATACACTTCAAAGAAATATAGTGTTAAAATGAAGTATTCAATATTTTAAAATAATGGTGGTGCAAAATAATTATAATAATAATAAAACAAGTGATTGAAACATATATTTTGAGGTTATTATTTCACATAAATTCTTATGAGTAAGTTCAAATTGATTTTCAGTGTTTAAAACATTAAATTGCGTATGTCATAATGTATTTCATTTATTTGCCTAGATTAAATTTTACAGTTTTAGCATTAATTTATTAGCCAAATATAGAAATTATTTCAATAGTAAAGTTAATAATTACCAATGTATTGTAAAACAAATATTATATGTTTTTGTCATGTCCGGTTATGTTAATGGTTTAATCAATATTTATCTAAATGATTAAATCTAAACGCTAATTGCAATAACGAAGTATATATTTATATAAAATTTGTAGAGGTATTTGAAATTTCTCTCTATTACTTTATATTTCTGGCCACAAATTTCACTAACGTGGGAATGTTACGGTAATCCTTAGATCAGTCAACCGAACTATTGAACAAATGGTGCAGAACTTGATTTTCACTTGAATCGTGCGAGTCTAATCGACTATAAATAAACATTTCTTAATTAGTTCCACAAAAAAAACTTGTTAGCGTAAACTGATGATCTTAATGTTTTCTGCAGATCTCTTAAAGATGAAGAAGAGAGCTCTGACCTAGTGCCAGCGGCATCCCACTATGGCGGTGGCGGTGGCCATGGAGGCGGAGGCCATGGTGGCGGCGGCGGCGGTGGCCACGGAGGTGGTGGTCACGGAGGCGGCGGTGGCCACGGAGGCGGCGGCGGCGGCCACGGAGGTGGTGGCCACGGAGGCGGCGGCGGCGGCCACGGAGGCGGCGGCGGAGGCGGAGGCGGCGGTGGCCACAGCAGCAGCTTCGCTGAAGGAGGCGGTCATGAGCACCATGGAGACCACCACTCCAGCCATGGGGAGAAGGGTGACAAAGGATACAAGTCCGCTCACCATCACGACCATGGCAACCACGGTACGAATACGAATATGTGATATTGAAAATATTTCGATACTTGAGTATCAATAATATCAATTAAAAATTATCGATACCAATATCGGATCAAAGAAAAGTATCAATACTTTCAAATGCACTCTTCTTCATTGCAAGTTCAAGCAGTTTACTAAACTCAGAAATAATAAGAAAATTATTTTTGATCAGAAAAGAACATTTCTTCCTATTCTGAGTTAAACTCTTTTTAAAAGCCAAGTCGTGATATTACTAACCGATTGTGAATAAACGTTTTTGTTCACGTGAACGAAAATAATTAACCCAAGACTACCATTCAGCCACGTGACCGATTTATAAATAAGTACACTCTATTCTCGAGAAAATTTAAATGAGCAAATCAATTTTCAATTGTTTGTGACATCTACCTACCACATTTCATTTATTTGGAATTAAATCTGTCTTGAGAATTTATATAAAAAAAAAATAATTACACTGTATTCAATTTAATTTTAAAATTCTGGTATTAGTAAAAGTTCATGTTCATCTTTCATTACATCTTATCTCAAAGATTATCATTCAATTTCCATTAAGATAATTATTATGCATGATTCGATAATTCATTTATATCTTAATCCAATTGTGATAGAATTCTGAAATTGCTAAAGTTTTTATAGTTGAATAATTGAGGCAAGAAAGGGGGTCAGTGTTAAGCTAGTAGTTAGCATAGGGGTTAACAAAAACGTGGGTTGGTTGCAGGCAAGCACGGTAAAGAACACCATGCCGGCCACTACAGCGACCACGGCGGCCACAAGAAGAAGCACCACGACGAGGGCGGCCACTACGGCGAGCACCACGAGTCGGGCAAGGGCCACAAGGCCGGCAAGTTCGGCGAGAAGAAGGGCCACAAGAAGGGCCAGAAGACCACCGGCTACCACCACAAGTCGCACAAGGACGCCTACCACAAGGAGCACAAGTTCTACGACGACTACCACAAGGGCGGGCACCACAGCAAGCACGGCGACTTCCACGGACACCACGAGAAGAAGCACGGAGGCCACAAGAAGGGCGGCAGCCACAAGTCCGGCTACCATGACGACCACTACGGCAAGAAGGGCCACCACGACAAGGGCCACTACGAGGAGGACCACAAGGGACACAAGGGACACCACGGACACGAGGCCCACCATGCCCACCACTCTGACTACGGAAAGAAGGGAGGTCATTCTGGCGGCAAGGAGTATGGCTTCAGCAGCGGTGGCAAGCATTAAATCCTTCCTCTTTTCTCCTGTTACTGTTGATCTTTACGTGTTGATTTGTCTGTTGTTTAGAATGAGAAATAAATCATACTTCTAATATACGATTTTCATTTCTTTTCACCTCAATTTTCCATCAATAAATAAATGATTTAATTATGTTGAACAATGGAGAATAAATTACATATAATTAAAATATTATTTAATTTATTTTATATATTTCAAATAAATCATATTTTATACTATTATTTTATTATCTAATAAATAAAACAATATGAACCACATATTTATCAAATATTTAACAAATTTATTAAAATCCACAGTAGCTTCTCGTGAAAATTAAAAAAGTGTTTGAAACATTTTTCCATTAAAAATGTTTGATACTACATAATTAATCTTGGAATCACCATTTTATATAGTTAATAAAAAATAATAAAATATCAACAATAAAATCACTAAAAAAAATTCATATTTGCACGTTATTATTTAATTTATCACATTTCCTTGTTGTAGCAAGTTGTATATAAAGATTTAAATAAATATTTTTTTTTGATAAGAAGTCATTAGGATATTCAAAACAAAAATCATTATCGATATATATTGCAAATTATTTACGTAAGTATAAAGTTACACTGTCTATGTTCACATATATTTTTCTTAAAAGAAAATAATAGAATATAATTGCTAAAAGTTGTCTAAAAAAATTTGAGAAATTTAAGCTGAATTTTTTGTCTTCTATAATTGTTCCTGTATTACACTCAAGTATTTATAAATTAATAATATTATTTTAAAATAAATGAATTCAATTTATTGTGGAAACGTGAACAAATGTTTCAATTTTATATCAAATTATTTATTTAGGTGTTAAATAAAAATGGATATGTTATGTCTGTAATTTTTTATTTTCCTTATTTTAGTCTAAGTACATAATACATATAATAAAAAGTCAATAACAATTACACACATATGAAATATGTATCTAGTGAAACGTCAAACATGTCAAACACTAACAATTTGGAATGTAACGAACAACTAATTAAAAATTAGAACATGCAAATAATGGTCAGGTATTCAGCTCTTGTCTTTATCTCCTTCTTTAAGCCTTCTTTAGCTAGAGATATTCAACAACCTTCTCTAAGCTTTCATTAACAAAATGTGGTCTTTTTCGAAATAAATTTAGCAACATATATTTCTTATTGAGTTTTCATTAATACTAAATAATTCCTGAATATTTACTATATTATCAATATCCAGGGTTGTTATAAAAGCCACTTTTTGTAATAAAAGCCAGACCAGTGGTTTAAATTGGTTTAAACCGGAAGAAATTGGTTTAAACCGGCTGAAAGTGGTTTAAATCACTTAAAATTAAATAAAAACATATTAGTTAATATTTTGAGTCAAATACACTAAGGGCAGGTTTTATAAACAAATTTAATACCCACTTAAATCTACTTGCACAGCAAATTTTCTTCATCATGTCCAAATGATAAACGAATGTGTGATAAAATCATCATTTAATAAATTAAAACGATGCGTATTTAATGAAAAAAAAAGAATTTACTGAACTATAAATTTAAGTGGGTATTAAATTTTTATATAAAACCTAATACTAATATAAAAATATAATAGCTCAATTGGCAATTACTTCATTCTGTAATAACATAAAGACAAAAATGTCTGAATACAAAAATGTATAAATAGTTTTCAATATTTCGAATATATAAGTTTGTCTCTGTAAATTTATTGTACCTATTATTAATAATATAAATATATGTACCTATAACTTTATAACTTACGAATGCAACACAATGCAGAACACACAAATCAAAAAGTGTATTTTTTTACTATTATTTTTAATAAGAACCACTGGTTAAAACTATATAAAAACCAGTCCAGTTTAAACCGGTTTAAACCGCTGGTTTAAACCATAGTGGCTTTTTCTTAACAACCCTGTCAATATCATGCACAAATTCTGTCGTTTTTATGATTAAACAAGAGTTTGAAGACGGTTCTTGTCTAAAAATGATGCCTCATTATCGCTAATCATGACATGTGAATACGAAAACTTAGTGAAGAGTCTTTAAGAAACTTAATGACGCTTCTTTAACGTTAGAGACAAGAGCAGAATAAGGTCCATTGTTACTACTAAATTTATTAATTCATATAAAATAGTATAAGTATGATGATTAAGATGACGTGGAATAGTATGCAAAAATTTATTTAGGGTGTAATGCATGTTCAAAAAGTAAACGATGAGATTCATATCCTAAATATGTCAGAAGAATTAAGCTGAGTTGAATGTGTAAACTCATATTTCAATCCACCTTATTTCCCTCGTACAGGCAAGCTGTGGTGTGCCAAAAATAGAACTTAAAATAATTTTCCAGAAACGTCAAAACATCCTCCATTCGACATTGATACATGAAGACAACACATCGGCCTGGAAGATTTAAAGGTTAGCAGAATAAGTGACGGTTGTTATTGTTAAGCACGCTCGTGAAACATTAATATGATCGATATTTTACAGAGTGGCGGGCCTGTATTATCTTGAATTAAACTTAATCAAAACTTCGTAAGTTAAAGGCGCCTATCAATCAGCCAATTACGATCAATACCAGCGTGAACACACAACACTCATAAATCACAACACACCAATTACATTGCGGGGTATTGGAAGGAAACGCTGCTGTTGCTGGCAACTTGATGTGGCCTGACACGGGAGCTGTGCATTTTGACACAGGTGAACTTGCTTTACATGGACCCTAACACGTACCCTGCTTACCTTCAAACATAGATACCATCAAATTCAGGCAAACTATAACACCTGGATCTTAACTGTGAACGATGTTTAAAATAACATCCTTTTCCTTAGCAACATAAGTTGTAAACGCCTGATAAAAGTTATTATTTGGTTACCATTATCAACGGTGTTTATTCAAAATTTGTATATTTGTGTAAAATTCATGTATTTAAAAGCTTATATTTTTAATTTAAAAATGCATATTTTGTATTTTTACGACATCTTGCATATTTTGTGGTTTTCTGTACTTTTTCTCTTTTCTGATTCCATAAGAAAGAAATTTTTTAATTGACAATATTCACCTTTCGATAATATGAACGAGCAAAATTTTTCATTTAAAATATGTACACGTGAATATTTATTGAGTAAAATTCAACTTTCAATAAGCCAGTAAAACTTAAATAGTTATTTACCATAGAAATAAAAGTAAGTAATGCAAAAATTTTATCAGTTACAAACGGGTTACAAATTTTTGACCCCTGATATGAATATTACTTGGAAAAATATGTAATAAAAAAGGGAAGTAATTTTCGGAGTCGCTGATGCTGTATTTTTGCGTAAACCCGAAAATATTTGAAAATACCGAATTTTTTCGTACAAAATTTTCAAATATTACATAATTTTGTTTGTAACATTTTTTAAAGAATTAGCTACTCTGATACCAAATTTACAAACAGAATTTAATTATCTCTTTTCGTTTCGGAGATATTTGCTCTCAAAGTTGTACCTCAAAAAAGTGTGTTTTTTGAGAATTTTTGGAAAATGAGTAGAGATACAATCTCAACTACTTTACCATTCGATTCTACGTGAAAAGTTATATAAAGAAATGTTTTACCCACATATACGTCTTTTGGAACGATTAGGTGAAAAATGAGAAAAACGAAAAAACCTAAATTTCAATTTTTCGCCACAAAACTTTTTGTCTCCAAAATTTTTTCTTTTTCGGACCTAAGTAGATATTTATACGCTGATTCTAAATTTTCAAACAGAATTCAATTATCTCTTTCCGTTCTCGATATATTTGTGTTCAAAATTATACCTAAAAAATCAGGTTTTTTAGGTATACCCCTTTAAAGGTTAGGTTTACCACTTCGGCGACCTCACCATTCGATTCTACGGGCAAAATTACATAAGTGTACCAATTTTCAGATTTTTATCTCAACAGATAGAATTTTTAGAAGAAAAAGAAAAAACTGAAAATAGCCAAAAATCGAAAAAATTCGTAAGGGGTGCATCAGGCAATTTTTTCGATTTCGCTGATTTTCGTTTTTTTGATCTAAAAATTGTATCCTTTGGAATAAAAACTTGAAAATTGGTATACTTATGTAATTTTGCCCGTAGAATCGATTGGTGAGGTCGCCGAAGTCGTAAACCTAATCTTTAAAAGGGTATACCTAAAAAACCTGTTTTTTTAGGTATTGCCAAAACTCAACTTTGAGCATGAATATCTAGAGAACGGTAAAAGATAATTTAATTCGGTTTCAAATTTTGAAACCAGCGCATTGATGTTTACTTAAGTCTAGAAAATTAAAAGTTTTGGAGAAAAAAAGTTCCTCGTAGAAATTTCGGTTTTTTCGAATTTTTCATTTCTCATAAAAATAAGTATTTTTGGGATATTTCGCATTTGTCAACACATTGTTGTTTGTTTTGTTTTAACTCTACATAACTTTGATATAGGGATATAAATTTTGACAATAAATAAAAGGTATATAATAACGCAAAAGAACAAAATCGACATATTTATTATTGAAATATAAATTTATTGAGAAATAATATCGTGGTTGTAGAAAAAGTATAGTGTACAACTCGCTTGCAGTGTCCATTTCATGCTCGTACGAAATGAGTATCATTCCGTGCTTGTTGAACAATACACGGTTGTATAATGCAATAAGGAAGAGGGATACACAGTTTTTTTTACAGAAGATGTTACATTTCGAAGGGAAGTTCGAAGATATGAAATGAATTACAAAGAACGATTAGCCGTAGAATGATCTCACACGGAAGTCATTTGGTGTCCACATCAGATTTTTTATGGAAATAAATAAAAATTAAGCAAGCAATTGTTTTATATTAATTTAATTTATTTTTTGTTACATACGAGATATTCGTAGAATAAAAAAATATACATTGGTCAAATATAGGTGCATAGTTCCATTTCTCTGAATCAACAGTCTCTATTTTAAAATTTTAATTATTAAATTAAACAAAAACAATAATTTCGTAATTAATTTTTAATAATGTACGCGTACGTTTGCTCTCTATAAATTAAATTAGGAAATTATAAAAACAGAAATAAAATAATATTTGCTTTCCATGTCTACAATAAATATCGTTTTAAATTATGTTCGTCGTAACGTTCGTAACGAAACATTTTTATATTTATATTAAATAAATAATTTTTATATTAAAATGGTAAAAACAAATAAAAATAATTCCAAGTGCATATTATTATATTACTCTGTCAAACAGAATTCTATGTGTATAAATAAAAAGAGTACTGGGCTTAGCTAAAAAAATAATACAAAATTAATGCCTGTGAAAATGTTTGCATTAAAATTTTATAATATAGTTTTGTAAATTTTAAAACAGTATTTCGTTGAAAACCCCTAAAACTAAAAATAATAACCCCTTTATTTCTGAAAATTTGTACCGAATATTTTTACATCAAAAAATTAAAAAATATTTTCAGTAAATATTTTATTTTATTTGATTTATTTCTAAAATTGTAGAAATTAAGAAATTGGAAGATAATTTTTAAAAAATACAGATTTCATTTTTTTTTTTTGAAAAGTGCAAAATATTAAATTTAGAGTATCAATAATTTAAATTTAATTGTACTTATTTATATCGCCTTCAACTATTATAGATAAATTAAACAAAATTACACAAAACAAAAAAATCTGGCAGATACCTAAGTGACTTTTCCTTATGCGGCCAGAAATTTTTGCGGCGTATTTATGAAGGAAAAATTCCATATTGAAGCAAAGACAAATTTGGTGTATAATTCATGTTGGGTGCGTCACAGTGGCTGGGCCTGACCTTTTTAATTTAAATTCTGAAAATTTTGCTCCCCGTAAAATGACGCATAGGACAACTGGCGCTGCAGATGTGCGTGTGTTTGTGGCGGCAGTTGCTGATATTCGTGTATTTTGACATTAACATATTTATTAATATTTTTCCCGTGTGGCGGCTGTAATATACGGGCCATATCGGCGGCGGCGTGAAACGTGATCCAGGAAGCGTGACGAGCGTGAACGTGAAACATTACAGGAGCACGGCGATTAAATCCAGACCCGGAACTACTTGTTTTTATTACTCATATCATTTCAATCACCGATTTAAAACTCCCGCTGGTTTTTCTTTTCAGACATTAATTTCCAGTAAATATTCTTCAGTGTATAATATTTGAAACAAATTGAAAAAGAGATCAAAATATACATGTTGATAAAAAAATATACTAAATACTTCATTTATAAGTAAAATTCTGCCGAAACTGTCACTGAATATTTGCCTTATCTTCTAGTTTCGATCGAAACCGAAATTTATGTAGTTAGGTTAAAATTTAATTAAATTTTTATTAAACACGGAAATCTAGTATTTTTCTTACCCTCAATTTATTAGAAAATCACTTTATTTTTGCAGAGATAATGTCCCATATTCCGAACTCTCTTTTATAATATAATCGTTCTTTATAATGAATGCTATTCCCTTAAAAAATGTTACTTTTTTTCTTAATTGTACAATAAGTCGTTGTCTCAATAATAAATAAGAATAAGGACAATAAAATAATAATCATATGTTCGAAAGGAATAAAAATTAAAAAAACTGTTCCAAACAAACCCGAAATCGCCAAAAACAATACTAGTACTAGTTTTGGTCGAAACCGAAATTGCGGCCAAAACCAGCATTCTTAACCGAAACTGGCCGAAACCGAAAACGAAACCGAAACTTTAAAATATAATATATATAACTAATTTTTGTTCTTTTAATATATTTTATACATTCGATAACATCAAGGTAAATTATTACTTACTATATTAAAATCAAATTATCTTGTACAACCTAAATTTATCTTTATTTAGATATAAGTATACATCTTTTCGCAATAAAATTCATATATTAAATTTATATTATTTTTAAAACAAAAATAATAAAACAAATTACTATACATAATTATAAATGTAAATGATTTCATCCTGATATCAAAAAATCTTTTTATGATATTAATTTATTAATTGTATATGATATATCAACAGATATGTTATTGATATTAAATTATCATTCAGCTTGTGTATTACAAAAACACAAATTTCATTAAATCAAATATATTTAATATGAATTCAATGTTACAGATTTCGTTATTAATTTGATATACATTGCAGTTATAGGTATTCGTAAAACGAAATCCCTGATATAATTTTAAAATATGTATGTGATAAAATAATTAATTCCAGGTTTCATGATATATTTTAAATTAAACTTATCATTTTGTGTTCTATTTTATTAAAAATCAAACGCATATCCAATATCGGATTTTATCAATATTTTACTATTGAATTATATCATCTGTTATTAAAAATAAGGGAAACAAAATATTATTCGTTCAAAAATATGTATTTAATTTTTAATGCTTGTTATTGTCATTTCAAGTGGTGAAGGTTTTAAAAGTGGTAATGTATTAATATTTGCATCAATATTCCAGTTAATATATTATTGATTAAATGGAAATTGTTTTCGATATTATTTGCTCAAAAATTTATTTAATTCAAGTTTCAATTGTGCACTGAAAATCTATTTATTATAAAATAACTACACACGACTGGTTAAAATGCTATCCATTGCAAAATGCAAATAGAATTGTGAAAATAATGACGAAATTTTAACCTTACTGAGGAAATCGGGATATCAATGTAAAAAAAGTATGGAATCTGTTAAAAAGGAGGAAGAAATATTATGCTTTCCAAAAATATGTTTAGTATGTCTACAACGAAAACATAAATATATAATAATAATAATAATAATAATAATAATAATAATAATAATAATAATAATAATAAACAAAACTTTTCAAAATATTTTAAGTAGACTGATTTTTGCATCTAATGAAAATGAAGAATTGTAATTTGGACAATGGAGTCCTGTACCATTAATTGTTGTATTTTTTCATATTCTTCTGCAAAATGGTAATATTTCGACAATCAAAAACAAATGCTGTACTTTTATAGTCATAAACAGCAACGGTGTCGATATTTGATGAATCCGAAAAAAAACTCATCACTAAATAAGTGAGTTGTTGACGTAATTATAAAACTTGTAACGAAATATTGAAAGTTTAATACACATATAGACAGGATAGTACAATTGATGAAATTTCTGATATTGTAGAAGATTTAAAGGAATTAGAAAATTGCGTTTTGGACTAAAAAGAGGAATCATGTAAGGAAGAGGGAAGGTAAGATTTCATATGACAGTAATTTAAACACTAACGTCCTAATTCCATAATTAATTCCGTTCATAAATTAACCAATTTGCATAAAACCAACGTTGATAAAAGCAGCGATATTTAAACAAGAGAAAACCAAAAAATCAACACCCACTTTATCTCCGTGCGCAAAAACGGCAAAGAAAAAGAAAGAAGCCTAAGAAGTAGGAAAAAACATTCAAGTTAGCTTTGCCTGGAAAAGAAGAAACAAATAAAACTTCCAGCGACGACTTGACTACATAATTCAAATAAAATTAAAACGAGTCAGTCAGAAACGATTCGCATATATCAAAGTAAGCCAAGAAAACTCCAACAAAAACCGAAGATAAGTTTGAGAAGGTACTAAAATAATTAGGAAGAGCAGCGTTTAAAAGTTCGGACAGTGGAGGCGTCGGCGTCGGTGTAGGCGTCGGCGGAAAGTGCGGACGCATCCGACGCGGGTAATGACTAATGAAAAACTAACGAAACTCCACCCGGGCTGGTTCCTTGTGCCTTTATGGCTGCGCAGTGCACCACCATAAAACGCAAAAACTTATTTCAACTTTTTACAACTGACGGCCGGTGCTCTACAATTATCCTCATAACCAGAGGGACACTTCGCAGCTCTGGGACGTCGTGTTGCTCTTTGCAAATGGAGAGCCAAATCAATACATTACCTATTAAAATACTGCGGTCTCAGCACAAACCACAATCTCATAAATTCTTAATAATTTATAAACTTTTACTTCGCTGTCACTATTCAAATTTATTTATTCATAAATTGCAGATAACATTTTTTCTCCGATCGTAAGAATAGTGATAACATTTTGACTTTTATTTCGAAAATAATTTTAAAGTATAAAGGAAACAAAACCTATTGGTTAAAGTTCGAAGAAAATGTTTATATTAATAAAAGAGTTGAGATTTCTAAAGTTTGAAATAAATAGTGACGTCACGAATATGGATTTTCTTATCAAACTGTTTTATTCGTGGACCAAAATGTTCTTGAAACATATGCTGTTTCTACATAATAATTAAAAAAAAAAAATTTATATTACAATACAATATAAAGACTACATTCTAAAAAATTGCAAGTGTATTTAAATTACATAAGTTTAAAAATAATATTTATACGCAAATAAAAACTGTTTGAGAATAACAGTGGCGCTAGTGATACAAACTTTTAACAAATTACACATAAACAGATAATTTATGCACTAATCTCATAAATAATATTGTCACAGATGTAAAAGAAATAATAAAAGTTCATATATAAGACATAAATTCAACTAATAACACTTTAAAAGTACACAACTGAAGTTTACTATGACTCAAGGTCACGCCTGTTGTGTTCTTCAAGCTCATTCGTCAGACTTGATGGCGGGATGTTTCATTTCCCAATCAAAATATTCGCAGTCTTTTAAAAGTCCTCTTATTTCGGAAGTATTTTAATTATATCATTTTAATTATTTATTAATAATCATTATTTTGCATATTCTTTCTTTAAACTAATATCTCTAAATTCGATTAAGCTCTAGCTTATTTTTGATTCTAGATTGCAAATGTTAATTTGGTGGTACAGCAGTTAACATCTTGTTGAGAGCAGAAATCAAACAAATATTTTAAATTATATCTATTTTCAAGTCAAATATTTCAATAATTTTTGTTCAATATTATTAAATAATATCAGAAAGCGGCGAAAACAATAATGTGACAAATTTGATTAATGTGTAATCCTCTATTTTACAAAAAAAGTCTGCGATTGCCAAATTTTTATATTTATTATAAAAACAAATATGTCTAATATTGATACGGTACTTATTTTATTACACATTTTACTACATTTGAACATCTGTCTATACATACAATTCAACAACTATAATGAAAAATAAAATATTTAAACTACTACAACAGATTATACCTTAATAAATTACAAAAAATATTTTGATTTTTCTGCACATCTAATTTATTTTTAATATATAAAATATGTAATTATTATGGTAGAACTTGGAAGTACTATATTGGGTTTCCAAGAAAAGTTTTGCTCTGTGTAATCAACATATTTCGCTAGTTTTCTGTGAATTTTTAATGTACAAACTTTTATAATGTAATATTAACACGAATAATTTAATAATTAATCTTGAACTTTAATAAAACTCACAAAGAATTCTATAATAAAAAATTTAATATGAAATATTTTAACAAAATTGAAATATTCTTTTGTTAAAAGTAGAAAAAAATACAAATGGTTCACAAACTAAATTAATTTAAAATTCCATTAAAAGGAAAATAAGTAAGTTTTGTTAGCCGCAGTTGTCCTGAAATTTATATCGCTCACAAGTTGTTCTATCCAGGCTGATCGCGTTTCTGACTCATTTGATTTTGTTCCAATTAAAATGCTAAGCAGTGGCTGGATTACCGACGGCGCCTCTACCTTCCAACTTAAATGAATCCAAAGTTGCGCCTGACCCTAATTCAATGACGGAGGAGCCAGCAGGCGCCTCGTATATACAAAAATCCAATCACGCCGCTGTATTAAACCTCCTGCAGCCGATTCAATCTCAGGACCTCCGCCTGAGCTGTGGACGGGAGTACACCAGTATCTGCACGAAATTACTTATGCACGACTATTAGCTAATGACAATACGTATCAAAGTAGGTAACTTCATAAGAAAACTCTATTAATTGTTTTAAAAAGGACACAATTAATTGATATATGGTCTATTTCCTGGGTGCCTATTCTGTAACTTATAACACTAGTGAAACGCGTTCAAAAGTGTTATAATCTGACTACCATCTAGCGGTTTTTGAGTGCAACAGGCAATATGACGTAACTCATTTTGTAAACGATTCACTAGCGCGATTTATATTCAATTCACTAGTGTTATACTGGCGTTGGTTTGTGCGCTTGGCGGTACTGTTTGAAATTTGAGTGGTGACATTTTGTGAAAATTACTAAAGATAATCTTGAAATTACGCAAATGTACGTAATTGACAATAAACACAATTTTGCACAATTTGACAGTTGTGCCAAGGAGTAGTGCCAACTTAAAAATTATTTTACTAAAACTTTCAAATACAAAAGTTCCTAAAATTACAACATTGTACATTTGACACGAGACGTCAATCAATATAACACTTCAAATCGTTGAAAAGTTACAGAATAGGCACCCAGGAGTTGATATTCACGTCGTCACTTATCAATCGTAACCGTGTAATTTAGATCGTTGGAGGGAGGAAAATCGTGTGATTTTTCATAAGTAGTACCACTAGTAACTAGAATTTTACTTGAAATTTTAGTCGTTATGGTCACGAGTGATTGCTGCGACGAAAATCAAACGAGTCCGCAAGACAAGTGACTATTTTCTAAAGCAACAAGCAGGTGTAAGTTAGGCAAATTATAACAAGTAAAATTCTAGTTACGAATGGTATTTGGCATGACAATTCCTCGAAATATATATATACTGACAATTGACAGTGAGTTTTGAATCTGAATGGTTCAATTCACCAAAATACTGTGTTTTAATTAGATGACAAATTATGAAAGGAATTGCCGAAATAAATAAATGTGAAAACTAACGGTATTATACTGAAATATAATAATGAATGAAAACAGTTGTAGATTAAACTAAGCAAACTACCAAGACATAATGGAGCACAAATTGTCGATGCCAAAATCACCTTCATCAACGACAGGAATGACATGAATGACACATTATAATTTTTTGAATATTTGAAAATATTCGTTACCGTTGTTACAATACTGTTCCTATTTCATTTTTGTCGTTGGTTAGACACAGATAGTATACTGTGAGTTTATTTTATCGAGAAACATAGAATTTGCCATATTCATGGTTACATTTGATTGACAGTAGAAATATTGCTGTACAGTATTGTCCAAATAACATAGGACAATTGTCATATCATATCAAACCATACAGACTTGATCACGAAAATGTTGCTCGTAAACGAAATTTATAAAATAATAACGGATGTTGTGTATCATACCAGGTCTTAAATGTCTTAAAATCATCGCTCTCCGAGCACGGAATTGAATTGACATCTAATGAGGTTATAATATTCATAACTATCCTAGATATATTAATAGCTACAAAAAACACGAATATTTCATGTCATTCATGTCATTTACTAAACTTATTTTGGCGTCGACAATTTGTGCCTCATTGTGCATTAGTAAATTCGTTAGTATAATCTACAACTCTATCTGTATGTTTCATCCATTATTTTGTTTTGTGTATAATACTGTGAGATTTACATTTATTTATTTATTTCGGAAATCACAAGATTTCACTCTACAATATGTTGTCAATCCATAACAAGATTAAATGCATTTTACTTTAGAACGACTTACATCTTACAAGAAATTATTCGGATTGACATTTCCACGAATGAAAAATCAATTTTTGTGGAAGTATAGCGTAAATTTTATAAATCCATTAAAAAATTATTTATTTAAAACATTACAGTCAATCTGTAAAACCAATAGTTTATATACTGTATAAATGCTTTTTTTTGTTTTTGTTGGTTCTTATTGGTTGAATGCTACTGTGCTGTAATCCAACGGTCTGATGGAAATGCAGTAAATATACACAATGTTACACTTTACCAAAAAAGCTTGTTCACTTTTGTAATTTTCGTAAATCATGTCATTTGTTAAAAGTCCATTTGTCATCGAAAATTACTAATCACCTACATTTATTCACAAACACGGTATCATATTGGCCACAAAAGCTTTTCTATTGCAAACAAAGAGGATATTTATGCACTATGTCCACTTTCAATCTCATCCACAAAACGCTACAATGTTCATTTAATTTATTTAACATGATCGAAACACAAAATCCATCAGTTCCATATTTGTCAGTTTGAAAGTCAATAAATAATTTCTTATTACTTATTCGTGTTATTGTGTTACTAATATGTAGCACAAATGCAAATTCAAAATGCTATTAGTAAGAAAAGATACGATTGACAATATTTCGCAAAACATTGAAAGTTTACGGAATCTCTTTCTTATGGCTTCCTTTGGGAAAGACAATGTGTCAAAATGTTGATCTTCAGGTTTTATATTATATTTTATTGCTCCATACACATTTTATTATCTAGTTTTCCCCAAATATTTAACAACCGTTCGATTACTAAAATGAGATACGCACTATTTCTCGCAATTGACCCTCATGTCATCAATTGTAACCAATTGATTTAAATCGATAGGGGTGAGGAGGATTGATGATATCATCTTTTCGGGTGAAATCTTGCGATTTCTGAAGTAAATAAATGTCAAAACTGACACTATTATATACAAATATAAAAATGGATGAAACATACGTAGAGTAAACTAAGAAACTACCAACACACAATGAAGCACAAATTATCGACGCCAAAATCACCTTCATAAATAACAGGAATGAGATGAATAACATCATTTTTTTTTATAATATTTCAATTATATCCTTTACCGCGGTTACACTGCTGTTTCTATTTCATTTTTGTCGTCGGTAGGATTCAAACTCACAACATCTGTTGGTTGTGGTTCTTGTTCTTATTTTTTACACCCCAAGTACAAAATACCTTCGAAGAACAGTACGTCTTCATTAATTTAAAATTGCGAGTAAATTGTTTTCGAAGTACAAATTAAAAGTAAATTAGAGCTCAGGGTTTAAACAATGTTTAACAATGTATTTTCTCTTTGTATTAATGAAATATTTATGCTATCTTTTCTAGATCCAAAGCTTACAAAGTTTCTAAGTTTTGTAAACCTGACGCACTTTGAACAAGCCTTAGATAATAAGAAAGGATTTGACGCCGCTATGGTGCGTTGCATTGTCTTGTTTTGTTTCCAAGTTACGGATCTGCAGAGGAAATTAATGAAAATGTGTCCCAAGATACATGGGAAGAACGTTATAATTAAATTTTGTGAAATAATATTATTTCATTTAACTTTAAATTTCAATCAAAAGTTCAAGTTTCTGTTATTATTAACATATTGCATAAAAGCAACTTTCATTTGTTTTGCAGAACTAGTAAAATATAAACAATCGCAAAGTTCATAATTAAATTAGTTTTTAATGTCCACAAAATTTAAAATTTCTGTTTTAATTGATATTTCGTAAAAGTATAGTTATTTACAAATTAACATTAGGTACACTCCAAAGGTAACATTTCAATCAAAGGATATTTTAATTACTTTTGCTAACAAAATTTGCTTGATTTTAACATTAATTAATTAAAAAATTATAATACGAACAATTGATATATGTTTTTGAAAATATTTTTGTTCGAAACTCCGATAAAAATTAGTATATTATTTTTCTTATACATAAAGCATATCCACATATGATATAATTCATGCATTTTATATATTAATTATATACAAATGATTACGGCAAAATAATGATAAATTAATTAAAAATCGTTTATGTTTACAAACTTAACTTTAGATAAACAAATAAAATTATATGTACATACAGGTAATTTTAAATGAAGTAAATATCATTCAGGTTATTTATTAAAGTGTTTTTTGTGTCGACCAGTGATTTTATATATATATCTAAATATCAATAAGCAATAAACGTTCTATATGACGCTGTATTTCCAACATGTGTAACTTCTTTTTTCGCGTTATCTCTTTCTGCAGTAAGTATATTAGTATCTTGTGTCTCTTTTTTATCATTAGTGAATAACCAATAAGCATGAAGCAAATCGTATGTCTATTATCACTCAAGTTCAAGACAGTTCCTGCTTATTTCAACCTAAATTAGCTGTTTTGTTAATGCTGTTCTGAGTTCAATAGCGTGTTTGATTAAATTAATAAATTGTAATAATTAAAAACAATGATTAGAAAATGTTTGCTATCTAAAACATCACAAGTAAAGGATTTTAATGTTTTCCTTTCATAAGTATATTAAAAGATATGTGTTTTTCTGAGATGTCTATATGTCCGTAAGGTACCCGTAAGATAATGGAAATCTTGAGAGTAGATGTGCAACGTAGATACAACCAAAGAACATATGTTCCACAGGGCTCCATATTAAGTCCTGGCCTTTGGAATAAATATTATGATCACATGGCATTTACAGACGACGTCGCTGTCAATACTAAATTTATGAAGTTATTATAATGATGATGATTGGAAGTACAATAACACTAAAGATACACCTCAAACAAATACAGCGCATCAAAGACTGTCTATTTCGGCATGCTATTTCGAGTGATATCACGTGAGACACCGTCATTGGTATCTCTGTACTTCAGACAAAGACAATACTTCAAGGTATGTTGTTGCTATGATAACCACAAACAGTAGTTCTGATATCTAGATAAGTACAAAATCACTGGTATCGACTATTTGTGCTTCATTGTGTGTTGGTAGTTTCGCCCCGACAAGATGATTCCATCAATCCCTCTTTCTCACCAAAGCTTTGTATCATAAGCACAGAATAGTTATATACAGAAGCGACACTCTTTGTCGGTACCTTTCATGTTCCCCCTATTCAGTTCTATGACCTTGAAGCATTGTGTAGACCTTTAAATTTGTACCCTTCCTTTATTTCTCTCTAAGATGTGAGGAAACTTTGCGATTTTAAACAATGAGCCCTTTAAATTTGTGCACATTCCCCATCTCTCTCTAATTCTCGTTTCTCTGTCTTACTGTCTCTTCTGTATAAACCTATTCTACGTCATAAGGTAACGATTGAAAACTCCGGGAAATAGACTGTATTAGAATTTTTGGAAACCCAGGAATATGATATTATTATGCAGAATTTAATTTATCGAGGTAGATGGGTAAAATGCCCGGTAGATAGGTTCATAAGCCATCAATTTCCAACTGATCAAGTTTAGTAATTATTTAAGTTAGATACTTAAACCCAAACCTGTGGTAATGCAAAACCAGCATGGATGGTTCCATTAGGTCGTATAGTCGCATGATAATAGCCCATGTTAATGCAGATGCTGGGTGGAGTGGCCAGTTAATTCTGCCGGCTATTGATGGCGCTCTAACTTTTAGTTAATCATATCCTCCGTGATGACAGAGCAATCGCCAGCGCGATCCACGGACTAGAAAATTGAATTTACACCGGACGCTTTTAACCCCGTGGCTGGATAGCAGGACCGCGAATAAAGAGGCCTGAGGATCGAATTAAAGCGCGGATAAGGACATTATAATAGATATTGATCAGCCGAGCTGACCACACGGGAAATGAAGCTAAATAGCTTTCCACCCGATAAGAATTTTCTATGTCGTTTCAAATTTTACTTACCCCATATATCCCTCTAATGTGAACACAGAGTGCGATTAAATTACCAAAACCTATTTCACTTGTAATTAAATGGCAAATGTTTCGATGAGGTTAGCTAATTAAATGTATTTACAAGACAACAAACTATTGTAAGTTTTCAAATTGGTAATCTGTTTGATAAAATGTATTATTACATATTTTCAGAGCTAAATTTGAGAAAATGTACCTACATACGATAGAGACGAACTGGTCAATCAGATAAAAAAGAAAAAAGTTGACAGATATTACATGAGTATATATTCCAGTACGTTATTATTTTTTGAAGACTTGAATACTAGATACATTATGAAGTATTCAATACTTGTCTGTGATAATATGACATTGTAATAGTATAAAACGAAACAATCATATTTATAGCTCACTTCTCAAATTATATACGAAATTTCTTATTAGTTAATTACGTTATTATGACTCTATGTTGGGTACCAGAAAGGAGGAAATCCTAGGAAAGGGGAAACTGATGAACTTGCAGAAAAATGAGCTATACTTTCATACTGCGGACTGGAACCTTCATTTGATCTTTCACGAAGCCACTTTTAGAAGGTGGACAAAAACAGGGTGGAATCTGCCATATCCTCATTTTGGAAAAATACTCTAGACGTCAGTCAAGCATGAAAATTCATTTCTCCAGCTACGACGAACGCCAAGGAGCGATTAGCACTCAGCAAAGGGACCTTAGAATAATGTCAGGAGTTGTCAATGGTCATTGTCCTTGAAAATACCAATACCAAGAGGACGAAGAATCATCGGAACACATACTTGCCCAGCCGTTATTACACAGAGACTCAATCAACTAGGTATGAGGTATCTTACGACAAGTGATCAAGAGCTAGACTCCTGGAGCTATAATTGGATTCATTAGAAAACTGGAAGTGTTTCCGGAAAACTAAGGAAGGGCTGTGTCACAAGTCACAATAGATCTTCTAGGTCGCGGTAACAAAAGCGATAAAAGGCTTATGCCTACGTTTACGTACAATACAATGCAATTATGAAATGACAGTAAGACGTAGTATTGTATGTAACATGGATTATTGCTTAATGTTTATAATGTTCTAAGTACATAAATAAGCATTCGATCTAATTTGTGTATGATTAATCATAAGAGATATAATAAGAGCCATAAATTTATCAGAATCGCTGTAATGATTTAAGAATCATTTTTGACGTCGAGTTGTCGTTACTTCGCAGAAATTATTAGTAAAATTTACTGATTAAATTCATAGCTCGAATTATGTATGCTTTTTATTTCACGATCAACAAAACGTAACCATGACAATACCACTATAGTTTTGTCATTTTTTCTACTAAAAAATTGCTTTCTTTCATAAAATGAAGTATTGTGATTACGTAAAAAGTGAATTCATTTTATTTGTTATACTCATATTAGAAGTAATTAACAAATTGCAAGGGCTTCATTATTTAAAATTAATTAATAGCACATGTATGTTTTCCCGTGTAACGTTTCCGATTATTAAATTATATATTCGCAGAATTAGATTTAATATTTAACTAAGTAAAATCAAGTCAAAAGAAGATAATTCTCTATATGTTTTAACTGACACAATTGAATCACAGATATTGGATTATAAAATTATTAACTCAGCTTAGTTTTGTCATCCTGACCTTTCAATTAAATTATATAATGGTCATCATTAAATTAACAATATTCTTTAAAGAAATTATTAAATATTATGTTACATTTCTCTTCTCGATGTCGAAAGGTTGGTGTATACTGAATAAATTGAAAAAAATTCTCTAAAAACCTTTAAATTATCATGTAATTATTTTATAAAATTCTCTTGTGAGTAACGTTTTCGTGATCAAGTCTGCATGGCTTAATATGATAGATATATTACTCAATATATCAAAGGCCGAAATTCAAATTTGCAACGAATTGAAGACAGAACCGTAAGTAATCTTTTCCGTTATATAAGTATACTTTATAGTTCATATTTGCAATTTTTATCATAACAAGTTTAAATGATAGCAACCGAACTTATAGAATTCTACCCTTATACCGTCATATTTTTACAATTATGACTTAGTTACCCTGCTTACTTTTGTCTATGTAAACAAAAACAATATTCTAAAATAAGTAACACTATTTACAATCTAATAATAACACAGTACTATACAGAACAATTTTTGTTTATTTATTCATTAATCGTACTGTTTTAAAATGATTATAAATAATTTTTCCTACGACCACTGTTAAAAATAGTATTTTTAACGGTTGCTTAGCAAGTTAAAAATAACAGTTTATATCACAGTAAATACTTTTAAAACGTTGCCATTGACAACGTGTTAAAAGTAAAAAACAAATTTACTTTTAACACGTCTTATGTTCAGTTGTTCATAACAAATACATCATGACCTGTCATAAATGTCATTCTAATGCTTAGTTTTTATTTACTAATATTTACATAACTGTGGTCGTAGGAAAAATAGTGTATGATATTTGTGTTAAAACTGATTTTATTTCGTTCGTGGGGTTTGTTAAACTCGGCTTCGCCTCGTTTCAAACTTCCCCACTCACTCATAAAATGTCACTTTTAACACTTATATCATAAATAACTATTGTTTTATTTATACTTCTAACATAATCGATAAATCAAAAATTCCCAAACTGTGCGATGGCATACTTTGCACACTGTCTTCCGTAATGTGACACTTAGATAACCTATAAGTTGTACATTAATCTCTATTTATATTAGTGGTCATAGAATAGTATATTAAAACATAAGTTGTAGAAGGCAACCTTTTCAATGAATTGAATTTCCTTCTATAACGAATGTTTAATACTATTTTCTGTGTTTCAGCTTTTATTTACATTATTTTTTATAATAATATTTGACAATTTCCATTAAGGGATTTTTTTGATAGAATAGTTAGGTTGGTGACAGTGATTTCTGTTTCGTCTGCTGCCTAGGTAAATTAGAATTACTTTGTTGGTTGCCTAGATATTTTGTGTATTTAATGCAGTCATGCCAATCTCAAATAACAAAATATAACCAAAAATCGTTTAAGAATGAAGCTCCTTCTAACATCAATAAGCGTGCTGGAATATGATATTCTAATTCCGAAACAGAGAAAAACATATTTCAAGCATTGGTACATGAGAAGAGGTATAATTCAGCAGTGGTTGGGGCTGAAGAATGTTATCGCTATTTGATTCCATTGAGTGCATGTGCACAATGGCCGTAACCAAGTTGTGACCAACAATTGCGAAGTTGTCCGTGAGGCTGGCGGAGCGCTACCTCTTCATTACGCCATTGTCGGGAACCAGGGACCAAGGCTCGGCATTAAAGCAGATTTTGGAATCGCGATGGTTTAATTAACCCTCCGGCATACGAGAGACCGACATGGACTTTGTAACGGCTGAAATTTGACTAATGAAATTGATATGCTACTATGAATTACCCCTACCTTACAAATTTTATATATTTACCACAGCTCAAATAACTTTTCACATTAACGAATATAAATTTACTCTGGAGTATATTACGAATATTCTTAGTTAAGACCAGATTAAACTTTTATTACATAATTTTGGTATAAATGTCATGTAAATAAAATACTCCAATCCTATAAGTAGTATTTATGATCCGTAAAAAATGCGGCAAATAAAAATTGCGTGTATTTATCGATGTAAAAAATATTAAGTACACATTACGTAGGCATATTCTTAATAATTATTAATTAATATTATCATAAGCAATACTATAAGAGCCATGAATTTATTGGAAAAATTTACAAATAGTTGTTGTGTAGTAACAGAAAACCGAGTGTCAATTTTTTTTGTCGTTACATCGCAGGAATTATGAGTAAATTTCACCAATTAAATTCATAGCTAGAATTGTACTTGCTCCATTATTTCACGACAACAGTCCTAACATATTTTTTTTTAACATCAAAAAAAAAAATATAACCATTACTATGATACTGTGCTTTTATCAAAAGAAAAAGACGTGTGTGGAATAATCATAAAAAAATTATAAATAAAATTTTTGATTTCTGATAAGTACAACGAACTAAACATTTGTTTTCCCCAATAAAATAAACTGTACAGACACACAAACGGAAGTAATTTTCCATACTAATAAAGCAAAACAAAATCAAATATTTTATAATAGATCGAAACAAAACAATTTCCGCTCATTTAAACAAGCTAGTTTATAAACTTTTTGAAAATAATAATTTTGCAATTAAAAACTATATGTGTTTTTTGTCTCTATACATTTGTTACGTTACATTTGTAAATTGTTAAACATGAATGCTTTTTTTAAATATTTACAAGTAAACATATGTCGTTCAATGTAATAACATCGAGTCAAGGATTTTGAAAACAAAATCCAATTTGTAATAATATTCAGAAAAACATATGTAAAATCTCTTTACTGATTAGAAAATATGTCTAGAAAATAGTACATTGTGTTACTAAGAGTAACAGTGATTCTTTGTGTGGCGAGTCGGACAATTACATGCGAGGAAAACAAAGACACTTTTACTCTGAATGACACCTTCTATTTTTTCTTTCAAGAGTCTGTAAAGTTTTACTTTAGCTATTACTTTGGATAACTTCACGGAGAAACATCGTGTACTTTAGTATCGTTTTCGAAAAAAAATAATTATTAACGAATTTAAAAAGAAATGTGCAATTGTTTATCTATGAGTATTTTAATATTTCATAATAATTTTAATATTTAAAGAGATATATGAACAGTTATTTTAATCATTAATTTTAAATCTGCTAATATCATAACATTATTTCAAATACATTAACTGTTTTACAATCTCTGATTTGTGTACATATAAAATGAATAGCTCAATTTAAATACATATCACAAATTTTATTTTTAAATTAGCAGCCAACCAATAACAACACAGAAATTGAACACTGGAACAATATCAAAATGGCAATTAAAACATATAAATTCAAAATAGTATTCACATGATAATAAATACATTAATACTGCAAACACATATTCCTGTTCAAATTTTTATACTGTCATTCATTCATATATCAATTTTATAAAACCATGCATTTGTTAACACATATTACTAATATTTCAATCGGAGTTAATCAATAAAAGCTAAAAGTATATCTTCTAATTAAAATTCACATTTTAATTGAAAATATATAACCAATTACAAAAACAAAATTTGTCTCATTTATATAGCTGAGATAAAACATATAAAAGCTTTTCAAATGATATTCGACACAATACATAAAAAATTGGTTCATTGAATGTTTTAATAAAGAATAAGTACCTACTTGAATATTTAATATTTTAGGTAGTTATTTTTACCTTAAATATTTTATATAAAGCTACATGAAGATTAATATTTAGAAGGTTATATTTCAACATACAGTTCATAAGCAAGATTAATTTTTTTGTATATTTTTATACAAAACCAGGCAACATTTTGTACAAATATGTAAAATGATATATTGTCAACCAAAATAGCCTATTACGTGTATACTAAAATATCATTCTTAGAAACGCTAATAATAATATATTTATTTTAGTTGATATAAATACACAACAATTTTATTCATAATTACAATATTTCCATTGCTACATTAATATTTTATAGCATTTTTAATTTTTTTAATGGTGTACTTTGTTTGTATTAGTTTAGATTTAACAAAAATGTTTTTTTCTTTTTTTCATAAGCGTGATTACAATATTTCATTTATATAAAATAATGTCTCATTTAAATAATGGGTACAAAAAACGGTTAGATTTTGAGGATGTATACCAGAATATTTTCCTCGAATAATTTTAACAAATCATATTAAAAAATATTTTTAATTTCGACCAATGAAACTCAATTATCAATGAATATACTGCACATGTGCATAAGACGAGTATATTTCACGTTTATCAAGTATTTTAATGTCATAAATATTGAAATTATTATAATTTTATTGCTTTAAGGGCCGATTTTTCCATCTCTGGTTAAAATTCCGATTACCGTAACTATCGGATAAAAGAAAATATTGCGTCGATGTAGTAAATAACGTATATTTTTAACAACTTAGGTGGAAAAACCGGCCCTTAAAATAAGGAAATATTCTAATCCATTGATAGTATAGATTATTCCTTAAGTAAACTATTTTTTATTTTGATATATTTTACACAAATTCAATATATCAAAATATATACGAGTCTACTCTAAAATTTCACATTCTTTTTTTATCACCCTGTATATCTATGAAGTAAACATTACATATTTGCAACCTTGTTTATCTCCACATGTAAATATTTTAACAATTCTTTACCTTACTTATCTAATGGCCGGTTATACCAGGATTACTCAAAATTTAAGAACATTTTTAACACCTGTATATGTAGTAAGGCAAACGTTAAATTTCTGTAACCTTGTTTATCTCTACATGTAAATATTTTAACAGTCTTACTTATGTAATGACCGGTTGCACCAATATTACTTAAATTTTAAGTTTCCCTTAAATTGACAATATCTCTTCGAAATAAAATATTCTCGAAAATGTCAAATGAACTATACAACAATTCAGTCAAAATTACGATTAGTATTTTTTTTTGTTTTACGCGTTATTTAAGATTTAAGTCTTATTAGTGCTATCGGGTATTTGGGATAGAATACAAAGGTGCTTCACAAATATTACTTGAATTTCAGAGATTTAAGGAGTTGAACTACGGTTTTTGTGCAGTATCCACACTATCAAACAAGGTTCTCAATAACCTTAGGAACTATACATAGGACTCTAAGTATTTTATTTAATGTTTTTTTTTCCTATTTTCGTAATTTATAAATCTGCGAGAACGAAATGTGATATTAATTAATAGGCATATAAACATACAACAATCATAAAGTAGTTTATAGTTCAAGATATCACCACGGTACACACAAAGTTAGTCGTAAAAGACAGGAAATCGTATTGTTTTCGGGCCATAACATCCGAAGTCGATCATAAATATTACTTTTGTTACATTAAACGCCTTATATCGGTTGACAGAACGGGCACGGCAGTAATGCCACCGCGGAAAGAGTTTTACGCGACAACACGACCAAATGATCACCTCAACTTGTTTCACGGCCTCGTAAATTATTCCTATTGCCTATTATTTTTGCATTATGATTCGCCGTCAAACTATTAATATAGATGTCACGAGCTACTACAATAGATAACAGCTTTTGTTCCAGAATTGCACAATAAAATAAAGACAATATAGTCGTATCGTAAAGTTGAATTAAAGTTGAATAATTATAAGTTATACCTATGTAGGTCTATGTACGTATAGGTATATACAATAAATTTACAATTGAAATAAAATTCTATAAATTATAATAAAAGAAAAAATATATACGCTAAAGAGAGAGTTTACTAAGTAAATCAAATTAAATTCTTTACAACTATACAATTTTGTTATGTTAAATTCAAATTGTTAAAGTTTTAAAATACCTACATACTGAACAAATTTAATCAATATTATTTTTTAAAAGCTTACTGTCCAATGAATTACTTTATAAATATCATTAATTAACTGTTCATATAAATAACAGTTATTTATCAAATATGTGCATTTATATATTGTTTATAGACAAATGGAAAAAATAATCAAAATATAATAAGTAATTAAATATATATATTTCAGAAATAAATTAAAAAAATTATCGATATTAAGATTATTACTAAATTACTAACAAATCAATATTATCTATCATTATTTTTAAATATTCTTTCCTCAGGGTTGCATTGATTTAAATCAGATTAAAATCACATTGATTTAAATTTATATTCGGTAAGTATTATCCTACATTCAAGATTTACGAATATTGTGGAAAAAGCGTGACTGTAATGTTACATTGTGGCAATACTTCAAGAACAACCAAATCTATTTAACTTCGCCGGTAAAACGACTTCATTGGTACATTATTTGGAATTTGTAATAAGAATTTTTTTTGCACTAATGTATGATTGTTTCTTTAAATTTACTTAGAAATGTGTTACAGTAAAATTCGATTATAAGGACATCGAAGGGAACCCATAAATTTCGACGCTACAAGTGATAAAAGTAAAATAACATTAGCGTATTTCAACGTTATAACCAGATTGTTGCTATAAGCGGTATCGCTATAAACGGATTTTACTGTAGTTTTTTATTATTTCTTACTTTTTTTTTATAATAAATCTGAATTAAATAAAAAAACTGTATTTAAATAAAAAAAAATCAGATTTTTTATTTAAAAAAAATCGGATTTTTATGCAACTCTATTTTTGTATTTACCTATAAATTTTATAAAGTTCAGAGTTCAATTAGACATATTTTAAATATTTAAGGTTTGTAAAATCAAGCAATAGTTCCGACTAATTCAATGATCATAATATTTTAATGTAAATGTAGGTTTAAATTACTGGAGCAAGTATCAAATATGCATATTTCTTACATTGTATTAATACTTCGATTCATATTGCGAATAGAACTATAGAGCACAGCTGTGAATTCAAGATTCTAATTGAAGCAAACTCTGTTTGAACTTGCTTGCCTAGAATTCAGATATTGCTATTTCTAGCGTATCTTGCCAATATACATTAGTATATGTCATAAGGTCTCCAAAAATAAAATTCACCGCAAAATAATCTCTTTTCTTTATTTTTCATAATGAATGTTTTGTAAATAGAAAAAGCAAAATAAAATATTTATATGTTTCATAATGGAATATAAATAATATTTTTTAAATAATTAAATTAATAATTATTTTCTCGAGTCTATGAAAAATAATTCTCTAAATATTATTTTTAATGATTTGAAATATAAAAAAATGTATAGTTCAATATTGAATGCATCTTTATTATAGGGATTATTATTTGAAAAAAATATTTACAATTCCATTTTTTGTAGAATTGTCTTCTTGACTGGTGGATGGATATCAGAAAATAACATATTTGAAATACATTCGGTTTATTGTTGGTAGTATATGTGTCCTACCGGTTTCGACTCCACGTGATTCTTTCTCAAGTGGTGTACGTCAATTTGACAAAAGTATTGTACATAAACATTGAATAAAACTTATTTCATTACAGAAATGGTACATGAATACAATAAAATACATACATATATTATGAACGTAAGTTTTCTAAAAAAAAAACTATACATCGGTACTTTAATATAATGTATTTCCTATGAGCATAATACATGGTATTAATTGACCGATGTATAATATAGTATCTACTCGAGTATCTATATAAAAATTGTAATTATGATTGAAAAACACAGTGGCATTCTTTTTGATAGAAAAATATAGATGATCGATTTTAAATTAAGTTAATAATTAAATATCATATTTTATCCATTTATAAATAATTGAATAAAGGTATTAAAATTTAATGAAAAACAACATGCCATTATTTATAAAATATATTGGTAATAAAACAAATGAGCAAATAAAATAATCCCACCTTTTAAGTAGAACAGCGCAATGAGGCATACCACAATCCGCAACCAATCCATGTTTCCAGATTCTGCGGATCCACCAAATTGAGAAAGTACACTATCACAGTCACTAGCACTGCACAACCTCAAAGTAGCTAAAACACTACAGGAAAGTAAGTCGGGTCACCAACTGTCATACGCTATCAACAAATACTTCTTGGCGCAAACACGAAGAGCGTTTCACATTGTCACAACACGAAAACGCGGGAAGCCGGCAACAACAGTCAATCTGACACCTATCGTACCCGATGCGCAACTAAAACTCGACGCTCAGTTCAACTCGCCGTCGGAGGCGCTCGGGCCGGCATCGGGGATGATCGGCCCCGAAGCCAAAACAAGCGCAGGCGCAACATAATTAATAGATTGACAAAGTATTTAATTAGAGCACTGGGATGTCTATGACTCATCTTCAGTCCTTTCTGATATTTTTTTAAGCTCAGCTTGAAATATTAGTATTGAATCCAGTCCAAATTTATTTTGCGATTTATGAAAGTTTGGGAAGTGGCAATCAATCTTGTCTGATCATAAGTTTGCACACTTTGAAATGTGAATCAAACAAACATTTTTCAATATTTGGAAATGAAATAAAAAGAATATGTTCAAACAGTTGATATCTTTTAGAATCTAACTTGTTCTACCTTCATATACAACAGGTATTTTGTACAAAATTAATTTTAAAATGCTGTGGAACTCCCGTAACTCCAATTATTCTCCAAGTAGAATTTTTATCAAAATAATTAGTTTCCAGTCGCCAGCCAATTTTATTTGGGTGGGTATTAGTCGGTCCGACATTTTTTAGGATTGGCACCCAAAACCCAAAGTATTAAAAAACCAATATTTTTGTTAATAAATAACAAAGAATAAAACAACACTGAGGGCCTGTTACCTTCATCATTGATTAGTAGAAAAATATCCCATCGAAAAACTGTCATAAGTCGTGAAAGAAAAATAAGTTTTTTCTATTTCAATTATATTTTTCTATTAAATGGATAAGGTATCCGGAACAAAACTTTAACATTCAATTTAAAATTATCCAGCTAGGATGTCTTGAAGCTAAGGTATCTGTTACTTTGTCCAAGTTCATTTTTTTGCCAATTAGCTTTCAATATTTTTTGTAATTAAATTTGCAAGCCTTTTATGGGTCATAGTATCAAAGTATATCTTAGAGTAAGTCTTTTTTTGATTGGTAGACATTCGTGATGCGATTTTTTCTATAGTTTCTATTTTTAATACATAAATGTAAGTGTATAAAAGGTATTGGCAGTAAAAAATACAATTTTGTCGAATTTGGATTAAAGTAAGTTTCATCGAGTTTCTAATATGAAGGTGTTAACTACTGTCATTTACTAAAAACTTTTCGTATTCATGTTCGAAACATTATTTATTCTTTTATTTTTCTTACATTTACTAATAATATCTATTAAAGCAAAAAATTATTTATAATAAGCATAATATTTCAATGTCGCAATATTCCACTAATGTATATTTAATAATACAAAAAAACTGCAACTATTTTCCATGGGAATAAATTGCATACACTTACCATAAAAATGACATCCTGGTTTCTCATTATTCTGAGAATTTAATGTGAAATATATTCATTGTGGACAATAGCCTACAAAATAACAAACTCACATCCTTTAACTGACAGTTAGTATGTCCTCGAATATCGATAACTTTATAATAAAACGATTTTGTGTGATAATTGATAGATGGGAAACAGAAAATAAATGAATAGTTCGATTAAAAGCATTGCATGCGGAAAATAACTTCTGTTATCTTGCTTTTTCTTTGTTTGCTTTGTTTTTATTATTAACAAGCTTATACGATAATTTCCAATAATCCTGTATTGTAGAGATATTTTTTAAAAGAGAATAAATATTTTTATCTACTACTATTGAAATATGGGTACATTATACGTGTGGTACTACATATAATATACTACTCATATTACACAAGTGTAATATGAAATGTTATATTACACGCTACACTTTTCTGTAATAAGTAGAGCATATAATTTAACACATAACATTTTAATAAACTGTTAATTTATTAATAATATATTTTTTATTATAAATATCAATATAAATGATTATAAAAGTATAATAAATACAATTTGAATAGTTATTTTGACATTTAAGTGCTACTGTGGCGCCATCTGTTAAGCTATATACGAACTACTCACACTTAACTGAATATTTAACAAATAATATCAGATTTTTTATATGGCTGTTAGTTGTAGATAAAGTATACTATTTGACTCGCATAATATGGCTACATTACACTCGGATGATTAAATATACTCGCTGCCGCTCGTATTTTTAATTACATCCTCGTGTAATATAGCCTACATATTATGCTTGTTAAATAATATAGTATAATAATACATATTTATAGAGTACATTTATATTAATTGATAGCGTATTTTCTAATACAATAATTAAAAAAATCCAACTTTCTTTACAAATGCGAGTAGATACATATTTTAGACAGAATTTTCTTTTCGGAAATTTTTATTGAATGCAGTTCAACAATGTTATAATCTGCACAAGTGGAACACGAGTGCAGATTACGTTGTTAGAATGCAGGACTCAAAATTTCCAGGATATGAATCAATGCTCGAGGTTAGATTCAACACAGAAAATATGCTTAAAATATTCAAGTTATGATAGAATAGTAAAACAAATTATTTATTATTTCTAAAACATATCTTTTTGATACAATGACAACTCAATATAATTTTTTAAAATGTCAAAGTGATATTTTTGACAGAAAAAAGATTCCACCAATTAATTTTATTTAGGTAGGTAAGGCAACTAACGAAAAATTTCCAAGAATTTTTTTATTATCATGGTAACCATGCTCAATACTCTTAATTAGTGTCGTACGATTTTCAATAAAAATTGGTGACAAACCTTTGGAGACTTGTAACTTAATTTTTAGAAGGTTTCTAAAGAAAAGTTGCTAATAAATATTGTTGCTTTCAGTGATTTCTACCACTGCTTAAATTTAATGTACTTATTTCTATTACACCCTGTATACACGTATGTATAAAGTTAAAAAGAAAATATTTAAAACATGGTGAAAACAAACATCTTCAAAGCTGCACAACGGAAATATTATGAGTTGGATAAATTGCAACATCAACGCATCTCCGCAAGTAATTAATCTAGTAAAACAAACATTTATTAAATTTATAAATAACGGTAAACTACATGGAATATGTGCTCCTATTTTACTTGACTGAAATTGACATAAATATCTATGGCTCCTAGCCAACTAAAAGCTAAATATAACAAAATACTATATTTATCTCGTCATTAAAATTGAGTTCAATACAACCACTTTATGATTATATTTTACAGTATAAGCGAGGTAAAACGGTTTTTATTGTTGATAGGAGGACATTACTGGCGAGCCGTTTCAGTGAACGTGATACCTCCCAGAAGAAAAAAAAACTGTTTATACTGTACAATAGTTTCACTGTAATTGAAACGGTACCCACCTCCTCTTTACATGTTATTATAGCCAAAGATCGTTCAGTGGAAAGATTAACTTACCCTATATTGTGTATATTTAAATAAGTAACCCTGCATCTTCCTAATACAGAGTAGCTGTAGATATAGAAGATATTAACTCCAAAACACAGAAAAAATATCTGATCTTGTGCATTTATTGAAAACGTAAATTGTTTAATTCATAAGTAAATGATTTGCCAAATAGTGCTGTAGAATATTACGTTCACTAGTATGCACCTTATGAACCTGACGGAAACCACATTCAAAACCTTAGGTAGAGAGACATTTTTGACAATTTAACAAGTGCACAAGACAGACAAAAAGTAATTGATTTGCCAAATAGTGCTGTGAAATATTACTCTCTCTGGTATTCAACTTATGAACCTGAGGGAAACCACAGTCAAAGTCTTAGAAAGAAAGACAGTTTTGACAATTTAACAATTTTATATAAACTGCATTCAATTCATATAAGGTTGTCCCAATAATTTGTTATTTATGGTCAAATTGAGTGACTGCGACCAAACCGATATTGGAAATCATTAACAGTGGGTTTGATCGGTTTGATCAGTTATACTGATGTCTTTTGTTTCTGAGGGCGCTCGGTATTGCTTGAGGGCCAATACTGGGTTAGACACCCAGCTGAGCTGACGAGTCTATTAGCTATTATGATTGTACTGAGTAGCCGCACGTCTTCATGGTACCGGTGCCGTACCATGGTTATGTAGTATTTATTTATACCCAAGTGAACGTGGATAACCCAGCTCTCTTGCTGAAGCGGCCCAACTTGAGAGTCTGTGCAGAGCAAAAAGTCTCGCGAATTATAATTGTTAGACAACCAATATTAGATTAATCATATTTAGTAAAAATATGATATCATTGTGACAACCCTAATTAACATTTGTATAAATATATAGCAAAGAATACATAGTAGAGATTGTTTCTAATATTTTTGATAACAAAATTATACATGCAGGCAACACTGCTTCATTATTCACTTTTAAATACAATTAAAATTAAAACCAAATTCTGACAGTTACTATTGTTATATCAAAAATTTGAATATCATCTTTACAAGTTAGTAATTCGTAAATCTGACAGCGTCGTCTATACAAATTAGTAGTTTTTAAAAGTTAGTTTCCCTGTAAATGAACAGTTAGGATAAATGACGATTTACTAGTGAGTAACAAATAAAATCATTATTTACTTTGTAATTTAATTTCACATAACGTAGAATTTTTAGAATTAAATTTTTATCTCTTGTGTGAAATGGCCACATATTGGAAAGAAATAAACCAATAAAAATGTTGGACATTTATAGTCAATATTAAAGTTTGGAATAAACTCCCAATAAAATGTATTTTATTTCATGTTTCAAAGGATTTTCTTTTTGTATGGATACATATGTAATAGTTTTATTAATAATATTGTTATGAATATCCACATTTTTCGCGTTTTTTATAAAATTTTATTAAATCCAAACTAATACCTGTATAGTAACACAAAAAGTTCTAATATTTAATTTTCATGCTGCCTGGTGCCTGAAACTTTTAAATTAATAATTATATTTTTTATACCAATCCAAATCCTATGATATCAGTATTTGATGTATTAATAAATTAAAATATCTACAAACTTAACCAAAATGATTTGATTTAGATATTCGTTAAACTTGTAGAATTCTACATACAGTGGGCACTACACAAGTAGATAATTTATTTTACTCAAAACTAAACTAAATTTACCTATACCTTCAGTCTATTCGTGAAGTGAATAATAATGGCTGTTTACACTGAAAGGATTGCAAATTCGTCCTTAGTAGAAATTAAGTGTAACTCCTTTCAAAATTTCAATCAATAAGTTACAATTAAATTCACACCACAAATAAAATATTTTTATTTATGTATACAATAGCATACTAGATGAGTGACCGTTAAACATGGGAAAAAATCCAGGAAAATTGCATTTATCCTCATTTAATAAACAATTGTAAATTAACACTGACATTTTCGAGACATTAACTTTTTTTGTTTGTATCAACGATACAAATAATAATAACGCCATATAATTCAACGTGTTAAATCTTTTTTTTAACAACGGGAGTACAATAACTGTAATTAACAATAAAAAAAGTTTTGTTTATCATGAACGATAATAAAAACCTTATTTTTCGCTTGGTCTGATTACCTCAATTGATATTAATACACGCACTAAATAACATTAATAAATAAATAAATACTGCATTATTTGCCGGTTCAAAGAATTATAATAAAATTCATTTATTGAAGTTTTCGCATTTATAATTTAAAATAAAAATATACTTTACAATAAATTTTTGCCCATAAAATTTAATTTTAATTGCAATAAATCTTTTTGTCGTCTCTTCAATTACTACTAATTGAGCATTTGTGTTTTGATTTAGTATGATTACTAGTAAAACGAATTACCATTAAAGTATCGCAACAATATGTAATTAAGATTTTATTAGAACAGGAATTCCCAAACTAAGGTACTATGGAGATACACTATACACTAGTGCTTCTATTTACATATACAGGGTGAGTCTGGGAAGACGCCCCCCCCTTTAACTTTTTTATTATAAGTAATAGAAAAAAATGGCTCATATAAAAGTTTTATAATTTTACATATACTATTTAATGGCAGATGTAGATATTTTTTATAAAGTCAGGTTTACAAGATACGACTATCAACTTTTATTTTTCAAATGACAACCTATAATTATTTTAATAAAATAGAAACCGCCATTTTTTTCTCTTTTCAACGATGTATTAACTTTTATTAATGTATTTGAAAAATTTCGAGAAAAATGAGATCATTTAGAAATGTCAGAAATAATTTTTAAACAAATATCATAGGTGGCTATGTTTCTCGAAATCGGGTAAACATCCTTCTCAGTAAGTAACAAACAAATGTATACATTTTTGACATTAATTTAATTGTTTTACATTGTTACGTTTTGTTTATTTTCATATAGCCACCTATAATATTTATTTAATAATTATTTCAAATATTTTTAAATATCTCATTTTTCTCGAAATTTTTCAAATACATTAATAAAAGTTAATACACCGATGAAAAGAGAAAAAAATGGCGGTTTCTATTTTATTAAAATAATTATAGATTGCCATTTGAAAAATAAAAGTTGATAGTCGTATCTTGTAAACCTGACTTTATAAAAAATATCTACATCTGCCATCAACTAATATATGTAAAATAATAAAACTTTTATAAGAGCCATTTTTCTCTATTACTTATAATAAAAAAGTTAAAGGGGGGGGCGTCTTCCCAGACTCACCCTGTATAGTATGGGTGGATATTTAAAAAAAATATTAATAGATCTCAATTATTTGATATTTTTTCAATTCAATATATATATATATACATCAGAAAGCTTGTCATCCGTTTTAATAAATTAAAGAAATACATTTTTTTTACAATATTTTCATTATTAAACCTAATAATTGTCACTGTCAAACATTTATTTCAATAGGTGAACAGATTAACTGTGATTGTAACAAATTTACCAAATCATTAATTATTTATAACAATTAAATTTGAACTATAAAATTTTAGCTAATGACATAATAAACTATTATTTATAAAAATTCTCATATATTCATCATTAATTAAAATATTTCATAAAAACACTTCTTAAAAACACCACTTCCAGTTGCATGATTAACACTAGAATCTAATCAGATTTAATTTTGGGAGGATGTCAGAATGTTATATCCAAAATTTCATATTCACTAGTGTTTGAATAATCGTTACGACAACATCCATTCATGCACACTTTCATCCACACACACGCGGACAGACATCATCGTTAAAATATTAAAATCATGTTCTAGGGACTTTAAAACGTGCTTATTCTTTGAAAACTATTCGATTTTTAGCATGACTCCAATACCTCTCTTACTGAGTGGCGAGAGATTAAAATGGTCCTCGATTCCAATGCGATATTGTCCATTTAAGGGAAACTTAAAATTTAAGTAATTGTGGTAATGTATATCCATAAAATTTGCTATTGGCGTTTGGTTTTAATGTGATTGCTTGTAAATGAATAACCGTTATGAAAATATCCCACAATATGTAATTAAGGTTGTATTAGAAGTTGTGAGTGGAAGATGTTTAAATTATTGTCCATTCAAGAAAAACTTAAAATTTAAGTAATTGTGGTACTTTATACATCTATAAAATTTGCTATTAGCGTTTGATTTTAGTGTGATTGCTTGTAAATGAAGGACCGTTATGAAAATATCGCACAATATGTAATTAAGGTTGTATTAGAAGTTGTGAGTGGAAGATGTTTAAGTTATTGTCTATTCAAGAAAAACTTAAAATTTAAGTAATTGTGGTACTTTATACATCTATAAAATTTGCTATTAGCGTTTGTTTTTAGTGTGATTGCTTGTAAATGAATAACCGTTATGAAAATATCCCACAATATGTAATTAAGGTTGTATTAGAAGTTGTGAGTGGAGATGTTTAAGTGTCCATCACCGCAAGTCGGCGGCCGTGGCCATAGCTGTTATGTCAACCCTTCAAGTTTCGCCGGAGTTCCGTCATTTTATATCCGCACCGGCGAAACTACCGGGAGGTTCTTTGCGATTTTGGGAAACTTTTGTGAGAAAATGAGGCGTGCAGAACGAGGAATGAAGAGAGCATAGCGGGGTGAAAGTTTCGCACTGGCGACATATTTTTTCTTCTCCGAGGTGTTTTTCTCCTTTTTCTTCCGCAGCCCCTTTGGATGGACAGTGATTTCTTTTAGGGGAATGTTTTTACCGCAATGTTATAAAATAACTTACGGAATTTGACAACAAAAGAAATAAACACTAACATATTTTCACAATACATCTATATCTACAAATAAACTGATTTTTTTTTTAATTTTAAATTTTGATGTTTCTCCTCTTATATTATATTTAGTATTTCTATTTTTTATTGGGTTATATTTTGGATCCTTTAGTTATTGTAGAAAGAGCATTAAACATCCTTAGGAATCCTTGTATAAATAAAACGTAGAATTATATTAACATTAGATGTTTATTTATAAAATGAGTGGACGTTTCGGAGTTAATATTGTCTTCATCATCAGGTAAAAAAAAGTAAATTTATAAAAATACCAACACTCACCAGGTTCACAATGTTGTATAAAAGTTTCATTTGTGTTTTATATTTGTTTAATATTCAATACATTGTTTTAAATAAGTTTAAGACAAATAAAGTCCACAATTAAGAACTTAACTACTTCACGTGGGACTAAATCTAAAGGAAATGAAGGAATTAATTGAAACTAAATATTGTTCCGCAATCCTAACATAAAAATGATGGAAGTTAGAATGTACTGAAATTGAAAAAGATTTTTTGTTTGTAATGCTGAGTGGAATTATTAATGTATTTTAAATATTTTTTTTTAAATTTGACGTTTGATTAGAGTTTATGTAAAAATTTCTTTAATTAATCTGTTATTGCAATAGTTATATGAATCTAATATTTAAATTTATGTCCAGTTTCAAAAGAATTTTTCGTAAGGATACTGAGGTCAAGATTTAATTTTTTTGAGTGATACTTATATTGAAATTAAATTCTATTTTATAGAGGTTGTGAAGTTTCACCTGAGTAATTTTTATTAAAAGAACCACATTAATGTTGGGTATTTCATCTTTAAGTTTACTGTTTAGGTCTGTAATGGTTGCTAATGAATAATAATTCACTATTTTAATGTTTTATTTACAACATAATTTGAGTCTTTGTGATATTTGGAATTTTAGCGTATATGTTCTCTGCAGTATTATTATTATTCTATATTGCATTCTTTAGTATTAGAAATATAACAACAATAATAATACCACAGAAAACGTATTACAATTATTTATTAATTATATTGATTTCAATCACTGTGTGGACTAATAATAAATAAAACAGATTTTATAAGTTATATACAAGATAGACCGAAATCACCTGGGTTTAATTTTTAACTAGCTTTGCAAATATATCGTAGGTACTGTAAAATTAAGTTTTTAAAATTTTAAATGATAAATTTATGTTATCTAATTATAATTTTTGTAATGTTGCAGTGTAATAAATCATTCGGAAATAAATTCAAGTATTTGCAAAAATATGTGCATAAAATAGAAGCTAAATCCGGTAGTGGAAGTACATTGAAATATGATAGTTATCAGTAAATATCTGGAGGCATTTAATAAATAAATCAAACAACAAAGCAAAGCACACGGTGTGTTTACAAAGTTAACGCACAACGAGATATTTGTGTTGAGCCAATGTGTTTGCTAGATCAATATAAATTGTTTTCCTATAAATACACAAACTATAATATTAGGTATTTGCTGTCTAAGTGGCTATTCCATAATGCTTATTGCTCCTTTTTAGCTTCACAACCACTCTTTATATTATCTACAATGAATTTTCAAAAGCTTTGTTTTGATAAATTTATTAAGTCGAGAATTGTATTTAATGAGGGTAATAATATTGGAGACTTCAGCTTTTTATTATTTTTTGAATTAAACAACGTTTCGGTCCTTAATTAGCACCATTTTTAGGTCTATGGTTACAATGTTTACATTGCAATGATTAATTTTGATATATATATATATATATATATATATATATATATATATATATATGTTAGGAATTAAAGGAAGTATCCACAATAACTAGAAACACTTAGAACAGATAAACGTATATTGAATTAAAGAATTATTCACACTGACAGATATACTATTACATATCAACTGTTTTTTATATATAAATATAACATTGCTAATAGGTGGCATGGATTATGAAGAGAATAATGTGATGGGTGCATCGTTGACATTTACATAAACTCTAACACTTCCCCTCGATGCGCAAGTCACATAATTCTTTTGCATAATATTTTATTTATACATTGCATAAATGTGTTCTTCGGAAGTCCCTTTGTTAGGCAGTCGGCCAACATCTCTTCAGTAGACACATATTCAGGTATAATTATGTTACTGTTGACTGCATCCCGTATGAAATGACATCTGATGTCGATATGTTTGCTTCTGTTATGAAAAGATGAATTCTTTGCAAGACTAATCGCACCATGATTGTCGTTCAGTAATCTGGTAGAGTGCTTCGTGTGAATTCCTAATTCCTGTAGGAAGCTTCTTAGGTAGATAGTTTCCTTTGTCGCATCTGATAAGGCCATATACTCTGCTTCGGTCGAAGATAAAGCTACCGTTCTTTGTTTTCTGGATTCCCAAGTAATTGGACCACCGTTGAGAGTGAAAACAAATCCTGTATATGATCGCCTATCGATGTTACAATTTCCCCAGTCGGCATCGACATATCCTACTAAGCTTTGCTTGTCAGGACTGTAACTAATTCCAATATCTATTGTTCCTTTCAGATATCTTAAGATTCGTTTAGCAGCCATCCAATGAGTATGATTGTAGTAACTGTTAAACTGACTTAGATAACTTACGGCATATGCGATGTCGGGTGTGGTAGTTACCGATAAATATGTTAAAGTTCCAATTAATTCACGGTATGGGAGTTTTGTATCTTCTTCACTTGGATTATCCTCACGCTGAAGATTTGGACGAGGTATGATTGGAGTTCCGACCGAACAACACTCTGACATTCCAAAGCGTTCTAAAATGTCCAATATGTAGCCTCTTTGATTCAGAAAAATCTTCCCCTGCTTCCAGGTAAACTCTATACCAATACAGTGATTTATTTCTCCAAGTTTTCTTACCTCAAAATGTTGATTTAAATATGTAGATAAGTCGTCGGCTTGCTCTTGTCTTTTGGAAACAATGATAATGTCGTCTACGTAGATAGCAACAAATATCTTGTTTTCTTCTTGTCCGATAGTATAAACACAAGGATCGGATTTGGTTGGTATAGCTCCATATTCAGTCAAAACTGTGTTTAACTTATTATTCCAACTTCTACCTGCCTGTCGTAAGCCGTATAGAGCTTTCAGCAGTCTGCACACTTTATTTCCTTTCTTCAGTTCTTGTAGCATGTTTCTTGACTTATTTATAATATTTTTATCGAATGTCTTACTTGATATAATTACTTCTAAGGATTCTTTTAATTGTTTTGGCGGTTCCATAAAGATAGTTTCTTCCAGTTCACCGTTAAGGTACGCAGTAGTGATATCAAGTTGATATATTTTCATCTTAGAAGCGGCTGCAATACTTGCTAACGTTCTGATTGAACTTATACGAGCTACAGGAGAAAAAGTTTGATTAAAATGTATACCTTCCTGCTGAGTAAAACCTTGAGCCACAAGTCTAGCTTTTCTTCTTTCTATAGTTCCGTCTAATTTATATTTATTTCGCAGGGTTATTCTACTTCCAATAATAATTTCATCTTTAGGTCGATCGACTAACTTCCAAGTATCATTCTTCAATATTGAACTTATTTCATTAGCGATTGCGTCACGCCATTCTTCAGCATCTGGTCCGTTCATAGCTGTTCTTATTGGAATTTCGGCAAGAAGACAGTCTTCATTATTACTATTTTCTTCAGCCAGGCATTTGTCAGGTTCTCTTACTAAATTATATTTTTTACATGGTCTGCCTCTAGATCCGCTTCTTATTATTTTGGGTCGGCCACGACATCTTGATTCGACGGTACTTTTGTTTTCTTCAGTATTTTTATCTTCATGTTCAAATCTGTTTTCTTCATAACTACTTTCGTTAATTTCTCTTTGAAAATTCGTTAGTTCTACATCAATTTTATCTTTTCGATCTTCTTTTTCTGCAGTGTAGAATTCTGTGAAACTTTCACATGTTGTGATTTCTACATTTGAAAAATGTACGTCTCTTGAAATTTCAACCTTTTTAGTTGCAGGGACCCATATTCTATATCCCTTCGACTTATCGTCATATCCCAGGAATACGCCTTCAATGGATTTCGGTTCTAATTTTCCTATCTTCTCTTTACGGTTGAGTAGAAATACATTACTGCCAAATTCTTTTAATTCGAATAATTTCGGTTTCTTTCCAGTCCATGCTTCGAATGAACTTGATCCATTTAGGCTTTTCGTAGGACATCTATTACGGATGTAGTTCGCAGTATTTACTGCTTCAGCCTAAAATTGTGGAGGTAAATTCGTTTGCATTAACAAACATCTAGCAGTTTCCATTAATGTTCTATTTCTTCTTTCAGCTACTCCGTTTTGCTCAGGATTGTTTGGAATCGTGAGACGTCTTGTAATACCTTTACTCTTCAGATAGTCTTCTAATTCTTTGCAGACGTATTCTGTTGCGTTGTCTGTCTGTAAACATTTCACTCTTTTTCCTTGTTGAGTTTCGAACATTTCTATAACATTTCTTGTAGTCTGGGGAACTTCACTTCTTGACTTTACAAATCTGACTTCACACCATCTTGTCTTATCATCTATGTATGTAATACAATAGCGACATTTTCCTAGTGATTCGACTCGCATCGGACCACAAACGTCTGAATGAATTATTTCTAGTTTTTCGGTAATTCGTTCAGATTTGACAGGAAAAGGTGTTCGTGTCATTTTTCCCCTGACACATATGTCACATTCGAATTCATCATATATTTTAGGAGAATTTATGAGAGAGATTTCATTATTGTGCATCAATCTTCGCATATCTGTGACGTTTAAATGTCCTAGACGTCGGTGCCATGACATAAATGACTTTGACATGTCATCTGTAGTAGCTGCTATACTTTCTTCTATCTTCTCTCGTGCGTAGTAGAGATTACCGATTCTATCAGCTATCAACTTAATATGTCCTTCTCTGTCGTAGACTGAAGCTGTATTTTTCTCGAATAGTACTTGAAAACCATTATCTGTTATCTTACCGATTGACAACAAATTCGTTCGTAGATCAGGTACATAGAGAGTTTCAGTCAATGAAATATTTTTTGTATTGCCATTGACATCAGCTACGAATGTTGCAGTACCAGCACCGATTATTTCTGTAGATTCGTTACTAGCGAGATTTAATGCTTCACTTCTGTGATGAAGTTCAATAAAGTCGCTCGATTTCTTGCAAACATGTGTAGTCGCACCACTATCTAGACACCAATTTCTGTTCTGCTTACATATACCGCTTTGAAGAGCTTCAGCGACGAAACCAACATTCTCTGTATTCTTGACTTCAGGTTTCTTTTTCCCGCTTCTACATTCCGCAGCTTTATGACCAATTTTCTGACATTTGTGACAACGGAATCGAAAATATTCTTTTCTTTCGCGATTATCCGAATTAGAATACGTTGGTTTATTTTCACGATAGTTTGGTTTGTCGAATCTTTTCTGTGAATATAAAGCGTTTATATTACTATTGTTTTTATTCGCGCGGGCGTCACTTTCCTCAATGATTTTAACGCGTAACACGTCGGGTGTAGGCAAATCATCGCGTGATTCTATGGCGCATCTAAAATTCTCAAATGTTGGAGGTAAACTGTAGAGGAGCATGATTGTTAATAAATCGAAATTAATATTCACATCCATTTCATTTAACTTATCTACTGTATCGAAGAATTTATTAATGTGATTTCTAATATCATCATTTTCACTCATTTTATGTAGAGTTAGTTGTTTCAATAACGTGGCTTTACGAGCAGGGCCCTTCGATGCATAATAATCCTCAAGTTTATTCCAAACACTGCGCGACGTAACACAATTCTTTACTAATTTAAGTTCAGTAGCGCTCATGCACAAAATGATATCTGCTTTCGCTTTAGCATCATTTTTAGTCCACGTTCTTAGTGCATCATCACCATCTGTAGGAGTCGGTTGTGGACACTCACCGTTGACATACGACCATGTATCATTTTTTATTAATAACGCTTGCATTTGCAGCTTCCACGTATCATAGTTCTCCTTATGTAGAACATCTATACGCGTAAAATTATGAGCACTCATTTTCAAAATGAATATGATATGGTCGAAAATATAATTCAGTGTTTCTCGGTTTTCTCGTGGATGTAGCCTGGGCCCATAACCTGTTAGGAATTAAAGGAAGTATCCACAATAACTAGAAACACTTAGAACAGATAAACGTATATTGAATTAAAGAATTATTCACACTGACAGATATACTATTACATATCAACTGTTTTTTATATATAAATATAACATTGCTAATAGGTGGCATGGATTATGAAGAGAATAATGTGATGGGTGCATCGTTGACATTTACATAAACTCTAACAATATATATATATATATATTTATGTGTGATTACATCGGTAATGAAAATAATTCCAGTGAATTACTTGCATCAAAAAAAAAAAAATGTATCTCAATTTTAATTTTAAAATTCCCACTAATACAGCCACAATTACAAAATGAGTATCAGCCAATAGGAATCCACATGACCGGTAATAATGCGCGTCCCAGGATATACCAGAGATCCTTTACGATAGTATTCAGTCCCACTCTGCGGGGTGCCAGCGCTGTAGTGGGTCTTCGGGCCTCCGCCTCGCCTGGTGGTCTGGCTAGACCGCCTTCCAGGGCATCTGATCCTCTGCAGGTAATCTAATTCAGCCGGCTGGGAATTGGTGCACGCTTCAGCGTGTGCTCTAATTCTTGTCCCGCTGAACGCAGAACATATTCTCAAACATTTTGGCTGTTCTAGATTGTGCTCGGGTCTCAGTGGATTAAGAATTAAAGCAATCAACATTGTTTGCTTTAATTCTTGGCCTACTAAACTGAATTCAGGGTACATTTTGGAGCAGTTTTGGCTGCTTTGGATTGTGCTGTGGTTTCAGTGGATCGGGAATTATGGCATTATATAGTGTTCATTCTAATATTTCTTATAATTTTAAATTTTAGTTTTTATAAGAAATACCTTTCCCATGCACTTGTGAGATAACTATTGAGTAAAAATCGTTCCTGTCAAATAAAAGATAATGGAGGATTGATTTTTCGACTGGATAGACAGGAAAACTTTTGAAGTAGCACAGTAGCAGTCTTTTTATTTAATAAATTTTAATAAAACACACTGTAAATATGTCTTCATCACGGTGCTGATAACATAAAAATCAAATAAATAAACATACAATCAAACATAAGTAAGTAAAGTATTTTTAATAATTTTTAATAACCAATTATGTAAGTCTGCTTATCTAAGTTTGATTGTCATCACTGATTATGGTGTACAACGAAATGATAATTTTAAAAATTTTAAAATCAGGTTTAATTAAATTAGGTTGAAATTTATTAAACTTTTTTCGTACAGTCTGGAACAAAATTAGCATCTATTTCTATTATTTAAATATTTGATATTAACATAGAAGATGCAACTAAAAATGGCATACAGGATTATAGTAAGTCTTTATCATAATTATGTATTTATTCTACAAAGCGCTGAAATTAATGCAAATGAGGTAAAGAAAAATGTTTATTACGTGCAATAAGTTCTAATTTGAGAAGTAGTTGTCGAGAATTAAAATTTAAAATGAGCCTGTTGAGGATGGATGTGTATTATTTTATTTTTGACATTAAGAAGTGAAACAAAGTATTCATCTTTATTAGCGCGGAGTTTTAATTGTAGAGCTACAGTGGTTGGCGTTCGGGCCAGCGACCACACTTACAGTTGGATTGTTATTCCCGCCGGCCCTACCCGCAGGACGCGATGCCACCGAGCAGGACCGAACTCAGGCCGTTTCACTTTGCAGATACACAAGCTGAACATTATTACGTCCTCTTATGTGGCACACTACAGTAATGCCACAGAATAGTTACATACAGAAGCGACACTCCGTGTCGGTACCTTTCATGTTACCCTATTCAGTTCTATGACCTTGGAGCATTGTGTAGACCTTTAAATTTGTTGACTTTCCCTATCTCTCTCTACGATGTGACCAAACTTTCCGATTTTAAACAACGAGCCCTTTTGTTCACATTGTTCACATTGGAGACGAAGCTCTGAATAAATAAAATATGGATTATTACGGAAGTTTTCAAGAAAAAAATTACATGATTGAATAAAATGATTTTTAATAAATCTGCAGACATTTAGACACAGTCGGGGAAATTTACAATTTCAAGGAGAGGGGAGTTTCTGCTTCTGGAACCCCTGTCCTGGATATGTGCCTGAACCACTGTCCTTCCCTCCTGGCTACGCCAATGAACCATGTGATGTGTGTTTGGTAGAAAAGGGGGATTGATGACATCATTTTATCGGGTGTAATTATGTGTTTTCCAAAAAAAAATAATTTTGTATTTTCAAAAGGTTATTATTACCCGACAGTTTATTATTGGGGGTAAAGAAAATTTTACAGGATGGAATGGCCTCCATAAAACTATCAAAATTTTATTCCAAGCATTGTTTTGAGCCATGCATTTTTCTCGAGGTATTCCTGTGGATTTTTAAAAAAATATACATTAATTTTATAGTTAGGTATTTACAGTTGTACATGTATTTATTTATTAATTAAATGTTTTCATAATTTCTTTACCCAATTTAAGAATATTTGTTGATATTTGGCTGTAAATAATTTGATAAATTGAAAACTTAATAATATAATTTATTTGACAATAAAATATCTGTACACAATGTAAAATTTGTTTAACGAAATAAAATAATATAAATTTATTTTTTGTTTAAAAGAAATTTGACATTTTTTTCTATAAATTTCTGTAACTAGACATACTAACATATTCATATTACTAGAATAAAAAAGTATAAAATAATCTTTCGTTTATATCTGACCTAAAATTTTTAAAGATATTATTAGTTCTCTGAAATTATTTATATTTACTTAAAAAAAATATGTTATATGAGGATCAGCAAAAGTAACAAATAATGGACCAGTGATTTGTTATTTGAACATTTTTAAACAAACGCATTTGCTAGTATTATTTTAAAAAATTAAAATAAAAATTTTTAGTTCTAAACGTAATTTCATAAATGATTATTTACTGAATTTTATTTATCTTATTAAGAATATTTAATCCATGTAGATTAACATTAGGTTGCATGTACGTCTTAATTTTGGCTAGTTAGATTCTGTAGTGAGTTATATTAGAAACCTATTTTCACAATAATTGTCTCTTAGCGAAAAGAAAGAAAATAAGATTGTCCCTGAGTCCGGCCCTGCAGCAGTTGACAACTCTTGAAGGCGGGGTCGTGCAGCGCCGGCGGCCGCTGGTGATGAATACGACAATTAGAAAAGTTCAACTGTAATGCAGTCACTTCACCATGAATACTTAACATTCTCTCGACAGTCGGATGTGCGGGGTTGCGGCTGCCGTTCCCTCATCTTACCCACACAATACCAAACCGCGACATACAAGCTCACAAACGTCGATATCACATTCAAATCATACACACTATAAAGTCGTTTGTGTTTTAATATTGTTGTCACTCTATTGTAAATGGTATATGGATTGCTATATGCGGTTGAACATATATTTAAATTTAGTATATTTATATGTTTTCAATAATTTGCTACAAAACAATGTTAACAAATATATAGAGTGTGCACGAAACACGGAACATAGGACTTGGGATTTCAAAAAATTGCGGATACTCTCTTTCCTGATAGATCCACAAGACTACAAAATTGTTCTAAATTAAATTCTATTGTTACATACGATTGATCTTTCTACTACTGGGCTCTTTCCGCATATTGAAATTCAATACATACATACATATATATATATATATATATATATATATATATATATATATATATATATATATATATATATATATAATGTTTTCAATAATTTCGTACAAAACAATGTTAACAAATATGCAGTATGTGCGACGAAACGCGATACATAGGACATTAACATGAGATTTTTAAAAATTGCGGATACTGTCTCTCTCCTGATAGATTTAGAGCGAAACTAGAAGACTACAAAATTGTTCAAAATTAAATTCTTCATCAAAAAAGATTGAAATTGATGTAATAGGCGTGCCTGTAATACGAGATTTATTAAATATAAAATGTAATCATTTCGGTTAAAAAGAGCCATGAAAATAAAAAAAATGTTAAGGTCATAATAGATAGTTTTATATTTTTGTAATATTGGCAAATTATTTAAAAAAAATAATATAAATTCAATTAAAATAATATTAAAACCAGGGCATGTAACTGGTTAAATAAACCTGTCAATAAAAATCAGCAACCGATATTTTAAACGAAAATTGCGAACTTTAACCGTAATTTAAACCGATAATTTTAAGGCTGAAAATACGCGTAACCATTAACCAGAAAAAAACGGTTTTAGCGAACATTAACCTTTATATTAATATTATTTAACGTGAAAAACTTTTTAATATTTTTTTTATATTTGTGTTATCTATTTGTATTTGAATATGAGTCATGACAGTTTTTACAATTTACATTTTATTGGAGAGTCATAAAAATATGTTTACAATTGAAAAGTGACCTGCCGTTTTCTGATGGTATTACGGGAGCTTTTGTGAATTTGCATTTTTTTATTTGTTATATTTTTTCAGATGATAATTTAAAAAAAAAAATTTTATAAATAAATTTTTATAATTAAATATTTTCATTGATTTTTCCAACCGATATAACCGGTTTAAACAGGTTTCAAATTTTTAAAAACTAGTTTTCGAACTAAAACTTTTATTATTTTGACGTTCTCTATAAGGGTTAACTGTTAATCGATATTTTTTTCGGTTACATGCCCTGATTAAAACACAAACAATAAGAATTATAATCAGTGATTTTTAACGAATATGTTATATTTAATACTTAATAAATCTCGTACGGCAGACGTGCTGTTGCATTACTTTTGATCTTACCTAATGCAGAATTTAATTTTAAACAACTTTGTACTTTTGTAGTTTTGCGTTAAATCTATCAGGAGAGAGAGAGAGTATCCGTAATTTTTTTGAAATTCCATGTTAAACTCCCATGTTTTGAATTTCGTTGCATACACTGTATAATTTCACTTAAAAAGTATATAGTTTACTTACTATAAATTTTAATGTTTTAGCACTATTTAACTGTAACGTATCAATGCGTCTATAGAAATGGACATATGTATATTATAAGCAGGGCATGTAACCGAAAAAAATACTGGTTAGCGGTGAACCCATATTGAGAACATTATAAAAATAACGGTTTTAGTTCGAAAACCGGTTTTTAAAAATTGAAAACCGGTTTAAACCAGTTAATAAATCGGTTAATAAAAAAAATAATAGAAAACTTAATTAAAAAAATAATAATATTAGGAACAAATGAAAAGCGATTATGTTTCATGCTGCATGCAAAATCAAACTAGAAATTCACAAAAATTCCGATAACACATTCAGAGAAATGTAAGTAATTTTTTCAATTTTAAACTTGATGCCTAAAGCTTACAAAGGGACTACTTATTTTTGTGACTCTCCAATAAAATCGAAATTGTCATGACTCATATAGTCTTATTCAAATACAAATATAACAGATATGAAAAATTCAATTTTTTTCGCACTAAATAGTATTATTAAAATGAAGATTAATGTTCGCTAAAACCAGTTTATTTTTTATGATGAACGGTTACCGGTATTTTCGGCCTGAAAAATATCGGTTAAAATTACGGTAAAAGTTCACAAATTTTAAACAAAATTCAAAAAAAGTCAATACATTATTTGATTTATTAATACAATATGTTATAATATAAAATTTATTTCGTGTATATAAATATTCAATAAAAAACTTTAAAATAATAGAAAACTTTTTTCCTTTATTATGGTGTATGGGGACTAGTTGGTTTGAGTGTACATCTGTTATAATAAAATAAAATAAAAGGGCCTTTCCACATTTTCAATCACACTGTATATTTTTTTACTATATGGTAGAACAAAATAAATATGTAACAATTATAATTAAATTAATTAGAAACATATATTTCACTTATGTCTTTTTACCCATTGTTCGGTGTGCCAATTTCGTACGTCCTAGACATCGGTAGCACTACAATTCTATTTACATATACATATTTATTTTTTATTTAAATTATATTTTATACTTGATAGTGTTAGCTAATACCCTACTATTAATTTAATATAATAATTTTAATATAACGTTGAATAACTGTTAGCTATTTCGTAATCCCCCTACCTTTATTCATTTATTAAAATGATAATTAACGACACAGAAATCTTCAGTGTCTTTTCAGCAGTCATCAGGTGAGCACAATTTATAATTTTATTTTTTAATTTGAATTTTAATAATTTATTGCGATTTACTACTAATATATTATTATTGAAACTAGTGTGCAGTACAAATATTTTTTTTATAATTATTAAAAACAAATTTTGTTATAAATAACCTAATTCATATTTTTTATTGTTTCAGGTTCCAGCTACTTGCTAGATATAAGATATAGATATAAGATATAGACGTAAGGGGGGAAGCAGGTACTTCTCAGTTTTTTTTCTCACCACTGAAATAGTAATTTCAATTTTGATATTTAAGAATAATATCCTCCCTGAATATTTTACGACTTCATTAAATTTAATTCCCATAAGCTCATTTTTAATTTGAATTATTTCCGTGATACATTGTTGACATTGTTTAATCTTAACTTTAACTGATACCGTATCATGCAAATATATTGCATTAAATTTATTCCTAAACAAATTAATAAGACTTGGCACATTAGGTATGAAATGAGATCTAGGTATAAAGTGTGGAGTGAACATGTGAAGTATGATGGTTAGGTGTGATGTTTAAATATAAGGTATGATGGTTAGATATAAGGTGTGCTGATTAAATATAAGGTATGTTGAATGCAAGGTATGATGGTTAAATTTAAAATGTGATGCTTAGATATAAGGTATGATGATTAGATATAAAGTGTGCTTCTTAGAAATAAAGTGTGATGCTTAGATGTAAGGAACGGTATGATGAATAAATATAAGGTGTGATGAATACATATAAGGTGTGATGATTAAATATAAGGTGTAATGATTAATATAAGGTGTGCTATTAAATTTAAGGTGTTCTGATTAAATTTAAGGTGTGTTGATTAAATTTAAGGTGTGCTGATTAAATTTAAGGAATGATGATTAAATATAAGGTATGATGATTAATATAAGGTGTGATGATTACATATAAGGTGAGATGATTAAATATAAGGTGTGATGATTAAATTGAAGGTGTGATGATTAAATTTAAGGTGTGATTATTAAATTTAAGGTGTGATGATTAAATTTAAGGTGTGATGATTAAATTTAAGGTGTGATGATTAAATTTAAGGAATGATGATTAAATATAAGGTATGATGATTAATACAAGGTGTGATGATTACGTATAAGGTGTGATGATTAAATATAATGTGTGATGATTAAAGTTAAGGTGTGATGATTAAATTTAAGGTGTGATGATTAAATTTAATGTATGATGATTAAATTTAAGGTGTGATGATTAAATTTAAGGTGTGATGATTAAATTTAAGGTATGATGATTAAATTTAAGGTGTGATCATTAAATTTAAGGTGTGATGATTACATTTAAGGTGTGATGATTAATATAAGGTGTGATAATTACATATAAGGTGTGATGATTAAATATAAGGTGTGATGATTAAATATAAGGTGTGATGATTAAATTTAAGGTGTGATGATTAAATTTAAGGTGTGATGGTAAAATTTAACGTGTGATGTTTAAATATATGGTGTGATAATTGAATATATGGTGTGATGATTGAATATATTGTGTGATGATTAAATATAAGGTGTGATGATTAAATACAATGTATGAAAATGTATATATAGTGTGATGGTTAGGACTGAGATGTGATGTGTATAGATATAAGGTATGATGTATGAATGGAAGCAAATCCTTACTGCAAAACTACCCGGGAAGTTTTCAGTAAAGACGAGCTTTTAGGTACAACTTATTTTAGGTTTATAATGTGCCTTGTTTTATTAATTGTTTTGCTTTTGTTTATTTATGAGTATATTATTTAATTCATTATAAATGTAAATATTACACAACTTTTACTATGCCATTTTTGTACAAATATTGCTAGATTTAATTTTTTAATTTACTCCTATTACTAATTTCAACCATTAATTTTTCCCTAAAAAAATAATTTTTGATTTTAAAGCCCTCCAATTATAATATTTGAATTTTGAATGTGCAATACCCCGTAGTATATTATAAGTCGAGGCACTCCTTTCTCTGCTTACAGCATTCTGGTCGTTGGTATGGGTTGCACGGAAGGGTTGTGATACCGCCCTCGTATTAGCGTGTCTATAAGTTAGAGTTACGGATGTGCTTGGTGCATCTTGCTGCCCTTTTACCATTTTGGGCGTTAGTACTGGAGGGCCGGAAGGGTGTCTGACCGCTAGCGTGTTGAAATGTCTAATTGTGGAGTGAGTTTGTACATAGACTATAATAATTAATATTATATTTTCATTTTCTACTTCTTTCTTGGTTTTCATGCCAATACCCCTGACCCTTTTCGCTGGAAGTACACTGCATTAGTTTAAGTCGCGCCGAATAACTTTTTAGTCGCGGTTAATTTAAGTCGCAATAGATTTAAGTCTTCCTCCTTTCCTTAAACCCAAAACCATCCCTTCCCCCCTTGCCGTCGTGGAGAGACCTTGTCGTGGTGGCAGGGCTTAACCATCCTCTAAACATCAAATGTAAAATAATAGAGGATGGGACCAACATCTCCACTTTAATATAATATTGATATAATTTACAGATGAAGCAATTTTTATAAATTTCCTTCTTCAGATATTTTTAGGGAATAATAGATAGAAATGAAGCAGAACCTATTTCAAATGGTATAATTTCTTATAGAAGCAGCAATTTATATTGGTGAGTGCAAAATATTTTTTTATAAATAATAGTGCAGCAAATATTGTAAAATATGTTCATATATTTTAATAATTGTAAAAATAACTAATAGTTTTTTTTTTATTAATGAGTAGTTTAGAAAAATATAAAATATTTTTTATTTTGCTAGAGCTAAAGAAATTATAATATAATTTTCAATTCTTAATTCTTATGTGTTATTTAAAAATGTATAGTAGTAGATATTAAAATATAACCTATCCAAAAGTTATATTTAAAACATTATATTTTTATAGACTGACAGTTTCAGGTATGTTTCTATAATGACAGAAATGCAGAAAGAAGAAATATTTAAACCGCGAAAGAACTATGGTTGAAAACATTTCTAGAAAACTGGATGGATCAGAACTACGAAAATCGTAAGTGCTTTTTCTTAAATTTATAATTTATATTTCCACTAATTGCCTAATCATTAATTGTTACTTATCCTTATTTGACATGAGAAATTGATTTTCATAACGATTTTACTTTGTAATCATGGTAATTGTAACATGTTTTATGACGAATTTTTCAGAATAAATCAAATCAGAAAGTTATCATTTTCTTACGATCAGAGAAAATTTTTTTAATGAAAATAATATTTTTAATGTAAGTTACTTTATATATTATTATAATTTTTTTTAATGCCGGTCGAAATCATTGTTAAATATTTATATGTTTCATAATAATTCCAATGTAATTTTTATTAATTTTTTTTCCAAATACCACAGTACAGAAACTATTTAAATACAGAGTAACCCATAGTATGTGATAGGCACGTAGTTCTTCGATTTTATTCGTAATAATAATAATGGTTTTAGTTCTAAAACCGGTTTTTATAAATTGGAAACCGGTTAATATATCGGTAAAAAAATTAATTAAAAAAAAACAAAAATATAATAAAAAATAATTACAAAAATATAATAAAAAATAATTAAAAAAAAAATTAAAATATTACCATCTGAAAAAATATAACGAATAAAACAATGAAACTTATTTAACGAATATTCACAAAAATTCCCGTGATACCATCAGAAAAACCCAGGTCACTTATCAATTGTAAACTTGACTAATAGTGACAAAGGGACTACCTACTTTTATGACACTCCAATAAATTATGAATTGTAAAAACTGTCATGACTTAGATTCAAATACAAATAGGTTAATAACACCGATATAAAAAATTAAAATGTTCGCGTTAAATGATAGTAAAATAAAGGTTTTTAACCGGTTTACTTTATTGTTGGTTAACGGTTACCGGTATTTTCGGTCTTAAAATTATCGGTTAAAATTACGGTTAAAGTTCGCAATTTTCGTTCAAAATATCGGTTACCGGTTTATATTAACCGGTTTTTTTAACCGGTTACATGCCCTGATTATAAGAAAGATGAACATATAACAAAGCGCAGAAAAATTGACTTTTCGTTGTTATCAACAGGGTTATTTTTACATAACATATTATTACTTGCTTATTTGTCTTAAAAAGCAAATGAAAATAGAAAAAATATTCATATACAAAAAAATATAGAAAAATTAAATATCCAAATGTGGAACGAGACTATCTACTATTAACAGCTTAACTTTTTCATAGTGATTATTATAAATAAATTAAAATAAAACATAAATTTTTTAATTGTCTACAAATAAAAGAACATCAGTTAATTGTTTCATGTTACAGGAAAAATTGAAAACAAAATATTGTTTATATAGAACACGACAGCAGAAAAATAATATAACAAACCAACTAATAAATATAAGACAAACAATCGGAAGAAAGCCATTATTTTTATATTTACCTTGCTTTATTTTTCTATTTACAGTGAAGGCAGTATATATAATGAACTCGGTTCAAATTTTTCAATTTATTTTTTACGAAACACATCGTATATACGAGCTTTGTGTTTGTGACAACTGAAATTTTTAAATGAAACTTTTACAATTAAATAAAAAATCATTCTAATACAACCAGGGCATGTAACCGAAAAAAATACTGGTTAACGGTTAACCCTTATAGAGAACGTTATAATAATAACGGTTTTAGTTCGAAAACCGGTTTTTGAAAATTGGAAACCGGTTTAAACCGGTTAATATATCGGTTATAAAAATAATTAAAATTAATTAAAACAAATTAATTATAAAAATTTGATTAAAAAAATAGAGAATAATTAATTAAAATTTTTTTTAAAAATATCATCTGAGAAAAATATCACAATTAAAAAAAAGCAATTTAATTAATGAATATTTACAAAAATTCCCGTAATATATTCAGAAAAACGCAGGTCACTTTTCAATTTTAAACTTGCCTGTGTTGACAAAGGTCGTATTTATTTGGGACTTTTTAAGTAACCTTAAATAGTAAATTTATGACTCTCCAATAAAATGTTAATTGTAAAAACTGTGATGACTCATGTTCAAATACAAATAGAAAACACAGATATAAAAAAAATATATTAAAATTTTTCCTCGCTAAATGATATTAAAATAAAGGTTAATGTTCGCTAAAACCGGTTTATTTTTTTTTTTGTTTAACGGTTACCGGTATTTTCGACCTGAAAAATATCGGTTAAAATTAGGGTTAAAGTTCGCAATTTTTGTTCAAAATATCGGTTACCGGTTTTTATTAACCGGTGTTTTTAACCGGTTACATGCCCTGCATACTTCTGACAACTTTTTGCCAAAAACAAAAGCTGATTGACATGGTAATTATTTGTCATTTTTTATTTACATTTAATACCAAATACGACGTACTTCTGACAACTTTTCTCCAGAAACAAAAGCCTGTTGACATGATTTTTGACATTTTTGCACGCCAAACATAGTCGAGTACTTACATTTGATACCAAGCACGACTTACTTTTGAAATATTTTAGCTGAAAACAAAAGACATTCGACAAGGAATTTTTTTGTCATTTCTACACGCCAGCCCTCATCAAATAATCCTTTCATTTGATACCAAACACGAGTTACTTCTAAAATATTTTAGCAGAAAACAAAAGATAATCGACATGGAACATTTTGAAGAATACAACGGGCGTGATCTTGAGTAATAGTACACTTAAGTTGTGTACTTTTAAAGTGCTATTAGTTTGTGTCTTATATATTAACTTTTATTATTCCTTTTACATCTGTGACTGTATTATTTACGAGATTATAAAAGTATATTATCCTTTCGGCCCTCTACGTTACGGGAAAAATACTGATATTCGATTTTGTCATTTGTTTAAGCCTACTTGATTGCAATTTTAAACACCTGATAAAATTTGTTTTAAACGATATTTCTCTGGAACTAATGATCGGATTTGAAAAATAAAAAAACTGTTGAGAAGAGAATTGAAAGGCCTTTCGAACTGTCATGTTTGACACTCTTTTCCATTTAAAATTTTTGAGGTGCAGTCCACCCACATTTTAGGGTTGAAGTTATGCCATTGATATTAATCCATTCAGGTGTTCTCCCTTTATACTAAAAATGACGTGTTCGAGCGTTTTTTGCAAAATTGATGTTAAGTTGCCAAAAATTGCGCTGATAATTTTCATTGAGCCAGCCTGTATATAGAAGGTGGAAATAATAATATAAGAAACAGTTAATAAACAAATAATTAGGACAAATGAACTTTATCTAAACAAAAGGATGTCTGTAAAACAATTTCTAGTTGTTAATTGGACCACGAACCTTGGCCTACAACGGAAATGATGACCGGAAGTACTTATATTTGGAAACTTTGTTTTGATAATTGTTATCTATATTCGCAAATATATTCCAAACCATATCCAAATAAAAATTAATATCTTTTCTCATCTCCAAGTAATTTACAATCATAGTTAATCATGAAAACTAACAATATTTAGATTTGCACCTTAAAATTTTGATTTTACAGCCGAAAAAATCCAAAATGACCCATTTTTCGGTCAAAAATTTTGGTTTTTTAAAATACTCCAAATTGATAGTCGCCGATGAGCTGATTCTAAATTTTCAAACCGAATTTAATTATCTCTTCCCATTCCTGAGATATTAGTCTTCAAACTTGCACCTCAAAAAAGTGTGTTTTTTGACTATATCTCTAAAATGGGTAGAGATACAGCCTCAACGATTATACCAGTCGATTCTACGCACAAAGTTACATAAAGAAATGTTTTCTTCGCATATATGTTCTTTGGAACGATTTGGTGTAAAATGAGAAAAAAGAAAAAAACCGGAATTTCAGTTTTTCGCTGGAGAACTTTTTGGCTCCAAATCTTTTCATTTTTCAGACTTAAGTAAATACAGATGCGCTGATTTCAAATTTTCAAACCGATTTCAATTATCTCTTACCGTTCTCGAGATATTTGGGTTCAAAGTTGGAACTGAAAAAAATCGTTTTTCAGGAATATCCCTGAAATGGGTCAAGATACGATATCGACGACTTCACCAATCGATTCTACGGGCAAAATTACATAAGTGTACCAATTTTCAGATTAATATTCCAATGGATACAATTTTTAGAGCGAAAAAACGAAAATCGCGAAAATCGAAAAATCGCCTGATGAACCCCTTGCGATTTTTTTCGATTTTTGACGATTTTCGTTTTTCCTCTATAAAATTTGTATCCATTGGAATACAAATCTGAAAATTGGTACAAAAATGTAATTTTGCTCGTAGAATCGATTGGTGAGGTCGCCAAAGTCGTATCTGTACCCATTTCAGAATTATTCCTGAAAAACTGATTTTTTCAGGTCTATTTTTGAACACAAATATCTCGAGAACGGTAAAAGATAATTGAAATCAGTTTGAAAATTTGGAATCAGCGCATCTGTATTTACTTAAGTCCAGAATATAAAAAAATTTGGTGACAAAAAGTTTCCAAGCGAAAAACTGAAAATCAGGTTTTTTTCGTTTTTCTCATTTTTCACCAAATCGTTCCAAAGATCGTATATGCGGAGAAAACATTTCTTTATGTAACTTTGCGCGTAGAATCGATTGGTATAATCGTTGATACTGTATCTCTACCCATTTTAGAGATATGTTCAAAAAACACACTTTTTTGAGGTGCAACTTTGAGGCCAAATATCTCAGGAATGGGAAGAGATAATTAAATTCGGTTTGAAAATTTGAAATCAGCGCATCGGCGACTATCAATTTGGTTTTTTCAAAAAAATCAATAAATTTTATCTAAAAATGGGTTTATTTGGGTTATTTCACACCCTGGAATGGGTTTAAAGTGCTTAACAATGATTTAGGTATTCATAATTAAAAAAATAAGTTTAACACGATTATGTGTTGCATTTTATACCCAAAAATGAGTTGAAAAGTGTCTAAACATATTGTATAGTACATTTGGAAATTTGTCACACCTTAAAATGGGTAAAGAGGAACCCAAACCTGACCTAAAATTGGGTTTAAAGGGTGTCAACAATGAAAAACCAAAATTTTGGACTCATACATGGGTATTTTTGGAATATTTCAGCTGTATATGAAAAATTTTACAGTAAAAACCTAAAAATTGTAACTTTTTATATTCAACTGTAATTAAAAATTACTAAAAGTTAGTTACAAACAGGGAATGTAACCGAAATAAATACTGGTTAACGGTTAACCCTTATAGAGAACGTTATAATAATAAAGGTTTTAGTTCGAAAACCGGTTTTTAAAAATTGGAAACCGGTTTAAACCGGTTAATATATCAATTTAAAAAATTATTAACATTAATTAAAAAAAAAGTAATTATAAATATTTGATTAAAAAAAATTATAGAATAAATAATTTAAAAAAATTATAAAAATTTACCATCTGAGAAAATATAACAATTAAAAATAACCATTTAATTAATAAATATTCATAAAAATTCCCGTAATTTATTCAAAAAAACGCAGGTCACTTTTCAATTTTAAACTTGCCTGTGTTGACAAAGGCCGTATTTATTTGGACTTTTTAAGTAACCTTAACGGTCAAAGAGACCTACATTTATGACCAATAAAATGTTAATTGTAAAAACTGTCATGACTCATGTTCAAATACAAATAGAAAACACAGATATAAAAAAAAATATTAAATTTTTTTCTCGCTAAATGATATTAAAATAAAGGTTAATGTTCGCTAAAACCGGTTCATTTTTTTTTGGTTAACGGTTACCGGTATTTTCGGCCTGAAAAATATCGGTTAAAATTACGGTTAAAGTTCGCAATTTTCGTTAAAAATATCGGTTACCGGTTTTTATTAAACGGTTTTTTTAACCGGTTACATGCCCTGAATACAACCTACGTTCTACAATATTGAATTGCCAAAATTTTTAGAGGGATAGATTTAATTTTAAAAATCCAACAATTATAATTCTAAAAGTATGCATGTAGGGAGCAAAAAATTTAAAATACTAGATGTATCTGTCATGTGCACATATGTCGGGGAATATGTCAATGTGATTTAACCTACGTAATTGTAAACATGTTTGCACATACTCATAGCTCAACATGGTTCATCAAGTAATTCCAAATCCTAAACTTGGTTACAATCCTACGGCAATTAAATTTGCTGGTTGTTTGTTACTATGGTAAATTAGATTAGAAGCTTTGTTTTCGCTTTTAACAAATGAATTGTAAATAGTTACTAATAAAAATATGTACAGCAAGTTAATAATAGTTACAAGCAGCATAATTGTTAAACACAAGAATTTATTTTGTAAGAAGGGAACAACTTTAATTATATCTATACTAATATTATAAAGAGGTAAGGGCCGATTCAGAAATTTTCCTAAGAAGGGCAAATTACCTTTTTTTTTAGGTAAAATTTAAAATGTTAAAATTATATTTTTTTCGTCGATGCGAATCGAAACTTTCTTCGTATCCAACTCTTTTAAGGAGTTTTAATTTCCTTTATATATGCCATTTACACATTGGTTATAAAAGTAGTTTAGATTTTTATATGTGTTTTTGCAAAAAAAAAATACGTTTTGGTGTCAGCGGCCGGTAAGGAATATGAAGGATAGGGCGCGTACGTCTACGAGATATTAAGCCGTATCTTAAAAAAAAAAAGAAAATTTATGTGACTTTTGAATTAAAGTTCTTAATTGAGGAGAGTGTTATAATTTTGTATATTGACTTTTTACTGATACTATATTACTGTCTCAAACTGAATTCCACTATTATAGTTAAAGTAAATCACATTTAATAAAACTATCAAACATATTATTAATTGTAATGGTCAGAAGTTTGGCGTAAAATGAACAAAAATCATAAAAATTTACTATTCCAGCAAAAAATTAAGAAAAAAGCTAAAAAGCGTTTATGTTGCCAGGAATTATATTTTTCTAAGAATTGTCCAATTTTTCATACCCTTAATTTTGATCTTATTGTAAAATAATATTTTATTATGACTCATAAATAAAGTACGTGTGTCATAAGCTATTTTTCATTATACCTACACCATATTTTGGAAAATTGTGCTTAAAAGCACCTTTTAGATTTTTATGTATTTCATAATTTTTGCTGTATTATTGTTCACATATATAGATTAGTTACCAATATTGTTGTTTTTGTTGTTGCTTAGAAACTTAAAAACATGACATATTTCAATGTTTTCATACGCTTTTAATTCACTTTTATCATTCATGCCATAAAATTACATTTTTAACTAGAAAAACAAATGTTGGCCTACTTTTATTAGTGTTTGTAAAAATAAATAAATTATGTAGGCCTAATGCCATCAATGTAAAATTGGTTTTCAGAAATAATATAAATATATTATATCCTTTTTATCAACACTTTAATTGATAAAGTATAAATATTCATTGTCAATTTGTTAGTAAATAAGTTATAAATAATAATGTGCGAGTTGCTCATTTGTTAGCAGGATTGTATTCGGTTTGATCCTTGGAGACCCTCTACTAAAATAGCAAGTACAATTGTCAATGAAACAGGTACAACTCCCATCTCAATTTCACCTGTGCTGTACGTAGAAGTTCGAAAGTAATAATATATCACTGTATACAAAAGGTGCACTTTCTGCTTATTAATGGCGATATAATAATATATAAATGAATTTTAAACAAAATAGAAATTAATGCATCCTATTAATATATTAAAGTGCTAAAAAAAAAGAGTAGCTATCAGGGTTGGCTTGATTCAAATCAACTGATTTTTTATCAAAGATTAAAAAAAATTCAAATTACAATAAAAACTTAATAATTTGCTACAACCAAAATATGTTCTGTATATCATATTTTATCAGTTTAATTACCATATAACATAAAGAAAAAAATGTGTAACTAAAAGTAAAAATTATTTATTACTCTTTCTAGTTTTATTTAGATGAATTGTTTTGGTTTAATTCAGGACATGTAACCGGTTTTTTAACCGGTAATCGATATTTTAAACAAAATTGATTTTAACCGATAATTTTAAGGCCGAAAATGCCGGTAACTGTTAACAAAAAAACCGGTTTTAGCGAACATTAACCTTTATTTTAATAATATCATTTAGCGCGAAATTTTTTTAAATATTTTCGTTATATCTTTTGTATTTGTATTTGAATAGGATTATATGTCATGACAGTTTCTACAATTTACTTTTTATTAGAGAGTCATAAAAATAGGTAGACTATATTTGAGCTGTATGCATCAAGTTTACAATTGAAAAATGGCTCACATTTCTTTGAATATATTATAGGAATTTTTGTGAATATTAGTATTTGATTTTGTACGGAGCACGAAAATATTATGTTTTTTAATTATTTTTTTCTTATATTTTTTTATTATCCGATATATTAACAGGTTTAAACAGGTTTCCATTTATTAAAAACCGATTTTTGAACTAAAACTGCTATTTTTATAATGTTGTCACTATGGATTAATAGTTAACCAGTATTATTTTATGAGATAATATATTTATATTGCAATGCTTTTTTTCTTAAATAAATCATGATTTTTGCTAACCATGTTCACAAATAAATATTGTTGCTCTTGACGAATTCTTTCACTGCTTCAATAATTAAATTAATACACATAAAGTGTTTTTGTTACACCCTTTATTAAATAGGAAATTTGTATGTAAATAATGTTTGCAAATTTTTATTGCCTGAGGTGAAGTTGACAATAAAGTAATGATACATATGCGTAGGCAAAATATGAAATTCCCGTATTTTTTATTAAAACCAGGTATGATAGCGTCAAAAAATGATCTGTGACATAATGTGTCTACGTCACAGCATGACGACATGACGAGGCGAGCAACACGGCGTGGCAGCCGACATGGCACAGTGCGACACTGACGCGCTGACATCTCATCACATTAAACCCCGAAATGTGCACGAACCCGACGCTTCTAATTTTGTTATTCCTAAAAAATATTACATGGAAGCTGACTCTCACTTCATCATAAATATAAAAACTTCCACCACCTGACTGTAATTGAAAATAATTATTATACACAACACTATTTGTTTGAATTATTTCATTTTATTCCGAGATTTTCTTTTTGTGTCTGGAAGCTTTTTTTAAATAATTATTTTTATGATAATAAACAAGTTCATTTAATTACATAAAAATTTAAAAAATGTAGTAGCACAGTTACTGCTTTCATTACGAATAATTATATAGGTATTTATAAAATTCAAACAATTTTTTTATTATATTGCGTTGACAGACAAAATATTTGATATTTTATTATAATGAAAAATAAAGTATTAATTTCCATACAACATTTTTTTCACAAATTCAATAATAAATGATTACTTAAAATTTGAAAAAAAAAATAAACATAATTTTACTTACGCAGAATATTTCTCAAAATATCGGTATCTATATAGAAAATAAAAGAACGTTGATAAGAATTATATTTTAAATGGAAATTATTTGTTTCAGAATTTTTTTGATATTTATCCATAGTATATTTTTCCTGTTATATTTGTGTAATTTTTTAGTTATTATTCTATTTATTTATTTAAAAACATTCTATAACTATTTAATATATTAATGCCCCAATAATCTATCTAAGTTTATTTTATTGTTCGAATTTTTTTTGTAGTTCTTCATCTGCTAGATCTTGACTTTTTACTTCCCGCCAATCAGTAAGAAAGATATTGGATAGCGAGTTTTCAATGGATAAACACGTTTTCAAGTCCCTAGACACGATTTTAATATTTTTAGTATATATAATATTTAGTGTGGATGGATGGATGAATGGATGAATGGATTTCTGGATAGATGGATGGATGGATCGATGTTACTCAAATACTAGTAAATAAAAAAAGTTGAAATTTTGGATTAACACTGACACCCTAGATTAGATCTGATTAGATTTTGGTGTTAATCGTACAACCAGGGGTGATGTTTTCATGAAAATTTGAAATATTTTTCTTGGAATATCTTAATTAGGTAATTATGAAAATGTGAGAATTATTGTAAATAATAATTTAATATTATGACATTAGCTAAAATTTTATGGTTCAATTTTGTTTCTATCTAGCACCATTTAACTTTTAAAAGTAAGCAATTATTCGGTAAATTTGTTACAATTGCGGTTAATCTGTTTAGCTATAGAAATATAAATGTTTCATATTTGACAGTGGCAGTTATTATAATTGATACTAATTATTTTAATAATTCATTTTATCGTGTCAGCAGTCTACTCACGGATACTTAAATAAAGTATAAATATTAATAAAAAGTGTAAAGAGGACAGGCAAGAAGTTATGTGCTGATCACGACAGATTTTTATTAAATAGTTACTATACTCTGTTTTTAAACTATAGACAGTAACTAGAAATTCTAGTGAGAAAATCGAAGCCTGTGATTGGCTGCTTCGCCATTTCATGAAGCCATATTTAACTAGACAAAATTTCAAGTTAACCTTCTCAAACGTAATTAAAACGTCAAACTCTCAGTAGTTGTCATCACTTGCTGAATTTGCACGTGTTTCTTGTTTCATTTTTCTTTTTGTGATATTTCACGATTAAAACTAGTTATTTTCAGAACTACTAGTATTTCATTAACGCTGTGGTGTAAATGTGACTTCGTCTAGTGCTGTCTATAGTTAAAAAACGGAGTATGTAATATGCTGCACTATTCATTTTAGTTGTTTTATCTACAACTATTGAAATATGGGTACATTATACGTGTGATACTACATATAATATACAACTCATATTACACAAGTGTAATATGAAATGTTATATTACACGCTACACTTTTCTGTAATAAATAGAGCATATAATTTAACACATAACATTTTAATAAACTGTTAATGTGTTAATAATATATTTTTTATTATAAATATCAATATAAATGATTATAAAAGTTTAATAAATACAATTTGAATAGTTATTTTGACATTTAAGTGCTACTGTGGCGCCATCTGTTAAGCTATATATGAACTACTCACAGTTAACTGAATATTTAACAAATAATATCAGATTTTTTATATGCTTGATAGTTGTAGATAAAGTATAGTATTTGACTCGCATAATATGGCTACATTACACTCGGATGATTAAATATACTCGCTACCGCTCGTATTTTTAATTTAATCCTCGTGTAATATAGCCTACATATTATTCTTGTTAAATAATATACTATTACACTCCCTAAATTTTTTTATGCACACTTATATTAATATATAAGAGTGAATGATATTTCACGTAAAGCAATTTAGTGGCAGAATGTGAAATTCGGGGACATGTTTTGTGATTTGTCGGCTTTATGTGTAGTGCGTATAACTGTCCCTGATTTATCCCACATTGGGTTCAGCTTCAATGACTTGTATATTAATATGGATTCTGAGAACATATATCACTCCGTTTGACGTTTGACTGCAGGCTGAGGATATGCGTTGCTCATGTTACACCTGTCTCGGCATTCAGCATCACGCAACAAATATACGCAGATTGGGTTGCAGACAATTTTTAAGGTTATGTAAAAGTGGAATTGTATCGCATATGTTCGAATATAAAGCGTAAATATGATAATATATACCTATTTAATATATCTATTTATAATATATAAAAAAAAACTATTTTTTATTTTAGAACAGTAATTTTGATAGATATTGGTACATTGATTTTAAAATTTCAGACATAAATGATTTATCTTTTTTCGATATTATATTTGTTTTGAAAATAGGATCTGAAAACAGTTTTACTTTTGACTAAATTTCAAAAATTATTGGAGGTACAACCTCAATGACTATTCCATCCGAGTTTATGGAAAAAGATACAAAGAAATATTTTCTCCCCGTAGATATTTCGTTTTTGAAATGATTATTTGTAAAATAAGAAAATGAAAAAATCCAAATTTAAATTTTTTGCCCTAAATTTTTCCCTGCAAAATATAATGCAGCCATGAATTTTTTTCAAAAATTGACATCAGAAGTTAATATTTTCATGAGAAATACCAACATGTGAAATGATAGTTTTTTGTTTTCAAGAAGTAAAAGTCTTTTGCATCCAACAATTTTTTATGGTAAAATAAAGGTCACAATTTAATCACTTTTGTCTTCGTCGCTTTCTGATATGATTTTAATAGTATTGAACAAAGAAGTATTGCAATATTTCACTTGAAAATTGATATAATTTGAAACATTTGATGGATTTCTGCAGTCAAACGTCAATGAATATCATCTGATTTGATAAACGTCAAATTTTTCACTGTGTATTTTTGTTAATTTTGGGACAGTTTTTTTTTCTCATTTTTGTCACAATCGGCCCAAATAAGGTTTTTATATACATTTATTTTGGAATCGATTGCTAACATCGTTGAATTTGTATCTTTTAAATTCAAATGATCAAATTTCTCAGGAATGAGTGGAGATAATTAAATTGTTTACAAAACTATAATCAGTACTTCGAAATATATCAATATAAGTATGTAAATATATTAATTTCTAAAACTAAAAATTTTGACCGAAAAATATATATTTTTGGAATATTTCAGTTATATCCACTATTAAGTTTAAAACTTAATATATACAGTAATAGCGATCAATAGTATTGCAACTGTTAATTTTTATAAATAGAAATTGTTATGGTAATACAATAGTTTATGAAAATGACTTTTTTGACAATAAGTAAAGTAAACAACATTTGTCATAGTTTAAAAACATGAATAATTCATGTTTATTTGAAATTACAAATTGATATTATTATCACGTCAGGTAATGAATCCAAAACTTGCTTCATTAAATTACTCTTGTAAGTATAAGAAATATTATCAAGTACTTACAATTTCCTGACAGGTTTGTTAAATGAAGAAGGTATTTCATATCCTGGGAGTTTAATTCGACGTAACACATAATCTGTGCGAAAAAGATTCTCTTCTATTTTATAAGCTTGGATCTGATTCCATTACGTTAAGTAGTGGCAGGTTATCGTCGCGCATACCGCCTCCATTTCGTTATGCGAACTCAGCGATTCTTACTCCACGAACCTACTTCGCAGATGATGAACTCCGTTCTATTGAACAATATCTACAGATAGAGTGCTGCAACATCGATCAATATTTAATTAAATTCCAAGATGCAGCTGCCTACGAATCTTGCACGTAAATGATAATCACTTAAGCGATTCTACTAAAAACTTCGCTCTTATTATTTTTACAGTTAATTTAATTGTAAAATATAATATGAATTTCTAACTAATTGTGAATATATGTACATCAAACACAATTTTTTTTGTAATCTTTCTTTTGTTATTAATATGGATACGTTATATATACCATCGTACTGTTCCAGATAAAATGTAACATATATTGTTAATGTCAAATTAACTTTTCATCAAAATTATTTAAAACTGTTTGCTAATGCCTAGGGTTTCATAGCTTGTCTTGAAATTCAAGCTACTTGACTTGACTTGATTTGGAATCAATGAAAGTTCAAGTCAAGTAGTACTAGTCGAATTTCATGTCAGTAATCAAAATCACACACAGTAAAAATTAAGACCAGTTCATGATATATAATATATAACTAATGAGACATTGAAAAATATTGTATCAACTATTCTTTAAATTTAATTAATTTTAAAAGTAGTAATATTTCAAGTATCTGAAATATCAAGCAGTTCTTCAAGATTATTTGATTTTTCATCAATTTTATTACGTAGTTTAAAGAAATCACAATGATATCTAAATCATAAATAATTCTAATATACATATATAAAAGAATAGAAATAAACATCAGGCTTTTAATAAAGTTGTGCCCTAAACTATCACGAGTTTTTGTAGTAATTAGAGCAGCCCTGGAAAATTGTCTTTCAATAGGAGCTGAGGAAGCTGGTATTAATTAAAAAAGTTGTCAAGTAGTGAATTTAAGAAAAGCTTGATTTTCAAGTCAAATTAAATAATTCACAACAACATCAAGCTACTTCTCTCGATGAAACCCTACTCAGTCTGATCAAATTTGAATGGTTATTTATTACAATTCAGGTTATACTTTAAGAAATGTTTGTGATATGTTTGCTAATTATATCTAATTTCCTTATCGTTCTAGACCAAATCCTTCCACAGTTTCGAGAATATTTACCATATTTAAAAGTGATACATGTTTAGATACAAAGTACAAGAAAAGATCACGATTATAAAAACTGCGCGAAATTAAGAAAATATAAATATGCTATATGAGAAAATAGTTAACAGTTAATATTAACAAAACTTTTACATTTAATAAAAATAGGAAAAAATCAAAATCACACACAGTAAAAATTAAGACCAGTTCATGATATATAATATATAACTAATGAGACATTGAAAAATATTGTATCAACTATTCTTTAAATTTAATTAATTTTAAAATAAATTTGTTGATCCCACCTATAATTATAAAATACATTTTAAATATACTTTAGCATAATATCATGACATGTAGTATAATGCAGCCAGCATTACATAAGTGTATACTATATATACATACCAGGTGCAGTGCTGGTTCATTTCGTTAGGGCACTCCAACGCAAACATAACTTTGTCTAAATTTAACCAAAAAAAAATACTACTGCATCTGAGTGGTTCGGAAACCACTACGCTGCAGGTCCTTGTAATTTTATTAGCCCTATGTTGTTTCACGAATTGATTCTATATTTTTAATTTCACTATATCAAACTCATCTTTCTAATAAAATAATTAATTTCAGATATTATACATTTTTACATATATTATATATATTTTTCTTTATAATCAAATTAATATATGTAAATTAGAGTTTTGGAAAATAAATTCACTCATGTACTATTCATACAAATTTTAATAGCTAGAATCAAATATTTGCAAATAACCAATATTTAATATCAAATCAAAAGCTACTAGTTAACATGGATGAACAAATAAATAACCGAATATATACATATGTATATCCTCTAGCATTGCCCGAAACTAAACTATGCATTTGAAATTAATTAGACCTATATAGTAATGAAACAGTTATTTTTAAATAAAATTTTATTTTACACAATTGTGGGATTAGAACAATTTCGTACAATGGTATCAGCTGTGGAATAATAGTGTATTATTCAATGAACTTGTAATGTGTGCTATTATTCTTGAGAGTGAAGTTTTCCCAGCAAAAGCGAGTGTTGTAAATCATTCGAATGAGTAACAGCTATTACATGCGAATAGAATACTATACTTTATCCACAAGTATAACAAAAGAAATATATGTTTATACACTCCTGTCAAATAATATAGCTATCATGGAAAGTTTTTTATCAATTAATGACATTCGCTATTGATGCTAATTGAATAATATTGATAATTCGATGGAATAATATTGGTCAATCTTATATCAAATTTAAATCTTACATGTCAAAAGTGTAAAAACCTAATTACTTTTAAGTACGTTTTTCTACCTCAAAAGCCAAAATTACACTATTTTTGTAATTTTTCATACTTTTTCCTTTCTTTTTAAGATTACACTAATACTATAGATAATTGCCTTGCGTTAAGTATACTAGGAAACAGTGACGCAAGCTATTGTTATTTAACTTTCAAAATGTGATGACATATTTGGTTATAATAAATATTATTACCATATCGCCTTGTCAAAATTACTTGGTATTTAATTATGACTTACCATATTTACTTTTGTGTACATAAACAAAAGTTTAGTATCCTGAAACCGGCAAATTTATTTAGTTTTTAATGATGACACAAATTAACAATTACGGAGAAGTAACTAGAGTAAATATATTAATTAGATAATATGTTTACACATATTAAATTATTCAGCTAATGTAATAATGCGTATAATTATTTAATAATGCCATGGAGTCAGTGAACTTAAAATGAAATCACCCAGCAATTCTCTAAAGGAGAAATATATTTCGCTGTTTCATTGGTAAACTAGCGTTACATATTCATGATATCGAACATACACATGCTCTAATTGGCGAATATTTCCACTCAGTTGTATTTTGCTGCAACATTTTAATGCTTTCAAGGCATTTAACGAATATTGAACGCCAACCTGATGTTGTACTTCACAATGTAATTTCAAACAATGCGCTGCAAATCACACTAATTTATTATAGCTTGTTTATTCAATTATTTACACATAACAATTACTGTATGCGAAATAAGAGATGAGCAGATTATAATATAAATCACTATTAGAATGAAGCGCGTGACAATCTTATTAAATCAAAAAGTAATAACTAATAACTAACTACATATTTTGCTTTATGATTTTTGGATTAATAATATATAGTCGATTTTTCGTAATTGATACTCAAGTCATTAATTTCTGCTGCAAGAATTATTAAACCTATTTTGCATCTTTGTACTCATGGCATAGATGAGACTTTTATTTCTTATCTCCTTAATGTATCTGTTACAAAGGGCAAAGATATCGCCAACTATAGGACAGGGAAGATGGCAAAATTAAAAAAAAATCTTCCTAGGTTTATTGTAAATTTTTCAATTACTTTATTATTAAAATCTTATAAGTTCTTCAATTTTTCAAATCTCAAATGGACTATTTGTTCATGAAATAGAAACGGTAGAATAATCGCGGTAATAGATATTTTGAAATATTTAAAAAAATTGAATATGTCATTCATGTCATTCGTCATTTATTAAAAGGTGATTTTACCGTTGAGCAAAAATAAACTACATCAGAAAAATTGAAATTGTTAATGGTCCATTCATAATGAAACAGATTATTTTTGTTATAACACAAAAATTTTACAAAAATATATTTTTAATAATTCGAATTCTGGGAAGTGCATTTGTTTTATTTTATTATTTATATGCAATCGGAGCTTTTATGCAAAACTATTGTAGATGGTAGTATTGTTCCAGTCCTAAAATATAGTAATACTTTGAAATGTGACACTAGTATGAGAAAAGCTTTGTTTTTTCTATTGTAAACATGCGTGTTGTATCATTTCATATGTGAGAGCCAATACATTTTTCGAAATCGAAAAAGAAAATTCTTGGAACTTATTTGAAAAATTAAAAACTGTGATCCTCATGCATGGTGGATTATTTATATAACCTTTTCAAAAGATACACGTGTTATACTTGTATACATATAATTTCGGTTTTTGGTGCTCTCGAATATATAAGCTTTACCAAAAATAAATTCAATTTACCAATGAAACTGGACGTAGTTTAATTTGCGTTCGAAATCGCAAACGTCTAAATTTAATTTTGTATTTTAAAAAGCACCAAAACCGTTTCTCTTTTATGCATGCAAATATATGTTAGAATTAGAAAATTGCTATCAAATTCAAATAAATGGGAATGGTTAGATACTTGTAAAATACTTGTAAAATTAGATCTGGGCGTATCATTTGACTTTACAAATGAGTTTAAAAAATTAATAATTGTAATTCAAGAAAATAGCGACCTAATTAACAACTAATTTTAAATGTCTTTACAATTTATTTAAACAAATGTTTAATATTCGAAGCATATTTTTTTTTCATTTAATAAGACAGTTCGAAATACGAAAAAAGATCTAAAAAAAGAATTGAAAAGAGGGTCAGATATTAATTTAAAAAAGAAAGAAAGAGATATATTTTTAGTAATTATGTATTATAGATTGCAATTTATAAATAATGTACGGCTCAAATAATAAATTTCAATTGTGTCTAGATAATGAATACATAATTTTTAATTAGAAAAAATAGTGACAGATGGCGTTGGGGAATTAGGCGTCGCGACGCAGCCCATACGTATTTTGTTTGCAGGGAACTCGGCGAGGCGACATCATCGTATAATGGGACTGTAATGATGCTGGCTTTTATGCATATTTAACCGGCAGTCGGGTAAATAAAAGTCGGAATGGTTCCGCTGCGTCGAGCGGTTTTTACGATCGCCGAAATAATATTACGTCGTATCGGAAACGCTTGTTTAATAGCGGTTGTTTCGCGCGCCCGATAACAATTACGTTTTGACTTATCGGCTCCCAAACGAGACAGGTCGAGTCTTTTTGTTTGTTTTCCTACTAATAGATATGGTTGTTTTGCAGCTGACTATTTTATTGCTACTGTTATTATTGCTTTTATCAGAAAATTTTCGGTTTTGTTTTCTGCATGCAAAAAATGTATCAATACTAAACAAAAGCAGACATAAATAGAGCATATCAATAATTTATTTGTTGTACAACTGCAAATTTCACATTCTTTTGCAAATAACAACGTATCTATGTAAGTACATCTCCACTATAAACAGGCCAACAATAATATCAAATATTTACCTATTGTAAGATTTAATGATTATTGTATGTATTTTTGGATTATTTTGGCTGTATATGACAAACTAAAAATTGGAAATTTAATCAACTGTTTTTACTTACTACGCAATGTGAAAGCATTTAAATAAAATAAAAAAATAAAATTGATAGAAGCGTGTGTTGGCTCTCGTTGAATCAAAAATTATTTGAAACGTTAACCGAGTGTTTTTCTTTATTTATTATTTAAAATAAAAAAAAATATATATTTGTTGATAATTTGCATGTTTAATATGTTTAATATAATATGAAATAATATTAAACCCAAATAAATTGCATATAATATAATAGGATTATAAATTAATTATTAATTGAAAAAAAACCGTTAAATAGAAAACTTACCCTCTTTATTATATTAAATTAATTTTATGCAGATTACATTCATTTGATCTTATTATTTATTATTAAAAGATAAAATAAGTAAATATGAAGTAGTTTTATTGTAAAATTAAAAAAGGTGGAAGAAGTATATAAGGAATATAGTTGCATGCGTGAATCAACGTAAGTTCGGTAATTGTTTTTTTTTTGGTAATTTTATGAAGGAAAATTTAGGTATGAAATGAATTAACAATATTCTGAACTGCAATAACAAACTAATTATAAAACTACAAATTGAATGTACTGAACAACTTATAAAAAATATATTACTACCCTTACGGGAGGTAATGTGTTGGACACATTAGACTTTTTTTAAATATTTGTCTGATGAATAAGATTTTCAATTTGGCTACATATGTAGTGTGTTGGTTGGATTAGGGCTGGGTAGGCCGCTAATTGGGATTTGTGTGATATAGAGAGCGGTTAAGAAGTCACGCAGTGCGACATCGTTGTTGTTTTCCCGAGGCGAATGCCAAGGGTCGCGTCTTATTGCGTAGTTAATTTGTGGTCCGCCCGACTCGGGATATACTTGTGGTTCGGTGGTAAGGTGATTTACACACGGACGAACAGGCCAGGGGATTTCACACTAACTTAACCAACCAAATCATTCCAAACAAAAATATATTCACCATATTATAATTTACATCCTGCATATATGGTTGAATACAGTGGCGGCTTGTACTATGGGGCACAGGGGCACAGCCTTACTAATAATTAAATAATTATAAGAGAAAAAATAAGCCAGTATTTGCTCGTGTCAATTTTAAGTTAATATTAATTATTTTTTTTTAATAACATATAATGCATCCCTCAATACAACACGGTTAGTTTTGGGGCTATATATTTAATATCACATAATGCACCCTTCAATACACCGCTGAAAGTTTGATGGCTTGCATAGCTAGCTAGGGCACTCATAGTAAAGCCCCGGTCTCCCACCACTTTTTCTCGGATTTTCGCTATTTTGACCAATAGGAGCGTATTTCCATGGCGCTAGAATAACTTGAAATGGGGCAGTGCCCAGAATTTAGGCGAAGATTTCCGAGTATGTCCGACAATTTCTGAGGTAATCAGTTTGCATTGTTTGTGGTAAAAATTAATGTATTGAACGAAAATTACTTCTGATGATGATTTTGCAAACGTAGATGCTGCTTTATTATTGTTACAAATACGAAATTGTAATTATTTAAAAAAAACATTTTCCGAATGTGATAAAATACTAGACATTACTTGTGCAATATCCATGACTAATGTAGAATGTGAACACTGGTTTTCTTCTCAAAGAATTAAAACATTTTTACAACACAATGATTTGAGATAGTCGGACTGCACTAGACGAAAAAACTATGATGAAAACCTTCTTAAACAACAATGAAGTAATCGAGAATTTCATTCATGCAAAAGAGTGCAAGATGGATTTTATGTTTAAATTGTATTTACATGTTATTAATTTTTGCGCCCAACCGTATAAAATATCAACAGCCGACACTGGTTGAATAATGAAAATTAGAATTAGATATGAAAGATGAGGTGGGATTCTATAACTTCGGTTGCTATCATTTAGACTTATTATCAACTACAAAGTACATTTGCTATTCTATAACAGTAATGGTTATTTATGGTTGATAGGTACCTACATATACTTATACATATATAAAGAATACAAGTTTATACTGATGTGGGAATGTCTTTAATTAATTTCAAAATTAAATTTCGGCCCTGATGATATTTGATGTTTGACGTTTGTAATTGATATTTTAACAAGTGCAGTTGTTATGAGTTATAGGACGTATTTATTTGGGAAATTTGAATCCAACCCTCAACTGATCCTAAACGTACTCGGGTTGGTACCAAATAAACAATCAAATGTTTCAGTTGGTAAAAATTTTAACTAGTTAATTTAAGTTATTTGTTAAAGTTACTTATTTCAGTTTTTTATTTTAATCTATAAAAGATATAACTTCTGACAAAAATAGAAAAAGGAAGCATTGTAAACAAAGATAGAAAACAGGTTCAACTCACTAACCCTGCAAAATAGCTTGGTGAGTTGGATCAGTTCAGTATCAGTTCTGGGATACTTTAAACGTAACAAGTAAACAGAATTAACCTACTAGATTCCTTAAAAAATCCCAAATAAATACGGCCTTAGAATCCCACCCATGTTTTGATAAATTATTATCATTTAATCCTTTTTTTTTAAATAAAATATTAGAAATATATTTTCAAATTTATTGGGTTCACTGGAACGAGAATATAATTCATAAGATACATGAAAGTGTTTTTTGTGTAGATAGAATCTGTCTGAAAGGTTTAGTTTCTCAGCGTAATTCATTGAGAGAAAATTGACATTTTCAGTCCAAATATATTTTCAAACCATTGTTATTAGCAACTGTATACATTTGCAGACCATTTTAGAATACATTTGTGTAATTGACATGACAACGATATTTTTATGAACTACTGAAATTACTGCTATGCTTTCCATCTTGTTTGTGGTACTGCATGTAATATTATTATCGGCATATAGACGTTGACATTTTTGCCATAAAAATTTAAAATTATGGAGTCAGATGCCGATGAGATCATATTTCCAGACACAGATTTCCCTCTCAACAAAGTTTTGTAACGTAGTCTTATTAAGTGCTAATATGATCTCATCGGCATCTAGTCCTTTAATTTTTAATTTTTATTACAAAAATGTCAACGTCTAGATGCCGATAAAAGAATTATAGTTCATAGAAGAAATGCAGTCTTCAAATAAGATGGAAAATAAGGCCGTATTTTCAATCTTGTTACACTGTCTGTTATGCTGCCAGTCTGTCTCTCTTCTTTCACGATTCTACAACGCAGACTTGACAACATTCCTTTCCAAAATTTTTAATAATTATAAAAAAATACTGGTATTTAATTTTTTGTCTAGTATTATATATTTAAAAATAATAAAAGAGTCGCAGTTCACCGAAGAAATGCAGGCTTCAAACAAGATGGAAACCAAGGTCGTATTTTTCATCTTGTTATACTGTCCCTTATGTTCCCAGTTTATCTCTCTTTTTTCACGATTCTTTACCAGGCTGGCGTGACACCATCCCTTCTCCAATTTTTAGTAATTATAAATAATACGGGTATTCGATTTTTTGTCTAGTATCATATATTTAAAAATAATAAAAGAGTCATAGTTCACCGAAGAAATGCAGGCTTCAAACAAGATGGAAACCAAGACCGTATTTCATCTTTTTACGCAATCCTTTACGTTTCACGATTCTATAAGGCTGACGTGACAACATCCTTTCCCCAATTTTTTAATAATTATAAAAAATACGGGTATTTAATCTTTTGTCTACTATCATATATTTAAAAATAATAAAAGAATCTTCACCGAAGAAATGCAGTTTTCAGTCTTCAGTCTGGAAACCAGGGCCGTATTTTTCATCTTGTTACACTGCCCCTTAAGCTCCCAGTCTATATCTCTTCTACAACGTTAACGTGACAACATTCTACAATTTTTTAATAATTATAAAAAATACGGGTAATTATTTTTTGTCTAGTATCATATATTTAAAAATAATTCTAACAAAAAATGATTAAAAAGCTCGGTTAATGAGTGATAGTTTTTTGCGTGTAAGCGTATTACGTTGGGAATATGGAGGTTGAGTGGTTGCCGAGCAGGAAGAGGATAAACAGAGCGAGCTGTGTACAGTCGGTAATTAGGCTGACCCGCGTCACCGGAGCAATACGGCTTTATCCGGAGCCCGGGCTCAGCGCGGGTTCCAGAGCTTATGCCGGCCGCCCCCGCGCAAGATCCGCCCCCGCGTCCCGGCGGTCAAACATCGCGACGCACACCCGGATTAACGTAATTATGTCGCGTCGAATAAGTGAAACAAGACTCGACGCTAGTTTCTCTAATCTCACACTACTAACCCACCTATTCTTCCGCTCCTATTAATGTTACACCACTACTAATAGATTTAACAGCAGAGGAGATGTTTGTAACAGCTTCAAAATCGATTCGATTAAAAATTTATGTCATTTGCTTGTTTCATTTACATCATTACTACGACCTAGTGTTGGGTAAATTCCCTAGAATGACTTTTTCAGAAAATTTCCCGGGAAGATTTTGGGGAATTTTCCAGGGAATTCCTGAGGAAAAATGAAAGTTAAATTTCCTCATAAAAATCAAAGGCACACCAAAATTCTTATTTCATAAAAATTAAAGAAAATGATATCACTATTATGTCATAATCTTTACTAACAATAAAAATATTATAAAAGGTAATGGTGTTGCAAGTAAAATTATTAAGTATTAATTTTAAATTTTTCCGTTTTCTACACAATTATAAATTTATTGGAATATTAACACTGTTAGAAATTAGTCGGGACTAGATAGAAGAACACGTCGGTTAATTTGAGCCTGCGTTAAATTTATTTGCGGGAATTTACATTTTTATTTCTGGGAATTTCCCTACTTGCTTTCAGGACTTTTGTTATATATTCCCGGAAATTTCCAAAATAGAATTCTCGATTTTTTCCTGGGACACGTGTTTAGGGAAATTCCCTGAATTTTTCCAGGAAATAAAAATACTACTTACATAAAAATTATATATTTTTTTTAAATAAGTGTGTGTCTTATTCGGAATCGAACTGAAGAACTTTGTTTCTGTAGGCCGTTAGCCATTACCAACTATTATTTATTATTTTAAAACATAAAAACATCAGGAGAATATATTTAATTCTTTTTTGTAAATTTCACTGAATTATGTTATTACAATGAAGTATTCTGTATTAAATAACATGTAGGAATACATGCAGTATTGTCCTGTAAAATATAATGACTTAGTTATTAGCCGGCCAGTTTTTATTTACCAAAAACCATTTTCCCATGTTAAATGCCTATGGCAACACATTCTTGGAACACACGGTATAAGAAATGAATTGATAGTAAAGGTACAGATTGTAATTAATTGCAAGCGAAAATAAATATAATAGAAATTGCAAACTAATTGAAATTTATATATAGATAGAATATAATGAAATGAATCATTGAAATGAAATATTTTGTTTTTGTTTTTTTAAATATTTGCGAGTAGAAAATCAACTAGTATTTCGTGGAATTGAATTTTGATGAAATTTAGTTTTTGCATTATTGACAATTCCGAACAAATTAATGAAATTATGGAGTTTACATTTGATACATATTTAACAGTAAACCGAAACCGTGACTAATATTAATTTTAATTTTTGAAGTGAATTATCGAATATTATTTTACTGTCCATTCGACGATGAGGGACAATAAAACTTAATTATGATTATATTTCCAAAATTAATTACTTCAAAATTGAATATTAATTTCCCAATATTAATGTATTTAAACCTAACCGGTATAGATAGTAACAAAATTAGTATGATTTTCAATATGACAATTGTGTTAAATTTAGCGAGTATGATATTATTACATTGTTTCTGTTGGTTTCCATCCCATTTACCTTTGTAATGATCTTTAATTTCTAACTCTGAAATTGCACAGTTTGAACATAATTTATTTATTGTGCATTAATAAATTATTTTATGAACAACAAAACACTATTAACTTTGAATTAGTGTCGTAGTTTAGGGGACAAAAATCAGATTTGAATGACCAGACCAAATAGCATATTTTATATCCAGGGCGCAAAGTAGGTTATTGACGAATAAGACAATTGCATTATAGTCAAATCATGCAATCCTTTCAATAGAATAGGAAATTTCTTAGTTATGAAGTTAAAGAAACAACGAGATTTTCAATGAAGACTTTTATAAAACCAAATCATAAATAATTCTACTCTTTAACTTATTAACAAAAAATAATATAAACAAATATACATGAGGCTTCTAATAAAGTTATCACCTGAAGTGTTTCAGGTTTTTGTAATAGTTAGAGCAGCCCTAAAAAAAATTCTTTTATCAGGAGCTGTAGATGCTGGTATTAAAAAATGGATATTTTCATTAGTTTCGTTAAAAAATGCATGGTTTCTCATTATCCTGTTGCACAAATTCTTTTAAAAACTTTATTATGCGTGCTGTTGTAAAATAATAAAACAATGAGTTAATAGTGTCATTTTATGACTTTTTATTTTTTACAACCTACTTCCAAGAAAAGTTCGCAATTTTAAGGTTGCCTAGCAATTTTATGAGTCAAAATGGCATAATTTTCTGTACTCTAATTAGCGGATAATGACGTATCCACAGATAACTCGAAATTTTGCGCATTTCTCATACGTTATTTTCCATGTCTTCCTTACTTAATTCAAGTTCTACTGATAAATTTAAAGTACATTCTATTTATCAAGTAAAATCAAGTAGCTTTTAAGTGTTTGATATTAAATCAAGTAGCTACGATAGGAAATGAAGTCAAGTCAAGAAGTCCTTGATTTTGAAGTCTAGTCAAGTAATTCACAAAAACATCAAGCTACTTTACTTGATGAAACCCTACTTAGATTACAACGATATAATCATCGATTTTCAGGAAAAATTAGAAAAATTAAATTGTAGATTAATTTATTAACTAAAAATGCTAGCTACGTTACTGTAAATGAAGATGTAAATGATGCATTATTCGAAGGATAGAACAGATTTTCAGAGACAGTTATGTAGTTGACTACAATTGTTGTTCTATTTACTATTAAAAAAATACAGCTGAGCTTTTCTCACTTTAAATTGAAGAAAGATGAGGCGAATGACAAAAAGGAGACTACTAATCTTAAACCAACATAAATCCGTTTGGTTTGGATCATTGGATCTTACTATAAGATTTATATTGTTTTCTGACATTTGCTCCACTAAAATGCAAGTAAACAGTAGTAACAACAAGAAAATCATTGAGAAAGAAGTAATATTTTGAAGGTGTCCAGAGCGGAAATTAATTTGAAAGTCGTAAATAAATGGGCGCTTACCTTATCCATAATGATAAAGTAATCAGGTTGCTATTGCAACGCAACAGGGTCGTATCCAGGCTCCCAGGTGACAGATTTAGGCTTGAGTCCACCCCTGATACCAAGCAGTGAAGCACAGCACAGGATATCCGGAGGCATTATCGAATTAATTAATTACTTGGCCAGTTAGAAATGCTAGCAACCTCTGGCTTGTCTCCAGAGACTCCCATGCAGCATGGATACTTGATAACACTAATAATGCCACCCATATACATTTACATGCACTAAATTTCCTCCAATCATATCTTTATCTTAATTTGAAAGATACCACTAATGAATATGTAATGAAATGCACTTACGTTGTCCATTGTTTAGGTCACCATTATGATAGTTGAACTGTAGTGCAATAATAGTTTTACTTGTTTATTAAAAATAAATAATTATATATAATTTCAAAGCAAATAGCTTTATTAAATTAGGCGCCAAATATTTAAAAAAAATTTAATGTACATATTTATAAATTAAAAATATTTTTAACAGTCATTCTTGAGAAAACCATTTTTTACTGGTACCGACCTACTTTTACCACACTGCATCTTAGTCATCATCACCAATTAAATCATTATGGTAATTCGTCGCATCATCCGTTCTATAATAAAAGGGCACTTTGCTCGAAGCGTTTTTTTTTTAATTTTTCGCATAACTCAAAAAAAATTAGCCGTCGAATTTTTTATTCCTAAAAAATATGTAAGAAATAAATGATTAATGAAGAATAAAATAATTCTGTGTTGTGAAAAAAGGAGCAGTGATAAACATTTTAATAAAATTGTCAAAAGATGGATCCATTTCGAAAGGAAGTTCGAAGATACAAAACGAATAGAAGTTGAAGAATGAACTCAGTTTCAAGAGAAATAAGTTTAAATGAAGTGAAGTGTTTATAATTTAGAGTACAAGGAAGTAATCTGGTGTCCACATCAGATTTTTTATGTAATAGTAAAACAAAATTTGATCTTTGGCTTCGAACGATAAAATGTGCTTACCGTTCTTAATATTTAATATAATATAATTGTATATTAAAAAAAGTTTATTTTGCAATATTTGTATCAAATGGATCTTTGGTATAAAACAGCGACAAAATGTAAAGTGTAACATATATTTTACACCATCTTGCAAAATGCAGATTTGTTTATTTTGTATAAACATTAAACAAACATATCGTCGTTCAATACATCAATTCTCCTGGGACGTATAACCTTTAGTTTTCCACTAGCGCGATGTATAGCCTTGCGCGTAGCATTTGTTATAAACAATCGCGCATTTTGTCAAGCGGACGCGTGAACGTGAGCGTGAGGCAAGCAGCGTTGGCGTGACGCTAATAAATTGCGCGATCTCAGGTGTCTCGCGAGCATAATTGGATTAAACGCGCTGCAATGACAATACGCCTGTTATTTATCATACTGAACAAAACTAGCGAGTTGTGTGCTTGGGTTGTGCTACCTAACTATTCATCTACACTTTTAAATTTATTGACTATATAGCTTCATAGTTTTATGCACTTATTTTGCCAGCGCGGAAAAATGAACTATTAAATTTATAATACTATTCATTTGCAATTTATATGAATAATACACTACCTGTGTTTAAAAACGTTTTCTCTTCAGCTATAATATAAAATACGTAGATGATACAAAATCCAGAAACTTAACTTTTGCGAGAGCAAGTTTATATTGACAAATGCGAGACCTCGTAAAAGTGTCTCAAATTTTTTTTACTGCGAATACACCTTTAACTTATTAATAGTTATTTGTATATCAAGATACTAAAGTATTATTTTTTTATTAGGTACGAATATGGAATACGACGCAATAGCGGAGGTGAATAAACCATATGAGTAATAACAAAATACTTTAGTTATAAGGCACTAAGGCATACATTATATTTTTCCGAAATTGGTAAATTATTAATTAAAAACATAAATAAATAGCATTCTGTATTTGAAAAACGTCAAAAGGAAATTTTTAGCGATTTTTTTTATAAAACCATAGCAGCATTGTCATAGTTTGTTGAAGTGAAAAATTTTATGGTTGAACTGTTATGATTCGTGAAATAACCAAACATATAATTCGAGCTACGAATTTAATCAATAAAATTTACGCATTATTTGAACAAACTAACGACACCTCCAATCAACAATGAATCTTAAATCACTCCACATTTTTTGTTTGTCTTTTATAACACAACAATTTACAGATTATAACATAACTTACATAAATTAATAAAATATTTTTCAGAAATCATAGTAATTGAATAAAACAACGTTTCGACAGATTCCTTGGTTCTGTAAGAATAAAGTCGGTCAGACTGGTAGAATTATTTCTACAAGATTAACTAAACATCAACGATCTATTAGATTGAACCAGCTTGAAAAATCGTTAATCACAGAGCATGCTTAGAGGATTTTCATAAAATAAAATCTCAAGACACGGAAATGATTTCATGATCTACATCTTTTAACACAAGATTAATTAGAGAAGCCATTGAGATTTTTAAAATCAAAAATATTAATCTCAATCACAACGACGATTTGGAAATTAGTAAATTCGTTACTTAATTAATTGTTTACTTGCTTTGTTGTGTTTGTTATTACCCTGAAGAAGGCAGCAGTTTATGCTGCCGAAACGTTGGGTTTAATAAAAAAAATACAGAACAAAATCTAAACAAGTTGTTTTATTCAATAACTTACATATACAACAAAAAATTACAGAAATATAATGATCAGCTTTTCGATATAGTTGATTAGATGCAGTGAAAAATATTTTATTGGTAGTTATACATTTTCAATAAAAGGAAATAAAATGCGTGAACGGTAGTAAAGAGTGAAAACAGCATAAGCTGGGAAATAAAACAAAACAAAGAAGAAAACAGGGAATTCTAATGTTGGCCATATGGATTCAAACGCCGATTTCCAGAGCCATAAGTCAGCGGGCTCAGTTTCCAATTACTGTGCGGCCGTTGCCGCAACCGGACCACGATTTGAAATATTTTTATTACGGGCCGGTGAAATTTAAGACTGTTTTCCCGTATTGGTAGACATTTGGATTTTTACTGCCTCGGCTTTCGTAGCCAGGTCATGTCATATATTTTATTGGGCAAGTTTACACCCGGAATAGATCGTATTTCAGAGTTATGCACGTGTCGGAATCGACGGAAGGCGTCGTTGTGCTTACGCACCGACAAACGCTCTCAATTACTCCGCGAAACCTTACACACGCAGCTCCAAGAAGCTCTACATAAATCAGACATTCATTAACGAACAAATGCAAACCGTTTATTTTAAGCAAAAACCTTATGTATGCTACTCATTATAAGTATTGTCTAACAGATTTGCAAGTTACACGCGTATTACATTTGCTACTTATGACTCTGGATCTCTTATTTTCCATTTCATTTGACTGCATCTATTTACTCGATTTACAGAATGAACTGATGATTAGTAGAGCTGATAGTTTTATGCACAAAAATATAAAAAATATGTGCGTAATATGCACAATCAAATTCTCGAAATATTCGTTTGTAATTTTTTCGATTTTGTTCTGTCGCTTTATTATACAACTTTTATTTCAAAACCTATATCCCCAAATAAAAGTTGTGTAGAGTTAAAACAAACCAAACAACAGTATTAATCCAAAAATTGTGTTGACAAACGCGAAATATCCCAAAAATCTTTATTTTGTGCCAACATTTTTATTTTGGGAAATAATGTACATTGATAAATGTCAGCACACTGATTTCAAATTTTCAAACAGAATATATTTATCTTTTTTCGTTCTTGAGACATTTGTTGTCAAAGTTGTACCTCAAAAAAGTGTGTTTTTTGGGCATGTCTCTAAAATGGGTAGAGATACAATCTCAACGATTGTACCAATCGATTCTACGGGAAAAGTTACATAAAGAAATGTTTTCTCTGCATATACGTTCTTTGGAACGATTAAGTGAAAAATGGGAAAATCGAAAAAACCTAAATTTGTGTTGCGGAATTTTTTTTCTCCAAAACTTTTCATTTTCTGGACTTAAGTAAATATCGATGCGCTTTTTTAAAATTTTCAAACCGAATTGAATTGTCTCTTACCGTTTTCGAGATATTCTAGTTCAAAGTTGAGTTTTGACAATACCTAAAAAAATAGGTTTTTTAGCCATACCCCTTTAAGGGTTAGACTTACTACTTCGGCGACCTCACTAATCGATTCTACGGGCAAAATTACATAAGTATACCAATTTTTAGATTTTTATTCTAAAAGATACATTTTTTAGAGCAAAAAAATGAAAATCGGCGAAATCGAAAAAATTGCCTGATGAACCCCTTACGATTTTTTTCGATTTTTGGCCATTTTCAGTTTTTTCCTTATAGAATTTCTATCTGTTGAGATAAAAATCTGAAAATTGGTACACTTATGTAATTTTGCTCGTAGAATCGAATGGCGAGGTCGCCAAAACCTGAAACCTAACCATTTAAGGGGTATACCTAAAAAACCTGATTTTTTAGGTATAACTTTGAACTCCAATATCTCAAGAACGGAAAGAGATAATTGAATTTTGTTTAAAAATTTGGAATCAGCGCATCGATATCTACTTAAGTCCAAAAAATGAATAAAATTTGAGACAAAAAGTTTAGAGGCGAAAAATTGAAATTTAGGTTTTTTCGTTTTTCTTATTTTTCGCCTAATCGTTCCAAAGAACGTATATGTGAGCAAAACATTTCTTTATATAACTTTTTGCGTAGAATCGAATGGTAAAGTAGTTGAGATTATATCTTTACTTATTTTTGAAAAATTCTCAAAAAATACACTTTTTTGAGGTACAACTTTGAGAGCAAATATCTCCGAAACGAAAAGAGATAATTAAATTTTGTAAATTTGATATCAGCATAGATAATTCTTTAAAAAATATTACAAACAAAATTATGTAAAATTTGAAAATTTTCCAGCTAAAAATTCGATATTTTCAAATATTTTAGGGTTTACATAAAAATACATCAGCAGCGGCTTTGAAAATTACTTCCTGTGTTATTACTACATATTTTTTCAAGTAATATTCATCTCACGGTTCTAAAAATTCTAATACGTTCGTGATTGACAAAAGTTTTACTTTACGTACCTACTTTTATTGGTATAAATAACTATCTAAGTTTTACCGACTTACTGAAAGTCGGATTTTACTCAAGAAGTATTCACGTGTATCTAATTTATAACTTTTTCAAAAGGTGACTCTCAAGCTAATTAAAAATTTTTCGTCCTTATGGAGTCAAAAAAAGAGTTAAAATACATAAAATTACAAAATATGCAAGAATATGCAGAAAAACTCAATATTGTACACAAATATACAAATTTTGAAAATATACCTAGCAAGGAATGATATGCATTTGTAAAAATTATCAGCTCTATTCTGATGATGATAAGTACTCCACTCATCGAGGTAGATAAGAAAAATCAGTTCAGTTTGTTCTGTGATTTTGCTCTACTTTTGAACAGTTTAAAAGAAAATGGAGAAATGACAAATTTATAATGTAGGAACCAGCTTTTTTTAAATTTTGGAATTACCATCGAATATAACATTTATAAAATAAACAAAGATTTAAGTGAATGAAATATGAATTATACCAAGTATACAAACAGTCTATCATTGCTAGTAAGAGAGTCAAAATAAGTAGACTTAGATGGATAGAACACCTAGTAGGTTTGGAAGAAAATAACTACAGAAAGACCAACAGGAAGAAGGGCAAAAGGGAGATCAAAAAATCAGTAAATGGATGAAATCAAACAAGATCTAAAGAATCTTAAATAAGCAGGTGGAAGGAAAAGGCAAGGAACAGAGAAACATGGAGGTATATTTTGACAAGAGGACAAAATCACCCAGAGAGAGAGACAAGATGAATCATGAATCAAAATTAAATTTAGCAATTTCATAAACAAAATTACAGGAAATTAAACAAACAAATCAATATTTATATAAATTTCGGGAATTTATTTTTGTCAATATGGTAAAATAGGAAATAAAATTGAAATTAATATAAAATTACTTACATATTCCTGAAAATACACGACGCAAAAGGAAATTCTTTGCCTGGAAAAAGAAAATATATTAATAATAAATTATTAAAAGAGGAAATTCCTTAATATTTAATTAAATTAAACAAAGACTGGTAGTTGAAACGAACTCATGCGCTAACTATAAAAGTTGGAAAACTTTTAATATTCGAGGTCGAATTTCAATTCACTTGAAAAGCTAAATGCTTGGAGCATTTTGTTCAATAGAGCTAATAAAATTTATCACGTTGAAAAATTGCTCCGAGAAATTGAAATATATTGTCATGGAACAATGGAACAATAAATTATAAATTAAGGAATCCTTTTAAGGAATTTTAAGATTCTTGCGTTTATAAAACAAAATATTCAGCTATTTAGCATTTGAAGGCGATCTCTTAATACATATATAATTATAATTACCTAGAAGAGAGTAAGAAATAATGTTAAATTTTACCAATCAACAAATGTTTTAGGAACACTAAACGATGTTTCTTATATTCTAGGAAGAACTAACATAAGTAAAAATGTTATTCTCTATTTCACAAGGAAATAAAAGACATGTAGATGTAATCAGTCAAAACAAAAAACAACAATTACGAAGAACATAAGAAAAAATCTGATGTGGCCAGCACATAACCTCTCGCCTGTCTTCTTTATACTTTATAATTAGGATCACTTATTTGTTTCTTTTTATATCTTTTATCTGCTACAAGCAAAAAAAGCTTCGCAGATTATCTTTTGTTCTTATTTTTGCAAAATTTATAAATTGTAATATAGTTGACTGTTGATATGGTTAAATGAATTATTAAAATAATTGGTACTTACAGTATTAGTACAATTCCTTATAGATTATTCGATAATTATATTTACAATATTTTCACTGCCAATTATAATAATTCTCACTGTCAAACTTCCATAGGTAAACAGATGAAATTGTAACAAATTTACCAAATCATTAATTACTTGCAATAGTTAAATATGGGGCCAAGTATGGGGCTAAGTAGAATCAAATTTGATCTAAAAAAATAGCTTATAGCATAATATTAAATGGTTACTTATAAAAAAAATTCATATATTCATAATTAAGATATTTCAGAAAAACATTACAGATATTCATGAAAACCCCAAATCTGGCTGCACATCAAAATTTAATCAGATCTAATCTAGGGTGTCACAATGTTACATCTAAAATTTCAACTTTTTTTATTCATTAGTATTTGTGTAATCGTTACGACAACATCCATCCACACACACGGACAGACGTAATGGTAAACATATTAAAATCGTGTTCTAGGAACTTCAAAAAGTGCTGATCCATTTTTTTAGCATAATTCCAATACATCTCTTACTGAGTGGCTAGAGGTAAAAAGAGATATTTTAAATTTCACTTCATAAAGTATACCTACACAGTGATTATATTTATTGTTATTTCACTTCTTACATCTTGAAAACTTGTATATATTAAAGTTTTATTTTATTTAAATCATAAATATGCGATAGCAAATCTGTACAAAGTGCAAAATGTTGGTGGTATTCGGTTCATGTTGTATAACATGCCGAGTAGTTCATCGCACTAAAGTTTAGCAAATATTTCAGGCAGTACTGCACCTGGTCTCTTGCAAAGTTTCAAGCTACATAATTAAGGTTTGCAACTAAACGTGCATATGGGATAGACAGCGCAGGGATTTATCATCGATGGATTCAATATAGTCTATGAGTATGTTTAATAATCTATATGTTTCAAACAAAGAAAATTTAATATTCAATTCAATCAGTAGCTTGTCACTTAAGTTTATCATCTCTTCGTGAAAGGTTAGTAAGTCCTCAATAATATTTTGCACGTGATAGTTTAAAATATAAGAGAATTTGATAAAAGACACAAATAATTAATGACAGCAACACTATGCACACTATCTGTCAAAAGTAGAGAAACAAATAAAAAGTATTAAAATCTTACGTTAATTTTTAAGTCTTTGCTAGTATTGATTTTATTTCATAGTATATAAATAATAAATTGCAAGATAAATTTTGCCTGTTAAATTCATTTTGCCTTGGATCTGAATAAAAATCTAAATTTGCCAGGTCATAATTAGTAACATAGTTTTATTTCATGTGTTCGGGTAGTTTTTTCTTTATTCTTTCCTGGAGTTTAGCAAGCACTTGAAGGTAGTAATGTAAATTAATAGTTTGACCTTCTGGAACCCAGTGAAGGTACACAATCCCAAGAATATCTAAAAAAAACAATCATTATTGTCTTGAATTTTGATTTGCTCATTCGAACTTTTTGGATCTCGATGAATTTGAACTCTTCCATTGCATGGATTGGCACTTCGTTTCTGGATCATAAGTAAAAAACCACGATTCATCACTTGTTATTATCCTTTCCAATAAGTTTGGGCAGTTTTCAGTGGAATTCAAAGTGTCACTACAAACATTTTTGCGAGCTTCTTGTTGTTCAAACGAAAGAATTTTCGTACAAATTTGGCACACACTTTTTGCATATTAAAATTGTTATGTAAAATTTGCCGTACCCATTCTTTATCAATTTTTACAGTTTCAGCAATCGTACGAATACTTAACCGACGGTCAGATTGAACCAGATTATCTATTTTGTCGATATTGTCAACCGTTTTTGACGTGGAAAGGCGACCCGGGCGTCAATAATCTTCAACGTCTTGTCGCCCTCTTGAAACCGCTTAAACCACTCAAACACACGTGCACGTGGTATACATTGATTGCCCTACACTTTTTTCATTAAATTATAAGTTTCAGTAGTGATTTTTCTATGTTTCATGTGAAATATTTTTCCGGTAGAACATGAAAACAACTCTAATGAGAACTAACGCTATGGCTATAAGAATTTGATTACAGAAACGAGGCATTGTCAAATATCACAGTAAGCACAAAAAAGTTATGTTAAATTACAGTATGATTTATTTCTGTATTCGAAGAGGATGGTCAATTTTAATGCCTTTGTTGATGTTATTCGAGTGCGCACATTACAGCAGACTTGTTGGGACCTGCAGCAAGGAGCAATAATGTTGTTTGGAGTTTAGAGCGGTGTAAAATCCCCGCAGCACGCGTTGTATTTTTGCGCCCCGGGCGTTACCCACACGCACTTATTACATAACGATTTGCAAGCGCCCCTAAGTGGAAAAGTTAAATAATATCGACCCCCATTTAAACTGGTTAAGGGAGGTAATAGCATGTAATAAAGTTCCGCTCGACGCGACTGCGGAGCGAAGCGTACATTAAATTACAAAAGTGGCCCGCGAAAACTCCGGTGTAAAATGTGTCCCGGACCTGTTTCGCTTTAAATAAAAATGCCGCACCCGGATTGTAAAATATATTTTATGTTTACGCGTGTTTAACTAAAGGTACTTGATTTAAACAAGGCTATATTTTAGTTTATTAATTAGAATTGAGTTACACTTTATTTTATCACCAGAATAATTACGAACAAGTGATTTAAAGATTGTAGGGCAGATAAACGCAAAAATTACGACTGTTTTTCGACTGCGATACTACGCAACATGAATACCAACGCAAAGAACTGTTTGCAATACGATGCTATTATTGCCCATATTACTATTATGTTCATCACAATTCAAATGTGTCTGCTGCTTTATTATTATGTACATATTTTACAGACAATGTTTATTCATTTTTGCTATAATATTTTTACTATAATCATTTGCTTGTATGTATTTTAAATTATGTTACATCTAATACTGCAACAAGGTGCAAAGTCTGTTTTCTATATGATAATAAAATAAATATCCTGATTCCTAGATTCAGATTTAGATGTGGTAATGAACTAAGAAACAATAAGTACTTTCTGTAAACGAGAGAAAGTCAAAAGGTCTAAGCTTTGCGAAAAAGAAGAGAAATCTATGAACATCGTGCCAGGAAGTTCTGAGAGAAAGAAGAGAAGAATAGGATTTAGGGTCAGACAGAGTTGCATTTATTTAAATCACTTGTTCTGCAATTGTTATTTAACATTCCAGATTTAGGAAAATTGGGGGAAAAACGTGTGAGTAATGTAACATATAAGGCAATAATTTCAAGAAGTACCAAATCTATTGATACTGACTGATTCTTGTTATCTCATACAGACTTGATTGCGAAAACGTTATTAACAAGAGAATTTTACAAAATAAACATCTTCATTTTCTGAAACCAGTAAATTATTGAACAAACCATGGAAGTTATGGATTATATCAGGCTGTAGATGACTTAAAATCCTCGCTATACGAACTTGGAATTCAACTGATTTCTGCGGCGGTTATGATACTCATAACAAGCATAGGTATCTTAATAGCTATTAGTTTTTGAAAGCCCGTACCGTGTAGTAGTCTTGTCTGATCATGTCGATAAGCAAAGTCCAATTGAAGGGATCACTGTAGGCTGACCCGTCATACACGATATAATCTAGTAACTGTGATTTTAAAATGTGTTTGTGATCACAGTTCATTTTTACGGATAAAGTCGGAAATCTTCGTTACTAATCGGAATTGTTTAGTGAGGGGCAAAACTGCTACTCTGAATCACAGTTTCACAATATGATTTGTGTTTGCTACTTTCATATCTGTGAATTTAAACCGTGGCTGCGATCAAAGTGTAGTACACGGTTAAAGTCGGGAATCTTCGTTATTAGTTGTTTAGGGAGGGGTGAAACAGCTACTCTGAATCATAGTATGATTTGTGATTGTTACTTTCATATCTGTGAATTTAAACTATACGGTTAAAGTCAGAAATTTTTGTTATAAATCGAATTTTTTTAGTGGGACTGAGAAGTCGAACTGCTACTTTTGTATCACATTGTGCTTTGTGATTCCTACATTTATATCCACGATTTTAAGCGTTATTATGATCTCAGTTGTCCAGTTAAATTCGGAATTTTTATTACTAATGGGAATTGTTACTTTGTAAATGTTTAAGGTATACAATAGCGAACGGTGACTATGATCACGAATCACAGGTTTAGAAAGATTGGGTAGCAGTCACGATCTGTGGTTTTTTTGTATCAGCGACTACATTACTATAATAGAAGACGCTGATGAATTGTTGAAAGATTAACGACATTGAGATATGAATTTCAGATCTCTCAATCCATTCATGCCTAGTTTCACTAACCAAGTGAGCCATCCCAACCCATGACAATGATACATGTTTTTAGTTTATATTAGTAGTAAGTTACAAGTTTTAATACGAAAAACAAAAGAAACTTCTTGATTAGTTAGCCTGGGAACAAAGGTCGTCATCACTGGAATTCACGGTGCATCCCTTGGCATGCATCTCAGCACAGAATACGTCTTAATTATGTGTGCAAATGACGTAATAGGATTAAATCATTGTGTACACGTGTTGCAAGGGTGGCGTTGGAGACTGGAGATGGAGACGGAGGCTCACGCCCGCAAGGCTACTCGGTTCCTGCAGCGACAAGAAGCCGCACCCGCGCACCAGCTCTAATTTATGGTAATGGCGTTCCTCACACCCCAGCAAAACATATAATTACTTCGATGCTACTTGCAATGTCTTCCGGCTAAAGTCTCACAACAATCATAAATACCACTAACATCACTTTTACTGTGCCCTATTTTCTACTAATCAAAGGTCATTACAATCAAAACATTTTTTTTTTCTTTTCAGTAGAAATTGTAAATTTAAAAATTACAAGAATGCTTGACGTAGGACAATATAAAAAGTGTAGAGCTTATCCAAAAAAGAAAAGGACCTGTCAACTGCTCTGATCCAATAAACTAGGGGCGTAAACCATAAATGGGAAAGCAATCTACCATTGGCATGGGATTATTTCAATAACAAATGGAATTTTTGTAAATATTTATATTTTAAAATGTATAATGTGTATGAATAACAAAAGAAAATATCACATTTATGAACATCATAAAAAAACTCTAAATAAATAGAGGCGAATGAATTACATCGGTTTGGTCACTAACAATATTTTCTTTTAAAATAACAGCTTCTTTAATCTCTAGATTAAAATGCAGAGGAGAATGGATTACATCAGTTTGGTCATTGACTACATTTTTCTTAGAAATAACAGCTTCTTTAATATCTAGATATTCAAGCCAAATTATTATTAATCCTTTTTCGGCTACATATAAGATTACGAATCACCCTTTCTATAAATGATTATGACCTGCTAATACAATCGTCGGCAATTATGTGTTGTTTTCTGTTTATTGCAGTTATATGTTCTTTAAATCTTAGTTTCAAATTTCCTTAATATTATATAATAATTTCCTAATATAGTTTCCCCATATGAACTAGGAACTGGTAAAAAACGCAATGGGGATACCTTCTCCCATTGGTTGCTCAAAATACGAACGAAAATGCGTCTTTCGCGCAGGTTCATTTCTATATTGGACGAGCTATAGTAATATTAATTTTAAAATATATAGGGTAAGTGGGGGAGAGATGGACCGGTAGGAGAGATGAACTTTGGATTTTAAAATTACAATCAGGGCATGTAACCGAAAAAAATACTGGTTAACGGTAAACCCTTATAGAGAACGTTATAATAATAACGGTTTTAGTTCGAAAACCGGTTTTTGAAAATTGGAAACCGGTTTAAACCGGTTAATATATCGGTTAAAAAAGTAATTAAAATTAATTAAATAAAATTAATTATAAAAATTTGATTAAAAAAATAGAGAATAATTAATTAAAAATATTTTTTTTTAAATATCATCTGAGAAAAATATCACAATTAAAAAAAGCAATTTAATTAATGAATATTTACAAAAATTCCCATAATATATCCAGAAAAACACAGGTCACTTTTCAATTTTAAACTTGCCTGTGTTTACAAAGGCCGTATTTATTTGGGACTTTTTAAGTAACCTTAACGGCCAAAGAAACTACCTACATTTATGACTCTCCAATAAAATGTTAATTGTAAAAACTGTGATGACTCATGTTCAAATACAAATAGAAAACACAGATATAAAAAAAATATATTAAAATTTTTCCTCGCTAAATGATATTAAAATAAAGGTTAATGTTCGCTAAAACCGGTTTATTTATTTTTTTTTGATTGACGGTTACCGGTATTTTCGACCTGAAAAATATCGGTTAAAATTACGGTTAAAGTTCGCAATTTTTGTTCAAAATATCGGTTACCGGTTTTTATTAACCGGTTTTTTTAACCGGTTACATGCCCTGCATACTTCTGACAACTTTTTGCCAAAAACAAAAGCTGATTGACATGGTAATTAATTGTCATTTTTTATTTACATTTATTACCAAATACGACGTACTTCTGACAACTTTTCTCCAGAAACAAAAGCCTGTTGACATGATTTTTGACATTTTTGCACGCCAAACATAGTCGAGTACTTACATTTGATACCTAGCACGACTTACTTTTGAAATATTTTAGCTGAAAACAAAAGACATTCGACAAGGAATTTTTTTGTCATTTCTACACGCCAGCCCTCATCAAATAATCCTTTCATTTGATACCAAACACGAGTTACTTCTAAAATATTTTAGCAGAAAACAAAAGATAATCGACATGGAACATTTTGAAGAATACAACGGGCGTGATCTTGAGTAATAGTACACTTAAGTTGTGTACTTTTAAAGTGCTATTAGTTTGTGTCATATATATTAACTTTTATTATTCCTTTTACATCTGTGACTGTATTATTTACGAGATTATAAAAGTATATTATCCTATTATTTCGGCCCTCTAAGTTACGGGAAAAATACTGATATTCGATTTTGTCATTTGTTTAAGCCTACTTGATTGCAATTTTAAACACCTGATAAAATTTGTTTTAAACGATATTTCTCTGGAACTAATGATCGGATTTGAAAAATAAAAAAACTGTTGAGAAGAGAATTGAAAGGCCTTTCGAACTGTCATGTTTGACACTCTTTTCCACTTAAAATTTTTGAGGTGCAGTCCACCCCCATTTTAGGGTTGAAGTTATGCCATTGGAACTAATCCATTCAGGTCCCCTTTATACTAAAAATGACGTATTCGAGCGTTTTTTGCAAAATTGATGTTAAGTGGCCAAAAATTGCGCTGATAATTTTCATTGAGCCACCCTGTATACGAGTATAGAAGGTGGAAATAATAATATATGAAACAGTTAATAAACAAATAATTAGGACAATTGAACTTTATCTAAACAAAAGGATGTCTGTAAAACAATTGATAGTTGTTAATTGGACCACGAACCTTGGCCTACAACGGAAATGATGACCGGAAGTACTTATATTTTTGGAAATTTTGTTTTGATAATTGTTATCTATATTCGCAAATATATTCCAAAACGATATCCAAATAAAAATTAATATTTTTTCTCATCTCCAAGTAATTTACAATCATAGTTAATCATGAAAACTAACAATATTTAGACTTGCACCTTCAAATTTTGATTTTACAGCCGAAAAAATCCAAAATGACCCATTTTTCGGTCAAAAATTTTGGTTTTTTAAAATAGTCCAAATTGATAGTCGCCGATGAGCTGATTCTAAATTTTCAAACCGAATTTAATTATCTCTTCCCATTCCTGAGATATTAGGCTTCAAAGTTGCACCTCAAAAAAGTGTGTTTTTTGACTATATCTCTAAAATGGGTAGAGATACAGTCTCAACGATTATACCAGTCGATTCTACGCACAAAGTTACATAAAGAAATGTTTTCTTCGCATATATGTTCCTTGGAAATATTTGGTGTAAAATGAGAAAAAAGAAAAAAACCGGAATTTCAGTTTTTCGCTGGAGAACTTTTTGGCCCTAAATCTTTTCAATTTTCAGACTTAAGTAAATACAGATGCGCTGATTTCAAATTTTCAAACCGATTTCAATTATCTCTTACCGTTCTCGAGATATTTGGGTTCAAAGTTGGAACTGAAAAATATCGTTTTTCAGGAATATCCCTGAAATGGGTCAAGATACGATCTCGACGACTTCACCAATCGATTCTACGGGTAAAATTACATAAGTGTACCAATTTTTAGATTAATATTCCGCTGGATACAATTTTTAGAGCGAAAAAACGAAAATCGCGAAAATCGAAAAATCGCCTGCTGAACCCCTTGCGATTTTTTTCGATTTTTGACGATTTTCGTTTTTCCTCTATAAAATTTGTATCCATTGGAATAAAAATCTGAAAATTGGTACACGTATGTAATTTTGCCCGTAGAATCGATTGGTGAGGTCGCCAAAGTCGTAACTGAACCCATTTCAGAATTATTCCTGAAAAACTGATTTTTTCAGGTCTAACTTTGAACACAAATATCTCGAGAACGGTAAAAGATAATTGAAATCGGTTTGAAAATTTGGAATCAGCGCAACTGTATTTACTTAAGTCCAGAATATAAAAAATTTTGGTGACAAAAAGTTTCCAAGCGAAAAATTGAAATTCAGGTTTTTTTCGTTTTTCTCATTTTTCACCAAATCGTTCCAAAGATCGTATATGCGGAGAAAACATTTCTTTATGTAACTTTGCGCGTAGAATCGACTGGTGTAATCGTTGATACTGTATCTCTACCCATTTTAGAGATATGTTCAAAATACACACTTTTTTGAGGTGCAACTTTGAGGCCAAATATCTCAGGAATGGGAAGAGATAATTAAATTCGGTTTGAAAATTTGAAATCAGCGCATCGGCGACTATCAATTTGGTTTTTTCAAAAAAATCAATAAATTTTACCTAAAAATGGGTTTATTTGGGTTATTTCACACCCTGGAATGGGTTTAAAGTGCTTAATAATGATTTAGGTGTTCATAATTAAAAAAATAAGTTTAACACGATTATGTGTTGCATTTTATACCCACAAATGAGTTGAAAAAAGTCTAAACATATTGTATAGTACATTTGGAAATTTGTCACACCTTAAAATGGGTAAAAAGGAACCCAAACCTGACCTAAAATTGGGTTTAAAGGGTGTCAACAATCAAAAACCAAAATTTTGAACTCATACATGGGTATTTTTGGAATGTTTCAGCTGTATATGAAAAATTTTACAGTAAAAACCTAAAAATTGTAACTTTTTATATTCAACTGTAATTAGAAATTACTAAAAGTTAGTTACAAACAGGGAATGTAACCGAAATAAATACTGGTTAACGGTTAACCCTTATAGAGAACGTTATAATAATAACGGTTTTAGTTCGAAAACCGGTTTTTAAAAATTGGAAACCGGTTTAAACCGGTTAATATATCAATTTAAAAAATTATTAACATTAATTTAAAAAAAAGTAATTATAAATATTTGATTAAAAAAAATTATAGAATAAATAATTTAAAAAAATAATAAAAAATTACCATCTGAGAAAATATAACAACTAAAAAAAACAATTTAATTAATAAATATTCACAAAAATTCCCGTAATTTATTCAGAAAAACGCTGGTCACTTTTCAATTTTAAACTTGCCTGTGTTGACAAAGGCCGTATTTATTTGGACTTTTTAAGTAACCTTAACGGCCAAAGAGACCTACATTTGTGACTCTAATAAAATGTTAATTATAAAAACTGTCATGACTCATGTTCAAATACAAATAGAAAACACAGATACAAAAAAAAATATTAAATTTTTTTCTCGCTAAATGATATTAAAATAAAGGTTAATGTTCGCTAAAGCCGGTTTATTTTTTTTTGGTTAACGGTTACCGGTATTTTCGGCCTGAAAAATATCGGTTAAAATTACGGTTAAAGTTCGCAATTTTCGTTAAAAATATCGGTTACCGGTTTTTATTAACCGGTTTTTTTAACCGGTTACATGCCCTGATTACAATACAGTGATATCTCTCACGGAAAATGTTATTTTTGTTTTTTTAGAGACAGTGTAAGTAGCCGCTTGAAAATTAATGCAGTCAACACAATAAGGTTATTCAGTTATTCAGAATATCTTGAGATAGATTTACTTAAAAAATTGTTAAATTCTACTTCCCTTTAATAAGAGACTCTTTATTTCCCAAACTCCAGTTAGGTTATTGATTGCATTATTTCACTAGTGAAATCAAATTGGAAAATAGACATATATAGAAACATTAACAGCTGCAAAAATATAATATTTAGTTCTTATCATCTTTACAAATATTAATAATATATTTATTACATTTATTACATTCACAAAGACTATCGTTTGTTAAGAAACTCTTTATTTTCTTAATTGCAGTTAGATTAATGATTCCATTATTTCACTAGTTTAATAATGAGATCATTATTTCTCGCAAAGTCAAATTTGAAAGAACGCATATACGTATAGAAATATTAACAGTTCTACAAAATAATATATTTTGTTTTTATTATGTTTACAAATATTAATATTATATTTATTACATTTATTAGATTCAAAGAGATTCGTATTTTACAATTCAATAAATTTCAATGACAACTTTATTTTATATCGTTTATTTGTTTATAACCAACAATTTTGTTGAAGTAACTTAGTAACGCATAGAATTAGGTAGTCTTTAGTATTGTTTATTTTTCAATATCATCAAAAAGTCAACAATTTATAATTTGAAATACAATTTTGTACTTATTCAAACGGAAGGAGAAAAAATATTGTATGATACAGGGAGGGAAGTGGGTAGTTATTTAACTTCTGCTTTTACAAAACTCGCCTTCATCTCGTGTTGTAATTTTTTTTGTTTAATTAGCGTTAAATAAACACCTTTGTTTTCTTACTGTTTGCATAAATAACTATTGTACCTTATATACACAATTAGTTAATTACTACTTCGATAGGTTTAAACTAATTATTTATGGATATACTTTATAAACCTCTGAATAAATCTTAATGTAACCTAAAAATGTGGTTCTATTTGTACACAGTCATAAGTAATTCAGTGGTTCATTTAAACTCTTCTCTGGGAACAGATGGACCATATTTAGTGAGAAGAGATGGACCAGAGGATTTTTATTGTTAAAAAGATGAATTCAACCGGTACTCAAGAAAAAAATCATTCGCGCAAAAAAAGGTAGACGATCTAGTTGCTATTCCATGAGTTCTGAAAAACTGTTGTTAAATGGTTAATCAGAGGGTGATGATAATGAAAAACCCTGTAGATTATGAAAACGAATATGCAGGATGCAAGGAAAATTATTTAAGAAAATGTGTAATTTGTACTGTTTGACTGAAGAGTGTACCACTTATGTCAAATGACAACAATCTGCTAACCAGATCATTTCCTCATATCCTTGGTCCGTCTCACCTATACATATAATGGAGGAAAGTTGAATTTTTGTAAAACAAAATAAAACATATTTTTTCCTCTAAAAATAAAATTTTTAATTTAAATTCTTTTCAAATAAATGTCAAATCTTTTCTCATATTCTGTAACAAAATTAAAACAAAAAAATATTTTCCCTCGTTGTCAAATAAAATGAATAAATGCAATTCACGTTCTCGTACATTGGGCCAGAAATAAAATATTTAAAATTACTTCCTTCCAAATAAAATAGAGTATTAAACGGGATAAACATCGGGGTCCATAAAAAACACGGTTTTGAAATATTCCGGTCATAATACAGTAACACTTGTTTCCAAAGAACAAAAAGGCCGGATATCGTACTGTTAATATTTAATGAACCAAAAAGAATTTTTATTCCTTCCGTACGTTCCTCTAATACCTGTAAATATTTAACCGAACCGTTAAGTTTCATGAGTATGATGTACAATTGCTTTTTCATTCTTTTCATTTTACGAATTTAATCAATTTAAAATAAAAATTAAAACTATACAATATAAATAGATGAAAAATCTCAATGACTGATTGTTTCGTCAAGTTAGAAATTGAGTTTCTGCCAATAATTAAAAAAATTATAAACATCAATGTTTGATATATAACTATTTTCAGTTAAAACCTATGATGAAACGTTATATGTTAATTTAAAAAATAACTAAGATAAAATACACATTTTTGTTGTCATTGATTTAGGTTCTTTGAACAATTAAATTTATTATAAGGTTTGTTCCAACTACCCTCCAAATCATTTCGGAAAATACTACGCATGTGCAGTTTGAAAACATCATACCAATTAACTTCAAACCCAAACTCTGACCGATAGTCAACTGTCCTCTGATTGTAATAAGGTTTAAAAATGGGGTATTTCTAAGGAAACAATGAGTATTTTATTTATATTTCTTGTTTATAGATTTATTTTTAGATGAAAGTAAAACTAACCGATCACAATTGATTGTAATGATATTGACGGTTCAGAATTTATTCCAACAAAAATATAGTCTGAAACTATCCATCTTTCACCAACTATTACGATACATGAACTAATCACAAACCTTCAGGAATAGTTGGAACAAACCTGTTAGTAAGAAACAGAAACAGTGGCACTAAAAAATTTGTATTTTAACTAAAAGATTATCTTGCTCAGTTGCACCAACAAAGCTTATATTTTAAGCGACACTTAAACAAAAAAATAATTACTCGAAAAGTTGGAAACAATATTGAATAGTTCATTTCACATTTTACTCCGATATGATATTTTCCATTTAAAGGAAACTTAATATTTAAATAATATTGGTGCAACCGGCCATTAATTTTGTAAATTTTTAAAAAATATTCTTAATATTTTCATAAATACAGAAACACCTACATAAATATACGCTTAATTCGATTTTTGAATATTGTAAAAGCTTTTGATATACGTTAATAGTTCTCGTATATTAAATAGGAATTTCATAATTGTCGTTGTATATTATGAGGGAGTTTTATATCTTGTAGAAATGTTTTAATAGTTATTTATAATATAAGTGTTAAAAGTGACATTTTATGAGTTAGTGGGGAAGTTTGAAACGAGGCAAAGCCGAGTGTAACAAACCCCACGAACGAAATAAAATCACTTACATACACTATTTTTCCTACGACCCTAGTTATGTATTAGTAAATAAAAACTAAGCATTACAGAATGACATTTATGACAGGTAACTAGAATTAGTTCCTTTTTAACACAAGTGTTAAAAGTAAATTTGTTTTTTACTTTTAATTCGTTGTCAATGACGATTTAAAAGTATTTACTGTGTTATAAACTCTTATTTTCAACTTGTTAAACAACCGTTAAAAAGACTATTTTTAACAGTGGTCGTAGGAAAAATATTTTTCCTTGTTATGAAAAAACAGAAAAAAGACTGATATAAACCTCCACTTCCGTATGTTCGATCAATATATTTATCCAAGATTCCACCGAACATTAGTTAAGATTATATTTCATGTCTCTAGAATGGAAGATTATATAGATATTAAACTCGTATTATAAAACACAACACGAGCTGTCTGAAAAGTAGAGAAGTGGCGTATAGCCACTCTTGTAGCTTCTTCCAGCGTCGCGGATGGCGGATATGACATTAGTGCTTCCTGTTGCTGTGCAATGCACGACGCACACTAAATTGCTGAGAGGACGGGAAATTTCCACACCGAGTCTAGACACAGAGCTGACGTGAATTTCTTCTGCCATATTTGCATGGATTTTGTAAATTAGTAGCGTAGCAAAAAGATGCAGTCTACAATGTCACACAGAAATGTTTCAAAAATTTGTTACATTCTTACGTTGATACCGGGGCGACTACAGTATTTCAAGGGTCTTTTTGTTGACTGAATTATATTTATTAATAATTTAATAGATTGTTATAATAGATAGACAAAAATTAAAACATATTTAATATTTGGACTGCATGTATGTATGATCTAAGTAATTGCTTGATATCAATTAAAATAAAACAGGGATATAAATTGAATTACTCTATTCATTATTTGAACTAGGTTTTAATAGTTATGGAAATATTGTTGTTAGTTAAAATTTACAAATCTAATTTTTATGTTTAGCTTGAACGGAACAAGGTTCGCATGATATATTTAAAAAATTCCAAATTTTTTATTAATCTGAAGTCTTGAAAACTGTCTAGAATTTTCTCGGCTTGATCTAGAATAAGTAAGTCTCGCCCTATCTTGAAATTTGAAGACAAGAATATTGCCAGTTTTGTCTTGATAGTCTAGACAAGACAAAACAAGAATCTAGAAATCTTTATCTAGATGGCAACACTTATGATAACTTTAATATCATTTCACAAAAATAAATATTGTGCTTGGTATGAAATGAATTTAGTTCTGTAAGAGTTTATTATTTTTTTATAACAGGAATAGATCATTTGAAAGTAACAGTTTATTACAAAGTTTTGCTGTTTTTTATTATTCCTCACACTTCATTTTCAACCAATCAGAATGTTTCATTTGTTGGAAAAAGATAGATTTTTTGTGAAATAATTTTATAAAACTACAGTAGCAACATCATGGTTACATTTCGTTAATATGAAAACATAATTCGAAATATGAATTTAATCAGTTAATTTACTTATAAGAAGAATATTTTACCATAATTTTTGAAATTGTATGTTAATCTAAATATTATATGTAAACTTCAATTTAGAATTTTCTTCATATTTTTTATATATTTCAAATAATTTGTTAGGAAAAACATTTGATAAAAGAGATAACTGATAAAATATTCAAAATTAAGAATTCATTTTATCGTTAATAAAGTAGGCATTTGTGAATATCGGCTATTGTAAAATAGAATCAAATAATTATTAAATATATACGATAGGACAAAACTATAATTTTTTATGTAGACTTGAAAAAAAGAGCCAAAGTAATTCTAATTTTATCAGTTTTCCAAATGGAAATTCGAGCAAATGAAAGTAAGAAAGAGAGAAAAGCGAACAAATTTCCAACATAACCTGAAATATTAGAAAGATATACAAAATGATAAGAGTGATTTAGGCGGGCCATGGCGTGCATACAGGAGGCTCAGGACCAGCGCTAAGTATTACGGTAATTGAATTTTAATTCAGGAGCGAATCAAGATAGCGCTGAAGAAGATCAATCTGGACGCTAAGTCTCTGCATATTAAATGGCGCGGCTAAAATTGCGGTAATTAATTCATTAATTAGTTCACAGTAGTTTCAACATCATAAATTATAACATTTGATAAATGAGCTACGCGTGTCCATTGCATGATTGATTGAAAAATGCTAATTTTCCTTTGGAGCACAACGCAGTGTAAGACTTCACAATCTTTCCAGATCATTTTAAAAAAATACTTCTCATTCCTTTATTTATAATTTTTATGATTACACTTTATAAACAAATAATAATAATTTGTGCTTAGGAGAGCCAGATAATCTTATTCTATTCCATCACCAACCTAGGCAAGAAATTTTTAACTTTATGATTATGTTTATTAACATTTGAAAAAAATTACAAACCTTTATTAATTCTTAGATGACAAGTTCACAAATAATGTATAAGTAAATATAATAAATAGCTTATTCCTATTACAATAATGGAGTAATATATTATCTAATGTTAGTACAGTTATTTGTTTGCTGTATTAATATTTTATGTAGGTTTATTCTCATTCGTTAGCTCATTAATTTAATTAATGAAAGCTTAAGCTAACATACCCTTACTTAACTTAACCATTAATAACGTTGTCCAAAATGAAATGCAATGTTGTGTTAAATGAACATCATAAAATTGTTCATTAACATTTACAATTTTGAATTTATATTAATAAAAAATGTGATTCAGAACAAAACTATAAGAGATATTTTCTTTTACTTCTATTTTTTTTTAGTATCAGCATTTCTTTAAATTCCATGTTAAAGTCGTATGTTCCGTATTTCGTTGCACATACTGTATATCAACTCTTGTCTATTATATATTAATTCTTCTTTCTAGAGTATTAGTTATTTCATGAAAAATGGCATAAAACGATGTATTCTTTGACAGATAAATTCCAGATCTCACAATCCAGTCTGTCAGTGGCGGTTCATCAGCGAAGACAGGTATGGCAATGCCTCACCATAGAATATGAGGAGAGGAGAATTTTGGATTGTATTTTGAAATTTGAATATTCTAGAAATTTTAAATTTAATACTCAATGTGTTCACAAGATCTTGTTTTCAAATTCCCAATGTGTTCCTATCCCATATAGAATGTATGAGCAACGCCGAGTACAGAAGTGCAAAGGCAAAAATTCTCCTACCTCAAACTTCATCAATGAGTGTGAACCAGTGAACGACAGTGCTGATTTCACTTAACAGCGTTTATCGTTTTTTCTGTCGCTACACTATCTGGTTCATATAAGGGAGTTTTGAGGCATGCCTCAACTGATTTCTAATTAGTATGTTTGCAAGTGGACGAAGCGAAGCGTCCGAATTGAATACTTTTGAAATTTTGATCGCTGCATTTGCTATTGTTTTTGAATGTAGTGTAAGTAAGTGGACATGGACACATGATGTCTTTAGATTTTAATTATAAGTTTACTTTTTTATACAGTTCCTAGTTCTTAGTTGAAATTAGAGAATATTAAACAATGAAGTTACTGCTGCTTGGTTTATATAATAATATTGATTTAGTTTCTTCTGAAGATTATTTTCATGTGAAGTTGTTTTTGAATGTAGTGTAAATGGGTGGACATGGACACCTGATGTCTTTAGATTTTAATTTTAAGTTTACTTGTATCTAGTTCCTAGTTTTTAGTTGAAGCACAGAATAATTACATACAGAAGCGGCACTCCATGTCGGTACATTTCATGTAACCCTATTCAGATCTATGACCTTGGAGTATTGTGTAGACCTTTAAATTTGTTGACTTCCCCTATCTCTCCCTAAGATGTGACGAAACTTTCCGATTTTAAACAATGAGCCCTTTAAATTTGTGCACATTCTCCATCTCTCTTTAATTTTCGTTTCTCTGTCTTACTGTCTCTTCTGTATAAATCTATTCTGAGGTTGAAGTCAGAGAATATTAAATAATGAAGTTACTGCTGCTCCTTTAATACAATAACATTGATTTAGTTTCTTCTGGAGATTATTTTCATGTGAAGTGAATAATATGCAAGTCACGAATTTGGAGATCCGGTAGTGGAAAGTGCAACTGCAACTTGTAGGTCACACTCGCACAATTCATATCCAGAAAGAATAAAAAGCAGCGGTGTCAATTCTGCAGTATCCACGAAGCGTTCAGTTGATGCATCAAATATTGAAGTACGACCTCTCGGCCATGAATATATCAGTAACAGTGTTTGTGATGCAGGCTGCATAGTAAACAGCGGTAGACATATGTTGCATCTCGGCTTTTAGCGCACAAACACTTGGCACTGCACCCAGCAACACATGCGTGTCAACCGGGGCCAGAAGATGTTCTACTTTATAATTTATCTCTTGTTTCTCCAACCTTAAGCATGCTTAAATGAAAAACGCGCGGAAAACTTTTACAATTTATATAACAAATATATTTTAGTAAAATGTCGCACATATCTATAAATGTACAGTAGGCACAGGAAATCATCAGTGATTGGTTGCAAGCACAAAAAAAGAAAGTCCGTTATTCTTAAAGGAGATGCTTATAAATTCACTTTTAAAAAGAAATAAATATATATTTTGTAAAGATATATGATTTTTCGAATGATTAGGTGAAAAATGAGAAAATCAAAAAAACTCAAAAACTTTTCATTTTTTAGACTTAAATAAATGTCAATGCGCTGATGTCAAAACCTGCAATCCTGTTTCCTGTTACGCCTATCAGATTTTATTCTGTCGCTTATCTATAACCCCATATCAAAGTTGTGTACAGTTAAAAAACCAAATAATTGTGTTGACAAACGTGAAATATCCCAAAAATACTTATTTTTGTGTCCATAATTTTGATTTTGGGAAATAGTATACATTGATAGATCTCGACGCGCTTATTTCAAATTTTCAAACGAAATTTGATTATCTCGTTTAGCTTCTGAGATATTTGCTGTCAAAGTTGCACCTCAATAAAGTGTATCTTTTGGCTATATCTCTAAAATGGCTAGAGATACAATCTCAACAATTATACCATTTAATTTTACAGGAAAAGTTACATAAAAAAATGTTGTCTCCGCATATAAGTTCTTTGCAGCGATTTGGTGAAAAATGAGAAAATCGAATAAACCTAAATTTCAAAATTTCTTCGAAGAACTTTTTTTCTCCAAAACTTTTCATTTTATAGATTTAAGTACCTATCGTTGTGCTGATTTCAATTTTTCAAACCGAATTGAATTATCTCTAACCGTTCTCGAGATATTCGTGTTCAAAGTTGAATTTTGGAAATACCTAAAAAAATCAGGTTTTTTAGGTATACCGCTTTGAGGGTTAGGTTTACGACTTCTCCGACCTCACCAATCGATTCTACGGGCAAAATTACATAAGTAGAGCAATTTTTGAATTTTTATTCCAAAGGATACAATTTTTAGAGCAAAGAAACGAAAATGGGCGAAATCGAAAAAATTGCCTGATGAACCCCTTACGATTTTTTTTCGATTTTTGGTCATTTTCAGTTTTTTCCTTCTAGAAATTCTATCTCTTGAGATAAAAATCTGAAAATTGGTGCACTTACGTAATTTTGCCCGTAGAATCGAATGGTGACGTCGCCGAAACCATAAACCTAATCATTTAAGGAGTATACCTAAAAAACCTGATTTTTAGGTATATTTTTGAACTCAAATATCTCGAAAACGGAAAGAGATAATTGAATTCTGTTTGAAAATTTGAAATTAGCGCATCAATATATACTTAAGTTCGAAAAATGAAAGATTTCGAAGAAAAAAAGTTTCGAAACGAAAAATTGAAATTTAGGTGTTTTCGTTTTTCTTATATTTCATATAATCGTTCCAAAGAACGTATATGTGGGCAAAACATTTCTTTATATAACTTTTCCCGTAGAATCAAATGTTATAGTATTTGAGATTGTATCTCCACTCATTTTTGAAGTATACTCTAAAAACACACTTTTTTCAGGAACAACTTTGAGAGTAAATATCTCCGAAACGAAAAGAGATAATTAAATTCTGTTTATAAATTTAGAACCAGCGTATATAATTCTTTTAAAAATATTACAAACAAAATTTTGTAAAATTCGAAAATTTTCCAGATAAAAATTATATATTTTTAATATTTTCGGGTTTACAGAAAACGACAGCATCAGCGGTTTTGAAAATTACTTCCCTTGTTATTACTATATATTTTTCCAAGTTATATCCGTCATACTGGTTTAAAAATTCTAACCCGTTCGTGACTGGCATAATTTTTGCCCGCAAAGACCAGTTATTGATACTCGCCCACTTAAATGAAAAGTTGTTCCAATTAAGTAAAATTAATGTAGAGTTTATGTTAAGGGATAGTCTAGAGAAAGATATGCCGAGAAATAATTTATGCTTACTATTAAAAACAAATATCGATCAATATCTGTTTACTTGTAATTCTAAATAATATATAATGTTAATAGTAATAATATTACATATATTATATGATTACATTTTCTACAATATTGATAATAGACGCTGTAATTATGCTGGATTACAAGCTATTACAACAGCAAATAGCAATTTTATTTTCACAATTTGGTGTTCATTTCGCACGGCACAAGCAATTATAACATCTTCTTCCCATGGGAAATAATCTGTTATTTCATTTACGAATTCATTCTCATTAAATCTACGAGTACTCTCATTTCAGGTTATGGAATAATAATAATTTCATTTGGCAAAAATAGCAAACGATTATAAACACGTGCTTACATTATACTCGTACTTTTATATTTATTAGTCGATTTTAACTCCATATCAATTGTTATTATATACCCAATATTTAAAAAGTATATTTATTGAACTATTACTTCCTCTTAAGTACAATTAATCAAGCTCTTCGATTGTATATTTTTACTTACAAGTTTCAAATAGTATTTAAAAAGATAAAATTTATTGACGATAGTAATTTTCGGGTATTCAGTCAAAAATCTTTATTATCAACGAAGCTGACGTTTCGACACCACTTGTGTCTTCTTCAGAGCTAATAGATGTATTTTTATGTATTAATGTTGGTATAATATAAAAATGATTAAATTCTGTAATTACAGAAAAGTCGTCAGAATTAAAAACAAAAATTTCGAAACAGGCCAAAAATTAGCACAAACAGATATTCTGTTTTTCGGCTTGCCCAAATAAATATCCTCATTATCCTCTACAGTGGAATATTCATCTCCATGACAAACTTTTTGTTTGTATTATGCGGATAGATTTTACTAAAGAATATCGAGAAAAATAAAATAATGAATGTGGAAAATAAGTGATTGGATTGATTGGCGACAGCGTTGTATTTGTCCGTTCTGATTGGTCCATTCAACCACATACGTCCGCATGTGTGGGGATCGCTTCCTCCTGCAGTTTGATCCTGCTATTCCTGCTCTGTCCTGCTCAGACGGCTGATTGCGTGTATTGTATACAGTTTGTGTAGCGAAGATGCCTGGCATGCAAATGTTGTATACACAGCACACGTACTACAATACCCACTTGCTAACAAAAGGGGGGGAGGTGATGGTACACCTGGGATTAGTGGCTCAATGGAGGTAATAAGCCATCTTTACCCAACAACAATCCTAATTGGCCATGTTGTCGCTAAGTACATTACTTAATATCAAAATAAGTAAAATAGATTCTCAAAGACCTCTTTCTATTTTAACTTTATTTTTTATTTCAAATCTCTACTGAAAGACTTAAATATGAATCAAAGACGAACGCCAAATTTTCTAAGAAGCATATCTAGTTCAACAAATTATATTTTATATTCGAATATATATTCGTATATGCCTAATTCTAATGGAAGCGCTGTCCAAAGTATTTTCTCGACGAAAATAATGAATTGTATAAAATAGGCAGATTATATGCATTCGCGTATGCTCTTTAGGAAGCACCAAGCCACATGCAGTTGAGCTCGTGGATGCTACACTAAAAAATATCGCATAGCGCTTCCAATGATTCTATTCATTAACCGCTCGTAACTCGTAAGGAGTTACTTGCATTGTTTTTTGATTTAGCAAAGAATATTTTGTTTTTACGTTTATGTGGATGCTGCACTACAAAATATAGCATAGCGCTTCCAATGATTCTAGTCATTAGCCACTCGTAACTCGTAAGGAGTTATTTGGATTGTTTTTTGATTTAGGAAAGAATATTTTATGTTTTTATGTTTAACAGGAAATAAGTATAGTAAAATATTTAAAATATATTTGTAAATCATAAAATATTTTATACCAGGAATTGGTATCAGCCTCAAATTTAATTTGACCAAGTTTTCATTGTTTAATTCTTAATTTTAGCCCTTATATGATTTTTATTATATATGACTAGGATTACAGAATATAACTGTGAAATTTAAAATTAATTTAAAAGAAATGTTGGCTCTAGGCCATACAATAAAAAATAAAATATTATATAAAGTGGAAAAGATTAAAGAAGAAGAAATAGTAATACTACAACAAAAAAAAAATGTTCATAATAATTTTTTTTCATGTCAAAAGTGTATATTTAGTATTAAAATAAAAAAAAAATGTTTATTTTTGTAATTTCCAGTATTTCATGAAAATTTTTATGAAACATCACGCCACTGAATGGTAGAATAGGTACATAGCATGTTTTGTTAATAGAAAATAAGACGAAAAAAGAAATTCGAAAATGTATTTGTTACATTATAGCAGGTATTTTGATAAAATTTAAACATACAATATACTAGTAGATTGCTTATGTTCGTTATGTAATAGTAAACATACTAATAATTGCTTATATTCGTTATAAGATCGTAGTACCAAAGTAAGCACAAAATCACATAGTGGTTTTTCTTTTCACTCTTGCACTTATTACATTAAAGTGCAGAAATAGGACTTTAAAGCACATTATATTACATTACATCGTGTACCCTATTGTAAATTAAGTTTCAACCCAATGATAATAAAATATTTGTTAGTTTATAATTTTCCTGCACTCATAAAATAATAAAATTTCTTCTTAAAACGATTGATATAGTTTATAAATAAAACATTATATTTCTTACTTCTCTTCTTTTAATTAGTAGATCTAATGTTATGAAACATTTACCAACTCAAGAAATCCGATGCCGAATCAAGTTTATGGACAAAGTTATCCTTTAAATCCTTATAATCCTGTTAGAACTAACCTTTCAATACATCAATTAAGAATTTTTTCTTCTCATCGAGTAGTTTAACAAGTTCACTATCTTGCAGTCTATACTTTACAGATATGTCTCCAATATCGTCCTTTATCTAGAGCCACTCTTCGACTCCTGCGACCGCAAAAACAAACAAGTTTCCAGGCGCAGGATTTCCGACAAGGAATTTATGAGGCGGATAGAGCTTTTCTCTAACCCAAAATTTCCTAATCGAGAACTTACAAACCAAACATACTTATTGTATTGGAATTGGACAATCATTTCACTATAAAAACAATTTGAACAAAACACATGGAAAAATACGGATCTATAAAATAATTGTTATCTTAAATTTACAAATTTTCTTAAATCTCTGTTTTTTAAATCTGATATCAGTTTAACCGAGTTGATCCTCACGTCATCAATTTCTGCTGCAAGAATTTTTAAATTTTTATCTAGCATGAGAAACAAAAATGAAAAAGAAACCAGTGTACCTAATCGTATTAACATATATTTTCAAATATTTAAAAATAATGAATACCTATTTATGTCACTCATGAGATAATTTTTTAATCTACAACCTTTTTTTGTCTATTTTATCCATAATTATTAGGTAGGGATTTTGATTGATGTCCGGGATTTTGAAATATTGTAAAAACCATACAAGGCGATACATAAAGAAACAATTTAGGATTGACGATTTTCGCATAATGTTTAATTGCTTTCCAGGGAAAATTTTTGAATTTCTTACAAAAAGGTGTAGAATTTTTCCTACACAAAGAAGTAGAGAATTTCATGAGGCCGCGCTGTGCGTTGTATTGGCTTCAATTTAATTGAACTTTATTTTCAAAATTTGGAAGGTTCCCACTTTTATACTGATTCTCATATAAATAGGCTAAGAAGGCAATATAAAATATAGATAAATAAATTTATATTATATAAAATAATATTTTTTTAATATTTAAAATGGCTTAATTATTTTGTGAAATAAATATACATATTTAAAAAAATAAATGATCAGCTTTTTTGACTACAATTTTATCATGAAAAATAATAATGGCGAATCCTAGATTCCTCCTCTTTTAGGAAATTGTCATCCTAGAATTGTCCTAGATTTTGAATGTTATTATCCTGGTTTAACATTCTGAAACATGGCAACCCTAGTTATTATAATTGCATCGCAATTATTCATTTAATTTATTACTGCTAAGTAAAAGTTTATTCTTTAAATTATACTACGTACGGGTTGTATTACATAATAATACATAGTATACTTCGGAAATCACACGATTTCACCAGACAAGATGACTTCATCACTTTTCCTTATCCCCTTGGTACGCTAACTATTGATGACGTGAGGGTCACTCGTTGAAACAGACTTTACATAATTATACATATATGCACCCATAGACATTATCTTAATAATGTTAAAATCGGATAGCATGATCCTTGAAACGAGATTATTCATGAAAATCACTATGTATGATTTCTAACACGATCTTAAACCTCCCTTATCAAGCTGGCGAGAAGTACAAAAAAAAGAACAAGATAAATTAGTAAATTTTTACGACAGTGATACATTCTTGAAACCGAATTTTAAAATTCGTTATAAACTTTCCTCCCACAATGCTTTTATTTCCTCGATACAGAAATTTTGCGAAAACAAACGTTTCATCCATGGATTTCGCCGAAGAAAATTTATGAGGGCCGTAGCGACGCCGACGCCAACCGCAGCGCAGAATGAGATTCGTCGCGTGCGTGTGCGTGAATGGGAAAGCATGTGGCCGGGCATAATGCGAGCGGATTACAAGGAAATCAAGTTCACTTAACGAAACGGACGCTTTGAACCTTCACACCGACCAGGCCCGCACTCCCGGGATTCTCTTTGTTTCCCAAATTACTTCCTCCTCTCGGGAATACCACCAACAAAAATAACATCATTCCGTGATCAAATTCAACACATTCGCTACCGCTCTTCTCGCTCAATTTCAATACAAAGCGTGCAAATGTGTTCTGCTAAATGAATGAAAATTCTTTGATTATGCAAGGTGCATTTAAATACAATAAATTCTTTTTAACCCTAAAGTAATATAAAGTCCAGAAGAAAAAGTGAATATTAGCGATTCAATAAAAACACATAAACAGCTATTCGTCTATAAAATTTTTTATTACGTTGAACTCCAAATCGATATCGTTATGTATTATTAAGTATATAACTTTATAAATAATACAACCTAAATGTATATATAGAACAAATAAAAATAAACTTAAAATGTATTAATTAGGTACTCGTATAGTAATTATATCTAATTAGTGTGAAATGTATGCATACATTAATAAAACATAAATTAGATTAAGTATGCGGAATGCATTATACTGTTGAAATAATATATTACTAGATTTACTGATAACTATACCTATTTTTGTTTAATTTTATGCCATAAATTTTAAATATCCAATGATAAAAAAAAATGTGCCTCTAGTAGCACCAATCTTCAAGTTAGAATTTTATTCATAATTTTAAAAATTATACTTATTTGGTTTTGTACTTGTACTTTATGTATTTATAGTTAACATAAAAATACAATTTTGTAGATACCAACCAATTTTGTATAAATAATTTCATATTTTTAAATAATATACTTGACGAAATAACATAGTATAGTTAACATTGCTATCTAATGCTCGATTAAACTGAAGTATTGTTCGTATAATTGAATATTATTGACTTTTTTTATAGAAATACATGTTTCTATTCTTACCGATTCCGACCTCAAATATGACTCTTACTCTTTGAAAAAAAAACTTTCATGAGGCCGGAAACGCTTTTAAGACAGAAATCCAGAAATTATCATGCATCCATCATAGTGTTTAGCTGTCTCTACTCAATAGAGGTATTGAAAAAATGCTAAAAATCGGATAATTCAATTTCAATGGATAAGCACGGTTTGAGGTCCCTAGAACACGTTTGTAATACTTTTATGATGATATCTGTCCTTATGGATGGATGGATAATTATGAATGTATGAGAATTTAATATTAGGTTATTATCTAAAATTTTATAGTTCGAATTTGTTTCTACCTCACTCCATTTAACTATTACAAGTAATTAATGTTTTGGTATATTTGTTACAATTGCGGTTCATATTACAAAAATAATTATCGAATACTCTAAAATTTGTACTAACACCGTAAGTTCTAATTATGTAAATAATTTATTTTACTGTATCATCTCCAGTCTATATGTAATATAAATATTAAAAAAGTATAAAGAAGACAGGCGAGAGGTTATGTCGTAGCCATATCAGATTTTTATATTGTGTTTGCTAATACAAACATGACTTTTATTTTTTTATTTTACAAGGTATTGTCATTTTTTAAATAGTACCCATTTTGAAAAACATTGTCTCAAATTACAAAAACTCTTTTGTAGATCGCTTTTGTTAAAAGTGACATCTGGCCTCATAAGATTATAATGTAAAAGCACGCTTCCTAAAAGCGCTATCATTACAAACTACGTTCGTAAACAGGCCAAAGTTTTTGCTTTGTGAACGAAAATAAGAACAATATTTACTCCCAACAAAATGAATAGAATTCTGGAGTAAGTAAACAACTCTCCAGACAATTTGCAGCGTTTGGTAAGTATCTTTTATGTTCCGGACATTAACAACCAAAAATTCCGGTCAGGTAAATAAAGACGTAGGTCTAATTGGGCCCGGAATCCCCGGAGTACGGGCCTGGACCGGTGCTTGGCCTGAGAAACGATTCCAATGGAAATGTGATCCGCAGAACGTGACTCCACTATTTTAAGGTGATTATTGGCCAGATCGAAATGTTCTTGGCGGGGAGGGGGTGGGTGTCTCTCCAGCCGCCCCGACGCACGCCGTCGGCAAAATATGCTTCACTACTCTCGCCGGGGAATAGCCGAGGTGTTTCAACTCCCCAATTTACATTTCAGATTTTTGTAAATTTATTGAAGGGGTAATATTTGTGGGTATAGAATTTTGTAACTGTTTATTTTAAAGAGACTACTTTTTCAAAAGGATCAAATTTTTTAATTTTATTATGAAAATATAAGATGGTTACTGGGATTCAGCTACAGAATAGGTTTATACAGAAGCGACAGTAAGACAGAAAATCGAAAATTAAAGAGAGATGGAGAATGTGCACAAATTTAAAGGGCTTATTGTTTAAAATCGGAAAGTTACCTCACATCTTAGAGAGAGATTGGGGAAGTGCACAAATTTAAAGGTCTACACAATACTTCAAGGTTATAGAACTGAATAGGGGAACATGAAAGGTACAGACACGGAGTGTCGCTTCAGTATATAACTATTCCGTGATTCAGCCACTTTTTATTATATTCATACTCGACCGTTTTGACCCCACATGGGTCTTCTTCAGGAGTAGAATTTAAATAATTGTGGTGTTAATATTGTGAGGTCGAAACGGTCAAGTGTGAATACAATAAAGAGTGGCTGAATCCCAGTAACATATTATATTTTCATATCAACACCCAGCCAAGAAACATCCTATCTCTTATTTAATTTTATTGTGGATAATGGTAAATTAATTTGATTGATGATGACGGTGATAACACAAAACACAACATTCAACAATACAAGAAGAACGCAAATGTTGTAAAACGGAATGCCAATCATAAAAATAGAGAAATTTGGGACAACTTCCTGAATTTTGAAGGTAGTATTAGAATAAATTATATTTAAGAACCTTATCTTAAAAAAAAAAAAATGAATAACTACGGTGGGCAGACCCGGATTTAAGGGTAGATTGGGCTGCAGCTGCAGCCCAGAGGCCCCCACCAAATTTTGTCAACAATTTACATTACTGGAAAAAAGAAAGAGCCAACCTGGAAAATACCAAAATTTATGTACCTGTAACTTTACTAATATACAACGGAATGACTTATTTTTTAATAGAAAAAAATAATAATGTCTTTAGTCGAGCACTATTTATGTAGGTATAATTTAATAAAAGAAAAAAAGTGCAGCATACTTTTCCAAATGAGGAAGTCATCTTGAGAATAAATCTTGTTTTCCTGATAACAAATTGCACCGCAGAAAAATCATTCTGAAAATTAATAATATTAAAAAATTGGCTGAGAACTATTATGATCGAAAAAGGCCTAAAACGTCATCTAATATTTCTGCGCATCAACAATGATATTTTAAGAATATTATTATATGAAGATATTATAGAATATTTTACAAAGAAGAAAGTAAGAAAATTGCCAAAACTGAATATTAATTTTATTAATACAGAATTGGTTTTATTCGACTGGATAATTAATAAAAAAATTTTTTGGAGTAGCAGATATTTAATATAATCCACTAATATAGCAACGTTTCGACTGTAAATCAGTCTTCATTATTCAAGTATTTGTTAAATTAATAATTTATTTAAAAAATATCAATAAATACAAATTTTCAATTTTTATTCCTTGTTGAAAAAGGACCTCCAACAAAATCTTGCCCAGCATTACCAACATTAATCCGACCATGAATTCTTTCTATCGCCACTGTCATTTGTTTAAAATATTTTTTTATATTACACTGTTGGATTAGGTTAGTGGTAGTTTAGTTTTTTTTTAATTTATATAAAAAAATTAAGCATATAGGTTATATTTCATTGACGCCGGAGGCCTAGGTAAATCTTAGCTGATTCCATTCTATATTGTAGTTTAAAAAGTATTTTTTATATAAATTCAGGACATAAAATATACCGAAAAAAATTGTGACTCTTAATAACGTCCTGTTGAACAAGTATTTATGTTACCATTTACATAATCCCAAAAATATATTGACATTACAAGATTTGTGTCCTTATTATATACATATGTAAGAAAAATAAAAATTTTATGATAACAAGTTATTTCATTCATATAAAATCATCAAAAATTTAATAATTAAGAAGGTGACATGACAATAAATATTTTGTATTAATTACATGTTCTTCATGCATTCATATAGAATATTGAATATTTTATATTTTATTGATATAAAAAAAGTACAATAAGCCAATGAAAATAATAAAAAATTAATAAAACGATTGTATACGTAAATACTGAATAATGCAAACTACGTCTACAATGATAATTAAAACTAAAAAACAGTCAATTAACCCTTAACGACGATCGTAAAATTTTATTCTCTTCCGGCAAAAAGTCACGCAGCAGAAAATTTCCTCCATTTCGCGTCGTGTTTATAAACATGTACAAAAGCTCAGTAAATCTTCTGTGGACGTAAATATCAGATATTATTTAATGACTCTATTAAAAGTAATGTATTCAGTGCAAAACACACTATTTTATACGGGCTGATTAGAAAGAATGCCGTAAAAACAAAAAAGACGCTATTGCAAAATAAAAACAAGAATAGAAGCGCAGAATGCTCTTCATAGAGAAAATGGGTCATTGATTAACAAACTAACAAGCGTGGTCCCGGTTCAGTAATGAGTTTTCACAACGAAACAAAATCACCGCGTGCTCAGCAATCCCGAACAAAAGAGCAGCGGATTTATTGACCTCTCTCCAAATAAAACTCCTTATATGCGGCCGAAAAACAACACAACCAATTTACATATCAATATGGATACAGACACAATATCCTTCCTCTGCAGCAAAGCACCATCGTTACCGCCGTTATTACTTTTTCACCACATTTTCTCCATATTTCCACATATAAAATATCATTTGTTTTTCATTTAAACTACAATTTGTTTCGAATTTAGTCAATTTCATTTCCATTGTAAAGGGAAATAGAAATCATTACACTTTCATTAATACAAATTGATTTTGTAGTTCATGTTCCAATAACTAACACAAAATTAAATAGAAATATATAGAAAAAAACATTCTTTTAGGCGGACATTTGGTAAAAAAATTCATTTAAATAAAGTATAGTTACGAGTATGTACCGAGGACGACAAAGAGTTTATTATCACTGAAGCATTAAAAGCTCTTTTTCCCAGGAAGCGTACTAAATTTGTCCTCGGCTACTAAACGTATGTAGTCATAAATAGATAAATAATATAATTACTATAACGAGCGAGACTCACTGCAGATTGGTCATCATGACTGACCTGTCTGGTCAGGTAGTCGCGCTAAAGGTCAAGTGGGATAGGCGCGACGTCGCTATTGTTCGCGAAATTTAAAAAGTTCGAGAGGCTCTGCAATTTTCGAGAGATTAATTGGCGGCAGGTATATAAGGATCGCGTCGAGATCAATCATTATTACACTTCATCTAAATAAATAAACATTCTATTACGGTATCCTTGATCAAGGATCCTTAATAAAACCCAGCTCTATGAAAATTGTAATTATACAATTGATTAATATATATATTTTCTTTTAAGTTGAACATTCTATGTAAATAAAAGAAACACAAAAAAAAGTTAAACTTACTTCCATAGGAACATAAGTCGTAATTTCCTGATAACTTCTGTTATTTGGTTTCTATTGTCAACGAGAAGTTATAGAAATAATTGTCTTACTAGCAGGGTAATTATGAAACACAGGAATTTTGTTTAGATAAGGGATTGAGAGGATAGATTTACCTCTCAACTAAAAAAATTTTAATTCAGTCTTACGTAATCCTAGCGGTAGTGCGGACCTAGTTCATAGTTTATAATGTAGTTTGTTTAATTTAGTTTTAGTTTAGTTTAGTTTGGGAGTCTGCAATGATGCAGTCGCACTTCAGGTCAGAGCTACCGGCTCTGAAAGTGGGTGGATTAGTATACTGATTCACAAAGAGTGTAATTCAGTTTAGGTGTTTGGTACTTGTAATGTTCAGTTTTATTTTAATAAGTAAAAATGTAAAGAAAGTTAGTTTAAGTAAAGTAAAGTATATATGTGCTCCCATCCATTGTGCTATGTCAAGTTGCGATCATCATAAGTATCATCATTCAGTCAATCAAGTTAGTAAGTCAGCCATCATTGCTTCATCAAAGTTGATTCCCTCCGTGTTACACAATGTGTACGTTAAACAAGATTAATTATTCAGTCTTTCTCTTCCCTATTAACAATATTTCTGGACAAAAACAGTTGCAACAAAGATCCAAATCCAAATACAAGTAGATTTTTCTCAACCTTGCCACTGTACCAGATAAACAATTTTAATGACTTTTATATTGAATGTACTGTATTATTATATCTAACTTTAAAAAATTAAAATTTTTGAATTTAATACTTTGTTATTTACTATCCCAGTAAAGCACACAAATAAAAACATTAACTCCTAATTGATTTTGGGGACGAATAATGTTTTCAAAGAAAAACCTTTAAAAAGGTTATTGTTTCCGTTCGGAAATAAGTAGGTACATAAACATTCATTTACTTCAAAGATCGATATTTTAATCAGGAATTTTCCCCGTAATAAAAAATAAAAATAACGACTAAATATTGCGTCCTAGCAAATTTTAAGTTGTACCGATGATACAAGTATTTGTTAAATTAACAATTTATTAAAAAAAATATCAAAAAATACAGATTTTCAATTTTTAATCCAAGTTGAAAAAGGGTGCCCACCAAAATTATCGCCACTGTCATTCATTTTAAATATAAACTCTCTGTCTATGTTACACTCAGTTAGATTAGGTTAGTGGTAGTTTATTTTTTTTTTTATATATAAACCCACTGTCTGTAATAAAAAACAAAAATAACGACTAAATTTCTCGTCCTAACAAGTTTTAAGTTTTACCTATAATGTATAATATTTTTGCATAATTTATGGTAAATCTGTTTTTCTTGGCAAACATTAAAATACCTATTTTTTCTTTTGTTTGAATTGTAGTAGATTGACAAAGCTTGAGCAAACAGCTCGACAAACGGACTATATTAATATAGTATATAATATTGGATTTGTGTATTTCTGAACTAGGTTGGTCCGTGTGCTTTTAAAATAAATGTGGCCACAATGTTAGATCAGTGATTAGAGTTGGGAAGGGAATATTGTATTTGGCCTCCGCACGTCAGATTACTCTGCAGCCGAACAACTAAATGTAATTTACCAAACTCGAGGATCCTTCTCTTGTTTACATCGACGCTGCTGGAGCCGCGCAGCCATCGCCACAAACAGAGCCAACTCCAGATATGTAAATCAACGTTTACGAAATTAATATGTCGCTTTACGCTATATGCGCTTCGCACGTAACGAGTGGCTTTCACACTGAATCCAGCTGTATCACTGCTAAATGGAATAAACAAAATAAATATACCACTGAACTCCACGCTACTTTACCTTCAAATATACATATCTGCATCCCAAATAGCTTCACTGTTTAATTGCTTTTCAAATACTTATTCATGATCCGCAATACATAGATACTCTATTAAAACTTTTCAATAATTCATTCACACGTACGAGATTCTATCATGAAATGTGAAATAATAAACTATTCATTTGCAAATATTTACAAAAGCAACAACGGTAATAGTCTTTTTCTATTTTAATTCATTCCGCCAGTAAACACAAGGACATATTTTTAATCATTTATAATCCGTTTAATCAATATAACTTACATGAGTAGTTATAATTTAAAATTGAAGGGTGCGTAAGTTCTTATTTTAAAATAAAAGAAAAAGTTGGATTACAAAATAAAAAAGTTTAATTTATAACCAAAATTAAATATTACTCAAAGTTAAAATAAAATCTCATTTTAATGTTACATATAATCACTTATATTACTGTAATAACAGTTTTTGTATTTAAATCATCTTCTCCTTAAGAAGATTTCATCTTTCAATACATCTTCATTACTCCAAAAGCGGTATAATGATCTATAAATTTAGAACTTTCCTCACAAATCGAATTTTAGGTGTATTGTTATTCAATTACACGGTAGTAAATATTAATTAGGATTGAATCTTTAATACAATTCACAAAATTATTAAAAATTAATTTTTGTTTTCAGAAAAAATATTTTTTGTTATTCTAATATACAAACATTTTATCGTTCTGTGTCGATGCTACCTAGATGAAAATAGAAATATAAATTTTGTTCGGGGGTGCTAATTCAAAATTTCTTGATACAAGTGGGTATTAATTATTAATTCAAATTTTTTATACATATAATTAGTATATTTACAATAAGTATTTTGCAATTTTTCACTTAAAACACTGTACAAACGACAATTTTTTTAATGGAGAGCGAGAATTTTTTGAGAAATTCTGTTATCAAGATTATAGATTCGTGTACTTTAAATTGAATTAGGTTTTTCATATGTTATTTCTTAATTGAAGATATGAAAATATTAACACAAGTTAAATTCATCAAACCTTAAAAACTACTACAATTTTTATGTAAAGCCCCCCTTAACTTAGAGGCCCTAGTTTGGAGCCCTTTCAGCGAACCCTATTCGATAGCGAAAAAATAGATATTTTTGCCGTAACTAAAACCGGAACTTTTTTGAGGCGCACAGGTAAGTATTTATTCCTTTCATTTAAATATAACAACATATATTATTAAATAAATTTTAAGTTTATATGTACTATTTCTTTATTATGCCAATATATTCTTCCAAAAAAGGAACAGACTTTTTTCATTAAACGTAATCTATTCCAAGTGTATTAATAGAAAATTGAAATAAAATCTATGTACAGAGTCCTGGTTTACTTAAGTTGGAATTGAATGGAAATTCTGTTTATCAAAGGATTTGCATTCGAATTACAAAAGCTAGAAGTTGCAGTTTACTCGTACAGTGGATACCAAGTCCGGAAATACTCGTGCATATATAGATTCATTTTAGTAAATATAGAATATCCATTATGGAATTCCGTACATTTTCTGTATATTTATTGAACGAAAATTAAATTAAATAATATGTAGGGTTTTATCGCAATTGTAATTTTTTAATTCATAATAATTTATTTATTTATTGCATAGTTTTCCCTACAAGGATTTACGTATTTTAAATGACTCCAGACCTAGATTTCTAAAATACTTGATGTGGATATCATCTTTAAATCTTTAAACACTAATTTCTAGAGGTTCGAAATCTCGAGAATCAAATAAATTAATAGTATTAAAACCCTTGTGACTAAATTAGGTAAATCTCATCGTTTCAATTTGGTGAAAATACCTGCAAAACCGCTGCCACGAATTATAACGAGGAGGTAACTCAAACCCACAATACAAATTTAATAGAATTCTTGGGACATTGAATTGATTGTTTACTTACTTCTTAAAAAAAATTAATTCCATATATTTTGAAATAAATTTTAATATGAAATATTAAATTAAAAACTAAAATTTTAAATACAAGATCAATTATCATTGTACACTGATAGTTATTTGGATAAAATATTTATTGAATCAGAATTAGTGATATATTTCAATTTATTTAAATATTACAAAATAATGGAAGTATTTATAGGGCCTATAACAATATGCAGGATTAAAATTAATATTCTATTAAAACAATAAAAATATATTAAACACTTTGTTTAAAATTCATATTAATAGGATTTATTTATTTCCTAATTCAATTACATATTTATGATTTCATATTATTTCAGAACAGTAATCTGTGATAAATATATTTTTATTAAATGGCGTATAAATTGCCTATCAATAAAATATTTGTTTTAAAATATTAAGCATCAAGTTTTAAATACAAAAAATGTAATAAAATATTAAATTTCAGCAAATAAGTTATTCTTATAATTATATTAATACAAAGGTCTTCCATGTAAGTATTTTTCATATTTAGTTATACTGGGATTTTTTTATCAGTAAACATAGACCAGTTTCGTTACTATAGTTACAGAATAACAGCAATTTATTGAAGAGTTTATTTTATGAGTAAACATAGGGAATACTTAGACCTGTCACATGTGAAAATCAGTCGGACGCGACGATTTCAAAAAGTAAGCGTGGACATGATTAAATACCTATATTAATTTATTTGAACGTTAAAAATGAGAAAAAAAATTAACTACTAAATTATAGAATAAAAAGATTAACTTTAACGTTTCTGTTCCATGTAATACGAATTTATTAAAAAAATATATTATAATCATACTTGAATGAATGCTTTGCGCATGAATGTAATCAAAGTATTTTACTTCTGGTTTGTCAAATATCACCACAAATCTTCCTCTGTATCATTTAGAATAGAAATGCTGATAATCATCAACAAATATTGTTAATTTTCCGAAACTATAGTGACGTTATCTTTGGAACTAAATAATATACTCCTTTTTATGAATTGAGATTGGAGTTAGTATATGGGAGTAAGTATTTAAACATAAATAAATAATTTATAATTTCTTTATTATTTAATATTTTTTTAGTCTATGGTTATTATCCCTACATTTTCTCACAAAATAAACGCTTTAATACATTATAACTATAGTAATGATACACTCTATGTTGACTGATAAAATAAACTACCAGTATATCCTGAAGTGGAATTTTTTATAAGAAATATAAATAAATGATTATTCTTAAAGTTTATAAAGAATAAATTGAAATACTAATAATAAAAAATGCATTAAATCTGCGAGTGTAAGCTCGGTTCGTGTAGCACAATTTATTCGTTTTCGATATTCACATCAAGTTGCTGTTCATTTTGAAATGCACGGCATACGAGAACTTTAGTATTGTTCGGGTTCACTTAAGATGTTACGTTCTTAATACTGAACTGAAGTGAAATTTCATTTCGCTAAGTGCAAACCACGCTTCCTTGGATCACTATTTTGCGTTATTTACCTGTACGTAAAACCTACGATTCTATTATTCTAAATATGTGTACCTTTGCACTGTAAAATCTTGGCAGAATTAGTCTTTTATCAAAATAAATCATGTTTTCCTCAATAAGAGAAACAAAATGTTCTACGTACAATTTTCAACGAATAAACACTGGCTTTCAGGTATCATAAATTATTTATAATAAAAACACACAAAAATAATTGCTTTTAGCGTTTAATGTTTAAATAAAATACAATACATCAATATTTCTGTTAAACAACAACCACTATAGATTCATAATGAATTGAAAACATTTTTAGAGGTTTAAAGCTACCTATTTAAATTAGGTTAAATTATATATTCAAGTTGATATAGGTACTTCTTAAGAAAAATTTTCTACTAATTATAACTTTAAACTCTACAAGTATTTTAATCATAGTTAAACATGAAAAGTGGAAATTTTTAGTTTTTCACTCTGAAAGCACACTAAGCAGTAAAAATAATAAAAATATACTTATTTTTTAATCAAAAATTTTTGTTTCAGAAAATAGTTAGTAGTGAAACACGTCGATGCAATGATTTCAAATTTTCAAACACAATTTATATACCTGTTTTTGTTCCTGAGATTTTTTACAACACAAAAATATGTTTTTGGTATATCTCTTATCTCTGAAATGGCTAGAGATACAATCTCAATGATATAATACCAATCAATTCTACAGGCAAAGTATTTGGAGGTGCAATTTTAAACGCTAAAATCTCAGAAATAAGAAGATAATTAAATTCTATTAGTAAATTTTAAATCAGCTCATTGAGGGCTGTCAATATGGACCATTTTTAGAAACTAAAATTTTGAACAAAAAAATTGGCATTATGGATTATTTAGCTTGCGTTAGAGACGTTGAATATGTAACTGCTTATTTTAGGAAAAATATATAAAAAAATAAATTTCAAGAAACAAGTATTTGCCTTTGAATTAAAAAATAACACTCGCTGTTATCTGTGATCGATTCACAATTCCTTAATCAAGACCTGATCCATTGATCAATTCAATTCACCATTATAAAAATCAATGATCAACTGATTTGTCATATTCCATTAACAAGCTTTGATCATTTGATTTGATCCTCGTTTTGACATTTTGACATATATTTATATAAGTGCACAATATTTTGGCTGTTAAGATTAATCTAAAATAAATTAATTTTTACAAGTCTATAATGAGTCGAAGTACTTTGTTACTTTTTCGTTGATCTTTGCCATTTTTTTTTTTAGATAAGAAAAGTATGTATAATTATACATCATTTATGTCAACAACAAATGACAGAAAATATAATTCACACTCACAAGATTATAAAAACTGTCCAAACATGAAGAAAACTATGAATCAAGTTATATATCCCTCGTTGGAACAACCCAATGAAAAGAACCACCGGTAATTTACTTGAGATTTTTTTCCATGGACTGAGAAAACAAAGCGTGTTATTGTGAGTTTAATGAATATTTATTAAATGCAACAATTTGTCGAAATTGCAGCAGCACGTGTGGGAATCCAAGCTCAATAAACAAAACAAGTAATTCACAATTCCTTAACCAAGTCTTGATCCACTGATCTGCCCTTATCCATGTATCAATACAATTCAATTCACCATTATAAAAATCAATAATCAGCTGATCTGTCGAATTCCATTAACAAGTTGTGATCATCTGATTTGATCCTCGTTTTGACATTTTGATATAGGTATGTATTTATACACACAATGTTTGGCTGTTAAGATTAATATAAAAAAAAAATTCACAAAGCTATATGGATCGATATAATTTCTCCCTTTTTCGATCTTCTTTGCCATGTTTTTTTCAGATATGAAAATTATAATCATACGTCATATGTTAACAAAGAATTATAAAAAATTCACACTCATAAAATTATATGAACTGTAAAAAACATAAACAAAACTATGAATCAAATTGGTGAATAAAAACAAATGTTGATCTATGCATCAGCTTGATTCTTTAATCAGTTGATTATTAATCAATGGACTAAAATTTACTTCACAGTCATTAAATGATATGAAATGTCAAAAACATAAACAAATCTGTGAATCATTTTAGAGAATTGGAAATGTTAGATAAGCTTGATTCTTGAATCAATTGATCATCAATCAATGGACTAATGGTAAATTCGGCTTTAAATTTTTCAAATATATCCTTAGTTGGAGCAATTCAATCAAATGAGCCACCAGTAATTTACTTAAGAATTTTTTCCACTAAGTGAGAAAACAAACCATGTTATTGTGAGTTTAATGAGCTTGATTCTTCAATAAGTTGATTAATAATCAATGAACTAATGGTGAATTCGGCTGTAAAGTTCGAGCAACCCAATCAAACGAACCACCGGAAATTTACTTGAGAATTTTTTCCATGGACTGAGCAAACAAAGCGTGTTATTGTGAGTTTAATGAATATTTATTAAATGCAACAATTTGTCGAAATTGCAGCAGCACGTGTGGGAATCCAAGCTCAATAAACAAGACAAGTAATTCGTCCAGGTGTCGCTTGCCGCCTTGGGCTGCGTGACACTTATTGGCGCAGCTACCGCCCGCTATATTTATGTGTCTGCGGATATTTCACCGGATATCGCATTTGTTTCCGCTTTTTGATGTCCGTATAAACGTCCCATCGTATTGATATTTATCGCGACATGTGTTCGGAGACGATCGTTCCTGGCGCTAGAACCGCGCATCGATAAACGTGGTTTGAATATCTATTAGACGCCCCCGCAAAGTAGAGCATATGGATGCATAAATGCTAGGATTATGCTACAATGGCTAAAGAAGGCTATGATTTTGTTAATAAATTGCGGTGCTTACTGCAGAATATTTATTCTGCAAATCACGTCGGGAAAGCAAAACACTGTTCAGCTATAATGCAGCTACTGCTTATCGGATTACTCTGAATATAACAATAAAATTTCTGCAATTGCTTCTACAATATATTAGTGCAATATGTGGGCACAAACGTGGGGTTAAGCATAACTTATATTTAATATTGTTTTATCGGAATGAAACACCTTGCATATATTAATAAAAAGCAAAAACCACAAGTGCTCCTACTATTTCAACTCCAATAAGGAAGAGTTACATGTAAAAGTCAAGTTTCATAACTTACTCACTTTCTTTTATAAAAATTATATTGTACATATGTGCCATTATAAATTCATTTTGTTATCAATGATTTATTACATTTTATTAATATTATATTATTATCATAAATATATCATAAATTATGAATTTTACAATTTTATTTTCTATAAATATAACATAAAATTCTGATGTGTACAAAACATTACCGTTCGATAACAAACTTTTTCCTACGACCACTGTTAAAAATAGTATTTTTAACGGTTGCTTAGCAAGTTAAAAATAACAATTTATAACACAGTAAATACTTTTAAAACGTTGTCATTGACAACGTGTTAAAAGTAAAAAACAAATTTACTTTTAACACTTCTTATGTTCAGTTGTTCATAACAAATACATCATGACCTGTCATAAATGTCATTCTATAATGCTTAGTTTTTATTTACTAATAGGTACATAACTGGGGTCGTAGGAAAAATAGTGTATGATATTTGTGTTAAAAGTGATTTTATTTCGTTCGTGGGGTTTGTCACACTCGGCTTCGCCTCGTTTCATAAACTTCCCCACTCGCTCATAAAATGTCACTTTTAACACATATATCATAAATAACTATTAATTTATTGACATTAATTACAAAACTTATTATTTTTTCATTCAGTATTTTAATACTTATTTACATAAAAGTTAGGAAAACGATACTTACTGTGGAGGAGCAATATTGAAATATGGTGGTTTATGGTTTCGAGACAGACATTTTTCTGACGAATCATATATTTTTTTTTCTGTAATCTTAACTATAGTAAAAAATAATTTAAAATTTAATAATAATATATAACAATTTAATAAGCGGTAGGAGACGTTATAGCTTGATCTACTACCCAAAAAATAAAAAATGAAGTACAAATAAAGTGTTTCAATATTTTAATGACTAGTCAGGGAAATGCAACTTTCATGTCCATTTTAGGAGCGAAAATAGTCCTTTCGATCCGGTTTCACAAAAAAATATATCATTAATTATAGAATTTCGACTTATAAGTATAAGCAATTACATTCAATTTTGAATTAAAAATATATATTTCTATAAAACTTCTCAAGCAAGGTATTAGCATTATTTATTAGTATTAGATATAAAATATTATTTGCGATCCTTTTTTTTACTACAACTAATTCTATTAGCAATATTTCAGTTCTGACAAGTAAGCGTAATGCGATACATTAGAATATTTTCAGCACATTGTAGTTTATAATTAAACATTGAAGTAATTTATTATTTTTCGTTCTATACAATAAGCTAACTGGATACGTAATTCGCGCGTATAGTATTTCACGTCATTGTACTCTCGTTTTATCATCTGATACACCGTTTGGTACAATGAAACATGAATTTTTTACACTGTGTCTCGTATTTCTAATCAACAAACTGTCCGTTAAAATGCACTGTTTTTATTCAAGAATATGACAGATGTTATGCTTTAAGCGGATTTAGAATTTAACTCGTTATTACCTTTCCACCTGTTGAGTTTGTTTCAATGCAATTTGCCAAACTCACTTTGATTTGAAGTTCGATATTTTATTGTTTTCTTTTAATACTGTTGTTGTCGAAACGAACCTGAAAAACAAAAACAAGAGAGTACATTTTACGGCAAATATCTGAAAGCTTTGTTGCACAAAATTGTACTTTATTTATTTTCAATGTTTGAAGATATTTCATACAAAATTAATTGTTTCTTTAACGTGTTATTTTGTTTAAAATAATAGTTATTTAAGCTTCACGGAATCATTTGTTCTGCAATTGTTATTTAACATACTAAATATGTTTAACTTCGTAATTTATAACGTAGAATTTTTTGCACTCGTTTGATTTTTTGTTAAATTTTCTTTGAAATGTGTTACAGGAAAATCCGATTATAACGACATCGCTATAAACAACAACGTTATATTTTTACTTATTTATTACAATATGTTTTTTTTTTTTCATAATAAAGGCTATTTTGTGAAACACGTGTTTTAAATTGTACTACATAGAAAAAAATAATGTTATATTAAATTAATATAATATTACAATGACATATTTAGAATATTCATAGATATATTGTGGCTAAACCTGTAATTATAGGTGAATATTTCATTCGCTTAACCTACATTAACTATGGTTAATATATACCAATTAATTAGTATGCACTAAGTACATTTGCAATTGGATCTGTGTTTAAATAACAAATTGCAGTTTACTAAATTCACATCATTATTATCTACCTATCATAAATTTATGAGGAAATATATGCACATTATTCAATATTCAAACAATTATTCTAATTATTCATTTGTCATTTTTATTTAATTCGCAGTGAAATACTTTCGTACTATAGAATACAATTTAAGGACCAGATTCTCAATTTTCACTAAACAATGGTGTTAGAAATTATTATAGAAATATATTTATCACTTATTTACTAAAATGAATTTTACTATCATGTAGCTTGATAGTATTTTATCCTAAGCTCGTAAATTATCAATGCGGCTAGCTGCAAAGAACCTGCAATGTTTCACTTTCGTATTATTTATGAGTTGCTAGGTTAGAAAACTTCATTTACATTATAATGACGGTAAGAGAAAAAGACGATCGTAAATAAACAGTTTTAAAAACAGCCTAGAACCAATTAGTATTTAAATGTACGACTATATGCAAACTCAATGTTAGTACAATTGTTACTTTACTTATTTGTTCATTGTTGTTTGTTAACATAATCATTTTTTTCCTTAAACATGGAGTTTCCCATTTTTATGTATTTTATTCATTTACAAATAAAAATATTACAATTGTTTTCTTTTTCTGTAAAATTTTGTAAGTAGTTATGAGCACAATAGAGAGAGAAACATAGGAAGGGTGAGTAGATTTTCTTAACTGTTTGTTGAATAGGAATTTAGAAGTCGAAAAAGAATTTTTGAAATTTATCACATTTCTTTAACAGTATCAACTGCAGAACATTTTTTTTTTCAAAATTGAAAATAATAAGAATTACTTGCGGATTCCATGGCTCGAGATAGGCTAAACGATTAAGTGTTCTGGCCATTGGGAACAGAGTAAAAAGAAACTTCAATAAAATTTGAATGACACTATCCAAGCAGTCGTTTAATCGAAAATTCTTCGCCTAAGATTCTGAGCTGTGAATTGCTGAAGTTTACATGTGTAAAATATAACTGGTAATAAATGTAATGTAATAAATGCAAAAGGTGAGCTATAAGTTGGTTTGTGGGGGCTCGCGCGAGCCCTTTGTTAAATTATTCTAAGATTTGCGAACCCCTTGTTCTTCTTGGAAACTATTTTCTCAAAAAGAAAATATAATACTTTAAAATCCTTTTCATTACATACATTTTTAAAACCAACGTCATGAAATACTTATGGCAGCTTTTAGTCCCTTGTTAAAAATTTCATAGCTCGCCACTGAATAAATGTAATATAAAAACAAATCACTGTAGCTTCTTATTATATTAACAAAAACTAAATATTAGTTTATAATAACGTTATAGCATTGATCGTGTAGTGAAAGTTTTAAATTACAATAAGATGTGTTTATTTAAATAAGTAACCCTTCAACGTCGAAATATACGGGGTAGCTGTTAAAAGTGGAGGAATCGGGATAGGCATTTGATAAAAATAAAAAAATGATATTCACTCCAAAAGACAGACCTAATATTTTATTTTCTTACGCTTTTATTGATAACGTAGATCGTTTAATCCATAGGTAATTAATTGACCAAGTAATGCTGCGAAATATTATGCTCTCTAGCATTCACCATAAGAATATGACGGAAACCACAGCCAAAACATCAGGTAGAGAGACAATTTTGACAATTTAACAATTATATATAAAGATTACATTCAAATCATAAAGAGTTGTCCCAATAATTTAATGTAGCCATTTGGAGTAAAATTCAATGATTGTGACAATACTGATATTGGAAGTCATTGACAATTGTAAAGGTGTGCAAGTTGGTTTGCGTGGATTTTATTAATTGGTTCAGTGTCATTAAGTGATTTTTTGGCGATTATAATGCGATTGCGACTGAGTTTCGTTTATATCCAAGTGAACGTGGATAAACCAACAGTGAGAACATTTTTGAGCCTATATTTTCGCACCCCTTCGTGAATATCTATGCCGTACCTCGCTTCGGTATTGTTTATTTATATCTAAGTGAAAGTGGAGAAACCAATATTCGGAACATTTTTGAGGGTATTTTTGAGTATCATATATGTAAAAATAAAAATTTGGTCACACACCCCATGGAATTATAAGAGTAAATATAGGTTGATCAGTAAATAAATAAATATGTTTGTAACCAAATATTACCAGTGACTTTTTTTGCTTGTTAAAAAATGAATTTGGCGACCCCACAATTCGCACATGCTCCAGGGCCCTTTAAAAGGTAGTTTCCCCACTTTGAAAAACTGGAGAATTAGTTAAGCATGTAGTAGAGCTTATCTTGTTACGGAGAAGTTATAAAATTACAAACTGATATTTAAGCATGGTTTATAAGCTATTACCAGGCATGAACCATATTCACCGGTGGATGTATTCATTAAACCTGCGTCTCTACATGCACAAAAGCACTCAAGATCCCGAAGCATTTCCAGGTGCTTCTAAATTACATTCGTGCGAGTGCGGGATGATAAATCTGGTTGCGGGAAATATGCTAATTAAATCGCAAAGTGAATGCGAATGCGAATATCTTGAGTCAGCCACACTGTTCATTTGATGTCTTTATATGCAGACTTCTCTTCAATTTGTCGGTATGCTAATATTTACACATTTCAAATTGATATTTATTTGCGTTTCACTGTTTATCACTTTATTGAAAATACATCACATACGAAAAGTAAACATTTTTATAATTATGCACACTTGACAAATCCAGTCATTGCTCATATTATTATTATAATAATAATATTGGTATACTTAATGTATATTTCGGTTTACACAGAAATATATATATATATATATATATATATATATATATATATATATATATTTATTTATTTATTTTAAAATTATTAAACCGTTCTCTTCACTTCAAAGAATGTCTTGAATTTAGTATTATTTTTTACTTACCTTTGTATTAAATTTGTTAACATTATTATATTATATAAATTAAAGGTTGTCATAATTATATTCACTTAGTTTGTAACAAAGACAAAATTAGTTTCGTAGAATCTAGGATAACAATACATATTCTCTTCTTCGTGGGAAGAACAATGAAAATAATTATATGCAATTTCACACATGAAAATTATTTCAGATATTCTAGTAAATGACAAATTCCTGACAGATTGTATTATCCTAACACAATATTTCGTTGCTCAAAATATGCTGACAATTTCCCATTTAATTAAATTAATATTTTCCTAAATAACATACTTAAACTTTAGATTTTGTTAATTTATTAATTAAAATTTTTGTATGTATTTTGTACGAATATTATTGTAGAGGACATATTGTAAAGTTTCTAATATAAAAATATTTGTAGATTTGATTAAACAAATAAAAAATGTTTTCATTTATGTCAAGTAAATTTTTTTATTATTTCTATTTAATTCTGTGAAACTATTTTTGCTTTTCTTACAACTACGTATTACAGTTACACTTAATTTAATTCCAAATTGTCTGTGTTAGTAATTTAATTTGCTTTGTCATTTGATATTTTAATAAAATTTTAAAAATATATGTTCTAGACTGTTAATTGAAATGACCTTTCATTGTTATAGACACACAATGGATAAAATATTGTTATATGACTACCCACTATTTTTTTAAGTACTGCAAATTATAAACCATTATTACCAGTTTTATACACGAACAAAAATTGAAGATTTCAAGTTGTATTTAATATAGATATGCGATCAAAGAATCAAAATTGTAATAATTATATTAAACTATATAGTCAAGTAGATTTCCTAATTATTTTAACTTCTTCTGGGAATAATGTCTAAAATGTGTCAATTGTCAAATATGTAAAATGATTTAGTTTATTCCCGATCTGGATTTTTTTTATAGTTAATCTAACGTCAAAAACGGCTCAGGTTGTTACCGATACCATCACAGTCATATTGATTAAATTTGCATGTCACATTTGGCAGTTTTCTTTCAGTTAATTTGAACCAGTTATGCTAAAGACTTGAAGGTGTAATCTGCGAAACTAGCAACGTTATTTTGCACTACGTTTCCCCGTGGTAATGTCCTGCTCGCATGTTAGTGCATTAGCAGCGGACCTGCACGTATAGCAGGACATTATACGGCCCACGCTGGCGTTTGTTTTTGTTCCACGTTGAAAGAAAACCTTTCAACTTATGTGTTATCGGATTAGTGATACAAGTATTGAAAACGAGTTTCATAATTATTTTTCACGATACATATACTTGCGTTTAATATTAGTAATTATTTGTGCCAGAACTTTTCAGAAACGTTTCAAATAAAGAGTATTTTATTCCAAGAACGTTATATATATTCCAATAATATATATATATATATATATATATATATATATATATATATATATATATATTATTGGAATATTATAAACAATCATCTATTATTGTACATGTCGTTACTTTTTTTATTTACTTTCTTTTATTTCATCGCTTTAAACTACTATTTATTCAAAATTTCCAGTAGAATATGAAACCGATATTTGAAATTCAGTTTTAAACATTAAAAGTAGACAACAGTTTTTAATTTTGTCTTTGGAATTAGCATCTCATGAATATTCAAACAATTGAATGAAATCCTTGAATCAATCAAAAAGTACGTTTTCATGTTTATTTTTTCAGTCCACAAAAAAACAAACATATGAGAAAATGAAATTATATTACCTAATGGATTTTTTATAAAGCGTCAGTATAAGTCCGCAAATTCCGAATTGATATTCATATTTGAATTTGACAAAAATATGTATGATTTTTAATAAATATCCTATACGTTCATATATTAATTAGCTTAGTTTATTTTATTTTCTATGTATTCTGTTCAACAGTTTCTTTGTCCGAATTGAAAAAATAATTCCTTAACCGTATTTGAGTTTGGAATATTTAACACAACTTGATTTACTTGATGCAAGCTAATGCAAGTAGTTTATTATAAATGAACTGAATAAGGCTGCAGATTTAATATCATCAGCAATAGATGGCACTAGTACATTCAACACTCATGCGTTCTGAGTTTGCTGTTCCAACTCGAATTGAAAAGAGTGTGGGATTTTGAATTCAAATCGTAGATTTGGCTATCTTTAGCACGTGACTTTGTTGCTGTAGTATAAAATTGGTAAGATATATTTTATCAACTTTACTCGTTGGAGTATGGCATGCTATTAGTATTAATTATTTTTTACTGTCGTCATTTACAATCAGAGAATAAGTACTGTTCGTGACTGTTAAATTTAAATACCTAGGGTGGAGATGAGATGGATCAAATTTTGGAAATATAATTATTACTCTGTAATATTAAATAATATTTAAGGGACAAAATTTATTTACATATAATCTAGGCTTACTTATAAAAATAAAAAATAAAATAAAACTATGTTCTGAAAAGTATAAAAAATATTTTATTAGGATTCAAAAAAGTCCAACTCTCCACCACTATATAGGTGAAACGGACCTAGGATTTGAGGAGATGAACTGGTTAACAGATTGTTGTCTACCTTTCGATATACGAATGATTTTATTCCTGTTTACTGGTTGAATTGAAATTTTTAACAATAAAAATACTCTGGTTCATCTCTCCTTAGTACAGATGGTCTATTTATCCTCAGAGCAGAAATTTGATGGACCACTAAATTACTTACAACTGTTTACAAATAGAATCACTTTTTTTGGTTACGTGTATGCAGTTGTTTATAAACATGTTCATAAATAATTAGTTTAAACCTACCAAAATAATTAACTAATCGTGTATAAGGTACATAACTTTTTAAGTAACTCCGGATAATTCAGTGTTTACTGCATTAATTTTCAAGCGGCTACTTACACTATCTCTAAACAACAAAATTAGCATTCCCTATGAGAGATATCACACTTATGTACTTTTAAGACCAAAAGTCCATCTCTCCCCCACTTACGCTATAATTAAGATATTAAGTGACGTTTATTAAACTTACTTAATTATTAATAGAAATTACTTTTAAACTCATTAAAACAAGCTTTTGTTTCTGTGTAGTGTTAATTAATCGATTTAAACCAGAACCTATTAGCTCTTGACACATCCAATATAATACAACATAAAAACATGATCGATACATTAAACATGATCGAGCATATAATCTGTAATTGCCACCCCCGCCTCTAGAATTTCAACTGAGCTATTTCGAGGTATTATCTATTAAACGACTCATTAACATTGTTAATTAGCTCGTCTAAAATGCGGAACGAGCTTACAGCGAAAAAGCATCGCAAAATAGCTTAAATTATTAAAGTAAACGATGTCCGCACCAGGTTCTCTGCTCGATTATTTCACGCGTGGGGCCTGATACGCTGTTAAAAAATAGTTCATGTGCGATGAAAATTTCATGTACGTAATGCATTATACGCGCTAAAGTTGTTACTCGAGATTAAAATTACGTTCAAAGCTAGAATGCATTTAACGAACACGGAATTTTATACCAACGTGAAATAAAATTCTTCAATCGAGTGACATTATGCTAATGTTAACGACAAAAATATTCCCTACGTTTTAATCAGATTGAAATACAGTTTGGAAATTACTCTAACAATGTAATATATGAGACTATGTTAAATGTAAAACTTGACAGCGCAAAATCCAAACGTACTGTGAATGAGAACTGTATGTAAATTTAAAATAATTTCAAAAAAAATTTTCGCTTTTTTCTATACACAAACGAATATAATTTTTTTTAACATAAACAAGTCGCAACTAAAACAATCGGATTATTCAAGGTAGGTATTTGTTTTATTTGGCCTTTGGTCAGTAACTAGGTGATAACTATATCTGTACAATAATATTATTACCACATCAATTACCGTAACCATTTATTTTGCCAAAATAGTATATTGCGTATCTAGTAGGAAAAGTGATATATTCCTGGACGATGGTGAAAATTGCGAGACCAGTAGGAGTATAGGGAGACTTTTCCTACGTGGCATGCATATTCAATCACAATGAAATAAATAAAAAAAACTTTCCCGGACTGTTATTTTTCGTAGTCTAGTAACTATATTAAAATACCGGAATAATGCATTTTCGTTCGAAAAAATATTGGAAAGATGTCAATTTTCGTCCAATCGAAAAAAAAAGTTTTATTCTATTTTTATGAGTTCTGAAATACATTTTATTAATTTAATCCTAGGTATGCATTAAGCTATTATTTAAACACTAATAATATACCACACATTTCGGTAAATTCTACGTTTTGTATGAATTTTTGTGTTTATTATCCCATTATTTAATTTTAGAAAAGACATTATTCGAATGACTACGTATGTAGGTACTACAGTTGTATGTAGTGATATTGTTAATGAATTCCAAATATTTATTCATTATCCCGTTAATTCAAGCATTGGTCAAGAACTTTCTTTTCAATAACACAAATATTTTTGTGATTTAAAAAGTTTGATAATTTAGATGCAGCCATTTGTATTAATTGCCTTTGATATTTTAAAGAAATAAAGGCTTTCAGTATGAAAATCAAAAGCAATTTAATTTTTTAATTAATCCCATCCATCAATATACCTTCAATCACAAACATCATTATTTATATCCTGCTATAAAATCGAAGTTCTTCAAAGTTAACCACTAAAACAGTATAATTCCAGTTTCCAAAAACTCTTTTAAAGTTTAAAAGCGCCGTCGCTTCTGGAGAAAACCTTTAGACAAATCGTTCGTAGGCCGCGATCTCGAGGGAGGCTCGACGCCCGACGCCGCGACGTCCCCTTCCACCCAACCGACACGCACATACCGGAATGTACTCGCCAACTCGCCGGAGAAATGACCGCAATTTATACTGAATTGTAATTAGGGCAGAGTGCTGATCATTACTTACCAAAAACGACCTACGTTTGATACTTTTCCTTTCGGAGACCTTGCTGATTGTTACGGGACCATAAATGATTTTGTAGGTGGAACTCTTGCTTCTTTGGTCTCCGGAGACTACTGGGAAACTTGGCTAATTATACCTAAACGGAATATTTGTGGAAATCGGAATACAAGATTCTAATCTTGCAGTATGCTAAAAATTTATATTCTGCTTTGTAAAGATAATATCTATGTTGGCTTTTATGTAATACTTTAATGTAAGTAGTTCAATTTCTTTATTTGAAATGATGCGTCATAAAAAGACTGCTTCAAAGCGAAGTTGAAAGTATTTTTAGCAAAAGTTATCTTTACATTTTATTAAAGAAATCTTATTTGACAAAGTAAATCACGGTTTTTAAACTTGAATAGAATATCATTTTATAGAATTTACTAGATTTTATTTTTCTGTGAGATGTGGAGGTCATTTAAATGTCATAACTCAAATTGTAAAAATGAAAAAGTACCGGTTAAACAATGCAGTAACTAAATAAAGATTGAAAAAAATTTTTTCGCTAATTTTTAAATTAATTTGTATTCTTTGCTATGTTACCATTTATTTATCTATTTTTCGTTTGATAAATAATGTTCAAAACCACATACCGATCAGTTATTTGTGAACATACCACATAGCAAGAAAATATAAATTATTTATTTTTTTAAGGAAATATTTAATTTTGGTGCACGTAAATATCGTGAGATTTAAAACTAATATAACTAAATATAAACTAGTTTTTTAATTTACATAAACATTTCAATAAATATATAAGCAAGTTATTGATCGGTAAGTGATGTTTAATTTACTTACTGCGCAAGGAATCGGTAAATAGAATTTAGTAACTATTAGTTTTATTATTATTATTTTTTAAGATATTTGTAAATTTTACAAAAAAGTGAGCATAGCCATTTTGGGTTATTGGAAATATCATCCTTAACCGATAAGAACTCTATTCTTTATACTTGAATACCCATTTTGCGTTACTTGTGTTGTAACCACGTTTATTTTATTAAGAATACAAAAATAAGGAGTATTTATTAATTTACTACTAGACGCTTTGTCATAGATTATAGTATCTACAAATATAAAGTGATATTTTTTTTTCAAATTTTGAGACACATCCTGATGAAATAAATTGACATGAGATGACAAGAACCACACACACACACACACACAGACACACACACACACACACACAACCATGTCTTACGAAGACGCCTGAATAATAGATATCTGAGCCTCGAAGTAATAATGAATTATAACTAAAACAGTTTCGGAAATTATATCATTGTTTGAAATTTATATTTTTTTTCATTTACGCCAGGGAAAATGTAAAATGGTTTGCTTGACGTGTCGATTCAGATTTTGAAGTCAACAAATTTTATTATCTGTATGACAACTAGTTTGGAATTATATCTTGACATAATTACATTCCTATGAAAAATGGGTTTAATACATATAAGTTCACGATCGTAGAAAAAATAGTATTAGTATGTAACACACTTGTATCACAATATACTATTATGATCCATGGTTATAATAATGTAAATGACCTATAATATATGTTTATAAATATTCTTGACGACGGAACTTTATAATTTGTGATGCTATAATTATACATACAGTAATAAGCATAACATGGAACGTACATATACCTAAACATTCTCGAAAGGTACTAGGACCTCGGCGTATGTCACGGCTTATTACAACTTCCTCGGAAGTAAAGTCGAACTTACATTCCTTTCACTTAAATAACTTATGTCTGTTAAAGGGGTAAATGTTCCTTTCATTTCGTCCAACTAAATAAATTAAAATAAAAATTAATATTAAGCCCTGATATAAACACGTATATCACGAAAACCATTAGGCCCAAATTATATAGTAAACACCCATAAATCCCAAAAATTTATTTTGCTTTCAGAAGCAATTATAAAACAAGTAAGTAGTTAATATCCCAGCAAGGCATCTAGGTAGGCGGTGTACTTAACTCTTCCGATGATGAAGTGCACAGTGTGTACACCATTACGCACCTAGCTCTTTAGATCATAACAATAAATCCAGAGGAAATGAAGAAATACTGTTCGTTAGTAGAGCAGTCATTAGGACCCTCGGATTACTTAGTTAGGCAGTGCGATGAGCTCAGTGCTTAGCCTTTCACGTAGATGTGGAGCATATCTTGAATAATGATGTTGAATGTTGCTATGAGACATTATGCGCACGATGCATAGCTCTGTCTCTGCTTATTGTTTTAGCGCTGAATATGAGCTGTTTTCATATTGTTGTCTCTAATTACACACAAACAACGTTTCAAACGATACTAATTGTTGCACAAAATATTTTACTGGTAAATATCTAACCATATCTTTATATTAACTATTATAATCATTATATTTTTTATATTTTTAATAATTATGAATAACATAATACTGCAATCAAAAAAACCTTAGATACTCAATATATTATGAGCTTATATTACAGTAGAACATTAACTCTTCTCTAATCTTTTCACAATTGTCAAACTTGCCTTTGTTTTGTTTGGCTTTATTACTAACAACATCATGCTTATGTGTTCCAAATTTTTATTTTTATGTGAAAATTTTATTATCGTTTAGTATTTCACTTCTGCTCTTTCCAAACTCGCCTTCGTCTCGTTTTATAATTTTCGTATACGTTAAATAATCACCTACGATTCCTTACGTATTACATAAATAGCTATTGTACTTAACTTAAAACTAAATTTCCCTTAGTATTAGTATAAAGAAATTCAAAATGTGGTGCATTAAAATTCATTTATGAAAAACGAAAATCCGTTTCCAGCGTATTTGTCTTCTCATTTGTGATGATGTTTTTGCGTAAGAAATAACAACGAAAATAGTTCGTTAGGTATCAATATTTAGCAATAATTGTAGTATTAATAACTGCTCTTTTAATTTTAATAAGCAATAAATAAAGGTAGTAAATAATTTGTGTGCATTAAATATAAATAGTATATTGTGTTAGTAGGAGAAAAAGTGATACTTTGAGTTACGAACATGGAAATTTGCAGGCGAAACATACAAAGACACTTTTACTTTTTTAAATTAAATTAAATTATCATAAAATGTTAAGTATTTATCAATAAAAATTAAAATAAAGAATTGAGTGTACTTTTTAACTCTAAGATAGTGATACCACCTCTTATTTGTGTTAGGAAAATACATTTTGTTTATTTCTAGGTCGGTTTTTCTCGTGAAAGAATAAAACAAACTTTTTATTACTTCCTACACTAGAAAGAAAGTACAGGACAGTGTTACTTTTTTGTTTGTATCGTAAACTTGTAACTTATATAAAATATGTAGACTGACACTAACATGGGTAAAGGTAAGGAACTATAAGCACTACACATGATTTACTTGGTAAACTTGTAGTACAGCACTTAAAAATATTGACCTCGGGTTCGTTAAGTTAGCATAGTCGTACACACGGCTGAAGGCAGCGTTGGCAATTTCACTTGCCGTAATATATTGCCGAAGATGATATTCAAGGTTAGGCCCCAAACGGGCAGGGCAAGGGAAATCAGCCGAGTAACTTATTTCGCTTGTCAGCATTAAACCAAGAAACTTCGTGGCTCGCTCACGAGAACTAGAACTTTCTACAACACTAAAGAAGATCTATTGCTTTTTAAAGGAGAAAATTTTTATAATTCTGTTTTCCACATATAACGTATAAATCTCCCGCGTAAGAAACAGAGCGGCTCGAAGTGCAGCGTAAAGTTACGAAGAAATTGTCTTGTTAAAAGCAGCCTACATACCTGAAATATTTCATCACAAAAATGTTACACATCAAGGAAATATGAGCCACCAAAGGAATTCAAAACAACCAAATTATTTTTAATATTTCCTGCCTCTTTTTATTCGCTACATAATTGCATGCCATTTTAGGTTACTTTTTCATCTCATGTACAAATACGGTTACTATACCGGGTGTCCCAGCTCGACCGATACATGATACATGGGAGTTTTACATGGGAAATCAGTTAATTATGAATAATATCTCCCCAGTGCAAGACATTAACTTGAAATTTTGTATACTTATCGGAGAATATTAATTCTATGGATCGCACTTATTTGAAATATGCAATTTCGTCTGCAAGGCGAGATTTATTAAATTTAAAATCTAATATTTTTGTTCAAAATCAGACAGTCATGGAAAAAAAAGAAAATATCTATATGACAGTTCTGTCAGTTAATGACAATGTCATTGCAGATATTTATATTTTTGTAATATTTAACAAAAAAAAACTAAATTCAACTTAAATAATATTAAAATACAGGGAATAAGAATTAAAATCAGTGGTAATTCACTAAACTGTCAGATAAATATTTTCTTTTATTTCCATGGCTGTCTGATTTTGAACGAAAATATTAGATTTTAAATTTAATAAATCCCGTCCTGCAGACGAAATTGCATATTTCAAATAAGTGTGATCCATAGAATTAATATTCTCCCATCTCCGATAAGTATACAAAATTTCAAGTTAATATTGCAGTGGGGAAATACTATTCATAATTAACTGATTTCCCATGTAACACTCCCATGTGTCGGTCGAGCTGGGACACCCGGTATACGAAAAAGAACAGTTGACCACAAAAAAAAATGCGCCACTGAAATGACAAACTATACCTCAATCGTTAGATTACTGTCAATGTCAATTTCATACTTGTATGATTTGCTTCATTCACCTTCGGCTCATGCTACAAACTTTCATACTCGTATGAAATGAGTACCATTCCATGCTTGTTATACAATATACTATTATTTATCACTTGCCCTAAAGGAGATTAACTTCTTAAATTGAATTGTATTGTCTTTCTCTTTACATTAATACGTGCAATATAAAGAAAACAACTGAAAAAAATAATCGTACAAATAAGGAGGACGTTATTATTAAAAGGAGGATGGGAGGTCAAAAAAACAATGGAGGAAAGTTGACAACCCTATTTAGAAATCAACTGCATTCAATATTTTATATTTCTGCAGTTTTTAATCAACTTTACTTCTTTATTTATTTTATAAAAAATCCCAGAACGCTATATTTAATAAAATACAATATTTATAATATAAGAAAAAATTCACATCATGAACTGAAATCAATCAATCCTTTTATTATTAATGAAAAACTTAATACATTTTACATTTAAGTAATAAAAATGGAATGGATTATGTATGTTATAAAATAACATTACATCAAAATTTTATTCTGTGGAGTATATATTTCAATTTTATATATTGTTACATTTCACTGACAATTAAAAAGATATGGTCTGTCCATAATAAAGTAAATTCATATGATAGCCTTGTTCACAATACAGCTTTTATTATTGTTGGGAATAATTAAATAAAATATTGTTCTATGTTTTAAAAACTGCTTGATTATTATAACGATCATATTCTTACTTACATGTAATATAACTGAAGATAATTTTAGTGGCAGATATATTAATTTCTTTGGGCAATGGCATTTTTATATCCTTATAAGATTTGAAATATAAAGTTAGCAGATAAACAAATTAATTTCGATAAATATTAATTTTTTTGTAAATATCATCAAAGTTAGAAAATGTCTTTTTAAAATTTTAAAACACAATTTACAAAAGTTTTTTTCACAAGTTTTATTAATATTGTTTTTGCGAAGTGGCGAAAACTTGGAAAGTAAATAAGTAAATAATAATTACCGGCTGAGTGGTTATGTTGAAAGATGAGTGAAGATAAGAAACTCGAGTGAAATTGCATTCCGGCGTTTGGTGTTTTTCATTATTTTTGTTTCATACAATGTTTGCTGCGAGTTGTTGCCAAGGAAACTAATGGCATTTTCATAATTACTTGACTTCTTTGACGAAGTTTAGAAGTTTTGGGAGAATTTCATGAATATTTAGGCAGTTATTAATTCTTTTTCTCTTTTTTCTTGCTATTTGAAATGGAAGTTGCCTATTTGTGAGTTTTCTTTGTGGTTAACTTCGTAATTTGAGGAGATAAGTTTCTCAAGTCGATTCTTTGCTTTTCATTTTACAAGGAACCACGCATTATCTCATTACACGTTTTATTTAAAATTTTCAGTTGTAATTTAATTCCTTTTCTTTGTAATAAATTATTACTGATGCATTCTTAATTAAATAAAATAATACGACAAGAAATGTGCAATTCTATATATAGAGACAAATAACGTAAGTGGGAAAACAAGTATATAGAGTCGATTCCGCTTAATTGAGACATGTTGAGCCTAATTCATTTTAGCCAAATATTAAGAAATTCTAAAATAAAATTGTAAAGAATTTTAATCCTTTTTCCTATTGTAATTAGATAAAAATCACCCTTCCTTGAAATAGTCATCATAATATTTACTTCCTATGAGAGAGATGTTTCCTCAATGTGAAATACTCTAATTCTAGCAATAATGTCATTAGTTCAAAAACACCTTCTGTAAAAACCAATCACTGCAATGTTTGCCACCTGAAACAGGGGTGCTCACTCACTTTGAAATAGGTATTCTAATTCTTGCCATAATGGAATGAAAATGTTAGAATAATTTGAAAAAGTTTAAGTCTTTACCAAGAATCGAAGCCAGGACATAATTTGCTGCTGGGGTGTTGCCCAGATCACTAAGCTATGAAAACCTGTTGAAGATTGAACTTTTTCAAACATGTCCGAATTTCATAGAATCCGTAAAATTTTTATATTTCAAATAAGAATTGTTCTAATGGAATTAGTTCAAAATCATCTTCCTTATAAACCAGTCACCGCAATGTTTACTACCCGAAAGAGGGGTGCTCATTCGCTTTGAAATAGGTGCTCTAATTCTGGCTCTAATGCAATTAATTCAAAATCACCTTCCCTAAAAAGCAGTCTCGGTTATGTTTACTACCTGAGTAAGTGGTGCTCACTCAAAGTGAAACACTCTAATACTTGCTCTAATGTAATTATGTATTAGTTTTTTAATTTGGTTTCATTCTTTGCAATTTGGCCCAAAAAAGCAGATTCCCTATTATTTTATTAAATAGATACATTCAAACTATTAAGGTTGCTGCAATAAAAAAATTGAATATTGCAATCGATGACATGAAATATATTGATTTATCACGGCGTTTTTATCATATTTTCGAATCTCTTTACTCCTTTTACAAAAACAGTACACATGATTATCTATGTTTATTAATTAAATTTATAGGAACCTTAGCGACGTTTTTGGAGTTTAACAATCAAACATCTTTTATTGAACTAAACCGACGTTTTAATTATTCGGTGACCATCTTTGATGTTGAGTAGCCCTGAAGATGGAGAAATAAAGTAAGCAGGAAAGCAGTCATAAGTAATTTATTGCAAAGTCTAGGCCAAAGTTTCGCAGCTTATTACTGCTTTATCTGGACATAAACTACGATACTTAAAATAAATAAATATGTACAAATAAAATCGTTCGAACATATAGTTATCGTCGATACATATAAAAAACTTTCAAAAATTGAAAAAAGGCCCTGTGACTTATATATAGCATCATAAAATAAAATGGGTATACACTATATTTTTCGCATTTAATCTTTACGTCATCAATTCCTGCTGCAAGAATGATTAGACTTTTTTATCGTATATTTTTGTCGAAAAGGTATGGCATAATTGGCATATACGAGACTTTTTTCGCTATCTCATTATCGTATGTGCTACAGAGGTGTATATTTGCTATGTTCGTCGAAGCAACGACAAAAATGAAATTGAAAGAAACAGTAGTGTAACAGCGGTAACGGATATTTTGAAATATTTCAAAAACTTGAATGTCATTAATTCTGTGACTCAGTGGTTAATTTTTAACCAGTTGCTAAAATTGTTGACAAATAACATTACAAGTGATGTTTTGATTTTTCTCCAGTATTATCTATTTTCATTGAAGAAATAAATATAACTGAGTTACAGCATAGATGGGAATGTCGTTCCTGTCATTTATTAAAGTGATTTTGGCGTCTACGATAAGTGCTTCATTGGGTTTAGTAGTTTCGTTAGTTTATCTACAACTCTTTTCGTACGTTTTATCTAATATTATATATGTATATACTGTCAATTTTGATATTTATTTACTTGTAAAATCACACGATTTTACCTGACAAGATGTCATCAATCCCCCGTCCTCCGCAACGATTTGAATCACATGTAACTGATGACGTGCGGATCAACAACGGGAAATAGAGTATACATTGTCTTTATTGTCTGGAAATGATAGTAGGTAATAAATAGTAAAATGGAATAGAATTACTGAAAGTTAGTCTATATAAATGATTTAGGAAATCATTGGAGCCATTAAACTTTACACTTAGAAACACAATAATGAAAAGCTCTTATAGGCTAAGGTGAGTAATACTTTCGCAGAAGTTGCGAGAGTAGGTTACCGCAGTTCCCGATAATCGCGAAAGTTTCCAATGGAACCCGTGAATCAGATGTAAGAGCATCAGTGCATTTTTAGGCAAGATGAAAATCGGACGCGTTGTAATGCTGCAAGCAAGGCACGAGCGTGGAAAACTTGGTGTGCATCCAATGGGCTTTTAATTAATTAACATTCCCGTTATCTATTTAACGGTCCGGAAACGTTCGAAGGCGTAAAACGGTGGAGGCAGCGACAACTTAAACTTTACTCGCGATTCCTACTGAGTTTTGTTACCGTCATAACATGTTTTAATGTGGGCCGAGAAGAGAGTGCCGCTCTCTGCTCTTTCACTCTCTGTTTTGGAATGTCGACTGTGACTGTGATAACTGCGACAGGGGCGTAATTGGATTATGTTGCGACCGGAATTAAGTTTCAAAACAATTTAAGGTGGATGGAATTTTTGGATGATGGTGTCATACATTTTAAATGCCGCTCTGGCTCTACGAACAACATAACCGTTTTTACTACTAACCTAAATGTTCCACCGCTTAAAAGCTTTATCATATTAACCTGACTAAACTTTCAAACTTTTAATTCAAAATATAATTTCCAAAAAATTATATAATTCATCATAAGTAATATAATAACAGCCATGAATTTAATGGAAAAATTTACGAATAGTTGTTACGTAGACCAGCGAGTATCAAAAATGACATTTAGATCACGACAGCGAAGCTGGAATGATTTAAGAGTCATTTTTGACCCGAGTTGTTACTTCGCAGGAATTATGAGTAAATTATACAAATTAAATTCATAGCTCGAATTATATTTACTTGATTATTTCTCGAATGACAATACTTCAAACGTAAAATTTTTGTTCTCAATTAAATGTAACCAAACCATGACTATGATACTATAGTTTTATCAAATTTCTTCACTTAAAAACTACCTAAGGCCACCAAACGAAGCATTCTGATTGGGTAAAAAAGACGTGTGTGGAATAACAATTTAAAATTAAATATCTGGATTGGTCAGTACCTAATTTTCACATATTTTTTAAGGAGGTCTCCGATGCACAATGAGATCTTGCAAAAAATTAAGTGAACCTTTATTTTATATAAATCGAACCTACAATGCCTAATTTGTTGCTCTATATGATGTAATTGTTTTTTTATTTACATTTTATTATATTCAAAAAAAGGCGCAAAAATTGTGATATCCGTAGATTCTGGTGTGAAGTAATCCACGTGTGGATGCCAGATCCCAAGTATTGTAGGTTGGCGAATTTGGAAGTTGGTAAAGTGGACAGTCTGTGATTTAAAACATTTTAAGGCTTTTGTGTGCCACTATATTTGCAAAGATTATTCAATTTATCAGTTTGGAAGTTAAACATTACCTATATTTGACGATTGAAACGAAGTTGAGTAAGAAGTAAGAACCTCGATACTTCACTGGGCAAGGATCTATCTTAATAGTTGTTTTGATATTTCTCAAATAATTTTTGCTAAAAAACTTTTTTAAGGTTTTCCTTTGACTGTATAGTCTTTATGAGATAGGTCAATGTTTGCAACAGAAGTGACCAGAGGCGTCCCCAGATATTCAAATACAGGGTGTTTATTTTAATCGGTAATTCAGTACATTCTTAGTATCTTGAGAACTAACTACAAGAAATGCAGACTATTTTAATTTATTTTCAGCTTTCGTCCTTTTCTTCTAGAATCTCCACTTGGTAGTGATACATATTTGCTATTGAAAAAGAAATGTCTTGGTTCAATTTGCAGCAAATAAAGAAGTAACTGTGGGCTGTATACGTGAAGAAGATTTATTTAGTGCAAGGAAAAGCAGTTTTGGTTTGTATCACTGGGAATAACAGCCTTTCAAACGCGTTATTAACGGCAGTAGCTGGCACAAGCGCTATTGACCACTTCGGATCAATCAAGCGGCCAGTTAAGCAGGGAATCGCGTGATCTCCACTCGGCTAACTTTATCCTAGTTCCAGCGTAAATTGAAAAAACTTCCTGCAAAACTACGAACAAGTCAAATTTCAGTCTTCACTCGGTTAATTACGGCTGATATTACTCCCACGGCCTTGGGAATTGCATCGTTTTAATTAAGTTGCCTAGTTACTGCAACATGATGTTTTGCGAGCATTTTTCTTCATGTAAAAAAGCTAGATTCGTGTTTAAATAATTATGTTTAAAGTAAAAACACGTTGCAATAGCTTATCGCACCCGGGAAAAACACTTGACTGCTCGACAACCCGCACGCTATGTGAGAAAAAGTCCGGGGTGCCCGCATTGTCGTTCTTAACCTTCCGCTTGCTGCAAATTATCGATCTCGTATCAAAACTTTTAAAATGCTGCACTGTAATCACTGCACGATTACTTGTATCGTTCTAAAATTTGTCATGCCTAAATCAAATTCTACAATCTTTTAAATTTTAAAACAATCATTTATCAAAATGAATATGATTAATGAAGTATTCAAAACAATGCCAGTGATTTATTTTCAATAAAAAATTCAATCAAATACGGGAACTGCTTTACAAACAAATCTTTATAAATAAAGTCCAGTTTATTACATGAATTCCCATTTTTAAAATGACTGCACGTGGTTTTACGGTTGTTATTGAAACGAAGATACAAATCTTTCCATCATTCTGTTTTGTCCGGTAGCATAAATGGAATTAAAATGTAGTAGCAATAGATCCAGTGTTGAGTTTTGGGAGGGCAAGAGTGTCCCCTTTAAAGTTTGGAGCAAATTATTGTGTAAGGTTATGGTAACTTTGATTCTTTTTGCCTGTGCGCTATTTTTATCCTCTTTTTTCAATGAAATATTGATTAGACACAATAAAAAAATAAATATAAATAATAAGATTCATGTAAATACTCGTTAAGAAAAAAATTCTGCTACTTTTGTTCCATGTTTTTTTTTACTGCGATCAGTTTTTTAACGGCTACTCAGGTATATTTCTTTAACAGAATTACGCAATTTATACCACGTATAATACATGCATTTCATGACCATGCAGAAAGTTAAAGAAGAACATGACGTTTTACAAAATTTTTCACTTTTTGAATTAAAAATGGGTTTACAGTACAGAATCATTGATTGTTTAACTAATGGGTAATAAAAAAATTCATATTTCCAATAAAAAATTAAATTTTTTTAAAACAAAAAGTTAGAATTTTTAACTCTAAAATTTTTATATATAGCCGAAATAAAATTCCATTTTGAAAATGAACCATATTGATTGATGCGCTGATTTCAAATTTATAAACAGAATTTAATTATCTCTTTTCGTTCCTGAGATTTTGTGTTTTTGGATATATAATTTCAACGGCTATATCAGACGATTCTACGGAGAAAGTTACATAAAGAAATGTTCTTTCTGTAGATGCGTTCTTTGGAACGATTCGGTGAAAATTGACAAAAAAGTGAATACCGGAATTTCAATTTATCGTCCGGATACTTTTTTATCCAAAATTATTATTTTCTGTATTTAAGTGTATACGGGTGCCTTGATTCTAAATTTTCAAACATAATTCAATTGTCTCTTACCGTTCTCGAGATATTTATATTCAAAGTTAGACCAAAAAACAGGTTTTCCAAGGGTAGCTCTTTAATGTGTCTAGCTACGATCTACCAGTCTAATTATTCTACGGACAAAACGGCAAGTGTATCAATTTTCAGATTTTTGTTTCAACAGATGCAATTTGTAGAAAGGAATTTAAGGAAAAATCGCAAGGGTTGAGCTTAGATTTTTCTCAAGTTTCGCCGAGTGTTGAAAACGCATCGATGTCTATGAATGTAAATTATTTTCAGAAAAACCTAAAAATGGGTTTTTTTTGGATTATTGTCGATGTATAAACACAATTTTACCCTAAAATCTTAGAAGTTGTATTCTTTAAGATTGGTTGTTATCTGTATTCACTACATATTAAACACTTCATCGAAAAGCAAGGAGCTGATCTGACCGCTTCATCCATACTGTTTTGTTCACCGCAAGTACGATTACATTTCCAAATATAGTAGGGAAGTTGTGTAGAATGTTTGTTTTTGTTAGGAAGTGGCTTCGGCATTCAGGTGTATTTATATATTCGATCGGGCCGAATGGAGTGGAGGGTAATCCGGCAGTGAAGGTAGGTCGAAGTGGAATGCGTCGGCGACCGGCGAGTAGTTGCAGGGCCTGGCCACATGCGTTCGGGATGAGCACGTCCGGACACTATTTCAAGCGTTATCGGATAAACGTCAGTGCGGGTTTTTCCAAGTGTTGTTGGCGGCGAGGCTGCCGTAAACAGGTTGTTAAAAATAACAATGTTTATGGTCGTCCGTTTCCCTATAAATAATATATGTCTGGGGGATTTCAGCGGCAAAAACAGATTCTCATATGGAAGAATCAGTGCAGCTGGCTCGTGCTGCCGAATCATGTCGTACATAGCAAGCAGCTTTTTACCTCCTTCGCTAGCGCAGGATTTGTGCTGAATGATAATCGAACGCTGGAATTATAAACCCAAGAGGATTAACGCACTGAATATCTATTGCCATTGCCCGCCTTTCTCTCTCATCTGCTCGTATTTTCTCTTTTCGTCTTATACTACATCTCCCATATAAATAATATTCAAGTTTTAACTTGCTCAGAAACAAAAAATAATTACATATTTTTTGTATAAATAATGTTTAAATTTGATTTCTCTTATACTTCAGTTTCATGTGATTCTTGTCCCATTGTAACCAGAACACTCCAGAGCAGTTAAATCGACCCCAGAATGTAAACTAGTTTCAGCAGGTTAAAAATTACAGCGAACACTTTAGAATGCTCTAATCCTTGTCCTATTGAAATCAGAGCATAATCCAGAGCAGTTAAATCTGCTACAGAATGTGAACCAATTTCACCAGATCAAGAATTAAAGCAAACACATTGGAATGCTTGATCTACTGAAACTAGAGAACAATTCTGAGCAGTTAATCTGCTGCAGAATGTGAACCAGTTACAGTAAGTCAAGAATTAAAGCAAACATTTTAGAATGCTCTAATTATTGACCCACTTTAACTAGAGCACAATCCAGAGCAGCTAAATCTGCTCCAGAATGTGAACCAGTTTCAGAAGGTCAAAAATTAAAGCAAACACTTTAGAATGCTCTAATTATTGTCCTACTGAAATTGGCGCACAATCCAGAGAAGCTATATCTGCTCCAGAATGTGAACCAATATAGGGCAAGAACTAAAGCAAACACTCTGATTCTTGACCCACTGAAACTAAAGCACGTTGGAATGCTTTGATTCTTGACTTACTGAAATTAGAGCACAATCCAGATCAGCTATATCTGCTCCAGAATGTGATCCAGTTTCATAAGATCAAGAATTAGTGCAAGCACTTTGTAATGCTCTAATTCTTGACCCACTGAAACTGAAGCACAATCCAGAGCAGCCATCTGCTCCAGAATGTGAACCAGTTTCAGCATGTCAAGAATTAGAGCAAACACTAAGTGTACTCCAATTCCTGGCCCACTAAACTAGACCACATCCCGAAGCATCCGTGTCACCCGGATGCCCCGGGAGGTGATCTAGCCAGATCACAAACCGGAGAGGTACTGAGGCCAAAAGGCTAGACAGCCTTCCCGGTCTCCTGCCGAAGCAGGAGTCAGTCCTTCTACCGCAGGACCTCCCTTATATATCCGGAGTCGCGCATAGCTACCTGAAATGTTGACATCTGATTGGTTGTTATTCAATCCTTTATGGCGAATGAACTAATGGGTATTTTTAAACAAAAATTGGTCGTTATATGTATTTTTCTACGAGGAATTTAATGGTGACGTCGTCAGAATTTTATCTCACCCATTTATGGGAAGGATCCATTTACCTAAAATTAGGTGGATATAGAAATAAATTAAAGGCATCATTAAATTCTACCTTCATTTTTATAGGTATATACCAATTGTATTTTTTGACGAATAGATTATTACTACATATAGCATAATATTTTATTGTTATTAAAGTTTTATATTTTTTATTTTATTTTATATTTATGGTATATGACTATTACCAGTATGTGACGAAAATGACGATGAAGGAGATATTGACGTTAGGGAAAATGGAGACATTGCTAAAATTATATAATATGTTAATTACATTTACGTCTTAATTAAATTTATATATTATCACTATTATCATCAAAGAAAACGCATGTGACTTGACATATGACAATATAAATGAATATAAAATTTAATGTTATTAATTGGTTCTACGCATATTGTAACTATCATATATTTTTGATAATTAAAATACAAGCCTTCAATCTTGGCAAAAATTGTTACGATCATAGTTGCGCCAAAGATCAATCAGTTATACCAACAAAGATAAAGTTTGAAAGTAGCAAAACAAAACCGTTTGATGATTTCCCTCGTTGCACTTGCATTGTGAAAATGCCACGTTAGCAGTTGCGGTTGCAGCGTCCATACGTTTGTTGGATTCAAATGCAGCGTCGCGGTGCTGAGCGACGCCCAATTAAAATGATTGATCGAGGCGTCGCCTCAACCCGTACTCTCAGATCTGGGATCTCGACTCTCGTCCTGTAAGTGGCCCACCCATGTAATAACAGTTATTAGCGCTACTGTCGGATTTATGTAGTGGCAGCCCTGCTACTGCGACACGACACGACGTGACACGATTCTGTGTGCCTCAGTCACCGCCTTCGATACTTTACTTCGTATAATGACCGGAACTACCTGTGTTGGCTGTTTGCTAAGACTTTCAATTTACCACTGGTGGAGCACACTTCAAGTGGTAAAAGATAGTGTTTCACAAGAGTCTTAATATAAGAATCTACCTATAAGTTAATAAAAGTACAAAAATAGGGAAATAAAAAAAAAATAATACATATTTTTTAAGATATGTATGTAAATTTCATATTCATAAAATGTACAATATTAATAATTATTGTCAAAATAATATAATCCTGTAACCAAGAGCTTACACATAAAATGCTTTCTTATAACCAGGGATGCTTTGAAAAAAGCTTTTCTACTTGTACAGATGTCGCTATTGTGCTAAAATATACGTATAGTATGTGCAGATATAGGATATTTATTTAATGATAATATGTTAATGTTTTATAAGAAATATATTTGATAATTGACATTGATATTATCTAAAGAAAAAAAAATGGTCATTTGCGAATATTAACATGAAAGACAAGAAATATACAAGAAAATGACGATCAAGACAAGATTTTTATATATAAGAGTAATGAAAAACAAGAAATACTTAAAATTCTTATGTAGGTAGCTATTCAAGACAAGGTAAGAAACTACTAAATAAGAAAACAAATCTTGTCTTGTGAAATACTAGTGTAAGATTTATTTTCCTTATTTAATATAACGAAATAGTCTTATTTGTCTTGTATTGTCGCCTCGCTGTATCAATGCTAGTGCGTCATTATTTTCTGAAATGATAACCAACAACCATAATATCTGCTGTCACTGTCACATATGATTGTATCATTTCAGAAAACAATGACGAAATAGCATTGATACAGCGAAGCGACTATATTATATAATACATAATAAATATTGGTAATCATTGTTTCATTTACAAATAACGGAGAAGAACTTACTTGAAATTCCAAATGCGCTTAGATTTTTTTAATATTCCATTTGCTCCAAAACATGTTAAAATAATTATATAAAATATAAAATTTGCTTAAGTTTGTCTAATGGAGTATGTCACCATAATCGAATTTCAATAAATAAGTCATAAAATATAAAAAGTAACCACTATAGCTTCTTATTATATTAATAAAACTAAACATTGGTTTGCAGTAATATAGTTATTAGTAATTTAATATTCTGGAGAAGGTATATGTGACATCAGAATGACAGCATAATGGAAAAAGGCAGGTAGACTGTCTCTTACGCTCCTGGTCTGTCTCTCTTCTTTCACGATACTACTACGTTGACGTTATTTTTAATAATTATTTTCTCGTAAATTAAATGAATCGATTTAAAAAATACGGCTATTTCACCCCATTCCTAATCTATTTATCGGCTCCTCCTTTTTCAACTAAATTACTCTATTTAGTTGTTGTACGAAAGGTTCTAGTGGTTTCATCAATTTAGTACCTCAATGAACTAAATTTTGTTCACTTTAATTTAGGATACATTTTGTAATTACTTGCCCAATTTTTTTCTTATTTTTTTGTTGCTTAGATCGACTACCTTCTTTTTATTGCTTTGTCTTTGATGTTACCCTTGTGCTCTTAAAGTTTTTATCTATTAAACACAATATTACTTTACTAGACATTGATCAGCTGTAATGTTTTTACAGAAATAAATAGAAGACGATATATACACGACTTCTTTACTTAAATTATTTTTTCTGTACAGTACGAATAATCCGATAATTTCCACAAATTACAAAATTTTGAGAGAAAATTAATATATTTTATTTCATTTTGGTATCAATAACTTATTTATACGCTGTAAAACACAGGCGTAATTTGGCTTCTATCATACAAGGGCGTATAAAGTTGCTAAGGAATAGTTACTCAAACATATTAAAATTATGGTTAATGAATAAATGTCAAAAAATACAATAAATTTTAATTTTGATTAAGTAAATATTTAGCGTTTATAGAACTTTTCAAATTCCTTTTCATATAAATCTTTTGAATTTTTAGAAACCTCAAATTCGATTAATATTTCGCCAAAATAATCAGAACGTGACGGTCTATAAACATTCGACAGTGACACTTCGATTATAATAAATTTGTTTAAGAACAAACAATCTAACAATACCAACTATCTATACAGAAACCACAACATACAATATATACCTACAGATTTTCTTCATTTGAAGTACCAAAATTAAGTAAAACGTTGTATGTACCATGGGCATAATCAAAAGTATAACCCTCAGGCAATTTAAAATATTACCTCGTGCCATAATCATTTGATTATGTCCTTAATAGATAAATAACTATTGTGGTTTAGTGAACGGTATAAAAGTCCAAGTGTCTAGGCGTATTACAAAACTTTCAGCATTATAATAGAGTTTCAATGTTAAATATCACATGCAATATATCTGGCATATGAATACAGCAAAACTTTAAATTAAACAATAATAAATCATAAATATCTTCATTGCGAACAAGTTACACACACGAAACAAGTCACTAATGTAAAGCAAATATACTTGTTGAAGAAAGGAGGAAATGGTATTATTCCATGAAAACTTTTCTCATGCAGCTTGAGAAATGTAAAATCTAGACACTGAGAAAGAAAACAACAACGCTGGTAAATGAAATCGTGTGTTCGCGATGGTTCATGAATTTATTAAAGCATCGTCTCTGAGCCCGCAAGGTCAATGAATTAAATAACACATAAATCAAGAAGTTGGAGGTTTGGACGGCCGCCGGCTAGAGTTGTCGGTGTTTCTGCGTCGCGATGTCGCTGTTACCCCCACCTCTCTACTTCATTTGTTAAGACTTGCACCCTATATCATGTTGGCTTTGTGCGAAGACAACTGATATTCATAGCTGTCAAACATTTATTATGGTGCCGCTAGCTACGTGATGTTGCAAAGCGGCTCACACTTAATATCCAAATTGTTGCACCTAATTTCATCTCAGACGGATTACATCTATCAAAAATGTTTCACTAAAGAATATTGATGAATTGTTTCAGTAATAAAAATAACAAAGTTAAAAGTATCGTATTGCAACAGAAAAAAGTGTGTAAAAAACCGGTACACAAAATATCACCTATTTTTGGTGTATAATATAAAAAAATGCATTTTCTTCACATGCTGCCGAAAAACACTTTTTTTATATCACATGATTTTAATGATTTCTCGACCCACAGAATTTTGCTCAGATTGTAGTGATGTATTATGAAAGGTGGGACAAACCAATCTCTTTAGTTTTGAAGGAGAATTTAAAAAAATAGGAGACATATAATTTTTTTTAGTTTCTTCTACTACAGTGCGGCAAGTTTTAAATCATCTAATTTTAAAAATAATTTCTTGCAAGTGGTGGCCGTTGTTGTAAATATACTGCTGCAGGTGGATTATAGGATTTTGCCTAATTTTAGGAAGCATATATTTTCTTAAGAAAACTATTTCCTAGCATATTGCATCCGCCAGGATTTGTATGATTCTAGGACGATGCTTAAAAACCTGAGTCTTTAGATACCCCTACAAGAAATATTCACAGGGCGTTAAATCCAGTTGGTCGAAGAGCATCTCCCTCAAAATAATTATTAAATTTCGAGCTGTGTGCGTTGTTGTTCAATTCTGTTGGACCCTGGAATATATTCTTTATGAGCTGGTGCAGAAACTCTTGAATCATGGTAAAATACCGAACAGTATTCATGGTAACGCCCGATTTCCTTCATAAAAAAGTAAGGACCAATTCTTCGGTGTTTGAAAAGTCCGCTGTCGCCCATTTCTTTTTGGAGACACACTTTTTGTTTCTTTGAAGTTGTCAACCCCCAACAGAATTTTGGTCGGCAGCTAAACTCCGAGGGGGGATTTGGTAGCGAATACGAAACGCACGCTGCCCCGCTGCGATTCAGTAGTTTTTCGAAAAGTAAAACAGCAAAAGTACACAGCTTTTTGGATGAAGCCATATATTTACGGTTGAGATTAATTATATAGATATCTTCTTGACTATCTCCATCTTTTGTGACTATCCTCACCTTACTACGATATACCCAGCTTTCACAGTGACCTTTTGAAAATAGGGAAGTTACTGTGTATAAAAGTTTATTTCCTCTATAACCGGTATTTTTGATCATTGGATCACCTTTCTTTCATTCCACTTCATACGACATAATGTCATAAGTTAAATAGTCCTTATTTAAACTTTACAGACAAAAGAAGTTCAATGGGGTATGTGACTATGAAAATAATCCAATTTCAGTATATAAGTCCCAAAATACTTATAAATTATAACCATTATAGCTTCTCATTATAGTAATAAAATCTAAATATTAATTTGTAATAATATAGTTATTGGCAATTAAATTTTTTGGAAAAGGAATTGGTGACATCAGCATGTTAGGATTGTTGAAGGCAATTGGTAGTCTGTTTCTTTCGCTGCCAGTCTATCTATCTAATTTTATGATTATACTAGGCCTGACATAATATATCTACCCCAAGTTTTTAATATTTATTTTCTCGTAAACTACAAATAATGAATCGATTTCAAAAATACGGAGTATCATATATGTAAAATCAGAATTTAGTGACATACTCTATTGAAAAATTAATGCATTGATGTAAAAAAGACCTTTAGTTTACAACTGTTATATGGGCAAAACAAATAATCTTTCGCGTACCGATTCGCATTGAAATCATCGACGGTTTTTCTACGCCCGCAGCGTTACCACGTTGCGGATCGCTGGCAATTATGGTGGTCGGCTGATTTACACTAGGTAATTAATATGATGTATCGGTACAGTTCGCGCTATAAACACACACAAACAATCCGTCCACACCAGTTTCACTAAACCAATGGCCAATACGTTACGCTGGTGCTTATTGCGTATAATTATATGGTGGCGTTTATGACTCTAATCACCAAGATTTGATCATTATTATATATGGAGAATGAACTGTTACCGCGACTTAAAAGTGGACCATAGGGAGAATTAGTCAAATCACCCTAGGCAAAATTCAAATTTCATACAATCCACAGGTTGAATAGTACTTGGAAGTTTGAGTTCTAAAATTTTCTAGATAGTCATTTATAGTGCTCGCAAGAACGAAACAATCATAACAATAAAAAAATAAATAGTTGAGTAACTAAGTATAAAACATTTTTATATACATTATACATTAGGAACCAAGTACCAATTATGTCTCAAATTTTAAAATATTCAAAGCTATAACCTACAGTCGCGATATATTTAGGAGCACTTTTTTATTTGTCAATCCAAAGTTATATGCTATTGTCCAGTAGCGGCTCGTGACTGTATCCACATGTGGAACGAATAAATTAATTATGTTGAATTAGGACTAAAAATGCAAGATATCGCGTCGAGTAATGAAGTCCAACGACGCATAGCAGAACCTGACAAGACTCAAAAAAACAGTTTTGTCCAATTGAATCATATTATTTTTTACTCACATTTTAACAAAAAATTTAACAAAATTTGAAATATCAAATTTGTGGTTAAACAACCAAAATATCAGTGGGATGATTATACACATGCTGATTGTACATGTTACCAAGGATACATTAACATTTTTCGTCCTAGGACTAAAATAATAATTTTACTACATTTGTCACGACATCACAACCAAAAAGCCAATTGTCTTTTACATATAAACTTAAGTTAAACTTCCTAATTCCTCTTATTTGTTGCTGCTTTACATCCAAATTTTGAATTGGCTTCCCTAAGTTTTAAGTTACTTGTTTTCCTTTCAAAGAGAACGTGGTAAACAGCTCTTTCAATAAATTCTCAATTAATTTTGGTCAAGCTGATCGACACTGTGACAGTGTGCCATGAGAATTTAAAGCAAGGTGCCAGTTTTTTCATTGTTTAGACAACCGCCTCTAGCCTCTTGCATCTCGTAATACTTAGTCCATAAACTGCGGAAATACGGTGTCAATGCAAAACTTGTACGGATGGAGTTGAAATAGAGTCTTAAATTTGATTTGTCATGGAATACTAGTTATTAGTTATTTATCGATTGTTTAAGATTTATGATTAAATTAAATATTCTCTATAGAAAGATAAATGAAAAACTCGTTTTACAATGGAAATATTAATATTCCAATTAAAATTGCAAAGTATTTCGAGAACTTTAAAAAATTCTAAAGTAAACAAACATTTCTGATATATCTAAGTTGATAAACTTTTGCAGTTGATGTTAGAATCTAACATAGAAAGTTTCATCAATGTCCGCTAAAATTAGTCATAAAGTGTCGTAGACGTTTATTATCACATATTTTTCAACAATACTGGATTAGTATAATTGCTACAAGCTTTTAAAATTTTATGTTGGTACTGTGAAGTGGTAGAAGCCGCAAAATATAAGATAAATAACAGAGCAATCTGTCCTTGAACGAGATATATTTCGTTGTAAAATATAGGCGAGCGCAAATATCCGATATCATGTTCCAGTTTGTCATCTTCCACATTTTCCACTATCGGACAAGATCCTATTTCGACAACAAATTCGTCTGGCGCTTTTAAACTGATTTCCCGGTCAAATCACTGGCCGCTCGCCGCTCGACGCAAGGCTCGCCCCCTTGATTTATATATCAACAGATATCCCCGCAGCCGACGTCGCGGTGACAGAAGGGCGCATTGCAGTGGCGTGCACACCACTTTCCCTTTCATTTTCCTACTTCGCCAAAATATATCGTCGGCGCTTTCTAGTTCCTTCAGTAGCTAGATGTTTGTAATGGAAAAGTAAACCTGATCTTGTAATTTATCAGTTAATATTTGAATTGTCAAAAATATGTATGGCAATACCAAACAAATGTGATTACGATAATTTTATAAAAAAATTTTTTATTGATGTCTTAATTTTCTGAAACCCATAAACTAATGAATAAACAAACGGATTTTAGGAATTATATGTCATATCAGGCTCTAGATTTCTTAAAATCCTTACCTAGGAACTGCGATTTCAATCTTATTTCTGCGTCAGTTATCATACTCTTAATCCTAAGTATGTTAATAGCTACAATATGTAAATTTCAATATTCTTAAAAATCTCAAAATGTAAAAAATAGTATGATTACCATACTTTCCTATGTGTGGCAATCAAAAAATCAGTTGTAATTCTGTTTATGCTTATAGTCAATAAAACATTAAAGAACCTTTATTTTGAACAAAATTGTAATTCAAAAGGTTGATAAAAAATTAATTACTCTTTTAAATGAAGAACAATGGTGATTTGTGCCGATTCCTCTAAAGCTTTCTAGATCCTATTTTTATTGGAGTGAATCAATCTCCTTAACTATTCCCTTGATGTTCTATATTATCTTCTTCCACACTCTTTATCTCTTGTCTTGCACTTGTTAATGCCTATTTTGAGTTTTAGTTGCGGGTATGTTTGTTGATGTCACTTCATTGATATTATTTTCTGATTGATTTGTATTTGCTGTCTTCATTACCGTGTGTGTTAGTGCCATTTCTTTGTTATTATTTTCTGATTTCTTTATATTTGCCGTCTTCGTTACCATGTGTCCTGTTAGTTCATTTTTGTTTGATTGCTGCCTGTTTTATTAGCCTTTTAGCGTAGATTTGTTCTAGATCTTTTCTTAATAATGCATTCGTTTTTTGTCGGTTTTTTTTTTATTAAATTTGACGCTTCATTTATACCTATTTTATTCTATCAGCATGGAAAAAATAACTAAACAAAAAGGATAAAAGAGGCGTTTTGTCGTTTTCCAAGAGAACTTCCAAAACATATAATTTAAAGTTACCGCCTTTGTAATTACTGTAATTGTTATGTATATTTAACAGAGTAGAATTACTTAAGTAATCAAAATGAAAATGGTTAAATGACAAAAAATATGAGATCAAAACAAACAATAATTGTTTTTCAAATTAATTTTTTTACAGCAGATCTAACAGCTGCTCGACAATTTGGAATAAAAATATTAATCTGCATTTACGGGAAGCTTCGCTAAATCAGAATGCATTTTAACAGTACCAACTGTATGTTATTTCATTTCCGTATGCTCTTCATTAAATATGTATTTCATTCATAACATTTTAAATTAACCGTAAAACTGACTATTAAACCATAATGAAAATTCCATTGAAATTTCATTACATCATTTCAGCTATGAAATTTGTTTGTTTCAATATTAAAAATGTATGAGTAAAATGCGAACCGAAAATTCCAATAACTACTGCAGCTATACTGTTTTAAGTTTGGGTTTAGTTTTAATTTTGTGTGTTAGTCGCAAGAAAAATATAGCAGATACCTATGTGCGTAATCATTCCCTGCAAACTCCATACTTTTCACAACTAAAAATCAAAACTTCATAAGATGTAACCTAAAATCTCTAACAACACAAATTTCAAATTTACGTTTTTACTTATCTGTTTGTATTGCTCTAGCTGTAATTTTAATAAAAAAGAACAAAACAAAAATAAATATTGATCTCGATGGTGGGTTTACCTTTTAAATCTAAACCATCATCGTGGTCAAAAGAGATACCTATTTTATTAATAATCTAATTCAAGAACTGAAATAATATTTAAAAACGAAAAATTAAAACGTAGCAAGAAACAACACATCTATACAGCAATTAAAACATGCAATTAAATTAAAGAAAAATTTCTAGAATTTAGTAAGTTGAATAAAAAAATTATTTCCTCTCCGACCAGTTTCAACTCCACATGGTCTTTGGTCTTCCTCATTTCCATGTGGGGATGAAACCAATTGGAGATGAAATAAAAAAAATATTCAACTAATTGAATTCCAGTAATTTTTCCTTAATGAACTACATAAGTCAAGTAATAGTGGGTTTATGCAGCAAATAAATTATAAAATTTGATTGTACCACTAAACTAAAAAATTAAATTATACGAAGACTGTTTATGCTCAAAACTAAACTAAAGAATAAACCAATGAGAGTATTCCTTTGCTATTTTATCTTTGAATTTACAAATTTTTTGTAGCATATAAATTCAAAGTTTTAAACTAGGCTTATTAACATTTCGTCCTTAGTATCATTTATTATGTTCTCCATTATATAAAAATATTATATTTTGTAAGTAAAAATTAATAAATTAAACTAGAAAGTTGAAAATAACCAACTTCTTAGTTTAGTGACAATATTTTAGTTTGTTAATTTTGTTGCATAAACGTTTCTGTAGATAGCAATGATGCCTACTTTCTTAGTTTAATATTTGAATGTAATTTCTTAAGTTAGTTATCCACATAAACCCACCATAAATCCATCTACGGTACAATTAAAAAACTAAACTGAAAATTAAGAGAGTATCTGGGAATGAGCAACACTGAAGAGTGCGCTACTGATGCCTAGTAGGGCGACGAAAGGGACAGAGTGAGCAGCGAAGGTGAAAAAGCAGCAGGAAGAGCAGTAGTATCAGCAGGAGCAGCAGCACCGCCAACTCCCTAGGAGTAATTGATTCAGCGACCGCGGACGGTTTTAAATAGGCGGGGGAAGAACCACAGATTTAAATCACGTCCGGACCATAAAACCGTAATCATGATTATGGCGTGGCACAGGAGGAAGGGTTCGACCAAACTCGCCGCGCAAATGGAGATATATCGATAGGGAACCAACGATAAATTCATGAATTTAAACAGAAGGCTGCGACGATTTAAAATAATCGAATGCCTGTAAAGTATTATCGGTTCTGTGTCTGCGCATTGTTAAGCTGCTTGTGGTCTATCAATACATTATATATCTGCTTATCCATCCGCTTTTCATATAAATAAAATATAAAGGATTATTCAAAAATTACCCTCTACACAGATTATGAGTTAAGAGGTATTTCCAGATTATTTATTTGCTGAATTTCATTGGAATACGTATTTCTTTAAAAAAAAATATGATGTGGACACCACATGACTTCCATGTACTTTTTACTGCACTTAATTTGAACTTATTTCATTTCAAAGGGAGATCATTCCATGGCTAATGGTTTTTCAATTATGCAAAAAATTAAAAAAGAAACCTTCAAGCATAATTTCTTTTTGGCACTGCCGATTGGAATAAAATAATAGAAGTGCACAAATAGATGGTATAACAGTCCCTTATACAAAATTACAACATTCTACGGCTAAATGTTTTTGATTTATGTGAAAAATAAAAAAAATCCTTGGAATAAACTAACCTTGGGCACAGGTGATTGTAATAAAAAAATTATAACTGGATGTTACAGCAGTTCCCTATACAAAATTTCAATATTCTACAACTAATCGTTTTTGACTTGAAAATTAAAAAAAAAACTCTTCGAGTAAAGTAACTTTTTGGAACTGCCCGTTGCAATAAAAAAAGGAGGTGCACAATTAGATGTTACATTCTAGGGCGTCAAGCCGAAACTACACAAAAATAATTCAAGGATGGTCAAAACGGATATTTCCGTTAAAATCTTAAAACCGAAATTTATCGAGATACAATACTTCCTTTACTTCGTGCAAGAAAGTAAAAATGATTTTATTTTTATATGTCAACAGTGTGACATACAGTGCCTCAGCCTTTAAAATAGAGCATAAGTTAAAGACAATTTTTTTATCAGAAATCATAAAATGAAAGTTTTCTTTCAAGAATAAGCAGTGTATTTATGAAATTAGAAATAAATTTTTATACTATGCGAGTATGTACACAAAATATAAACTTGTGAAGTCATTTGATTTTTATAAAATACCTAAATAAATGAAAAATACTTTATACCGAATTATAACCAAATATATGTTATTTGTAATCTGTATTTATTAAAAAATAAATAATTAGGTTCATTTAAAATTAAACAAATTTCAATTTGAGATTTTCTCAACAATTTGATTTGACTATAATATATTAATAGAGTAATTGACACTGTGGTGGTGGGACCTACAGTTTATTAGTTATTGTATTTAAGTACTATAATACATAATAAATGCAATTTAATTTTAAAATACGATAATACTGCCAGTTGTTGTTCATGGCAGATAATTAATAAAAATAATGCGATATATTATTTATGATTAATAATAATAACAATATTTTTTGTAATTAATTTTACAACGACCAGAAGCCACAATATAGAGCTAATAAATTTATGAATGATTAAAAATTATTTAATTCCAATAAATGCTAATGAAATCACATTTGTTAAACTGTATTGGAAAACTAGTATTTTATAATTAAAATTAATTATACTTTTCATTTACGTAAATATTTATGTTTCCATAAATTGTTATTAATATTTAAATGAGTATTTAATTATAAATGTTTTATTATTAATATTTTATTAAAAATTATTTCATGACCCAATGTAAATTAAAATTAAACAAAATAATAAAGTTAACGTTCATAATTTCAGCTTTGCATTAGAATTGTTCCCTCGACTATTTTTAAATTTCTTTGCGTGTTGCAGTTCAAGTTTCCTGCATATTAAAAGAACAACAAAAATTCAATTCAGCTTTTCCTTGAATACATTTCATGGATTTTAAATGAAAAATGTTTGTTTACAGCGAAAAAATACAGACTTTTATCGTTTTAACAATTATTTTAATTTTAATACCAAACTTAAACAAGATAAATTCTCTGGAAATGTTAATTAAATTTTATCTGTTTTTAATTGAAGTAAACAATAACATATATCCTAGTATATTACTCGAACTATTACTTAGCAAAATCAATGAAACTAAAGTGGATTCAAAAAAGTCATTACACACTTACTTGTACATTCTAGTTGTAATATAAATCATTTTCAATATAAAATTTAACATTGACAACTTAGATGGAAAATACTTTGATTACTCGGATACCCAAAGTATTAATTGAAGTATGGTTATAATAATTTTTTTTCATAAATTAAATAGTTATTTATCAAATTCGATTAAAAATGATGTCATTTTTACAATGTCCGGTGGAAAATCGAGATAAACATTAAAAATCAGAAAAAGGTTGTCAAATAGCATGGATCTAATAATATATATGGATTGAGCATTGCCAATACTGATACGTAGCGCACGATGTAATGTACACAAGAGAGAGATAGACATATCTGATAATAAGACACGCAAGAAAATAAGACTTCACTAGTTCTTGTTACTCAACGCACGCTATCTCTCTCGCAATGTGTGAATTACAACGATCTCTGTCTACACTCCTTATATGGGTATTATTAGTTCTATGTCAAATATCACCACAACTCATCCTCTGTGTCATTTAGAAATGCTGATAACCGTCTACAAAACTAGTGTAGTTATCTTTGGAACTAAATAATATGTATATGAATTGGGACTGGATTTCAGTTTGACATTTCAGGATGTTAACAAGGCGTATAACTACTAATCCAGTTTAGAGGCTAATCTTGTTTATGAATCTGAATTATAAATTTTATTACATTTTATTTTTTAACAACTGTATTTGCCAAATTTACACTTAAAACATGTGTTTTGTTCTACTGAAATTATATAGCCGGAACTATCAGTAAAACAAAAATATTCCTTTTCAATATGCGGTTTAAATAAAAATAAATATTTGTCTCTGAAATAAAACAACTGAAGCCAGATTTTTATAACTTTATAGTTCCTACGTTGTTATTATATTGCGAGAATTAAGTGTGGGAAATCCAGCGGTGAATGAAGACAAGAAGGCGCTAAATTCATTTGGTGAGAAAAGAGCGCGTTATGTCCGCAGTAGGACTATTCACTTTGGGACATTTTCCGATATATCGCGCCTGGAAAGGACGCAGTTCCTTTCCCTCCTCGTCGCATTTGACGTAAGATTAATGGACTTATTGTATCGTGGTTTTTGTCGCCGTAAATCTCAGAATTTATATATAAGAACGTGAAATATTTCTTCTTCTTCACATGGGTACAGTAATCGGCTACAGCACTCGAGAGCGACTCGAGTCGAGCTGAGGTTTGCTTAGGTTCATTGAGCTTGCGGGGAAATAAGTCGTTAACGGAATTCTCTGCTGAATATGTCCTTTTTCTAACAAGATATTTCATGTTTTAAATTAATGATAAAAATGTGACATTTTTAGCGATTATCTTGAGGTTTACACTTTCTGACTCGTTATTTATCAATTTTTTACTGATGTCTGTAAAGATATTCGTTGCTTTTAAGATATTAAAGTTTTTATCACACTTGGCACGGTTTTTGCAACAAAGATATGAATATTTATTGATTGGAATATTAGAAAGGGATCCGGATATACGGATCAAAGTGTGCTTGAAATGAAAAATGAATTTTAAAAGTTTATTGATAAATTTCAAGATAAATGATCAATGGAAATTATATAAAATAAATATTTAAATGTAATATAGTAATTGCCAGATATAGGGCAACCCCGAATTTTAATTTGTTTTTTTGAAAAATCATTAACAGAGCGATTACTATAGATACATAATAACATACCATAATCTTATATTTTCCTTTCGTATTTTATATGGACCAATAGTAAATACTAGTATTATTGAATATACCTCATATAACAAACAAAAAACTAAGTTTCTTCTGTTTCATTCAATTCAATAATCAATTATTTTAGTTTACCGTTGGACAAATAGTACAAACAATATAACTTGATATACAGGGTGTTCCATTTAAGCGTGCCACCATTGCTATCTCGAGAACTATAAGAGCTACGGGGTTGATTAAATTAGCAAAGAACCACCATTTTACAAGACTAATACAATGAGCAAAAAAAATTTTTTTTTCGACCAGTGGTTCTCAAAATACGGGACACAACTTTCTTATTTTAAATGGGAACATATGTTTATTTTTAGGTTATTCTATAGAGTATTTTTTCTGAATTCAACGATATAAACATATCATATACTAATATAACAAAATAACTGAGAAAAATGCATGTTAGATTTAAATGTATTTTATTTATAACTGGCTGAAAGAAGAGTGCTTTGGATAGAAAACACCAAAATCTAATCAGATCTAGTCTAGGCTGTCAGAATATTATATTTAAAACTTTTTTTATTAACTAGTATTTGAATTCTCGTTATTAGAATATCTATCCATCTATTCACACGGAAAAATATTAAAATCGTGTTCTAGTTCTAGAGACTTCAAAACGTGCTTATCCACTGAAAACTCACTATCCGATTTTGTGCATGATTCCAATAACTCTCTTAGTGATTGGCGAGAGGTAAAAAATTCAAATTTACAAGTGAATAACAAATAAACTATTGTACAAAATACGTTGTATCCCATTTTAGTCTATTTGTGCTTTCAAATATTGATCAACATTTTTGATAATAAAATGTATTATTTTATGTACATCAAGAACAATTCGTGAAAATCCTATTGAATTGTTTACGAATTTATCGTAATATCATAAATAAATTATTATTCAGTGAAAATTTATTACAATAGTAATATTAAGAACCATAATACATTATATGAGTACGAGTTTGGTATCTAAATTTATAAATAGATATTTACGATCATTTTAAATACAGTATTTTATGGAACAGATAAAAGTTAACTAACGTTTTAATTATAAAATAATAACCTTTACAAGCTTAATAGAATGTGGAATGTTTTCACAACAAGTATAGTTTTAAAGAGCTTCTAATCCAAATAAATATTATTTTCACAAATACCTTGAACTTTTTGATTTATTAAATCACAAACATGGAACAATGAAACAACATAAATGTTTTCTTTGGAAAAGAAAAATTATATTTCAGTACACTTGTGAAATAACAAAATTGTGTGGTGAAGAAGCGAGGGAAACAATATAATTGAAGTGTTTATGGTACCAGAAAGAAAACATTTATTTCCAACTGAATGGGTTGGCGTGAAAACACGACGTTGGTTGACGCATGTCGTTGCGACGCTGCGGAACTTCGCTCAAAATCTTTTTATAAACACATCCAACTAACGCCATTCTCAAAACTGTCAAATTAATTTCATTTTAAACCATGCACTCTCCTAATTATGTCTTAACTGCTTTAAAATAAGCGGCGACATCCGGGTGCTGCGCTAACTACACTACTTTCTACAATTGCAGTTGCAACTAAAATATATTTATTAACAATAGTTCCTAATGCAAAATTATAAAGAATCATCTTATTATTACAGAAAATTATAAATCAATTGCAAGTACATTCTTAATATTATCTATCGTAATTTTTTTGGAAGTGAAGAAATTTGATAAAACCACAGTATCATAATCATGGTTTGTTCGTTACTACTTACTACGCAACAACTAGTCGTAAATTTTTCTAATAAATTCATGGCTCTTATTATATTAATTACGATAACATTTCAAAAGATTATCTTTTTTCAAAATTGTTCGATACTAGACTTCAGCGAATAAACACAAGGATTTTACGAATAATTACATATTTACATATTTTTTGCGATCATAATAACAATAACCGAAACCATAATCATGAATAGACAGCTTTCCTTTAGATTGTAAAGCTATAAAAACATGAGGCGATTTTTTTTGTAAATGAAATAAATACTAAATCAAATGTAGGAGTAAATGTATTTTGTACTATTCTTCTGGAAAATATGGTGACAGATTTAATTATTAGTCTGACAGTTTTTATGTATCCCTATCTAATTTCCCATGTTAAATAAGTACGACAACAATTTTGTATGACACACGGTATATTATTTTAATCCCAGTGACCCGCCAGACTGTTTTACAGGGCTCGAGCCATTACGACGACATTCGTCAAAAATCAAGAAAAATGTAAGGAATCTGTGATTTTTTCGATTTTAGCTATTTTCGATTTTCCTTTATAAAAATTGTATCCGTTGGAATAAAAATCTTAAATATTTTTGCCCGTAGAATCTATTGGTGGGCTACGCTTTAAAAATATTATATATATATATATATATATATATATATATATATATATATATATATTAGTTCTTTTCATTAACCGTAATATATCTTTTGAAGCTCTACATAGTTTTAAAGAACGAAGGATTGTTGAATACCTAACATTAATTTTTTATTCATTGGAAAAATTTGTTGGCAACATCAAATTTACTCAGTCTTAAATATAAAATGTGATTGTGTGGGGACATAAATGATAAGGTAATTGTGATGAAACTATCGCCTTTATTATAATCTTCCAATGAGGCAGAGATGAAAGGTAAACTGGCAGCATCAGGAGCGAGCGAGGTGTCTAATGACGAAGCAGACAGCGTTGAATATTCATCACAACATAAAAACCTTTCTTCTTAGCAATATGAAATTCAAATTCAGCAACCGAGGGATATTCTTATTAGACATATCCTCCGCGCCGTTCGACCGCGAAATAATAAAATTCTCACCCCTCTGCCCGCGGTGTCAACACTCGTAACTCAAACCAAATTCCCTAGATTTATGAAAATGATGAAAGCGATGTCCTTTATCTTCTGATGATTATCGCGTTTATTTCAATGTTTCGCGCCGCAATCTCAACCAAAGATAAAATCACTCGTTCTTTATTTATTTCTTTAAAACATTTAGTATTTCACACTAAAATAACTAATTTGTATATTATTTACATTTTGTTGTTATCCTTATTCAAATGCAATTTTTTATTATATAATTTAAAAGCTTTTTATGAAATAAGAAAGAAAACAAAGGTGATTATTTAACGCAAACGAAAATTACAAAACGAGACGGAGACGAGTTTTGTAAGAGCAGAAGTTAAATGACGACCTAGTTTCCTTACACGTTTCATATTCATACTACATTTTTTCTACTTTCGTTTGAATACAAAAATGTATTTGAAATTATGAATTTTTGACATTTTGATGACATTTACAAAATAAAAAAGGCAATAACAAAGACTCCTTAATTTTGTGCGTTACTAAGTTACTACAACAAAATGATTGGTTATAAACAGATAAACGATATATGTAAATAAAATTTGTCATTAAAATTTTTTGAATTGTAAAATACGAGTCACTTTGAATCTAATAAAAGTTATAGCTATTTTATTAATATTTGCAAAAATAATAAAAACTAAATATTCTATTTTTGTAACTAATAACGTTTCTACATATGCCTACTTTCCATTTTGATTTCGCGTGAAATAATGGAATCAATAATCTAACTTAAATTAGTGAAATAAAGAGTCTCTTATCAAACGGACGTAGAAAAAATATGTTTGTAATGTTTATATGTTCTCTCTCATGGACAGGGGTGCCTCACTTGCTTAAATCCCGAATGCCAGCAATCAACACTTCTAAATGCAAGTAAAAACTCATCAAACAAGTACCACAGATCAGTGTTTTTTAGCCTTTTCTTAAGGTGGACCAGCAAAATTATGAAAAATTATGTATGGACTGGTAAAAATAAAATATGTAGAATTCTTTCAGGGTTCGTAGGACCGGCGATTGAGAAATTCTACCACAGATGACAAGTTTTGAATTTTGATGGTTGTCAGCTTAAATTGGGCTAATAATTTCAATTCATTCGGACACAGAGGTATTTTTATTTATTTAAAATTTGGCGAATCTAGGATTTAAATCCTAGATCTCACACAGCTAAGTTAGCCACTGCTATTCGCAATTTTATGTACTCTATTGTTAAGATATCTATAAAACACTTACTTCCAATTCAAACATTAGACTGTACCACTGTGCGGATAAATAAATAATAACAAATTTAAAATTTATTTCAAAGATTTAATAGTGAAATTTCAAAGTTATTAATGATACTTCCAACATTTCAGTTCGAGAGTTTCTCAATAAATAAATCAAGATGGTATCTCAGCGTTTCTGTTTTAATATTTTTTCAATAATAAATTAAGCAAAGATATTTGTTTACAAGATTCTGATGAAAAATGGTTATTTTCACTTATAGCACCAATGAAGTATAAATAAAATTCTGAAAGTGCGTCCCTGACCGTATGGAAATTTATGAAAAACAACGTTCAGCAGTGAACCTCGCACTTCAGAAAACTTTCCATTCTAATTATGAGTTATGAAATATATTCAGTACAAGCTAAACTTGCTATATTCCAGGATAATTTTGACGCATTAAATTAATGCGCTAAATCAAGAGGGCCGAGGCGGCGAAGAACGTTAAAGGTGCGGAAAGTGGGAATGAAAAGAAATCGGGCGGTTTACAACGTGGAAGACTTTTTAATTCTTTTTGACTTTTGTATTTTTAATTGTAGAGATATTCGCAAAAAACAAATTATTCTGCATTTAGTACTTTTCTCATATAATTGTAATAATACTTTAATATTTGTTTAGTGCCAGAAGACAAAAGAAATTTGATGCGAAACAAAGTTGAGTATATAAAATACATGATAGATATAATAGAACTTTGTGCATACAATAACACTGTACTGTGCAAGAAATAAGAGATGAGTTGTTTTGTACAAACCAATTTTTTTAATAGTCTCTACTTTACCGCATTGCACTGTGTAAAATCGCAATTATCGTAGACGTCAACGATGTGTGATTGTTATTTTTGCACAGGAGACTAAAAATATATACAAAAATAACTAGAATATAATTGTACTTTGATAATCAGTAAATTGTTGAGGTAAAATACAAATAGGTTTAACAAAACTTTGCTTCGTACTAAAGATGATTAAAGTACACTCTATTTCCCGCAGTTGATCCTCACGGCATCAATTTCTGCGACAAGAATTATTAAACTTTTATCTTGCATCTTTGTCATATATGCATGGCATAGATGAGACCTTATAGTTTAGAAAATACTATAGAGGAAATACTAATCCACTTCTTGGATAAGGGGAATGAAACTATGGCACGGAAGGGGTTTTCAAACGGTTCCTACAGAAATGGCAGACATTCCGCGACAGATATAACTTGATGTTCGATATTTACAACCAAAAGCCCCACTAAATGGCATTGTATTTTTAGTTTTAAAAGAAAACTAGTTATAACCGTAATTATTTGGTACCTTTAGGTTCATCACTGAACTAATCCAGAAGTAACTCATTTTGATTCAAAATGAATGTTCCATTTTACATTTGTAGTTATAAAAATTGACGGTAAATTTAAAATAATGTCATATTTTTGCTATATCTGCCTTTGAATATAAAACTTACTTACAAAATAAACCGCTGTGCTGTCATACCTGTCACGGGAAACAAGGAACACTTCCCCAGTAGTTCCTAGCTTTCTAACAATTATAATTTTGTTTTGTAAATTAAAATGCAACGTTACAAGTTGAAAGTAAGAGATAGTAAATGAGTTGAACCTGGATTGAATCTACCAACCCTCCAAAATAATAGTGGGTTCTGTTCGGGAAGTGTTCCAGGTTATTTAAATAGTGCAAAATGAACAAAACTAACTCACCAGGTTACTTCAAAAATCCCAAATAAATACAGCCCATATAATACCAAGAAAAGATTATAGTTACTTATAACAAATGAAAGCGTGGCTCCTGGCTCCTACAAAAATGGCGGATTGACAGTTATCAGCTGAGGAAACTTGGCTTGACTAATTTTTGCTTGCAGTCCCTCTACATGAGTTTCTATACTCTATGGATGAGACTTTTATTCGGTATCTTATTATCGTACGTATTACAGAGGTGTACATATGCTACCTACGTCTAACCAGCGACATAAATGAAATAGAAATAGAAAAAAAAACTTGAATATGGCATTCATGTCATTCCTATCATTTATGAAGTTAATTTTGGTATTGACTGTTTGTCCTTCATTCACTCATTGTGTGTTATGTTCTCAGTAACGAAATATTTGAAAAAAAAATCCTGGCTTTATTAAAATAAGTTCAACCAAATTTCGTTAACATCAATTTTGTATGATTTTAAAGTTTTATGTATTTATTAATTAAAATAAAGTAAATATTGAATTGATATAATATTTGCTAGACAAGTTTAATTGAATATTTAGTTTGTTTAGAATACCAGGTGCTCGTAAACTTGATTGGCGTAGCAACTAAAGTAATGATTTCCAAATATAATTAAAAATAAATATAAATGATTTTGTTCGATTCCATTCGATGATATGGCTGAAAGGTTGGGGTTTAAATTCAGAAATTATACGAATGTGTTTTTCTTGGACAAAGTAAATGGTTAAAAAATACAGAAGTGGAGTTGTAAGGTTCATAAAAATGTAAATATCCGATTCAGGAGCATCTGTATAGAGCAGGCCGCATGCAGGTAGTTTTTATTTTGTAGCTAATGGACGTTAATATACGTATTCATAATTCATGAGCCTGTGTACAGAATATTTCAAATGTGTACAAAGCTACTGAAAATATCAGGAATTTTAATACGTTTCACAGGTTTGTGACAATAATTTCTCATTAGGTTGGCAAACAGGCCACATACCACGGCTCACTGCTGCCAACTTCATAAAAATAAAATACAGACCTAATTTTAATTTGAAAAGTTTTTTTGTATAATATTTTTGTGGTTTTATTACAGTTATTTCTAATTAGGACGAGCGTTGTCCCAGATCCGTACTCAAAAACAGAATTAAAAATTATTTTATATATAGACGAAAGTTTATTTTACTGTTTACTTTCTTTTTATATAATAAACATGCTCATTTCAAAATGTGCAAAAGCATGTAAAACAACAAAATATCACAGAATATTTTATTTAATTAAATAATGTTTGTTTATAAACAAGAATTTTTAATAAAAATATTTAACAACATAAAATATTTTATGTTTTTTGAATTTTCGTAATTTATCCAAACACCAATATAATGAAAATGTGGTGGAAATATAACATGACAAAAATATACATTTTACATATTAAAAGCAAATGGATTACAAAAACATACTAGTTTTTTAAATTTGTTTCTGGATATTTTATATTTTATAATATAGTTTACTTTATTATACTATTATACTATTGTCAAACTAGAGAAGAAAGCGTATTTTTCTTCATTCGAGTAAGAGTGGAAAAAGTACTTTCCTTTAGTGTTAGAAACATTTCTTTCACATGTTTCAAAAATCGATTTATTCGAACGAAAAGGCGCAGCAACATGATAAGCTAGAACATGCTTCACACATGCGCAGTGATGTCAATTATTGTAAGAAATGATATTTTCTACATTGCGCATGATTTCTCACACTTTAATTCACTTTATACAGAGTAAGAAAAGTACCACTGTCCATAGTGGTCGTAGAAAAAAGATATCTTCCTCACTATTTTGCGAGCAGAAAGTAAAGCTTTCTATACGTGTCGTGAAACAAAAAAAAATCATTGTGATTTTCATTTAAATCCTTCGTGGATTATATATAAATAATATTTTTTTCCTTCTATATTTTATCTACAGATTAATAATCTAATACAAATATAATATCCTATAGTATTCTTTAAAGAAGTGATATAGATATTTTAATAGCTTGTATTTAAATTTTTAATTCGTATCCTTATTGCAGTTTATGAAAACATCTAAAGGTTGTCTTCACAGTTGTTACCTTTCTGTTAATAATGTGTTAATAAAAATATTTATTTTTCCTCTTCATTAAATCTAGAAAATGTCTTTATGATATTAAATACCTGCATGAACACGCGAAGAATAATGTCCACCTCCATCTCAGTTTAGATTTAGTGCAAGCAAGGTGAAATTCGTAATAAATCACTTTGCGTTGACGAAATTAAACTTTTATTTGCAGTAGTCCAGCAATAATAAATTACTTGTGTAAATAATAAATAAAGCAGCGATTCGTCTAACCACGAACATCGACCTGTGCTAGACTTGATATCCAATTCTCTCTTAGGAATACGAAAATCGCATAAGAATATTTTTACTCAGTTGCAGATTTTATGGATCGCAATAAAACAAACTGTAAATAAATAAACACAAAAAATATCAACACCGTTTCTTCACTACTTTGTGCTGAAAATATTAAAGGAAGATTTCAATAAATAATGAATTTGGATGTTTAAAGCAGATAGTAAAAAAAAACATCAATTAATGTTCCTTAGTACATAAAATGCTTTGTTTTAATATCATTTTCATATCAACAACTTAATAAATAGATCAGAAAATTTTTGAGCGATTAAAATAATTTTGTGGGTTTAATAATATTTTTAGAAGAAGATCCATTTCGAAGGGAAGTTCTAGGTCATGAAACAAATGAACAATGGAAGTTGAAAAAAGATTAACCCTAGAATGATCTTATGATCTCACTTTCAAATGAAATAAGTTTAAATGAAGTGCAGCGCACAGGAAAGTCATGTGGTGTCCATAGCAGATTTTATATATATATATATATATATATATATATATATATATATATATATATATATATTGATCAATTCTAATATCTGTTTATTGATAGTATTACCATAGTAACTTGTCATCAGTAAATCTTATAATCCCAAGTTGAATATCCTTCTGCTTGCAACTGTTGTCTTGAGTCTCGAATTCAAATAGAATCTCTGTCTATCTCAAACCAGAATACGGTATCCGGCATTTGAGCCCGGATCACATTATTGAAAAACAATTACTGGTATACGCCCCGGAGTATTCCGTAACTGCCTGACCCGGATTTAAATACGCACTAGACATACGCAATTTAACCCTTCGCGCGAAAAAATAAACATCTGTACTGTAAACCCTCTAATGAAATAAACTGGTTCTGAGAACACGAGGTGTTGGTGTTGAGAAAATCAATATCTGTTGTCTTGCATGAGTAAAATGTTTATTTAAAAATAAAAATAAATGAATATACCACGATGTACTACTTATTAAAATACTTCCAACCAAAGTGGAGCTATGCGAAAGGGAAAAAAAGTTTAAATATCGGATAAAATACAAAATAATGAAAAGTAGTTACTAGAATAAACTTTAACCAGTTAAATATTACTTTTTCTTCATATGCCTCACTGACGTGTACCAGTAAGAAAATTCCTTTAATTCCCTATATGTTTTTAGAATTTTAGAAGATTATTTATTTACTTTATACAGGTGTCCATTTTAAGAGGCTAAACACTGAGGTCTTGAGAATCATAAGAGATATGAAGTCGGTTAAATTGGGGCAAAATTGCTGCATTAGCTGGCTATTTTAATGATTTATTTGATTTTGTTTCTAAAGTACATTTGACCGAAATTGAATAAAATCAATAATTCTCTAATATCTTTGTTAACTTTTATTATGATGTACATGTTTTTATATGAATCGAAAGAAAAATAAAAATTTATTTGACAGTACTAAAGACAACTTTGAGTCCCATATGAAAATTGAAAGTTTGTATGAATTGCTCGAAAAGTGATCGAGCTACAAATAGTGCCTGTAGAATATGTAAACTAGAAACAAGAAAGTTATAAGTCAAAAAGTAAATTGGCCAAAATCAGTTTATTACTCATATCTAGTGTACTATGCATTTTTCGTGAAAACGAATACATCAATAAAAGGCCAATTAATGCGGCAACTTTGTCCCAATTTAAACGACTTCGTATCTGTTACGGTTCCCGAGATCTCAATGGTTAGCCTCTTCAAACCGACATCCAGTAGGTATACATATTGATATTTTTTTTAATAATATATTATATTCTTTCTTAAATAGGTGTTAGTGATTTGCCTCTAAGATGTGGAAATATGTTCCCTTTTTTATCTCGTCATAGAAGCGTACCAGTAAGAAAATATATCTACTTTTATCACTGACCACAAACTAACATCATTCGTTAAAAATACATAAACAGATTTTTATAATTGAAAATTAATATTTTGCGCAAAATATTTTGTCAGCTATATCAATATTAAATGAACTAAATATAGTACTTTAGCAAAGAATATCATATTGAAATGATTCGTCCAACAATTTAACGTATGTGTTAACGTTTCTGTTTTAATTATTTGTTTAAAGTTGAAATCACTTATTCAAACGGTCTAAGTTAAAAAATACTGGTTTTCTAAATTTTGATTTTTTCGTAATTGATGCTTCTTAAATTAATCTGTTTTATTTTGAATCATCAACGAAAAATTCCCATAAAAACGATCCGCGGAAGTGGTATTTAAAATCAGCAATAAAACACCAATTACGAGAAGTGCTCTAAATTTAGGGTATAAATTCCATGTCTACGTAATTAAAATGGATTTGAAATTTTAACACAGATTTATTATCAGAATATTTTGTAAAATAACTGTACAGTAAACAGGCAACGTTTAGCAACGTCCAGAATGTTTTAATGCGTGGACATTAACAACAATTCATGCGTAACATAAATATTTAGAAATTTCATCTTCTCAAAACTGTAAAATTAACCAATACATCATTCATATTGTTCAAGAGGACTTTTAATAGCGAAAATAGTAAATAGACTCTTTCAAAATTAATCTTAAACAATTGAAAGGATATAAATAGTACGTACATTTAATTCAGTCAAGTATCATTTAAAATTATAATTGTTAACCTAAATGTGATTCACAAATCTCAAAAATTCGATAGTAAAAATCGTGCATTGAATAAAAACTGTTATAAGAAAAATTTTGTGAACTCATTATGTATTTTTTATTACTGTTTGGTAAGGCATATATCACTAGATACAGACATGAACTATTGAACTATTACCATCTCTTTTTGGAGGTAGGAGTATGTATTAAAAATCAAATTTAAAACCAATCATGACATATCTGACATACTTTGGAAGAATTAAGAATTACGTTGTTAAGTGTAGAGCTTCAACCTTTCGTAAAGCTAAAAGGGAAAATTTGTAACTTCAAAAACGTGCTAAACAGTAAATAATAAAGGTATTTATAATACATATGCATGAAATGATAATTTTGTTTCTTTTGTACATCTACTCGAACAAACAATGCAACTGTGAATAATTTTCTTAGAATAATTTCTGATGTAAGTTGGTAATACAAACAAGCTAGGCATATAATGAAGAGAGGAATATGTTTTGTCCTTCTACGTTTTACCAAAATCTGGCCTGTCTTATTTATCTAGTCTATATGATGAGGGTAAGGCATTCTAAAAAAACAAAATTTAGTAAATCTAAATTAAGGTTTTCGTAATTTGACATATCTAAGTACCTACCTTACTTATAAAAATGGCAATTTGGTTTAAAACTTTGTTTGGAATTATGTCAATAAATGACTGATATCAAAAATTGAAAGCAGTGTAATAATTTTTGCTATAATGTATCATTAACGTATACCTATTATGAAAAACAGGGTCCCAAAATAGATCCTTGCGGTACACCATGAACAAAATTCCGATAACAGGAATTTTTGTGGTTTTTTAGATACGATTTAAAAAGATTAAGTGCGATTCTTTTAATAACATAAAACTCATTTTATTAACCAATAAAATTTGAGAAACACATTCGAAAGCTAAAATATAATTTAGTTATTTAGTATAACTGCTAATAGTGCTACTGATAATGAGAAGTTAATTCACCAAACACGTGTTTCGTTTTAGACTTTTCAAACAATTAAGATTAGGGGTAATATTTATTTTCTTCTAATATAAATTTAGGCTAAGTTTTATTTATATTATTAAAACCCTCAATCTCCGGGTAATATAGATGAGTATTTCTGTAACAATCTGCAATATCTAGATGAACTATTATCCGTGTGACGTGCAGTACTTTCTCTAAACACCGCCATTATATCGTATTTAATTAAATTAGTAGAAAGTTCACGTAGTAGTTTAAATATGAAGTCGAGCTCTGATTAGTCGCATGTGTTGAGCACAGCGCGACGGTGCGCCTCATTGCTGAGATATTAGTTTCAACACTTTCGCCTCTATCTGTATCTGTCTCGTGACTTTATCACCCTCTCTTTGTGTTTCGCGTTTATCATTTCCATTGTGAGATGTAATTTTAGAAAGTAGTTTGTGTGACGCTGCACTCAAATTAATTTTCGCCGAAGTGTACTGGATTGTATCACAAATTATTGCTTGTGTATTTATCCGCAGACAAGCTTTTTCACTTTCATGTTTCACAGACTTGTTTATCATGAGATTTTTTTTCTAAATTATGTTTTTATAAGAAATCTAGTTAAGTGTTTTTTGTTTTCTTAAACCTATTTCATACCTTGAAGCTTTCTAGTGAAAAATATATAATAAATTTTCTAAATGGACTATAAATAAAATAAATAACTTTCTATTTAATGTAATCATACTTGTAGTGCTCTGTAAATATAAAAACAACAATACCCTGACCAATAATGTTATCTACAGACAATTGTAAATATTATAAATATACAGAAACTCACATAGTTAAAATATTACTAGTAAATTTAAAACTGCTTTACAAAATTTGAAATTATTTGAATGAATTAAGTGTATATATACTTTTCCACTCCTATATGAATATATCTCTATTATTTCGATTTTTTGATTAATTATAGTAACCTTATGTCAAGACAGTGAAATACGACTTATAATTCACCATTCTCGGCCAATCACAGAACCAGAAATCAATTGTTCACGTTTATTTTATATGTGGATCACCCTTTCTACGACCGTCTTACACCTGACGGTATAATCATTTGTCATTGTGTATTTTTATGTTGTTATTTTCTAAAATATTTATAAATTTTTCCGAATTTACAGGAGTAAAAACAATATAGTATTATATAAAGGATTATGGTCATTATGCACTCAAATGATTTGCATCTATAACTTCTTCTTTTGAGTTGAACAAAACAGACAGGAAGGAGGTATTCTGTGACTCAGTGCTTAATTTTTAACCAGTTGCTAACATTTTTGACAAATAAAAACAAACATTACAAGTGATGTTTTGATATTTTCTCCAGTACTGTCTATTTACAATGGAGAAAAAAAATTAGCAACTGGTTAAAAATTAACCACTGAGTTATAGAATAAGGGGTAATAATATCTGTTATCTAAAAAAGTATCTAATAATTATATGACCAGTTTTATTTTTGGAATTTATGTTTCATCAGTTAACAAAAACATATTTAAATTATGTATTTAGAGTTTTAAAGATTCATTGAATTTTATTATTGATTACATTTATTATTAAATTAATTCAAAAAATTGAAAACAGAATAAAAATGATCTTAAAATTTTGTTTATTAACATAAGGAATCAGAACTGTATATTCTGCAATTCAATGGGTTTGTAAGAAAATTTGTATTTTTTCTACTAGTTCTTTAATATACTAGTGAGCACATATAAGAGAATAAAAAGTTTGGATCTGTGTGAAAGAAGCGTTTTAGTAACCGATTAGAGTTTTATTTGCAGCAATTTAAAGTTTTATGTTTCCACGTGTGGTAAATAAGTACAATGCAGTGTTTGTCAGCTGTCTAGCTACTAAACTAGTGTAATTTAAACCGTAATAAGTAACAGTATTTCTCGCGAACGTTCGTTATCACTGTGTATTGTCCTGTCTCGTGGTAGGACAAGAAACGTCTCTGACAATCCGAGCAAAAAGCAATCAACGATGTCGACCATAAGTTAATAACGCTCTCTGTGGACGTCCGAAGCACAACTCAATTTAGCAAAATGAAATTTTTACCTTCCGCTCTAAGAAAAAAACATTGCGGACTTTTTGGTTGTCGGGAAAAACTCAAAATTAGATATAAACTAATTTTGTTTTGATGATGTTTTGTATTTTGTATAAACGCATGATCTTTTATATCTTTTGTAAACTGTAAAGGTAATTCGATAACAAATAGAAATGTTTCACAAAAACTGGTTCAACAAGAAAATGTAATCAATTTTATTTGCACAAAGAATATAAAATTTTTTATAAAGCAAATCTTATTATGCTTAAATGAATTATTTTTATTTTATTTTTGTTCGTCAGAATTACGTTATATATTTTTATTCAAATATTATAAATTTATAATAATTTTACTTATCAGATGTACAGAATCAAAAGACCAGACATTACAAAGTAGGAATTAGTTGTAACAACATGAAAATTTAGACCCTGCTTTCTATCTTATTTGTTGATCTGATTTTCTTCTGTGGACTATGGTTTTGTCATCGAAGTCTAGATGTTGATATCTTTGTCATACAAATTAAAAATTATGGAGCCAGATGCCAATGAGATCATAGTTCACAGAAAAAATTTGGATGTTTAGATAAGAAGTTGTCCGGGTAAGATTTGCATCTCAATAAGTTCAGTACAGCCTTACATACTTTTATTCGTAGTTTGGTCGTAGGTTGTAGCCATAATGTAGTCTTTTTAATTCATTTAAGTTTCAGTCGATTCTAGTTTTGTTCAGTGTAGGAGTCTCATGTGTATCAGACGCACTTTAGGTCAGGACTATCGGCTCTGATAGTAGGTGAATCAGTCATGTACGATTGCACTAATAATTTAGTTTCGTTTAGGGCTGGTTGTACCAATATTACTTAAATTTTAAGTTTCTCTTAAATGGACAATATCCTATCGAACTGAAATTTCAATTCAACAATGCTATCAAAATTTCGATTAGAATGTTTTTGTTTAAGTGTTTCTTAAAATTTAAGCCTTGTTGGTAAAACTCAGCATTAGTGTTTTTGTAAGTTTAGTTTAATTAATATGTGTAAAATGTAAATAAAGTCTAAGTTAAGTAAAGTAAAGAGTATATTTGTTTCTTCGTGTGTTCTGTCATATACTGTGTTACTGTGTTTCCTATTATTTGTGTTATCATTAACATCAATGATTTTTACAGATGATTTACTTTGGGAAGGGGACCATTTCTGAAAACTGGGGGAGCAAAAGTAAATTAACTTTTAATTAAATTTGCATTGCACTATACACCAGTGAAGGTGAACCTATGACACGCAATCAAAGGTGACACACTAAATCATTTTGGGTGACACGCATCGTTTACGGACAGTTTTCGTTTTTTCTTTTACGTTCTTTTGTGAGACCTTATTTTCCTCGATAATAATAATATGACACCGACAACTGATGAAGGTAGTAGTGTTTGCTTGAGTTTAAATTGCTCGAAAAACGAAAAGGTTACTAATGAAAAAATATTTGTATTCGCTTTCCGAATTTTGAATTAAGCTGAAAGATTCGACATCAGTACAACACACTAAGTAGATAGAGTGCAAATCCCACCCCTCTTGAAACATGCCTAAAAAAACACTGATCATCACTGACCAGTCACTGCAGTTAAGTAAGTCGCCATCGTTCGTCTTATTACATGATATTTTAATATAGTCGCCTGTAATAAGCAACGATGTTACGTTATATGAAGTCATCAATTTATAGGGCAATTCTGAACAATTATGTAGGTCTGACAGATCTGTAAATCAATATATAATGAATAAAATCGCAACAAATAGCATATTAATCAACAAAAATAGATGTGTTTTTCTCAGATTTACAGATCTGTAAGACTTAGAGGGTTTCAGCCACTTTCATTTATTTATTTTCGACCGTTTCGACCCCTCGTGAGTATTGGGTTCATAAAACTATTTTTAAGTTCTTCCCGTAAAATATTTTGTAAATTAATTTCAGTATGTCTAGAATTTTCATTGTTTCATTGTGTGTTGATTTGTTTTGTTTTTAAGTAAGAAAAGAAAAGGGCAGAAGCAGATTAATTGTTCACGATTCAATGGAAGTTTCTTAATAATCAGCATCAAATGGATAAAAAATAGTAACACAAATATGGGATTGTGGTATAAATATATATTCGAGTTGTTAATGGACGCGAACTGAAACTTCCTGTTCTTCATACATTCCGTGAAAATTAATTGCAAACACCGTGTCAACAATAGTTGCAAATTAATCAAGTCAGTTGATAGAAACATAAAGCAGCTCGAACTATTCCACCTGTCACTGCTGTGTACATTCCCGGAAGTTGCGTCGAACGACGAGTGACGTCGTTTCCTCGTGAACTTGTAGCGAAGTTTGTTGTGCAAACGGTGACGAACAACTAGAACTCTGCAATCTGTGAGTAAAACTCTCAAAATTGGGGCAATTGACGTGTTGTTTAAGGTGTTTTGTTATACTTGTTCTTCTACTCCTACATGTTATTAATGCCTGCGGCATTTTTCCCAAAAAAGTTTATAAACACATATTACCTAAAATTCTACTTATTTACTTAAGAAAATTCTTCCCGCAGTATCTCCAATGCAATAATTATCATGCAATTATGTTTGTTTTTATAATGAAGCAAAGGTATCTATTTACTTTGTCCAAGTTCAGTTACCAAATTTGCAAGCCTTTTATAAATCATAGTTTTTCTTAAATAAATCTTTATTGTTCTTAGAGGAGAAAAATTTCTTTCCCCTCCTGCTCTTGAAACTAGAATAACGCCCCTTTTACAATTTTTTTTAGATCTTGTTTCGCATTTTAAACTGTTTTATTAAAAGAAATGCTTCAAATATTAAACATATTTAACTAAATTGTAAAGACATTCAAAATTGATTCGCTATTATATAACAATTATTAATTTTATAAATATAACTTTTGTAAAGAAATATTTTCTACGTATACGTTCTTTAGAAACCTGCAATAATATTAGGTATGTCTTTTCGATTTTTTTCTGTCGCTTTATTAACTAAGTTTTATTTATTTTCAAAACCTATAATTCCATATCAAACTTGCGCATAGTTAAAACAAACCAAGCAACAGTATTAAACAAAAAATTGTGTTGAAAAACGCGAAATATCCCAAAAATGTTCATTTTTGAGGCAAAAATTTTGATTTTCGGAAATAGTGTACATTGATAGAACCCAACGCGCTGATTTCAAATTTTCAAACGGAATTTAATTATCTCTTTTCATTCCTGAGATATGTGCTGTCAAAGTTGCACCCCAAAAAAGTAGGTTTTTCGGCCATATCCCTAAAATGGATTGAGATACAATCTCAACGATTATACCACTCGATTCTACTGGAAAAGTTACATAAAGAAATGTTTTCTCCCCATATACGTTCTTTGGAACGATTAAATGAAAAATGAGAAAATCGAAAAAACCTAATTTTCAAAATTTCTCGGTGGAACTTTTTTTCTCAAAAACTTTTGATTTTCTAGACTTAAGTTAACATCAATGCTCTGATTTCAAATTTTCAAACCGAATTGGATTATCTCTTACCGTTCTCGAGATGTACGTGTTCAAAGTTGAGTTTTGGCAATACCTAAAAAAACAGGTTTTTTAGGTATACACATTTAAGGGTTTGGTTTACGACTTTGGCGACCTCACCAATCGATTCTACGGGCAAAATTACATAACTATACCAATTTTTAGATTTTTATTCCAAAGGACAAAATTTTTAAAGCTAAAAAACGAAAATCGGCGAAATCGAAAAAACTGCCTGATGAACCCCTTACGATTTTTTTCGATTTTTGGCCATTTTCAGTTTTTTCCTTGTAGAAATTCTATCTGTTGGGATAAAATTCTGAAAATTGTTACACTTATGTAATTTTGCCCGTAGAATCGAATGGTGAGGTCGCTGAAACCTTAAACCTAACCATTTAAGCGGTATACCTAAAAAACCTGATTTTTTAGGTTTAACTTTGAACTGAAATATCTCGAGAACGGAAAGAGATAATTGAATTCTGTTTGAAATTTTGAAATCAGCGTATCGATATCTTCTTAAGTGCAAAACATTAGAAATTTTGGAGACAAAAAGTTTCCAGGCGAAAAACTGAAATTTAGGTTTTTTTCGTTTTTCTTATTTTTCCCTTAATCGTTCCAAAGAACGTATATGTAGTAAAAACATTTCTTTGTATAATTTTTCCCGTAGAATCGAATGGTAAAGTAGTTGAGATTGTACCTTTACTCATTTTTGAAATATACGAAAAAAACACCCTTTTTTGAGGTACAACTTTGAGAGCAAATATCTCCGAAACGAAAAGAGATAAATAAATTCTGTTTGTAAATTTGTTATCAGCGTAACTAATTCTTTGAAAACTATTATAAACAAAACTTTGTAAAATTTGAAAATTTTCTAGTCAAAAATGCGATATTTTTAAATATTTCCGAGTTTACAGAAAAACACAGCATAAGCGGCTTTGGGAATTACTTCTTTTGTTTCTACTACATGCATAAAAAATAATAATTCAACCTGCCTGAGGACCTCAAACAATTTAGACAAAAATGGACATAGTTAATTAATGGACCTACATTATTTTTTACAAAAGTATTAATAATTATCAAAATCTGTGTATAATAATATCTGAAAATTAAATAATTTTTTATCTTTTTATTTGTCATATGACAGAGGAAAAATGAAAGTATTTAAATATGTAACTAAAAGAAAAAATTATTTGTTACTCTTCCTATCTTTATTCAGATGAATCATTTTGGTTTTATTATAGATTTCGATTTTATTTTATGAAATAAAATATTTATATTGCTTTTAAAACAATTAAATAGTGCAGCAACACTTAGATACCTTTAAAAATTAAAAAAATAAACAAACAAATCATGATTTATTTAATTTGATTGATAAATCATGATTTTTACCAAATCTACCGCCGATCAGATTCTGCCGATCGGTGCCGGTCGGTTCCAATCAGTGACCGCTGACCTTCATGTAGTTCATCTCTTATTTCTCGCACGATAATGAGACGTAAGCTTGTATTATGCAGAAGGTATTGTGGTTAGGGTATATTAATCGCGTTTGAGCGTGCAAAGTGAAAAATCCTCTTGCAAATATGTATGTATGAAGAGCTTGGAATGTGCGATCCGCTAACTAACACAATTAGTATTCACTTTGGCGAGGCGCGTGTCGCGCGGTCAGACCCTTTTACAGAAGATATACGCGCTAGATAACCTCACAAAATAAATCCTGAGGATTACGTGGAAGGATGCTGCGTTTAATCCCGGTGTACCGAAGGAGTTACAGCGCATCTGTCGCAGCCGACGCTTAGCCCCTTCCACTTTGTAACACGACTTATTTGCAATTTGTGATCGCTTGACAAAAGCCGCTTCATAACCTTGCTTCTCAAACAAAACTTCCTCAACTCTACCATTCCACTCCAACATATTACTCCACAGCAGTGTTCAACTACAAAATAAACTAAACAAGATAGATACAGTTTGGTTATAATTACATTAAATTTAATCATACTCATTCAAATACATTCTTTTATTCAACATTTTGTAACACTCGTTTCCTTTCTATTTAGCTGGATTTTTAACTGATACAGAACATAGAACATAGTTTAGTATAGTTCAGGTTAGCACAATAAACAAATAATTTTAAAGGAAGGAATTGCTGGGTTTCAGTCAATAAAATGATTACTTCACACCGACGTTACGATCCTATTCTATCTATCTATCTTCAGGATGTGAAATTGTTGTATTTAACATAATGAGGATGATCCCTGGTAAGATCGAAACGTCGATGTGAAGTAATCGTTTTATTGACTGAAACCCAGCAATTCCTCTCTTTAAATCAACGTCCAGTCAAGAAATCTTCCAATCCACAAATAATTTTGTTTGGAGGTTTTAGAAATGCTGCTCAAGGCACAGAAAACAAACCTCAAGCATACATATGAATGATTACATGTTCTTCGGTAGGATCACCGCGTCTGTAAGAGGCATCCTTGTACAAATTAAATGTTAGTGTCCTATTAACATTTTAAATCAAAATATTTGGTTGTTTCACAAAAAATCACTTTATTATGATGTACGTTTCGTCCTTTCGGACGTCTTCAGAAACAAAAGGTACCTTAATAGAGATGTGTTGCTGACACCTTCAGTTCTGTTCTTTTAAATTTAGAAATAAAGATATAATTCTCGTTATCATAGTTATTGTAATAGCACCTTTTGCATGAAATGCAGTTTTTTTTTATACTTATGTGTTTTATCGAGTATCCGATTTCCCTACATCTTATTAACTTCAACGCATAAAAATTATTAATAGATCATTAAATATTAAATAAATATATTTCAGAATATATTCTTTGCTTCTTAGGTGAAGTAATGATAAAAAATGAATTCAATAATAAAAAATATAACTATATTAACCTTCAAAAAACAATAAAAGATTACATCATTTCAAACTTTCTGATAATGGCGCTGCAATATTTTGTCCAGGTACTACTATTTAAAAATTCACTGTGATATTTTAGTGTATAGGTAACCTCTAAATAAAATTTTATCGTCTAGTTTTTCGAGATTATTGAAGTATCATTGTCCAATACAATACTGATACTCTCTAATCATCAACAGGGATACGTTTTAGGGACAATATTTTGAAAAATGTTTTCTATAGGGAAATCGGACGTAAAATGAGTAAACAAAAAATATATGTATTATTTTATTTTTTTAAACAATATAAAGAAAAATCCATTTGGGCGGGACACAACCTGCACACCCGAATGCGGCGCCCCTGTACAGCGGTTTGCTGTATCACTTGTTCTTATCAGCCTTTTTCTATCATAGAAAATTGGTTGATTTTCTACTAAACTAATTAATTTCACATAGCCGATTTTCCCATCCCTCTAATGGATTTTATTTGTACTATCACGAACTATTCCGAATTATGACGAATACGCACAAAACACAGACATAGAAAATAAACATTGGTCAATTCTTATACTGCGTAAATCTTGTTTTGTGCTATGTTTGTTATAAATGTATACATCAATGACGATCGTCATCGCACGATTTATTTGTAACCGAATTACACATATATACTCCAATTCATATTTTCAAAAGATTTGAACCCGCAACGTTGCAATATTACCCTTCCAATTACTATATCAACAGGAACATTGCCTGTGGTATTTAACTCACAGCATTTTATTTTCATTTTTATTATATGTTTTTGTTTTGCATTATTTATTTCATTATTTGAAAAGTTGTAAATCTCTTTTACGTTACTATTATTTGTAGCTAAAATCTACGAAAACAACACACACAAACACAATAAAAAATATACATGCTTTTATACTTTCTGTGTGTATATCAGTATTTCTGATAAACATTTATATTTACTTAGCTTAGTTATTAACATGTTTATATTTTTTGTTTACAGTTTTTTCATTTATTGCATTTATTTTAGCATACTCCTATTATGAAAATAAAACGCTACAGAAGGTGAAACACTATAATCCATTCAATGAATAAAAGTTAATATATCATAATAAGAAAAAACTGGTACAGCAAATCCTCGATATAATCAACTAATATTAAAATAAAAAATCTGTTACATAAAAATATGTTTCCGAATGCTCTGGAAAGTTTCATGTACGAGTATAACGCCCTTGATTTCAAATGTCAATGTTGCATTTACAATCGGTTAAAAAAACCGGTTAATAAAAACCGGTAACCGATATTTTGACCGAAAAATTGTGAACTTTAACCGTAATTTTAACCGATATTTTTAAAGCCAAAAATACCGGTAACCGTTAACCAAAATAAAATAAACCAGTTTTAGCGAACATTAATCTTTATTTTAATATCATTAGCGCGAAAAAAAAATATTTTTTTTATATTTGTGTTATCTATTTGTAATTGAATATGAGCCATGACAGTTTTTATAATTTACATTTTATTGGAGAGTCATAAAAGTAGGTAGGTAGTATTTTTGTTAGCATTAGACAAGTTTCAATTAAAATGTAGCCTGCGTTTTTCTGAAGGTATTACATTCTTTATTATTTGTTATATTTTTTCAGAAGATAATTTTTTATTATTTTTTATTATTTTTTAATTACTTTTTTCTAATTATTTTTTAATCGACGTATTTTCAAATTTTAAAATCCGGTTTTCAAACTAAAACCGCTATTATTATAACGTTCTCTATAAGGGCTAACCGTTAACCAGTATTTTTTTGGTTACATGCCCTGTGTACAATATTAATAAGATGTTTTGAAAATGTTTCACACTTGGCCCGACCTTTTGTCTGTTATATCCGGAGTCCGTTATCTCCAAAGTTTATTTACTTTTAGTCTAGGAAGTATCAACGATTCCTTTCTTTTAAGTTGTTGTTTGTCAGTCATCAAACGTTGCCTGGTACAATGATAACTAATAATAATAATGATTTATTAATAGCTTGTGGTAACTAAATAGATAGATATACAAAATGAAATACAAAACAATATATATAATAATTAATCCTGTAATTGTATGATAAGTCATGCGTTATCTGTCTATTTCGATGCTAGTTACATGCATTTAAATACAGTATCGATTCTATATTTTATTTATAACATACTAGTTTAAAACTAGGAATGATTGTATAAAGATTAACATCTGAATAATTGTAGACGTTCTTTTACGACTTCGGTACGAGTAACCTATATTGGAACGTTTTAAAATCAAATAATGGGAAGTAATGAAGTAGATTTGATTCTCCCCGAAGCATTCTCGCGTTGGCTACCCTCTCCCTCGCTGTCGGCGGTATCTGAGCCGTAATACCGTATTGTCGTACACAAATTGAAACCGGAAGTCGCATCGCACGCGACATCGGAAGTTAATTAAAGTGCGGTAAGTTAATATGATAACCGGCCCCCACCACATGTCTGGCGAGGGTGGCATACACTTCAACCCTTCACTGGAAATCAGTGGCGGAGAAGTTTCTTTCAGGGGTGTTATTTTTATATGATCATTTTTTCCCCAAAAATGAAGAAGAAAATAAATTTGGTTACGTAAGAAAATTACCTAAGATTTAGGTTTTCTCTTATAACTTGTTAAATAATTTTTTTTTCTGTGAATTATCCTAAAATGCTGTGTTGAAACATAAGCAATAATAACCTAAATGAAAACTAATTCAGTTCAAGAATAATTTGCATTTTGTTACTCTGGGTATACAAACATAATAACAATTATAGTTATAAATAGACATATTTCGTTGTTTCCATATTTCACCTAACGAAGTGTAATATATTGTTTTATTTGTAATATATTTGTATTTACTTTTTGTTATTTCATATAAATTATAATTAATCAAATAAAAAATATTAACAAAACGTTTGAAAAAACACTCGGTACTATTTCACTTATATAAACTCTTTATTGTAATTTCGACAATCGCTCAGCGTTTTTTTTTTTTTTAATTTCTAGAAATTATAATAATACCAAAATATGTATATTTCGTTATATTTTAGGTACGATAAATAATCAAAAAGAATAGGTCAATGTTGACCCTGTTTTGGTAACAAAAGGTTTTTAAATTAAATTCCATTAGTGCCTAATTGCTTTAAAACTCGAATTATGTACTATACTTTTTCTACGATTACTATTTGACTGCTTTTCATCATTAGTAAATAATGCCAAATATAAAACATAAAAACAACTATGACAAACTGTCAACCTCTAAATAATATATATAAACTATTTACAACCCAATAAAACAGTACTATGTAGAACATTTCTTGTTTATTTCTTCACTAGTCCTAATCTTTCAAATTTATTTTATTAATTTTGTCTTATTTTTACCGTTAACAAAATTTCGACAAATCAAAAATTCCCTAATTGTGCGATCGTGTACTTTACACAAGGTATTCTGTAAAGTGACACTTAGATATAAGTTGTACAGTAATGGCTATTTACATAAGTGGTCGTAAAAAAAACTTTTTTTTATGTTATCCTATATAATTATATTATTTGGTTCGAATCACTGTATATTGTTATTCTGGTTCAAAATTTTTAAGTACCTAAATAGCACATTTGCTTGTTTCTTATTTTCATTATAAGACAGTTTCTGAACTTTATTGTAAAGTTGTTGTGAAGTTGTATGGAATATACGAGTATGTTCCTGTTTATCTTGTTAAGATATTACAACGTAAAATGTATGTTTACGCTGATAATAATTGTATTATAAAATCCAGTTCTCATTTATGTATAATAATGAAATAAAAATATATGTAGTGTAATAAGTTGTTAATATAACATGTAAAGTTATTTATCAGGTTTATTAACTCTATGAGCTACTCCTTTAACTTTCAAAATATTAATTAATAATAAACAAAGTTAAATGTATATTTAATATTCATGCGATTATTGACTTTTGATTCAAAACTACTTTTGTGTCAGTCTGAAAGTTTATTTGCAATTTACAACTATTAGCAAAACTTTTAATAACAAAGTTATTTCTCATTTTATGTTTTATTCAAACAGAAGTTAGCAAATGTTGCTTGGTCTATAAATTATACAGTGAAGTAGATTAAAAATTTATATTTGTTATATATTATTTAGACTCATGTAAAGCACGAACTTACATATTAAATTAAATATTTATAATTCGCGACAATTATATTCGGAAGGAATATATGTTTGAAGTATACAAGCGCAAATTTGAAATAAACCTTATAGTCAGAAAAGGAAAAGACAGGGAAGAATTTTATCCCTATTTCAAGAAAACATATTTGGTATAGAAATCTCCGAAGAATTTGTGATTTCCAGTCTTATTGGAAATATTTGAGATTCATTCCATTTCTATGGGCAATTGACCTTTTTACCTTATCAATATATAGATAAAAGGGATGTATTGTTTTTGGTCAGATTTCTCGAGTGTGAGTTTTCAACATATGAACACGAATTAGGGTCCCTAGAATACGATTTTACTATTTTTACCGTGATGTCTGTATGTCTGTGTGTGTGTCTGTGTGTCTGTGACGATTTTTCGTCCACGATAACTCCAATACGATGCATGTAAAAAATATAATATTTGGTATTTAAGACTTATATTCAAATATGATGAATTGATTAGATTTTGATTACAATTGGTTAACTGGAAATAATACTTTAATTGAAAGTTTAAACAGTTTTTCCTAAAAAAATACCTCTAAATACCATATTTTCGCAAATTACGTTATTATTACATATAAAGATTTTATCATTTTCTACCGATCTGCATAATTTCGTTTATATATAACTTCTAGCTAGATAGAAAAAAATATACAAATTATTATAATTTTATATATCGTTTACGCTGAGAAATTTCGATAAAACAAATGAGTTATTCATATATTCACAAAATTTGACATATGATGTCAAATATAATGTAAATAAGTTTAAAAAATAAAATAAGTAAATATGCAGAAGTGTTCTCAAATTAAAAATGGTGGAAAAAATATATAAGGACTGTATTTGCATGCATATATCAATGCATTTTCGGTTCCGTTTTTAGTAACGGCAAAAATAGCTGTCATATTGTTCATAAAAATTTTATGAAGGAAATTTTAAGTATGAAATCAATTAAAAGTATTCTCAACTGCAATAACAAACTACTTTTAAAACTACAAATTAAATGTATTGAAAAATTTATATAGAATATATTGCTACATTGGCAGGAGGTTATGTGTTGGACACATCAGATTTTTTGTTTTTGTTTTTGTTTGGCTTTTTACTTGAAACTAAATATTCAAATTGCTGCTAATCTCTCACTTTCCCGCTAGGAATTCATATCTCACCCGGAAATGAAAACAAATGAAGTTATTTAAGCGTTGTATCGGCGCCACTGCTCGCCATATTTCCGTCTGCTCCTCTAATTCCGCTGGTCGTAACTTACAAATTTGCGTAAGCCACAATGCACCGGCGGAATGGAGTTTAGAGCGATTGCGGCTCACTCCTGCTAAGCAAATGGAGTCCTTCGGCAAGGATTTTGTTCTAGATTCCGGGAAGGACGGGTTACTTAGGGCTTAATATCTATAGGATAGGGGAAGCTTCATTAAAAACTACTACCTTTTTCGGCTTCCATTACTTAAAAATAATGCCGGGGTTTGATGGTACATTAATTTTCTTTAATTAATAGCATTATCGTTTAAACTTCTTAATGCAAGAATAGTTTAATTAATTTCATACTTGTAGGATTATCATTATTGCAGCTGGATAAAAATTTAATTAGTATTTTATTGCGAGTTTAAAAATATTAGACGTACCATATTTTATGAAAATATGTGTCCGTAAGTCCTTTGTATTTATTTTAACTACATTTTATTTTGGAAAATATAAATCAAACTGGAATTTCTTCAAAAAATGAAAGTATGTTTTGGGAAGTTCGAAAAATTATCCTCAAGATTTTCAAATTCCCACTACTTTTCATTCATTCACCCATCACTGTACCGACTTTAGAAATACAGAGGTAAAAAAAATTCTGCCTCAAACTGCATCAATGTGTGTGTGTACGATTGTGCTGTTTTTACAATGCTCACAGCGTTTATCGATTACAGGTAATCTTAAGCATGCCTCAAATACATTCTGGTTTGTTTGTACCTGGTTAAAGCGAACATGATGTTCGAAGCACTGATGATATTGTTAATTTTCTGATGAATCTAATTTCAATACGTTTTTATTCAGTTCCTATCGGCTGCTTCACCAAAATTTTAATTCACGAGCCGCCACTGTTTATATTATAGTATAAGTCATGTATAACACCATCACTTATAAGGAAGAGACGCTTATAAAAAAACGAAACTGTAAGTTAGTGGTAGGTCTTCGGTAGGAATTATAGCTTTAACGGCGAAGTCTGATATAACGTCTGGATATGTGCACTTTTAGCGGTAAGAGTAGATATAGTGTCGAAGTTGTGTTCACAAGACCTCTATACCCTGAGTTCATTTATTTTTCTAGAAATAAATGTTCATGTTGTAATTTTTATGAATTTTGTTTCTATATAAATTTTCTATCAAACGAGTGGCATTTTGAAATATACAATTCATAAAGTTGTGATTTACAAAAAAATATTTTATTATTATTAAATTAGTGTTGAAAACTAATCAGCTCCGCATATAGGAATAAATGTGTAAAATGTTAATTAAAAAATATGAACAAAATATCCAGGTATATCAGAAAGCAAAATACGATTACATTCTCAATTCTTTTCCAGCTGTGGTATAATACATCACAACGCCGATAAAATCGGAGCAATATACCATTTTCCTATCGAGATTAGTAGTTAATAATAAATAAAATAAACGGGTAGGTAATTCTCATGAAACTGGGAATGGAAAATGAAGTTATGTTCTGCACAGAATGGCCTAATTCTGTTACAAAGATTACTCCACAATAAATCTGCGGAGAAATATGATCATGTATAATAAGCGTTACCGTCTATTGAATATAATTACCATAACAATACATTGTGTTAAATATAATCCGGAATTCCGGCCATATTACGCTCTGTCATGCAAATAAATGAGATGACCGTCTGATGAACTATTTCAATTAAAAGCAAGAGTTCGCAACGTGCGGGAAATTAGATATCCATGCTTAATTCTTTTCCTTTTGCTTCTAGCATTCGTTTCTTGTTTTGTTTATTTTTCAAGGAAACCTTCAAATATTTAGTTATTTAAATTTCTAATTAATTTAGATGTTCCACTACGTCTGTGTAATTAACTCTAGAACAGTAGATAAATAAATAAACAAATAGTACGTGCTGTAAGAAAATACGAACATTGGATTTTCCCTGTTTTGTGTTTTCATTATTCTGTAGTCATTTTCTTCATTTACATTTATAGATTCAAAAACAACTGTTATAAATAAAATCTCACCACAAAAATCTAAGAACTTACATACAGCTGAATTTCTTGTAAATTTATAATATAATTATAATTTATATTTAATTACAATTTCAAACATTTTATTATTAAAAAGGTAATTTTTTGAGAAGCCAGGATATTTAAAGTATATTAAATTCTTATTTAAGCGAAAATTATTTTATCTTTTAATTTTACCTTATATTATTAACCTATAAAAAAAAATTAGTGGGCAAAAAGAAAGAATATTTTAATCAGAATTATTAACAAGATTGCGTTGTATTTGGATAAGGTGAAGCGTTAGCGTATTAGAGTTGCTACTATAAGCTATTGATTCCTTACAGAGGCTTTAGACTGCCAACATAGTCCGCAGAATGCAAGTAAAATTTTGATGGAACAGGTAGCGTCAATGACGATATATAAACTGACACATTCCAGCAGAAAATCTATAGTTCTATTTCAGGATGCTTTGTTAAAATAATTCTTCAAAGCAGGTAAGTTTGTATAGCAGGCAATATAAAAAAATAGAAAATAGAAAGCAATAGTGATTTGTATGTCCGAAGAAAAAACAAAGCACATTTAAAACAGAGTTATTAACAAGATTCCCTTGTATTTGGATGAAGTATGAGGTGAAGCCTTAGCGTATTCCAGTTGTTCGGTAGCCACTATAAGATATAGGTCCGTTGCACAGGCTATATATTGTCAACAAACTCCGCAAAATGAAAGTAAAATTTTCATTGAACAGGTAAAGGTGAAGTTCACTTCTCACCTATGTCCACAATTTTCCTAGGGTTGTAGCGCCAAAGACGATATAAAAACTGATACATTCTAACAGGGAATCTATTGTACTATTTCAGGATGCTTTGTTAAAATATATCTACAAAGCAGGTAAGTTTGTATAACAGGTAATATAAAACATAAAAAACAAAAAGCAGTAGTGATTTGTAGGTGCGAAGAAAAAAGAAAGCACATTTAAAACAGACTTATTAACAAGATTGCGTTGTATTTGAATGAGGTGAAGTGTTAACGTATCCGAGTTGTTCGAAAGCTATAGGTCCCTTACAGAGGCTTTAGACTGGCAATATACGCCGCAGAATGTAAGTAAAATTTTAATGGAACAGATTAAGTTTAAGTTCACTTCTCAGTTCTCACCTATAGCCAAAACTCTCCTAGAATTGTTGCTCCAATGACGATATAAAAACTGATATAAAAAATCTATCGTTCTATTTCAGGATGCTTTGTTAAAATACATCTACAAAGCAATTAGGTTTGTATAGCAGGCAATATAAAACGTGGAAAACAAAAAGCAATAGTGTTTTTTACGTGCGAAGAAAAAAGAAAACACATTTAAAACAGTTATTAACAAGGTTCCTTTGAATTTGGATGTGATAAAGCGTTTTTGTATTCCAGTTGTTCGTAACCCACTATAAGCTATAGATCCCTTGCAGAGCCTATAGACTGTCAACAAACTCCGCAAAATGCAAGTAACATTTCCATGGAGCAGGTGGATGTGATATTCACCAATGTCCATAACACTTCTAGAACTGTAATGCAATTGAAATGACGATAATCCAACAGAAAATATATTGTTCTATTTCAGGATGCTTTGTTAAAATATATCTACAAAGCAGGTAAGTTTGTATAGCAGACAATATAAAAACGCGGAAAACAAAAACCAGTAGTTATTTGTAGGTGCGAAGAAAAAAGAAAGCACATTTAAAACAGAGTTATTAACAAAGTTGCGTTGTATTTGGATGTGGTGAAGCGAAAGTCGGTTGTGTTAGGCCGTAATGGATTTCCAGCGCGTTGCGCCCTGACCAGCAAATTCGAACGGACATCAACGGCCAACACACGGCTCAAAGAGAAAATAACATCACAATGTCGTTTCCAAAGCATCCCGGCCAGACACAGATCCAATGAAAAATTCAAATGTACACGGCTATAAATAATTTATTCTGCCGGTACGTTGGTACGCTGATGCTATATTGTCTAGAGCTCTAGAGTTTCAATTCTCGAAACATATTTACTAGTTATGTATAAATGTTTCGTAAACATACTCATTGTAATACTTAAACATCATCTTCACCTGAGTATACCCAATAAAATATTTCATTTAATTTTTTATTTAAATACTTTTCAGTAGTATTCTACTGTCACTGTTAAATTTAGAGATTGTCTCTAACTGAATTTAGAGGTGATCTCTAAGAAAAACGTATTCTACAGTCAAATTTTAGCGCTGTTAGCGCTAACATTGTTGTGTAATAGTAGAATAACAGTCACCTCTAGCTAGAGATAGTCTTTAAGCAACTTTAACAGTGACTGTTGAATACCACTAATTATCTTTAACTTTCTTGATAACTTCATTTATTATATTTATGTAACACTTATTATATTTACATTTATAACATTACAAAGTTCTACGATATTAACAATGGTTTAATAATAACTATTACAAGATACGAAATTATTATTAATAACCCAATTGCTACAGTTTCTTATAATGTGTACAAGATCGGTCTTATTTGAATAAATAAACGATTTCATTTTACACTAACGAATCAATCGCGACTAGTCAAGGTATAGATGTAAAAAAATCTATTCTATACGCTATAGATTTTTCTTTACAGTTTGAACTGTGAATTTCAAATTGTCAAATTATAACACTTTACAAATATCATTACTACACTTTGCTATAAGGGATATTGGCTAGAATGCAGTTTGTTGTTCTTAATATCCACTGTAAATTACACTCACTTAGGTTAGGTTTAGGTTATGTTAGATCTTTTAAAAACAAAGCTATATACTACACTTTTACTAGGGTATTTACGAATATATATTCAGGTGACCACAAGAAAATATTACAGATATTGGTAAATAAAAATCATGTGCCTTAAGAAAACAAAAGTATTCTTTAACAATGTATCCTAATTATATATATTTCATTGTAATCCAATTTGAAAGTATTATGCACCATAATAAAATGGGACAAGATTTATTCTATTAATAGCAGGTTGAATAAAAAATAGAAATCTCATTAATAATAATTAAATACAGATAATTCATTATAAAAATTGAATATAATTATTTTTCCACACTAAATTTAGTTAATTGAGAATTTCAAGTATTGTGCATTACAGTGCTTTATTTGATGAACGCATTCAAATCAGAATACCTATCTAACAATACGGAATGTAGTCTATTCCAATTAAATACATTTTTATTTATCTTACCTTGAAGTAATTTCACCCCGATGTATCGATGTTTTCATTTGCATCACTTCCATCTAACACAAGAATCAGTTTATTAAAAGTCAATGTCCACTTCAATATTTTTTAGTTCACTACTCACATATATCACCAACCACTCATTCGAAAGCATAAACTATACTACTGTTAAAGATAGACCTTCGTTTCTGTATATTTTACATGCATTTATATTATTCATTTCCCTTACGGACTTGTCTGTTCCGTTCAAACTTGCAAAATTGGATAATAAACGTTGAGCTGAGCGCATGTTTAGTTCAGTAATCGGTGTTCGGTCGTTGTATTCGCTTAATTTGTGAATTTGTGAGAGAATTTTTAACGAAATATATATAGATTAGTGTAGTGAGTGAATACTATTTTACATAGTGAAAAAACAATAAGAAACTGTAAGAGATTTGAGCGTTTGGTGTTCCAATAATATGAAGATGAGTTTCCGTTCTCATTAGCTAGCAAATAAGGTAATAATTATTATAATATTGTAATTTATTTAAGTATTATTTGTAACAAATTTTATATTCGACCTGTAAATTTTTATAGACATTGTCGTTATAGATTGAAAGAGTCTTTGTTCTAAATTGTTTGTTTCTTTACCTTATTCTTTGATGTATAAAGTTCCTTGTTTCAAATTTTAAAATCAACAAATTTCTGCTATTAAATAAATACGTAACAATAGCAAAAAATAAAAAAAACATGGTAACATTTTAACATTTTAGTTATTTTTGTCGAATATATTTCTTATTCATATAAAAATGTATACTACAAAGTATTTAAATAACAAAGTTGAAGTATCCCTTGAGAATATTTAAAAGCAAAAAAAAAAAAAAAATTAAAAATTAATTTTTGATGTGCAAAATTAAATAAATACATATAATGAAACAATTACAAAGTGTATCCTCAAATAATCCTACACTATAGTAAAATCTTTTGCAAAAGAAAAATATTAGGTATCTCATAATTTGCATAACCTTTACTAGACAAATATCTATATATGTATGTACATATGTATGTATATATAAAATTTGTACAAGATTAAATTGTGAATATGTAGGTGTGATTATAATTAATGCAATTAAATTTCTTGGTATACAGTTGTTACCATAGATATATACATAACCGTGGGAAGATATTGTTTAAATATTCTTGTTAAGTAGGTATATTTGTATTTATTTTGTACGTTTTAATTATTTCATATTATAATTGTTAAGATTAATTAAGTTTAACTAATTAAATTAATGGCATTTATTCTCAACTACATAATGTACCTTAGATATATTTTTATTTATTTGAATATATATCATTTCAATAGAACATAAGTCCCATTTACAGAACGGTTTTATGCAGATTATTGGTTATTATAAAAAATATTAGATAGGTTGTGGAGAAAATTTTGAAAAATCACCTAGAAATTGTCCTAATTTTGAGTTCAAATATATCGACAAATAAAAAAATATTATTTTTATTTTAAATAAAACAATTTTTAATCAAGCTTTGGCATTTCTCTTCAATCGACAGACAAAGTAGCACTTTTAATCCCCAAGGGATTAAATATGAATATAATCCCTGGATGATTAAATTAATAAACAACCCTTATGTTATCACAGAAATAAGTAGATATTTGTATGTAACCTAGCCTAGCTTACCAGACAAATGTGCATAATGATGTTTTATTTTCAAAGCTGTCATACATATTTGGCAGTTATATAAATATAACCAAATAATTATTATATTAAAATGTATATGCGGAAGTCACTAAAGTGATAATTTTCCTCGCCTACAGCTCGTGACATAAACCTTATTCTCAGGATTAAATCATGCACTTTAGTCCCTCAGTGTATAATACGCTATTATTAATTTAATATTTTGTACTTGTAGCTAAAATATAATTTTGCTAGTGGGAAAGACTAACAATATATAATTATGTCAATATATGTTTTGCTTCATAAGTATAAAAATGCGAGTGAAAGATTTTGATTTTGAGTACGTAAGAAGTACGGGTTGAAAAGAAATAAATTGAAATATTCTGAAAACGTGGCAATAGAAATAAAAGCAAGAGCGGCAGGTGAAGTTCTTAGGGAATCGAAGCACATCTCACGATATCGATATAATACTAATTTAACATGCAAATCAAATCTTTCTCCGGATCGCTCGCAGACAGAGACACAGAGGGCGCCAGCCGAGCTGAATTTCAAAGGACTGGGCAGCCCACCTCCGCCCAATTATCCACTGAGGAATATTATTTTAAAACTGCATTACGCGACATTGGCATTCCGAGCGGGCGTCCTGATCGCCGTATTACATATTGAAAACATGTCAGCAGAGGACGGGGAACTTTTTGACTGGAGTAGCTTTTAACTCGGCGCAAATTTCATTTCAAATCGTTGCCGCACTTTTCAACCGACTTATCAATATCTTTTCAAATTTATTGCTCGCGATATACACATGATACTTATCTGCCAATTATTAATATATATTTCATTCATTCTTTTGTCAAACTAAAAATATTTTTCAATCTTTTTTCTCAGAGATTTGCTTATTCATTAAGAATTAACATGTATGTGACTTCACGTTTTGTTGTAATTAGCAATGTATACGGGAATTATTAAAAATTTATTTAAATGTAATTTAACTTTAACTTCATATTTAATATTGTTTAACATTATGTTGATCAACTAATTAACATCCAAATTGTAATATAAAGACATACAATTATTTTACACCATCAAGACTGTTTCCAAATCACATTGTAATAGCTATATATTTCTGATTTATATCTGGACTTCAATTGTTCTGCAAATAAAGTATTAAAAATATGTGATTACAGTCGATTCCGGTTAATTGGGGGCAGGCGCTTTTTTTAACCAAACTAATGCATACCTAATTTAAATGCTTTATGGTGTAGCAGTAATAGTAATTATGTTTTACAGATAATTATTTCGATCTAATTAATTACATTAGTGCAAAAAAATATCTCAATACGAGATTGAACACAGTAGAATCATTAAGTTGTCCGTAGCGATATTTTCATATAACATTTTTTCTTGTGCGTTCTAAAAATCAGTAACGTCAAGTACATACAACGATGTGCTGTCAGGTTTTGCTTCAGACTTGACTGGCAGTGTTATTTCAAGGGGCCAAGTTTTTGGTTGATTTAGGCATTTTCAAAAGTAAAAGAGTCGATTCAAGATGAAACTGATTAAAATGACGACAGAATCTGGGAGCTTATGCATTCTGATCATCGGTTAATAAGTATTGAATATTTGGGGATGAGTTAACCGTTCTTCAGATTTTGACTAATTCATTATAAGAAAAATATGCGCAGAAATGGTTTTAAAAAATGAGATTTTGACCAGTAAAAATAATTCTTTGACTCTTTAGCCTTCTCATTCGTCTAACTTGATTTTTTGTGACTTTTTCCTCTTTCCGAGGTTAAAAATACACCTCAAGTTAACTCATTTTGCGACACTTTAAGACATTTAAACGGCTGTAACCGTCCAGCTGAAGGTGATACCAGTATCCGAGTTCCAACATTACCATGAGTATGGGGAAAACCGTCTCCAGCACTGTGTGGCTTCCCAAGGAAGTTATTTTGAGAGAGACAATACTGAATTGTAATTATATTCGAACAATCCAAATAAAAAAATCAGTCTTATTACTTCATTTACACACCTCGTATTTAAAAAAGATCAATTTTCTTAAAGTCACTATAAAATCAAGAATCACATAGGTGTGCAGTTTTTAAATGTAGATGTGCAAATAAATTTTACCTCTATATTAGTTGGTATATAATAACTAAAAAATATATTGAATAAAAACTGTCACATTTAATTCATTGAAACGTATAAGACCATAAAATCATGTCAGATTAACAGCAAGGAAGTTAGTGAGTGATGTGCTATTGTAGTAAAGAGTGAACTGACTGATAGCATTATTTTTTCGGATTATAGATATACAGTTAATTATTGTTGTAAATAGTTGATTTTAACTTTTGTGATTTTTGGCCAATTTTGCTAGCGCTAGAAACGTACCCTTAGAGTCTCGAAGCCGAACAAGTACTCACTGGTGAATGATCCCTTTTATTGTACCAGTCTGTAAACATGTTTCAATATTTGTTGAGTAGCCTTAATGGAGATTAGAGTTATCAAGTGCGAGGAAAAAGGTGGTTTTGAGTGTGGGAAGTTGATCTGAGAGGTCGAGTGGGTTATTTAGTGCGGCTGTCAGAACGTTTTAATTCTGCAATCGCTCGTTCTCGCACGGGACTCCCGGAGATTTTTCGGTTCGTTACGAAAGAAAACCAAGAGGGAAATAAGAATTCTCCACTACGACGCGTTCCGCTGCCGTGCTGTCCCTCGCCATCATTCCTCCTCGACGGCGAATTTACAAAAAGGGTGAAAGATGGACGGACGCTTTAAATTAAAACGACTTCGCTACGAGTTTTTCATTTAGGTCTATTAATTATTTTTAATCATTCTGGACTACTAGTTAACGAACTACCTAAGAGCTTATTCGCAAACTTATTAAAATTTGTGTAGGTACTTGAAAAACTTCTAGATTTACTTTTTAACAACATACGTAAATGGAAAATTTCCTAACTTTGCAGTGTTGGAGGGAAGTAAATCACTTCAAAGACGTTTATTTGTATTACCCGAGTTTCAATTCATCTTCCTTATGTTTAATGTAGTCGATTACATTATTTTTAACTACATCTCAACAACCTTACTTTTTGTTATTATTATTTTTGTTAAATGTTTCTTGGTACTTAAATATTTCACTCGTTTTATATTCGTTATTATATGACAAAAGAATAAAATTTCACTGAATCGAATTCCTTAATCTATTTTGCATCAACCCACAGGATTCCAAACAAATAAACTCACATTATAATAAAAACCAAATGTCAAATCTTTGTAAACAGAACATAATTTGTTTTCCATTTACATTTTAAAATTACCATATCTGGATACATGGCGGTCGGTAAGAATCAATTTATTTATTATAACAGTACATTTACAATAAGGACATTAGTGACTGTTGCATTCTCCAACCGAATAATAAACGAGTAATATATGTGTATATATCAATATAATTTTCGTGACGTAACCTATCAACACAATAGAAGTAACATATGCTTATGACAAACCTGTCTCTAACTCATGATTCGAATATTATAGGCTCAAGCTCACATGTTTAAATGCTAATTATTTATTTATTAAAATTGTTTTTCAGTAAACCAATTCGTATTTACCTCGGCGTTTATTAATGTTTATTAAAACACAAGAAAATAATAATTTATAAAGAAGAATTAATTGGAGATTATAATAATCAATAAAATGACTGGCTGAGGAAGTAGATGAACATGTTTTATGTCTTCAGTATGTGATTAAATTTGATACAGTCATTTGGTTTACCGTAGCGATTTTTTTTTGTAAAACAGCTTTTTTTAGTGCGTTTTAAAAATGAGTAACGTAAATTTTAAACAACGATATGTTATCAAGTTTTGCTTCAGACTTAGACACGGGGCAATGAAAACTTAAGCAGACCTACGCAATCAATTTTATTTCAAGGGTCCAACTTTTTCGGTGGTTTTAGGCATTTTCAGAAGAAAAAAAGTCGATTGAAGATAAAACATGAAGCGAAAGGCCTTGAAGAAGAAAATGTCGACAAAATTTGGAACTTTATTCGTTTAAGATAGTCGGTTGACGGTAGTGAATGTTAGAGGAAGAGTTAAATTATTTGCCTGGCTTGAGTTCTTGTGAATTTTTTCTCTTCCCGAAATTGAAAAATCATTTAAGGAAACTCATTTTGGTACACTCCAAAAAAGTTAATCGGCTGAACCGACCAGCTGATAGTGAGTTCCAGCACTGCCATGAGGATAGGAAGAACCGTCGTCAGTACTGTATGGCTTCCCAAGAAAGCTATTTTGAGGGAGACTATATTGATTTATAAAACTATTCGAACATTTATTTGAAATCAGTCCTATTACTTTCTATTGACTTTCACTCCCAGAAGAAGACATACGAGAAGACGAAGCCAGTAGGAAATAAACTTTTTTTTTTAAAATAACTAAACCAACTCCAATTAAGAAAATAGTATTTCCATGTACTACAAGGTAGGAACAATGACTATTACATAAATTTTACAAAATATGTAATCTGAAATACATTTTCACTGACCACAAAGCACGGAGAAAGTCCATACGTGTTGGGTTGATGAACACAAAAACGGCTTAAATATTAAATAATACGCCCGACGCCAGCCAATTTAAGTACATGAACAATCGCTCATATCCGTGCACAAAGCATTCAAGAGGCTGATTTTCTGGTCTGTTACGTTGCCGGCCCTGCTTTGTCGTGCACTCAGTCTCCTCTAGCTGTTTTTGTCCGCTCACTGAAAGAGGACATTCATATTCATGATCTTCACTTGGTCCGCTGCGTCGTTGTTGCGTCTCTGTCTCACTTCACGCCTGCTGCAAGCAGTGCGACAAGGATGCAGGATCTGCAATGAGAAGGTGGAGTGAGCTATGTGCGGTTGTTAGCTCCTGTAAAACATTCCTTTACTTTCCAGCCACTCTACAATATTTACCGCACTTGCAGTTTTTCATTACAGCGCGGAAAATTTTCTATTTCATTTTTGATAATTACAAAATTAGGTCATTTTTCTATGTCGTACACTTTCTCATAAATTGATATTCCAATTCCCTTCGTATTTATTATAAATCTTAATTGAATCGATAAACAAATATATATAAAAAATCAACTATACCATACAACAAAATATCTATTTATTAAAGGAAGCAAGTAAAAAGTACTACCTTATATTCCACTAATTAAATATTTGTCTTAAACTAGATCCAGACCCTAGATTTATAATAATATATAAACAGTTGAATAAATACATGCTAAGTAGAAAATTTTTAGTTATATTTATAATAGTGATGAATTTATATTTCGTAGTATGTTAATTTGGCGAAATAAAAGCTTTTATTTCTTTTACTATTGGTTAGTTTAGGTTAGGTTTGATTAGGTTAGATTTGATATGGTTAGGTTAGATTTAGTTAGGTCAGGTTTAGTTACTGTAGGTCTAGAATACCCCATATATTCTTATACCTTGTACATATTAATATGAAGATATCGTACAAAATGATATATCTTTTATTTGCCTTACTTTTAGCGTTAGTTAAAGTTAATTAGAGTTAGTTAATTAGTGGTTTAGCTTCGGGTTTAGCAATAAATTTGTAAAAACCTTTCTTCTATATGAAAGCAAAATTTAATTAGTAATATATTAGTAAAATTTTAATTTCAAAATATATAGAAACAAATGTATTCTAACAAATATTTGCTGAAGTTGAGTATCCGAAATTGTTAACAAAACAAATCCTGAAATCAAATTTCAACTTTTTTAATCAAAAATTATATATCCTCTGTCTCAAATATTTCATATCAAAACAATCCATGTAAAGCAATGAAGCTAAGTGTATGAAATATTATGACCAAAACTAACTAACTTTATAAATTTTATGGAATAATGTATTTACAACTCTTCTGTTTAGGGCCCAGGTTAAGTTTTAGTTACAATACATTTTTGATATTTCTAGTTAATATTTACCATACTTTAAAATTATTGCCCTACTCAATCCAAGATTACAAAGCTATCTTATTTTTTATTTTTTGTCTCATGCATACATTTATAATTTGAAGCAGTAAAAACAAGGTAGTGTTATTTCCTTAGTTTGAGCAGTACACAAGAAGTTTGTTACGTAGATGTTCCAATTAGCAGCCCGAATATGTAATTAGCGCAGCGTGGGTGGCAGTGCATGTACAAAAGTTTCGTTATTTCCCGCAGAAGATGCAGTTGCATTAAATATTCCATGAGTGACACAAAGTGAAACGGGGCTGCTGCCATCAGCTGCGCTACCTGCGAGATTAACTTTGTAATCCAACGACTGGCGACGAAATTATGTGTCATACATGTACCCCTGGGATCAACATTTATTTTTATTTGTTGTTCGCTTATAGTTCTGCCATGTGCATAATGTTCCGCTGTAAATTTATTCTCCTGCAATGTGTTTTGTGTTATCAAATTGATAAATAAAACTAACTACCTACGTCAAACTAATCAAAACTATACTTTATTTTCCGTTGTTGATCTTCTCGTCATCAATTGCATTCATGTAATTCATGTGGGGAAGGGGTATTGACATCATCTTGTCGGGTGAAATCGTGTGATTTTCGAAATAATAAATGCCAAAACTGACAGTATTATGTACATCTATGCCATGTGTAAACGACAAAGATGTAAGATAAAATTTGAATAATTCTTACGGCGTATCAAAATGAGTTGATAAATCATAATTTTAAGTGCTTTGTTCATGTTATATACAGCAAAGTTATAAATTGTTATGATTGAGGTAAAGAATGTTATTTGTCGATCTCAAATAAATAAATTTTCCTTGACAACGCATATCTATTAAGCCATTGACACGAAGTGCGACAGTTTACTATAACTGCCAGTTTGAATATTAGTAAATTGTCGTATAGTTTCCGTAAACATAAAATTTTAACAGCTTGACAAAGCACTGGATATGCAACGACGCAGTAATCATTCCGTCGATAATAATAAAAATGTAAGTTAGAAACGGGTTATTCCGCAATAAAACAAAACGCTTCCAGTGATAATGGTAGTTTTATCGGAAGTGCCGTGACCATTGCCACCGACGCCAGCGTCGCCGGCGTCGACATATCGAGCACGTGCAGCAGTGTCGTCGCTGCCTACGCGAGGATGCAATTGAAATGTGAGCCCGGCGCCCAGAATACAAATGTACTTCGATAGGTGTAAACGGAAACATTGTACCTGAGGAGTCTTTGATCGTTCTGCCTTCTATACATGTATCGTATCGACAAATGAACAAAGTTTTCATGTCCTCTTTCACCTTTGTCTAACTGTGGATGTTATTTGTCGTAAAGTGAGTTTCGAACAAATAAATAGACGACGTAAGGACGTTGTAAAAAGAACGGGAACGACTCTTCATGCATTTATTTACACAAGTATTATCTAATGCTATCCTGTTGCAATCTTACAATGTTTACACGTTTTCTTCATTCTTTTTAACAAGTAAGTTTACTTGCTAACGACTTACGATTATTAATGTCAATGGGGATGCATCTGTAACTTCGACTCGAACTGACTGGAGAGTGAAAATAAGGATTTAAATTCCAGTGTTACGTGTTACCAACCAAATAAGAAATACTGAACGATGATAACGTTAAGGGTTAGAAATGGTATGCAATAATTATTAGTAAATATGTTATTTGAAGGGACGTTTGTGTTTATGATATAATGATCAATCAATTTTTATTTCCGAATTACTACAAAGAGAGAAGTACATTAGTATTACGTGTGAAATAAAAGATGGGCAAAAAAAAATGCTCTTTCTAGAAGTTCCGTCACTTGTCGGTTGTCGAATTGTTTGGCAACATTGTTCGATTCGTTGACACTGGTATCTTTAACACTTACATGGCTGTCCCTTTCTATGCAACAACTAATCAAAATTTAAAAAATCATGGCTATCACTATATACTTAGCATTATATTTAAATTAGAACTCCCATATCTCCGAAACGGTTCATTTTTCGATGCATATTGTGTATTTTTCGATTTATTTTGACTTGTTCTCCATGTTCTACAAATCTTGTTCACTTATTTTTTAATTAATAATAATAATTAATTTAAAATAATAATAATGTCGACGCTTTATGAAAATCACATAACTTGATAATTTTATTTCATTACTAATATATCAATCACAACTAATCAACAGTTGTTGGGAACTACCTATAATTTATCTCATCTCATATTTCGCGTACAGTACAAAAATCTGTAAAGCAAATACTACATTTGTGTAATATTGGATGCAGTTTCTTGTGAAGAATTTTATCTTAAGTAACACGCAAATAAGTAGGAAAAGAAAATTAAAATATAGAGAAGTGACAAAGTAGAACGTTAGGAAAATGAAATATCATAACATTTACTCGTAACCTCTTTAAGAGCAATTATATTTGAAAGGATAACACAATGTATTTAACTACGCTGAAAGCAAAGTTGACATTTAAGTGAAGAACGTGTGTTGAGAAGGGCCGGAGAAGACAAAGAGAGAGAAAAACAGAGACGGTGTGTGAGTGGGAGTGGCAGGCTCGCAGCCGACGAAAGGAAGATATGTGGGTGGTGGGCCGGCCCGGGACATGTTCCTGGATCACATAAATTCACTCTAAGTTCGGTCCTGGCTTTCGCTTAAATCGTACATGAATACAGCGCACTATTCATCACACCGCCTTCGCAACGAGAGGCTTCTCGCTGCCCTACTGCCGACGCCAATGGCTTGTTCGCCGCATCTTTCCCTACCTGCAACGCGTTCCCCGAGCACACCCAACTTATGCTCTTTTCGCATTGTATTTTCATTTATTTCTACATCTAGCCGCACATGCTAAGTAATACCCGGGACACACGACGAAAGTTAATGATCATTAACAGTTAATATTTAATTTAGTACCCATGTGTCATATGATCATTTAGGTAATGATCATTTCAAACTTCGTAACGTGGAAAGTGCTGATGAAGTTTAAAAACCGATGATCGAAAGCGTTCAGTTGTCATCGCAAGTCGAATGACAGTTGAGGTTGTTGATGTTGAGGTTAATGTTGATATTTAGTTAAATTCTTCTTTTTTGGGTTGACGATTGTCAATGAAGTATACTGGCATGGATAATACTCTAAATTTAGAAACTACCTCGGTGTCTTTAATGACTCTCTATCTTCTTTTTTGTCAAGGATACATTGCATTTGCGCATGTGCAAGAAATTTCAAGTAATGTTTATGTGTCTGCATATTTTTATAATGAACATTAACTTCAATTAAGAATTTAATCATTATTTATACCGTGTGTCCCTGGCATAACAAACTAATGCTAAAGCAACAAACTAATACAAATAATCATTAAATACGATATAGTTCCTGGGATTATTTTTCAGTATCTAATGTTTGGGTCTTCTTCAGGAACTATATTTGAAATTGAAACTATCGAGGAAGTATAAGTATTTTCAACGCCGTCCCTAGGCCTATTTAAAATTGCAGCCCGAATGTCAATGGCGTTGTTATTTGCAACGTATTTGTATGCATCGTTTTTAACTTATAAACAACACGTGATAATCAATACATTTGTAAACGTAAATACTCATATTTCTTATAGGGATCACCATACTGTCGCTTTATTTTTTCTTCAAATTCAAATTTTGACGCCCTTAAATTTTGCCACCCAACTAGGTATTTAATTTAATCATCTATTCAGTCAAGAAACATCCCATTTAACATTAACAATAATTTTCGAAGAGACATGTTTCAAATTTCAAAGCCCACTAGCCCACTGTAAAAAATATCGCAATAAAGCAATAATTGTTGATATTGAGTAGTTATAAATAGCATTTCATAAAAATTTTCTATGAAACTGAAAATGAACGGAATTTCCTAAGAGTTTACTAATCTTCTTTCAACAGATTATTGTTGCGAATTTAATGCCCTTCAAATTTTAATGCTCTGATTTCAGGAACACTTTCCGTCTGTAAAAAAAAAGTATTGGAAACCGGAACGATGTTTCGAATCCTTCCGGTTCCAGTTCTATGGCGCCACTGTCCAAATACCATAAGAACTTAACTAATAATATTAAAAACCACTATAACAAATTTCCACTTTCTTGTATTTTAAAAACATAAATTCTTTTAATAAATGAAGCAATTATATCAGCAAATATATATTTTGCTTAATTGTATGGTCAACCATTATTTTTTATAAAAATGATTTGAAATAAGATTAGATTGAGTCAAGCAATTTATAAACAGTGTTTATTGTATTTTTGATCAATTATCTACAGATAAATAAGTCTTTCGGAATTCTGTTTAAATTTTATTCAATATATTTTATTACCATTTTTAAAAGTGCTGTAGATATTAACTAAATATAAGTCAATTACATTACTATAAAAGTAGGGAAGAAATGTTACACAATGTAAAAATTTTTAAGATTGATTTTTATTCTAATAATTATACTCTGGATGTTAAGATTGTTATGACTTATGAACAAAGTATAAATCTGATCACTTGTGCACGTGCTGTTTTTTCAAATTAAATAAGTAAGATGATTCTGAGAATAGTGGTATTATCTATAAAAAGACAGTAATAGAAAATAATGTGAAATTTATAAGTGGTAGAAGTGTTATTTGATATTTATATAAGTAAAAGAAAACACGTGTCTGAAATGAAGACATCTCCGGATTCGTCGGATCGAGGATCGCTCTCGATAATATCGCAAGCAAACAAAATAAGCCAAGCTTAAATTTCCATACGTTTACACACGAGACGATCGAGGAAGGATCATACATCTTGATCAATCACTCGTGGAAATCTCGCCTCTTTGCCTCTTCCTACCTTCCCTGGGTGCGCACTCGATCCTATTAACAAGTATAATAGATAACGCGCGCGGGTGTCAAATCCACGCTGCGCGAGATATTTACGATCAGCGAGATATGGACTGCTTGTCGGTTGTCGAACAGAACCTCCCCCTTTCTTTGCCGGGGCTGATGCTGATGTAATATCCGACGGGCACTTGACGTGATTTCTGCTAAGTGATTCCTGGGAGTAGGGAGATTATTTACACTTGCCGATTACGGATTCGTGTACGAACATGTATGCTATAAAGCTCCATCACCAACACAAAAGCTTATGTTTGCAAATACTGCTGGTCAGTTAGGGAGGTATTTACACTTATCGCTATGTACACAACGGAAACTAATCTCACAGAAAGTGTACTCTGTTGCAACTTCTAGTAGTGTAACGTGTAAAAATGATTAAAAAACTAATATTTATATAACTAAGTTTAATACATGAAATATAAATTATCAAACATAATAAAAATAAGTAACACTATGAATAAACAAATACTAACACTAATTTTAGATAGCAATTATTAATAGAAACTTAAACACTAAGAATTATTTATTTAAATACTACATACACTACGCATTATTTGTTTTCACAGTATATTTATATCACCAACTATTTATTTTCAACGCGTATTAATATCAGACTGTCCCTGCGATCTCCTGCTCGGGGTTTTTATAGTAGAACAATTAAGTTCAGAAATGGTCTTCAACCCTCTCGAAAACAGAACTATAGATTGCGAGCGAACCTGTCGTGACAGGCCGTCGCCCGCAACGTGACCTTGGAATAGCTACAGTAGTTTTGCTGTTACCACTGAGATATAGTAATACTGGAACGTGCACTAGTGGCAACAACTTCAATTGAAGTTATTTCTCGCAAGTTTTTATTTAATTTATAAGATTTCTTTTGGTTTTTTTTTCTTAACCAGTTGCAAATAAAGATTTAAATATATATAAAAAAACTCAATCCAAGAGAGACAACCTTCTGCAGGTTTTTTTATCCTTGTCGTACAGTCTGTTCAATAAGTTAACCATAAGAACCATAAAAAACTGGATTGTAGAAATGATCACTACAAACGTATGAGTATTTTCAAAGTGAACTTTTACAGGTTACTTTTTTCTCTGTACTGGATTGCTACCGGTTCATTATATATAGAAAAACTGAAATTCAAATGACATTGAAAAACATAATTCTACTGATTTTCATTTTGAAAATGATTTATTATGTACCATATCATATTTTTATTTTGATATTTTGGCATTCAAAATTAACAAGAGCTGTCAAACACACAATTTTTTCGTTCGTGAACAACGTCACGAAACTTGTGCATCAGAATGTAGATGTACACCATATCATTTGAATTAAAAACACATATGCGAACATATGTTAAATAATGATGGATATACCTTACATGAACTGTCTCGCTCGGCTCGTTTTTTAAATACAGGAAACATATATCCAGTATTACTATATTTTGGTAGCTGTTACTAGCTTGCACAGAATATAATTTTTTAATTGATTTCTTTAAAATATTTAAATGTTCCAATTTTTTTGGTAGTGTAGATGTTTACTTTGTTATTTAATTAATCGAAATCGTATCACTCTTCCATTCATTAAATTGTCTGAGATATATTTTCCAAATAAAAAGTACGCTTCCACATATTTTATAAATTTTATAACGCGAATATTGTACGTGCTAACAAATTACATTAGCGAGCTACCTTGACCGCTTTTTTCTGCAATATTTCATGTTTCTTATTTAGGTTAGTTTTTTGCTTAAAACCTATTTAAAAAATTTGTCTTTGTCGATTATTAAAAGCAACATTTTCTTTTCAACCGAATAGTACATTAAAATAGTTTTACCTTTTCAAGGATATATGATTAATTATATAAAACAAGGAGAAAAATATTGCATAAGTATAACTACATATTAGGTATCAGCTTATATTTCAAAAATAGACAAAAATCTAAAAACGATTTTGGGGTTTATCTTAATTTTATTTGTTTTTTTTTTTTGAAACATTGAGAAAATAGTTCGGATTCAATCTAAAGTTATTTTTGCTTCTTAAAATTAATATTCATTGGCATAAAAACTTGAAAATAGATTTACTTTTGTATTTTATCTATAAAATCGAATGGTTCAGATATCGTATTTCAATTTACTTACGTTTAAACTTAAGAAACGTATATTTCACAATGACATTGACAACTTCTCTCACAGATATTAAACATTACATTGATTATTTTTTAGGTAGGGTGATTTTCATAAAATTTCATTAGAGCAAGAATTAGAATACTTCACAGTGAGTGAGCACCCTACTTTCAAATAGTACATTAAGGCTTGAATTAGAATAATTCCATTGTTCGAGCATACTACTCACAGGTAGTAAACATTACAATGACTAACTTTATCGTAGTGTAATTTTGATCTAATTAAATTAGATTTCTTCTCAGTTTTATTTTATAATTATTTATTAGTTCCTACTGTAATTAAGCGGAATCTGAATCAGAACGAAAGTTAGACGTTACATTATTTATTATTATACTATGCATGTTAACCAATGGCATGGATATCTAATAAAATAACAATAGCTTTCATTCCCTAGTATATATTAAAAATTGAAATAAAAGGTATATCTGACGAATATAAAAGTTCTTATTTCGGTACATGGTCTAATTAACGGCGTGTCATTTGATAGCGGTGGTGCACGGCTTCTCAGGGCGTCTTTCCTGCGTCGCTGGAGATGGAAGCAAGGTTCCATGTCATACGCAGTCAATAATACGTTCGTTAGAATTTAATTAGGTTTAACAACCCGACGCCTCGATATTTGAGCTGAAAAGTGAAACCGTTTGCCCGGAGAGATCCGATTGCTTGCACGCAACGTAAATTTTACATGTCAGGAGACATCACGAAATTCTATCCTGCATTATGAATAAAACATGCCAAAATTCTACAATAAAAATAATTATTTTACAAATTGACAAAGAATTACTGTGGAATGGTATATTATTTTGTTCGATTCTTGCCATGACGCAATTAAATATACAGTTTCGTCAAACAAATATTTTTTAAATGTAGTCCTTAAATATGCAAGTTTTTAGCGCAGTGCAAATAAACATCCTTATATTTAAAATTAAATTGTAATTTATTTTAGTATATTTTACAATTTTATGTTTTTTATTATTTCTGTAAGTAATGATATATTTTTCTCTTTGCAGGTAAGTGACAAATGAAACGAATGAAATTAATTAAAATAATGACATTAGCAGTGATGGAGGTAAGAAATGTCGTATTTAAATGAAACCGGTATAATCTAATAATTAAAGGAGAGAGTCACCCTCATCTCATTTTATTTTTATTTGATTTCTGTAAAACTAAATTATTCTGTCGTGTTTATGAAACTTTTATAGCGTACCACGATCTTCATTAAACTTATCACATTCTTTTAATAACAATGCATTTATATCATAACAATTTATTGAAAGGAAATATAATATTAACATTGATAACGATTTTAGATGTTTCCTATATAGTATTTATAATGTACACCTGAAAACGTTCTATTTTTGTACAACTGATTGTACTTTGTAAAATAAAACTATAAATGTAGAATATGATACCTCAAAAAAATTATGACGTATGACATGACGCAACATAGTTGTTTATTCGAGGCGACCAAACCATTTTTGCAATAAAAATATAGATTTTTAAATATTTATTGCTTTATAACAAGTTTAATGAAATTCTGAAAACGTATACACTTTTCAATTATAATCATTGTGTTAAGGTGTCCAAAGTGGTTGAATTTCTTTGTGGTGTTAGTCGGATTTTGGACAAGTATAAGGTTAATAATTAATTCAAGATGTTGTTAACGTATTTATCATCCTCAGAACAGTGTATAAGAAACAGAAAAGTAAACCCTTCGCTATATGAGAGATGTATAGCGGTATGTTATTATTGATTGTTTTTGGTATTTTGTAATTTGTTGTAAAATATATTGCAGAATACTCTGATTATTATACATTATTCTGAGGATGGTTTTAAAATAAACCTAACAATATCATCTATTAATTTTGATGTACTTTTCCAAAATACGACTAACTCATCCAAGAAATTTTTCAATTATGGCTATATTTATTTGGGAAATTTGGATCCAACCCTCAACTGATCCTAAACGTACCCGGGTTGGTACCAAATAAACAGTCCAATTTTACAGTTGGTGAAAATTTTAACCAGTTAATTTAAGTTATTTGTTAAATTTACTTATTTAAATTTTTCATTTTATCCTATAAAAGATATAACTTTTGACACAAATAGAAAGAGAAAGTAATGTAAACAAAGATAGAAAACAGCAAAATAGCTGGGTGAGTTGGATCAGTTCAGGATCAGTTCTGGGTTACTTCAAACGTACCAAGTAAACAGAATTAACCTATTAGGTTACTTAAACAGTCTCAAATAAATACGGCCTATATAACTGAAATTTTTAGTTCCCTTTATTATTAAAAAAATGTAAAACAGTGCCATAACATAAACAAACATGTGTTATAGAATTTATAAATTTTATACTATTATTTATTAAATATTAAATACTTGTAAATAGTAGGTTATTTAAATGTCATCGAATAATGGTAATGAACTTGAAATTTAGAAGCTGTGCGTATAAGCAGGGTTTGTCCGCTGCGTAACGCAAGCTGGATCGAAGATGTTGATGTAGTGTCGCTAGGAGAAGAGCTTGAATTATGTACCGTCTAATTGTTTTATGCAAAGAGCCGTTCCTTAACGCTACCTTGCTCCCCACAAGTGCATGTTAAATGTATTAGTGTCTGCTCGGCCAGCCGGGGAATAATTTATACTGCGCGGCCCGCAAAAAGCCCCGGAGGCCTCGGGATGCCCAAGCCAAGTCCGCTGCATGCTGAGAACAGATTTGTCAGGGGATGAGCTACTAGCATACTTTGTTAAGTACAACACTTCTTCTCCTGCTACTCCTTTATTCAATGAGAAGGCTACTAATGTGTGACACTCCCAATGGTTGGCTTTTAGAAGAAGCTGCAAACTCTCCAACATGACTATATGTTGTGTATAGTTCGACAAAAGATCTCAAGTTGACGTTTAAATTGTTTTATAGTTGTGGTATCTATTCAAAGTATTTCCCTAAGTGAAACAAGTGAAAGTAATATGACCTTTATGCATTCTGCTATGGGGTATAGAATTGTACGAAATCCATAAGGATACACTGTTTATTCCAGGTACCCAGCTAAGCACTGGATTTGTAAATCCCAAAGTAACATTAGCATGCCTAACTTAATATACGATAGATGGATACCTGTATGGTTATTTCCATGTCGTACAGTAATCCATCTACATTAAGATAGGCATGCTAATGTTACTTTGGGATTTCCAAATCCAGTGCTTAGCTGGGTACCTGGAACAAACAGTGTATCCTTATGGATTTCGTACAATTCTATACCCCATAAGATACCACAACTATAAAACAATTTAAACGTCAACAGGAAGGGCCGCCTATGACGAAATCTAGTACCTGACATACAAGGGTTTTAATTTATGAGTTTTACTTGCCTCAAAAGTAATCCACGAATTATATTAATGAACAACTTTTACACGAAACAAGGGTAACGATAGTCGCTGCCACCACTATCACTTTATTTATTTATTTAAAAGTCTGCCGTGATAGAAGCAGACAAGGGAAATGTTTAATAATGATAACAGACGCGGTTTATTATAATTATGGTCAAATTAGTGCAGGGTAGTAATTTTAGAATAATAGAGTTTTACTTACGCGTTGTGCTACCACGTCACAAAGACAGGGGTTGGAATAAGATGGGCTGAATCAAACACGATATTCCAACAATAACATTTATATAATTCAAATAAACTACAACGCGTAACTTGATTCTACATAAACTCTAAATTCTTACTTTTCTATTTACAAACAATTTTGAAAACCTTTTTACATCGATCTACAAATAAATATTAATCCACACAGAATATAATAAAAATTACTTACAAATTTACACCACGATGAGAGAGCCTTTACACACAGTAAAACAACTAATTGGTTATTTCACTAAGAAATACCAAGGTATGTCTTGACAATTCAGTCAAGACATCCACAACAATCGACGAGTACAACAAGGGAGAGAGATTTCGAACTTCGGAGGGCCATTTAATAGTAAAAATCCAGAAGTTCTCAACCTATGTTTATCCAGCTCTTCTCATCCCCTAAGTATGAACTACGCTAAAAATAACCCAACTATTGATGTCCACCGAGGACATCACTTACGGAAACGGACAGTTATGTCTTTTGAAAACAAGCTTGAAGGCAGAAAAAGTGCGTCCTCAACCATAAACCTGTCCATTTCGTAACATTTGGAGTACTGCACTATCAAAAATTTACAAAAATACACAGCCGCCAAGTGACCGTGTTACAGTTGGAAAAGAATTTAATATTAAGCTCATCAGAATTAATCATCACTAACCAAATTTTGTAACATTCTCATTAATCTAATTGTTAAAATAGACCTGAGGATGACCTAACTCAAAGGTCGAAACGTCGTCTTAATTTTCATCTAAATAAAACATCAACGCCATCAACTCCAAGAATTTTATTTTCCTTCAAATTCCAAAATTTGTCTTAATAACATCAAAATTCTAAACATTGGGAGTTTAACGATAGCTACGGCTACGATGGTTTGCTCTCTTCACTGATTTCTAATTGGTGAATAAATATAACATGGGGGGATAAGAACACCTACATCGTATGGTTACCTTTCACCTCTGATAATTTATTGATAATGACGACCGCACACAACAGGAACACAAATGGACGCTTCATTTATTCAATGAAAAAGCTACTAGTACGAGTTACTGTTAATGGTTGCGTAGATTTTGGAATAAGTGTAACCCGAAGATATAATGACGGGTACGTCGACTATGGTTACCTTTCTATTCTGATTACCGATTTATGACGACAACCGAACACAACAGGAGCACAAATAAACGCTTCCTTTGTTTACTGAGAAAGCTACTAACATGTGATAATTTCAATGGTTACTTGGATTTTGGACCAAAATCAAATCATAAAATTGTAAAAAGAAGAAATGCTGGAGCAAACACTTTACAATGAACTAATTCTTGACCCACTGAAAACAGAGCACAAAGCAGAGTTGCCAAAATTGCTCCAAAGTGAGCTCTGGTTTTAGGAAGTCAATAATTGGAACAAACATTTCAAAATGCTTTATATCCTGAGATGCGCATTATTACATTATTATCATATGGATTCCTATTGGCTGATATTCAATCTGTAATTGTAGCTGTATTAGTGAAAATTTGTGTACATAAGTACTTTGATTCAAGGAATTCACTGGTAATATGTTTAAGCGTGTAACTCACACATATTTTAGGGTAATTGTCAGTTCTATAAAAATGGAAAGAGGTACAATAATTCTTTGAAATAATAGCAATTCAGGACTTTATACCTAATGTAAGAAAATGCTGCGCTAAAGGAAATGTTTGCTTGGGGCATTGCCATATAGAAAACACGGAGAATAACGGTGACTTCGTCGATTATTATTACCTTTCTTCTCTGATTACTGATTGAGGACAACGACCGAACACAACAGGAACACAAGTAAACGCTTCCTTTATTCAATGAGAAAGCTACTAACATGTGACAATTTCAATGGTTGCGAGGATTTTGAAATAAGTGTAATACGGGGAGGATAACGATGGCTACGTTTATGATGGTTCTCTTTCTTCACTGATTACTTATTAAAGAGGACGACAGGACACAACAGGAACAAAAATGGATGCACACATTTAACTTGACTAAACTAAACTTTATATACATTACATACAATATCTGATTATTAAATTAATTAGAAACATTTTACAATAAACAAAACTTACAAGAAACTAAATCAAAACTTATACTGAAAACTTTGCGAATATGTTTTCAGACAAATCCACTCATTTCCAGAGCTGATAGCTCAGATGTCTGTAATATTTAAAAAAATAAACCGATTTTTTTTTGTATTCATTTTTATTTATATAAAAATTATGTCCTGACAGACTAGTACATATTAGTCCTAACCTATCTCAACTTAACCTAATCATGTTAGCACTTGTTTTTTCCCTTTCCGGCATCATAGCACGCTGTTTACATTTTCCATTACGTGTATTACCCGCGGTGTTGACTTTTGTGCGTGTGTTTCTTTCAGTCAGTCCGTGCTACCGAGCTATAGACTCACGCTCTGTCACATGTCACGCGGTGTCACGCTTCCTGCAGCGTGATTGATGAGAGCCCGCCATTGTGACTTACACGAAGTGTTGTTTTCATCTAACAGAATGAAGCGAAAATCTCAAGGGTAATAACCATGTGTACATGCTGTATATGTGGCACTGCTGAATTTAAAATTCACTCGTCGTACATGACAATTTCAGGCAAAATATCCTGTGGAATAGGATATTTGGCTAATTGGATGTTTCAGTACAAACAAAAATATAAAATATTAATATGTAGTAGAAAATCCAATTTTTTAATTTTATTTTAAAAGTTGTTTTATAGTAAGAATTTCGTATCAATATGCACATCTCTAAAATAACTAGGGACATATAGTAGTATAGTAATATACTGGTTTTCTAATAATTAATTTCTATTTGTTCTTTTCAAATGACAATAGAAATTATTATGAACCAAAATAGGTGAATTATCAAATCTTCACATTGTTGAATTTATATTTCTTATCATTTTAATATGAAATTGATAATTTGAAAAAATAAAAAAAGATACTTTAAATTAATAAAATATTTTTCAGAACTCATATTTATTGAATTACTTGTTTACTTGCTTTTTGTATTTATTATTACCCTGAAGCAGGAAGCAGTTTATACTGCTGATACGTTGTGTTTAATAAATAAAAAATTGCAGAACTAAAACTAAAAAAAATTGTTTTATTCAAAAAAAGACACATTATTTATCGGAATGACTCTTCAAATATTATTGTATGCATTATGTTAATTTCAAAATGACAAGAATTCGTGTTTACATTTAGGTAATAGTTTTTTTATAACAAGTTTATTAATATAAAGATCTTATTTCTTGTTAAACATAAAAGGAACATGGATCGTGCTAAAAATTACTATTAAGTTTTTATGAATAATAGTATATTGAGTATTAGGAACAAGACGAACATTGTATTGATCGGAGATAATTGTTTGTAGGAGGATTGGATTCCAATTATTGTCTTGTACAGAATACTGTACCGTTCGTTATGCTTATTTTTTTCACGATCAAAATTTACTATACCTCAAAATCCGTAAAAAAGTATAAGAAATGTGGTGAATTCAAATTCAATCATGAGAAACGAAAGTCGGTTTCCGCGGTATTTTCAAAATATTAGTTCCATTTTGCAATTTTTTAAAGTCTTGTCATTTGTGGATGTGTTTTTGTTTTAGAAAAACTGGGAAAATAATTCGTTAGGTACCCTTATTTATCAATCATTGTAGTTCTAAAAACTACACTTTTATAATATAATAGTCATGACCCATATTTCAAACTCACTATTATAATAAAATTGCTTTTAAGAAGCCTAATTTCACATTGTAATCTTATGAGGCCAAACATCACTTTTAACAAAAGCATTCATTAAAGTGTAATCGGAATACGGGCCAATATATCTACAATATATTGAACAAAACTATTTTTACTGAAACATATTGCATTATTAATCAACGTAGAGTATATGTACATTCATTAAAATATTCATTTTACACCTTCATATTATTATTGATTATAGTTTTATATTTTTATTAATGCAGTAAAATAAAGTTGACAAATATCCATGTCTAGAAAATTAATTACATGTAGGTATGCAGGACATTTAGATAGTTATCTCTACTTCACATTAATTTTAATCATATACGTGCATACATTATACATAAAAAAAAAATATCGCGACGCTTAACGTCGATCTAGCGATGGCAGAGACGCAACAACTACACACCGCCGCTAAGCTGAAAAAGATAATGGAATAGCGGATACATTTTTGCATCAACAAAACATTGTCGCTTGGGTTACAAATACAAGCAAAACATGTATAACGTAGAAAACCAACAATTGACGATCAAGTAAGCCGGGGAATACCATTGCCCTAGCTATAAAATATTCACACATGTAAACAATTACGAAAATACGCCGACAAAACATCAAGATCTATTGTGGTTAATATTTTTATTTGTGGATTTATATTTTTGTTTGTTATTTTCTATAATCCGTCATTTACTTGAACCAGTGGCACAGTCAGAAATTTCGAATGGAGGGAGGGATTTCGGAAGAATAATAATTCAATAAATTTTAAAAATACTCGTATATGTACATATCTTTCAGTTTTAACAAAAATAATAATTACAATAATTCCAATAATTTAAAAAAAAATGTTTTGAATACTTTATTATATTAAATTTACAATGTAAAAAATAGTATATAATTTATTTTCAATTGTTCGGGAGGATTGAACCCCATAAACCCCTCTTTGTGTATGTCCCTATTTGAACTGTTTATTATCCTTGAAAATTAACTTTTACAAGCTACTAATGTGTAAAACTGACATCTAACCTGAAATAGTATTTTACAATAACAGCGATATAGAAAGGTTTTTACTGGTGACCTCCTATAAGAAGTAAAAACTGTTACCTTGCATATATTGTACAATAGTTTATTTGGTATTCACTTGTAAATAAAATTAAAATTAAAACCAATTTCTGACAATTAATTAAGTTGTGTCAATTTATATGACAAGTGACAAAACACAGTTGTCAAGAATGAAACAATGTAACTATTAACAAGTAAAGCTGACAGATACAGTTATTTGAAAATGTTAATTTTCCTGGCGGGAAACAGTTCAGGTAAATAACGGTTTTTAAAATTAAAAAAAATATTTGTTACTCACTTGTGAACAATAATTTATTTAAACTGTAATTTTTATATAAATAACTATATAATTCATAGATATTTATAACATTATTATACATTATAAATATTATAAATGCAGGTATATGACAATGTTTATGAAATCAACGGGGATAAAATAGTATTATTTACTTAGCATAAATCAAACTAAAATGTAGTAAATTGTATTTATTGCCAATAATTATGCATATTCAATTATTATAATCTGGATCAAATAATTATTTAACTTGTTTGTTCCGAACCAGAATAATTATCAATAATTAATAATTGCGTACAGACATAACATATATGCAAACCTACTCGAATAACATGTACCAGATTTTCTTGTTGTAACTTGTACTATCCTGAATTACCGAATCAAGTCGTTTTGCTCTAAATCTATCAGGAGATAGTGTATTCGCAATTTTTTGAAATCCCCTATTTGTTAATTAATAACTGTATACTTAAGTCCAGGAATTAAAAAAAAATTGGAGAAAAAAGATCCCGACCGAAAAACTGAAAGAGGTTTTTTAGTTTTTCTTATTTTTTACCAAATCGTTCCAAATGAATCATATGCAAAGAAAACATTTATTTATGTAATTTTACCCGTAGATTGTATCTCTACCTATTTTAAAGATATATCAAAAAACACTTTTTTGAGGTGCAACTTTGACAGCAAAAATCTCAGAAACGAAATAATATAATGGGGTGCTGAACCATTTTTTTCATTCGTGTGCGAAATAAGCATAGTAAAAGTAATGAAAACGTAACTGAAAAATATGAGTAAAATTGGATTATTTTGTCTGTATTCGTACCTTTATGAAAAATGTTACAGTGATAAACTAAAACTTGTAACATTTCATGTTCAACTGTGATTGTAAAAAACTTGGAGATACAAAAAAATTATGTATATTTGATTGATTTGCGAAGTATGCACTAAGTTGATTGATATGCTTATACAATGAATAATGTGTTAATTTGATGAATTTCCTTCGTAAGAAAGGCATGAAATAAGTTATGTAAAGTTTGTCAACAGGTTAAAAGTGAAGGGAGAAGGTTTGAGAAGGGCACGTGTACCACAAACTATTTAACTAGAAATTAACGAAACAAAGTTTCCATGGGGTAAAGTTAGGGCCGTAATATAATTTACATGTTGTAAGTTATCGTGTAAGACACGTTGTCAATGGCGGAGGTGGGCGGTGGGCGCTCGCCTGACGTGTTTAATCCAGTAGCGTCCGCAGCGTCGCCGTCGCCTCGCCTGCGGGTTATTTGTTACTGGGGGGCTAATAAATTACACCGCATGACACGGGAGAGAAAACAGGCCAACGGCCCTCGACACGTCAAACTACAGTGTCTCTAACCCCGGCGTAGACACGCATCCACCACTACTTTCAATATTGCACCCAAATCTTCTCCTATATATTTATATTAGGGAGGGGACACAAGGGTAAAGTAGACAATTGATCAAACAAAAAATGGATTTATAACTGATACAGAACATAGGACATAGTTTAACATGGTTTAATTTAGCATTTTAGAATTTTAGGATTTTATAAATATCGCAAAAGACACCGAGACTTTTTAGCGCCCCAGGTGATAATTTTATATTGCGCACCCTTTTTTATATATTTTTTAATAGCTTGTCATCCATAATATTAATGATTCTTTTGTATTTATTTATTTAAATCATTATTTTATATATCTACTGCAGTGTTCTAATTTGTTATTATCACATTATTTTGAATGTCATTATGAGATTCATAAGACTTATAATTTATAATTTATAACAATTTATTTCTCGATTGTCGATTATTTATCTTAAAACGGAAATGAAATATTAAAAATATTCATAATCAAACTTCTATATTTATTTAAACATAAATTAAATAATGAACAATCTATCAAATGAAACTGGGTAGTTGTTGGCCACTGGTACATTTAATAATGCAGAGGGCTGTCGACGAACAGTTACAATAGTAACAAAACTTAAAACTTAAACATCTAAGAAATAATTGAATTACGATGTAAATAAACGAAAGGAATACTTTAGTTGTTTAGTTACAGGTAGAACTTATTTTAATTACACACCCAGATGCCAATTAAAACTGTCAAGAATATTTTAGTATGTATAAGTTCATTTAACCCTCAGTCTAAAGCATGACATATTTTTTTTTACAAAACGAGCTACATTTTTTCAAAAACACTTAAGAAATATGAAGACGAATTTTAAATTGAAAAAGAAAATATAATGAATTTTAAAAATTGATATCATGTATAAAGTATAATTATTATTATTCCAGTTTCAAGGACAGGTTGTGAAAGAACTTTTTCTTATTTAAGAAGAATAAAGACATATTTTAAAAATACTATGCCCAATAAAAGTCTTGAAAAATTAATCATAAAAAATATTGAAAACTAATTGGCAAAAAAATTGAACTTGGAAAAAATAATAGAAAACTATGCTTTACGACATACTAAACGGATAGTGTTAAATTGAGTGTAATTTAATATTTTGTTCCGGATATCTTAACCATCGGTTAATAGAAAAATATCGCATCGAAATAGTAAATAACGCTCAATTTGTATTAAAACAATTAATATCGTCCTCAAGGAATAAACATAGAGCAATAACTTTCAATTCAATTAAAATTTTATTAAAGTTTATTTTCTCAAAAAAATCTAGCCTTATATGTCTATTACTATCTCTTCGTAGTATAATTTCAGTGTTTATCTTGTCAGCGATATTATACCTCTAAGTAATATTTAAAATTTATGAAACAACTTGTCAAACAGCAGCGAAATTAAACACAAATACCACGAGAAGTTTCATGAATAATTACAAGTACTTTACTTGAACTTGTCTAGAGGTCGAGACTGAATGAAATTCTATTTATAAAAAATAAAATTTACTACTTTTAATGCAAATTAAAATATACCTGATTTTCTTTTTCTATGTCATGCAAATTAAAACATTGCAAAAGATTGCAATTGTTTTTATATTATATGTAAGATATGAATGATAGATGGGAATAGTAAGATAATTAAGTTAGAATGAAGTCGCGCCATTAATAAAAATGATGAGAAATGAAGATGATAATATGTCGCATGGCAACGTCGCACATGGCGCGTAAACGTAATGAAAGCCAACAGCAAATCATCACAAAGAGACACATCACCGGAGCATTAAATCCGGCATTTGCTCTTCAGCTCCCTCAGGCGAAACAAATTAGTTTAGCACCCGAACTTAAATTCATAACGCAAGCAAGGCGAGACGTACTCGCACTCGCTATAACCTACGAGCCCTGAACTGTTCAACCTCAGACTAATTGCATATATCAAAATACGAACCAATTTATTGTTTTACGTTTAATATCATTACTAAAGGTACCTTCTTATTGTCATTCCACAATGAACATCAATCATCAATAAAATCATAATGAATTCTTTGATTAAAGAGACAAGACAAGATTTTACTTTACCGAATAAGTTCATATTTCTTTTTTTAATTAGTTATTTGTTCCGAAATATTCGTATACAATTCAAATTCATATCAAGAAAATTTTAGACTTATTGCATATATCAAAATACAAACCAATTTATTGTTTTACGTTTTAATATCATTACTAAAGGTACCTTCTTATTATCATTTCACAATGAACGTTCTAAATAAAAGTACTTTATTAATCGTAATGAATTTCGATTTTTACTACTACCACTACAAAATAAGTACATATATCTTGTAGAAATAGTTACCTATTCCGAAATAATCATATTCAATTCATATTTATATCAAGTCGTGCCATTAATAGCCGAAGCTTAATTTCATTTAAATGCGTTCAGACGAATTTTATCTACACATGCACACATTCAGAAGAATTGTAAAGACCTTAATTATTCCTGATCATTCGTTAAAATCTCGAAACATTATATAATTACATGCTTAAAATATCTCTTTTATTATATGCGACGGTTGATAAAAACAGCTAAATCCACCGCAGACATAACCTAAAAACTTTAAATTGTTTCCTCCATTTGAGTAATTTTCCTAAATAAACAGGATAATATATTTAAAATTATTTTGTTTTTGAATAGTGGTAAATTATTATCGAATATTATAATATAAATATCACAACCATCGTAGATGTCGATTTGAAATCCGAGCTCCAAAAGTTTGAATTTGAAGTTATCTAAGGCCTGACATATTTTTTAACATCCGATAGTTTATCAGTTTCAGACAATAAAGGCATTAATAAATACAATTTTATATAAATTACTCTTGTATGTTTAATCAAAAGCTTAATATCCTGAAATTTATTAAGTAGAGTGGGATCCTTATGAGAACCCTTGTGTAGGTGTAGAAATTGCTTAATGAACCACAGTAATGTTTTGCCTGCTCGTCGCAAGGTGAAATGTAGAATTTAAAAAAATTGCTTTAAAATTGACAAACCTAGGCCACAAATAGTTCAAATGATTACAGCAGTTTATAGACAAAATGCTCTGTCGAAGGCAAAAATTTAGAGATGGCACAAATATTTCAAACATGAAAGACAAAATTTTGAAGATGGACAACGATCTAGACGCCCTTCTTTGTCAAAAACCAATGAAAATGTTGTCTCTGTCAAAGTTATTGTGAACAAGCATTTGAACATCGTACTGATTCTAAGAAAGTTGGGTTACCGAAATCTATCGTTGTTTCTGAAGATCTAAATATGTGGTACTTCATTTCAAGGAAATTGACTTCCAAGAACAGATGGGAAATCGTGTCGTCATCACCAAACAATTGCAATGTTTCCACACGCCTCTTACAGCCCAAACTTGGCGTATTCTGATTATTTTTGTCCCCCTCAAAAGAACTCATTTTGGGACCATTGAGTACAATCAAAAAACTATAGCGGGAACTCTTAACAACCTTCCAGAAAGAGACTTCCAAAATTGCTATGACGAATGAAAAATCGTTGTTAATGATTGTACAAGGGTGTTACTTCGAAATTAAAATGAAAGTATTTTTTCTAAATCACTTTGATTACTTTTGGGACGGACCTCGTATATAGTATAAGATAAAGGATTTTTATTATTTATGTCGCAACTCTGAAATAATTAGGTTTCAATTATCAGCCGATAAAATGAAAGACGCTTGACTAGAAGCTATTGAAGAAAGATAAATGAATTATTCAAATTTCTTTAACGAAATATCAGAAATTCATATTTGACTATTCCAGTAAAGATCGGAATTGGAATTGATTGGATCAGTTGGTGCAAATTAGAAATGATGGTTTGATAGTTAAGCTGTGGTTATTGAGCTATTGGCGAGAGTGTGCGGGTGTCGCGAGTACAACTGTAAGAATAGGAGCAAGCGAGCATCACCGCAGGATAAGTCAATTACGGAACCAATTACAGCAAATTCATCTCCGAGGAGGGGGCGGCGACGCCGACGGCGGCGGCGTCGCAAACCCGCGGGGATCAGCAACGGTGGCTAAAACTTTTTTCCCCAATTTGCATTTTAAATCACATTAATGTCACACAGATTAGTTTCGCCTTGAGCGCTTTCATTCCTTCTTCAGTTTATTTTTATGAATGGTGAGTGGATTCTACTGTACTTGCTATATACGGTAGAGTACAACAAAACGTTTAATAACCCTGCCAAAAAATATTTACACTGGGTGTTTAAACAACCGAGAATGAATGAACCAAGAAGAAAATATTTACAACGGATTTTACTCGTACAAAATAAAATATAAGGATAAAAAACACGTACTTCTGACCTCGCCAAGATGATATTTTGTCTGTCTTCAGAAAACACAATCATTGTAATGAAATAATATTGACTTAAACTCAAAAACACCCAAACAATTTTTTAAATGTTTTTTTATAAATCTAAAATTTAATACATAAAATTATATATTTATTAGTATTTCTCTCATATTTTTTTTGGTCTTACCACATTTTCTAGGTTTTCTAATCCAATACAATTTTACTTGTATTTTATATAGTGGTTATGAACAAAACTGTTAACCAAAAACAACCGAAAATTAGAATTTGATTTTTACCTCTCGCCACTCAATAAGAGAGGTATTGAAACATTGGATAGTGAGTTTTTAATGAATAAGCACGTTTTGAAGTCCCTAGAACACGATTGTAATATTTTTTCGATGATGTTTGTCCATATGTGTGGATGGATGAATGTTGTCGTAACGATCCCTGAAATACTAGACAGTAAAAAGAGTTGAAATTTTGAATATGACATTGTGACACCCTAGATTAGATCTGATTAGATTTTGGTGTTAATCAAGCAAACGGAAGTGGTGTTTTCATGAAGATCTGAAGTATTTTGATTAATAATCTCTAATTCCTAAACCTACATATCTTACACTTCACTATTTCTGAATAGCAGGTATAGCTGTAAGTGACCTACTAAATACGCACATAAATGTAATGACACTTCATCCAAAGACCGAGCATGTGAAATGATTAACTGCAAAATGTTTCCAAAACACGATCCACGGAACAAACAAACAATCCCAATAACAGCATAACATCATCCCAAAATGTTTTGTGCATGCAATTTTATTTGATGTTACTATGTTCAAACTGCACAAAATATTTGGCATGTAATGTTCATAAACATATTACGATTTGTAGCCTGAAGGTTCAACAAAATGGAAGCTTAAATAATTACGTTTTCTATATTTACTAATGAACTGTACTATTGCGCTGAGAAGTCGCTGTTTTTTTAATGTATGTATATTTCTTGGCACACAAATGTAAATATATAGGTTAAAGACACTTATCTCAACAAATGAAAAATTATTTATGGAAATTTATTATAATCCAAATCAGTTAATATGTATGTCTTATTTTTCCTTCATCTGTTTGCTTATTTAACTGCAATAATGTGGTACTCTATCATTCAAGTTTTTAGATATCAATGAAACTTTACATAACTTTACCAGTATATTTCTTTAGCTTATTTTTAATTTAATCTAATTCTAAACGAATGAAACATAAGCTGAAAGAAATTAAGAAATTTTATTTTATCATTTTATTATTTTTATTAGTATTAATTGAAAATGATGGCCAATGTAAACAATATTAATTTTTATATTTTCAATTCTAGGATAATGAACAGAAAAAATCTTCGACATTTTAAAAGTAATATTAGAAATCAAATTCGCAAGTTTTAGAAACTTATAACTAAAATACATTATTTACAATAGTATACAAATACACTCTATTTCCAATGTTGCTAGAATAATTACCTTGCATCTTTGTCGTTTACGCATGGCGTAAATGAAACTTATTCGCTATCTCATTATCGTATGTGTTACGACAAAAATTAAATAGAAATAGTAGTGTAACGGATATTTTCAAATATTTAAAAACTTGAATATGTCATCTTTGCCATTCTTATAATTTATTAAGGTTATTTTGATGTTAACAATTTGTGCTTCATTGTTTGTTGGTAGTTTCGTTAATTTAGTCTGCAACTCTTCGTATGTTTCATCCATTACTATATTTGTATACAATACTATCAGCTTTGACATTTATTTTCTTCGACAATCACACAATTTCATCTGACAAGATGATGTCATTAATAGCCCCCTAACGATTTGAATCGCATGGTTACAATTGATGACGTGAGAATCAACTGCGGGAAATAAAGTTTATTATTTATTTTATATTAGACTAAATTAAGTAAACACTTAATGATTTATGGATCATCCGTCTGGCTGAAATATATTATTTACAGAGCCTAATATATATTTGACAAGCTTAAACCAATACTTCTACCTGCAGCCTGCATATAAAAACAAGATAGTAAACCATATTCTCATGATTTTCTGTTATACTTTGTTTCACGCTAGGTCGACAAATCTTCACAAAACGTTAAACTCCCCTTACTTTAGTTAACAAAGAAACCTAAATTTATATATACAATAAATAGAACTAGGAACATAAAATAAAATAACCAAGGTATGAAAACAAAAAAAAATCAGATCACAGTAATACAATAATAATTTGCATCTTTGAATTTTTGGGTCTTACACAGATATATTGTCCGAATGTCCAAATTTTTCCTTAATTGTTCTTTTATATGTTTATGATACAGAAACTATATCGTATATGACGATCCCTCGATTTCTCCTAAGACAAACTAAACCCCTAATAATTTCTAAAATTATTCTAAAAACAATCATTATTAAAACACCGAAAGGAGCTTGTTGAAGAAAACACAAAGAAAGTACGGACTTACTTTCCATCTTGCAGAAGACGTTGATAAGCAGTATTAGTAAGGTTGGTTGTTGCATTAGGTTTATAATATCTGTACATCCGGATGTTATTTGCGAGAGATAATTCAGTCTTGGCAAGTTCCTCTCTTGTCCAAGGTGGTGGCCTATTAAGACAAACATCCACAATTAATTAAATTTTGGTTGGTTATCAGTTATAATTTGCATACTTGGGATTTTGGGCGTTATACAGACGCATTATCCCAAAGTGTAAATTTTTCCTTAATTCTCCTTTTATAGGTTTATGATACAGAAACTATTTCGTTTTATGACGATCCCTCGATTTCTCCGGATATTTTCTAAAATTCTAAAAAGAATCATTGTTAAGCCGGCTTCCCACGACGCGGGGCTTGGCGAACTTTTACCTGCTTTTGGCGAGCCTCGCGCCATGGGAATGGGGTGAATCGTGACTCGTTGGCTCGGCTCGGGCTTCCCATCAGTTGTCGGTAAATTTGACACAAGTCAAAGGAAATGCGCCGCTCGCGTAAGCTCGGCTCGTTATGTCCTTTCCAACGTTCCAACAGGCTCATCGTTTGAAAATAAAACATTTTATTTTTCCGCATTATTTTAAACTACCTTAGCTTAACTATGTATGTTTGATCTACATTTTAATTATTATTATGTTGTTATTATTATTATTATTGAAAGTTTAGAAGTAGCTACAATTGAATACAGGATGTTTGGCGAAAGGCTGGCAACGAGAATATTTGTCATCCACCAGCGTCTTTTTCTTTTGGTCCGTTGTTTCTTTAAATAGTCATCTCTCAAAATGATATAAGCAGCTGCACAAGCATTAATCTTATTCCGTCGATTATTCATTTTCAACTGAATGGCTTGGCAGAGCTAGTACAAACGAGCCAAAAACGCTCCACAAGCCACGAACCAGGCGCCGTGGGAATAGTCAAAGCGCGTTAAAGCTCGTGCACGTCCCAAGTCCACGAGCGGCGCGAGGTTCTCCAAGCTTCGCGTCGTGGGAAGCCGGCTTTAAGACACCGGAACGAGCTTGTTGAAACTTGTAGAAGAGGCTGATGAGCAATATTAGTAATGAGGGAAAAAATTACTAGAATTCAGTCAGTTGAAAATTAGTTTTATTTCTGCTCCAACCGGTGTGAACCCCACTTGGGTCTTCTTCAGGAGTTGAAACCGGTTGAAGCAGAAATAAAACCAATTTTTAACTGAGTGAATTCCAATAATTTTTTCCCTCATTCTACTACACCAGTCAAGGAAATCCTTCTACCAGTATTAGTAATGTTGGTTGTTGCATTAGGCTTATAATATCTGTACATCCGGACGTTATTTGCAAGAGATAATTCAGTCTTGGCAAGTTCCTCTCTTGTCCGAGGTGCTGGCCAATTAAGACAAACATCCACAATTAATTAAATGTTGGTTGGTTATCGGCGATATGCATCGGCGAGCGCAGAGCACGCAGCACAATGTCTACATTGTATCTCTCGCCGGACCCGGCGGTTGCGTTTCCCGCGCCTCGCCACAGCGCCGCGACGCCTTCGCTGCCCGTATGTCGACAGCGTGCTGCAGATTAGCCTCTTATCAATAATTAATGTTTCCTTCCCGACCTCCCAGCGGATCATTCCGAATACACTGCTTACTTGCCAATACCATTCTACCGTTTCACTAATTCCTCAGATGTTTATCATTCAACCAACTAACACTGTTTTCTCCTTCTGCACGTAAGCTAAGGTGATTATTTTTACAAACGGAGAAGTTTATAATGGAAGTATTGTGATCATACATTTTTAGATTTTTAAAGATGTTCGCGATTATGGTCTTCACTTCCAGTGATTCTGAATCCACTAAAAATTACAGTAGTTTATCTTTCTTCACATAGCTAAAGAGATCATTTTTACGAACGGAAAAGTACCTGTTATGGAATTATTGTAATCATACTTATTTTAATATTTAGAGATTTTTAAAGATGGCCATGAGTATGGTATACACTTCCAGTGATTCGGAATCGACTAAAAAACACATTACTTTATCCTTCCCCACATAGCTAAGGTGATCATTTTTACAAAAGAAAAAAGAATATTATAATGGAAGTATTGCTATCATACTGATTTTGATAATTACAGATTTTAGATGGCCGCGATTATGGTCTTCACTTTCAGTGATTCGGAATCCACTAAAATTACACTAGTTCATCCTTTTCCACAGAGCTAAGGTGATAATTTTTATACACTGAAAAATACCTATTATGGAAGTATTGCGATAATACTAATAAGATTTTTAAAGATGGTCGCGATTAGGATCTTTACTTCCAGTGATTCGAAATCCAGTAAAAAAACACTAATTTATCCTTCTCCGCATAGCTAAAATGATCATTTTTACAAACGGAAAATTTCCTATTATGGAAGTATTATGATTAAACTTATTTTAATATTTAGAGATTTTTAAAGATGGTCACGATTATGGTTGTCACTTTCAGTGATTCGGAATCCACTAAAAAACAAACTAGTTCATCCTTCTCCACATAGCAAAGGTGATAATTTTTACAAATGGAAATGTACCTATTGGAAGTATTGTGATCATATTGATTTTGATATTTAGAGATTTTTGAGATGGTCACGATTATAAACTTCACTTCATTTTTTGACTAAACTAATAGCTTATTTAAACGAATCGTTCGGATACTACTATAAATTGCAGATTCCTTGTAGAGGCTTTAGGCTGACAATCTAATCTACAAAAATACAAGTAAAACATTTATATGAAACAGGTGACGTTCCCTCTTCAATTTTTCCTGCGGCTAAAATTATTCTACGGTTGTAGAGCTAATGATTATTATTTTATTTTTAGTGTATATATAAATACTACAATAGAAATCTTGATTCTTCAAAAAGAAAACAACAAAATTAACACTGACTGATTGACTCATTGAATTAATGGGCATGAACAAACCTTAATTTGCATGAACAAACCTTAATTTGCAACTCTAAGTAAAATTAAATATATTTTTGTTATTCTTAAATAATTGTATATTTTACTTATCTATATAAGTATAACTACATAGCAGGACCATTATGCAAGTGCAATGTTCGATGAGATTGGCTTTACCTACGGCACATATAGGTAAATTAATTTATGAGTAATCCTGCTCTGAAATGTATTACACTTTGTTAGCCTAAAATCCCAACATGTGCTGCTTTACCGGTGTACGTAAACATCTGCTCCCATAGAATATGCCAACACCAACTAGGATCCTAAATTATTCTCTAATCGTAATTTCATAATCTACCAATATTTTATTAGGATTTGAATGAAACGAAATTCTTCTTTATAATTACAAAGCAAGTATATTAGTACTATAAAACAGTGTACTTTTGAAACAAAATTTAAGAAATACAAAGACGAATTAATCCACTGTTGTAACGCGAGCAGCACTTATATAAAATTTATGTCTCATACTTTTTCTCCGAAATTTAATTCTGAAGAAGCAAGAAGTTCATTACATCTTATAAATTTTGTTTCATTTTTCGCTGATTGCAGAAAGGTAAACGCCCACACATACTGAAATAGGCGTTTGCGTGGGAAGCTGAAAATTAGTTGATGGATATTAATAGTGTGGAGGAAGAATCTGAAATAACTTCTATGAATAGTGTAGTAATTATGGACAAATAAAGTACATACTAAGTATGTAGAAATATATCTTTCACGTAAAAATAATTCTTTAACTATTACAATAATATTCTAGTAGTAATATTTTCACAAGTAAAAAAAATTTGTAATCGGATTTTTTACAAACGAAACATAATGTGGAAGTACATTTTTTCAATCGATCCTAAATAAATGCTCTTACCTAATTGTATTTGGATATGTTCCACTGTATAGACTAGTTTATCAAACATTGAAAAAATGATAGAATCTTAAAATTTTATTTTAAGTTTGCATTGTCCAAATAGATTATTATTTAAATATTGTAACACAATAGTATTAATAGCAAATACTCGTACATAGTTCAATGCTTTGAACTACTTTTAACGTCCACTCCATCCATATCTTCATTAACTTCTGTTTCTGTGTTTTGTAATATACATTATTTTAGTGGCGTAGTTAGAACTCTTTCGCTCAAGAGCCCCCAAAATTTCGTTGAGCGCCTGCTGAAATTTGGAAAATTAAAAAAAAAAATGAACATAGTGTAACCAAAAATAAAAACGCAATAAAAAAAATAGTTTATCCTTTCCTGCCATGTAATATTTAGGTACATTTTGTATCAATAGATGACTAAAGCAAATTAAATTATATCTGAGGAAGAGGAATTTTGCCGGATGAGATAGCTTGTTTCATTCATTATTGTTAACAGAGTACGAAGAAGCCAAATCTTTGTCACGGATTGGGCATTTAATAATTTAATTAATTTTCTATCGAATGGAGTAGACTTATTCAGTTATCATTAATCGTTAACTCATATTTATTAGTCATTTCATTTGCTAAAGCTATTTTTTAAATAGTATATTGTGTTTGTTGTTGAAACATTTGATTTTTTTGATATTAAGTCGAATAGGATATTGCAAACCAACAGTATTTTTTTATTTGAATAAAATTTGGCTATATTGAGCCACCGCTGTCCGTCTCTTATTTGTAGTAACGCATTTTCATTGTAGGATGTAGTTAATGAAGCATCTTAGAAGGGACAATAGTAATCTTGTAGAATAAGCAAAACAAAGTCAGATCTGAGATGTAGCCCGGAGGAGAAAAAAGTCATAGATCTCTTTTAGGAAGTAGGAAACAGCATTATTTACTCAAGTCCGGCTGGGAGCGACGGGGCCACGACCGAGGTCGACCACAAGTTCTGCGCTAGGTAAGACCCCGGGAACAACGAAACAGGCATTACGGCGAGATTAGGCCGCCGAGCAGTGCTTCCGCTCAACTATCCCGTAAACTGGATTTCAACTTCTCAGATGAAACAGCAGGGCAGCCGCTGCGTCTCCTGTTGTTGCACTCCCAACGACTTCTCACTTTAAATTCATCATCGCGGTCTTACAGAGTAAGAGGAAAAGTACTACATTTGCTAATCCCCAAAGCTGCTTTATCAAAAATGTGTATCGCGGCGGCTTTGTCAACATTTAAGTGTCAATGCTAATGGAAATATCACGCCGAATTACACCAAGATTCATAATCCTGTACCATATTTACTAAGTCTGTTTTGTTGCCGAATTTAAGAAGATTTACAATACAGCAATTTTCCTAAATAATTTAACAGTTAATACTTAATTTAGTTGCCATGTGCCTTATGATCATTTAGGTAACGCTCATTTCAAACTTCATAACGTGGAAAGAACAGACGAAGTTTAGAAACCAAGGATCGGAAATGAACGATTGTCGTGGCTTTTAAGTCAAATGTTGAAATAGAGGTTAATGTTAATCACTAGATAAACTAGTGTTTCACAAGAGTAATGTATTTTTCTTGATCTGGCATCAGTCTTGCAAGAAATGCAAGACAAGAACAAGACAAGAGCTACAAAATTTCAAGGCAAGAAATTGTCTAACAAGATAAGTGAATAGCAAGATTTTATTCAATTCTTGTACTCTTTCTTTTTTTATTAATTTGAAATATGAGTATATATTTATTATAAGAATCTACCTATAAATATATGAATAATGAAGTTAGTATTTTTTAAATTTAATAACTTAACATTTTTTTTATTTACCTAAAAGTACAAAAAATTGTAAATTTCATTTAAAAATAATTATAATAATAATAATATTTATTGGATCAATAATGAAATTATATAAGTCAGAGTTAAGGCACAAAATGCTTTCTTAAAACAAGGCAGCTTTGGTACTAGTGCAGCTACGCTATTTTTTGTAATATAAGATATATATTTGATAATTGATATTTATATTATCTCAACAAAATAAAACTGTGCATATCTAATACAAAGATTAATTATATGTTCATTAGCGAATAGGGGAACGTTATTACCTGCAAGACAAGATATAAGCAAGACAATGACGATCAAGGCAAGACTTTTATGTACAAGAGTAATGAAAAGCAATAAATAACAAAACAAGACAAGAATTTTTGTCTCGTGTAACACTAGGTTAAACTATTAGCTATTAACTATTGATGTTGAAGCTTATTGATAAGGGTAGTATTCTAAATCTAGAAATCATTAATGATTTATATTATCTTCGACTATTTCTATTTATGAAAATGTCCTTCAAATTGAACCTTGTGCTCAAAACATACTAGCTAAAATTATTGATTTGATTTATTATCTAATTTTATACATGTGTATTTATTTGCAATTATTTCACTACGAAAATGTACAATCCTTTTTTACTTCTCCTTACTAAATTTTTAAAATTGTAATTGTAACAAATATTGCACATACGAAATATAAAAACGACACCCTTTCTTTTTTTCTTTACCACCGTTGCCCATGTTAGTTTATTATAAAATTTGTCATAAGAGAAAAGAAGACGATAAAGATTTGTTGTCGTTATTGTGGTTATTTAGTGCAATTCAAATATTTACCGAAAAAATTGTCACAATGTTAAATTACAAGACATTGTTTGTATATTGTATAAAAGCATGATTGATAAAAGCGATTCGTTTCTAATTTATGATACACATCGATAACCATAATTAGTTGATTCATGATAATAAGGAAACAAAACATATAATTTAAAACAAAGTGTAGTTGATTGCATTTGGCAAGTTGGGTATAATTAGAAAGTAGCGGTGTCACTGATTAATTACTAATGAAGTCTTTAATACAGTTTGTATAAAATTTTACATTGCAATGTGAACAGCCATTAAACTCGTTGCACCCTTTATGTATTCTATACAAATAAATTGATTAATGAGTCGCAGCTTGTCAAGAAAACCTAACCTAACTTTCTGCATTTTGTGTTGTATTTATGTTATGTCCCATTAAATTTATTAAAGAGTTTTCCTATCTTTCATCTTACATCATTATAGCGTGAAACGTATTATAAGAAAATCTAAGAATATTTTTATTAAAGTAACAACACTGAATGGCTAATTATTTTATTTAATATTCACAAACAACAAAGGATTCAGATATCCACTTTAGTTATAACGAGGGCATGTAACCGGTTAAAAAAACCGGTTAATAGAAACCGGTAACCGATATTTTTAACGAAAATTGCGAACTTTAACCGTAATTTTAACCGATATTTTTCAGGCCGAAAATACCGGTAACCGTTAACCAAAAAAAAATGAACCAGTTTTAGCGAACATTAACCTTAATTTTAATATCATTTAGCGAGAAAAAATTTAATATTTTTTTTTTATATCTTTGTTTTCTATTTGTATTTGAACATGAGTCATGACAGTTTTTACAATTAACATTTTATTGGTCATAAATGTAGGTCTCTTTGACCGTTAAGGTTACTTAAAAAGTCCAAATAAATACGGCCTTTGTCAACACAGGCAAGTTTAAAATTGAAAAGTGACCTGCGTTTTTTTGAATAAATTACAGGAATTTTTGTGAATATTTATTAATTAAATGGTTTTTTTTAATTGTTATATTTTCTCAGATGGTAATTTTTTATTATTTTTTTAAATTATTTATTCTATATTTTTTTTTAATCAAATATTTATAATTACTTTTTTTTTAATTAATGTTAATAATTTTTTAAATTGATATATTAACCGGTTTAAACCGGTTTCCAATTTTTAAAAACCGGTTTTCGAACTAAAACCTTTATTATTATAACGTTCTCTATAAGGGTTAACCGTTAACCAGTATTTATTTCGGTTACATTCCCTGTTTGTAACTAACTTTTAGTTATTTCTAATTACAGTTGAATATAAAAGGTTACAACTTTTAGGTTTTTACTGTAAAATTTTTCATATACAGCTGAAATATTCCAAAAATACCCATGTATGAGTCCAAAATTTTGGTTTTTCATTGTTGACACCCTTTAAACCCAATTTTAGGTCAGGTTTGGGTTCCTTTTTACCCATTTTAAGGTGTGACAAATTTCCAAATGTGCTATACAATATGTTTAGACACTTTTCAACTCATTTTTGGGTATAAAATGCAACACATAATCGTGTTAAACTTATTTTTTTAATTATGAACACCTAAATTATTGTTAAGCACTTTAACCCCATTCCAGGGTGTGAAATAACCCAAATAAACCCATTTTTAGGTAAAATTTATTGATTTTTTTGAAAAAAACCAAATTGATAGTCGCCGATGCGCTGATTTCAAATTTTCAAACCGAATTTAATTATCTTTTCCCATTCCCGAGATATTTGGCCTCAAAGTTGCACCTCAAAAAAGTGTGTTTTTTGAACATATCTCTAAAATGGGTAGAGATACAGTATCAACGATTACGCCAGTCGATTCTACGCGCAAAGTTACATAAAGAAATGTTTTCTCCGCATATACGATCTTTGGAACGATTTGGTGAAAAATGAGAAAAATGAAAAAAACCTGAATTTCAATTTTTCGCTTGGAAACTTTTTGTCACCAAAATTTTTTATATTCTGGACTTAAGTAAATACAGATGCGCTGATTCCAAATTTTCAAACCGATTTCAATTATCTTTTACCGTTCTCGAGATATTTGTGTTCAAAGATAGACCTGAAAAAATCGGTTTTTCAGGAATAATTCTGAAATGGGTTCAGATACGACTTTGGCGACCTCACCAATCGATTCTACGGGCAAAATTACATTTTTGTACCAATTTTCAGATTTTTATTCCAATGGATACAAATTTTATAGAAAAAAAACGAAAATCGTCAAAAATCGAAAAAAATCGCAAGGGGTTCATCAGGCGATTTTTCGATTTTCGCGATTTTCGTTTTTTCGCTCTAAAAATTGTATCCATTGGAATATTAATCTGAAAATTGGTGCACTTATGTAATTTTGCCCGTAGAATCGATTGGTGAAGTCGTCGAGATCGTATCTTGACCCATTTCAGGGATATTCCTGAAAAACGATTTTTTTCAGTTCCAACTTTGAACCCAAATATCTCGAGAACGGTAAGAGATAATTGAAATCGGTTTGAAAATTTGAAATCAGCGCATCTGTATTTACTTAAGTCTGAAAAATGAAAAGATTTGGAGCCAAAAAGTTCTCCAGCGAAAAACTGAAATTCCGGTTTTTTTCTTTTTTCTCATTTTACACCAAATCGTTCCAAAGAACATATATGCGAAGAAAACATTTCTTTATGTAACTTTGTGCGTAGAATCGACTGGTATAATCGTTGAGACTGTATCTCTACCCATTTTAGAGATATAGTCAAAAAACACACTTTTTTGAGGTGCAACTTTGAAGCCTAATATCTCAGGAATGGGAAGAGATAATTAAATTTGGTTTGAAAATTTAGAATCAGCTCATCGGCGACTATCAATTTGGACTATTTTAAAAAACCAAAATTTTTGATCGAAAAATGGGTCATTTTGGATTTTTTCGGCTGTAAAATCAAAATTTTAAGGTGCAAATCTAAATATTGTTAGTTTCCATGATTAACTATGATTGTAAATTACTTGAAGATGAGAATAGTATATTATTTAACAAGCATAATATGTAGGCTATATTACACGAGGATGTAATTAAAAATACGAGCGGTAGCGAGTATTTTTAATCATCCGCGTGTAATGTAGCCATATTATGCGAGTCAAATACTATACTTTATCTACAACTATCAGGCATATAAAAAATCTGATATTATTTGTTAAATATTCCGTTAGGTGTGAGTAGTTCATATATAGCTTAACAGATGGCGCCACAGTAGCACTTAAATGTCAAAATAACTTTTCAAATTGTATTTATTATACTTTTATAAGCATATATATTGATATTTATAATAAAAAATGTGTTATTAATAAATTAACAGTTTAATAAAATATTATGTGTTAAATTATATGCCCTATTTATTACAGAAAAGTGTAGCGTGTATCATGACATTTCATATTACACTTGTGTAATATGAGTAGTATATTATATGTAGTATCACACGTATAATGTACCCATATTTCAATAGTTGTAGATAAAAGATATTAATTTTTATTTGGATATGGTTTGGAATATATTTGCGAATATAGATAACATATATATAGATATTATTATTTCCACCTTCTATATACAGGGTGGCTCAATGAAAATTATCAGCGCAATTTTTGGCCACTTAACATCAATTTTGCAAAAAACGCTCGAACACGTCATTTTTAGTATAAAGGGGGAACACCTGAATGGATTAATATCAATGGCATAACTTCAACCCTAAAATGGGGGTGGACTGCACCTCAAAAATTTTAAATGGAAAAGAGTGTCAAACATCACACAGTTCGAAAGGCCTTTCAATTCTCTTCTCAACAGTTTTTTTATTTTTCAAATCCGATCATTAGTTCCAGAGAAATATCGTTTAAAACAAATTTTATCAGGTGTTTAAAATTGCAATCAAGTAGGCTTAAACAAATGACAAAATCGAATATCAGTATTTTTTCCGTAACGTAGAGGGCCGAAAGGATAATATACTTTTATAATCTCGTAAATAATACAGTCACAGATGTAAAAGGAATAATAAAAGTTAATATATAAGACACAAAGTAATAGCACTTTAAAAGTACACAACTTAAGTGTACTATTACTTAAGATCACGCCCGTTGTATACTTCAAAATGTTCCATGTCGATTATCTTTTGTTTTCTGCTAAAATATTTTAGAAGTAACTCGTGTTTGGTATCAAATGAAAGGATTATTTGATGAGGGCTGGCGTGTAGAAATGACAAAAAAATTCCTTGTCGAATGTCTTTTGTTTTCAGCTAAAATATTTCAAAAGTAAGTCGTGCTTGGTATCAAATGTAAGTACTCGACTATGTTTGGCGTGCAAAAATGTCAAAAATCATGTCAACAGGTTTTTGTTTCTGGAGAAAAGTTGTCAGAAGTACGTCGTATTTGGTATTAAATGTAAATAAAAAATGACAAATAATTACCATGTCAATCAGCTTTTGTTTTTGGCAAAAAGTTGTCAGAAGTATGCAGGGCATGAAACCGGTTAAAAAAACCGGTTAATAAAAACCGGTAACCGATATTTTGAACAAAAATTGCGATCTTTAACCGTAATTTTAACCGATATTTTTCAGGTCGAAAATACCGGTAACCGTTAACCAAATAATAAATAAACCGGTTTTAGCGAACATTAACCTTTATTTTAATATCATTTAGCGAGGAAAAATTTTAATATATTTTTTATCTACTCTCACCCTATAATGATTCCATTATTTTGCAAGTTATTGCATGTGAAGTGTGTCATTAATGAAATCGTTTAATAATGAAACTAAATCATGCCTAAAAGAACAATGTAAATTAAATGGGACTTTCATTATTATAACATTTCTTTTAACAAATGAAAAACATGTTTTTGAAAGAATGGTAATGTAAAACTCCGGTTAGTACTGCTAACTCTATAGTATCGCAGAAAAATATAGTACAAATTATCGTATTTGGATTTTATGTAAGAGTTTTATCTCAAATTGGTGACATTGCATCGGTGTCATCTCAGAAGTATACTGAACGCAACCTACCATCACCTGTCTACCTGTCATATTATATAAATATAATAAATTATTACAATTCTATTTATTTTTCTAATTGGTTCGTAGATAAAATATTGTATGACACTCATGTGTGAAGTACTTTTATGCACTCATTACGGTTAAGACACTCGCTTTCGCTCGTGCCTTAATCTCCGTAATTCATGCCTAAAAGTATTCCTTCACACACTAGTATCATAAATAACTATTTTATATCTGTGTTTTCTATTTGTATTTGAACATGAGTCATCACAGTTTTTACAATTAACATTTTATTGGAGAGTCATAAATGTAGGTAGTTTCTTTGGCCGTTAAGGTTACTTAAAAAGTCCCAAATAAATACGGCCTTTGTCAACACAAACAAGTTTAAAATTGAAAAGTGACCTGCGTTTTCCTGAATATATTACGGGAATTTTTGTAAATATTCATTAATTAAATTGTTTTTTTTTAATTGTGATATTTTTCTGAGATGATATTTAAAAAAAAAATTTAATTAATTATTCTCTATTTTTTTAATCAAATTTTTATAATTAATTTGTTTTAATTAATTTTAATTATTTTTATAACCGATATATTAACCGGTTTAAACCGGTTTTCGAACTAAAACCGTTATTATTATAACGTTCTCTATAAGGGTTAACCGTTAACCAGTATTTTTTCGGTTACATGCCCTGGTAATAACAGTATTTATATATAAGTGGTACACATAACTGTTTAGAACTTCTATGAAATATTGACTTTTCATCGGTAATTGAAATATGTGTTTACATTTCTCAATCATCAAATAAGAATTGATCGACGAGCAAAAATTAGAAAATGTTTCGAAACGATTTGAAAATAGGTTTTATGATATTAATCATTACATTTAAAAAATATATCATTCCAATCCTTCAAAAAGTAAAAGAAAAATTAGAATTATTAATTGAATCTATTTCAATTTAAGCAGGGGTGAATTAAGGCTCCCACAGGTTTAGACAAAATATAATACGAGCCACATTCTTATATTTTTTTGTGAAAACTAGAGGAGTGTTTGTTATTAATTAATCAGCGCTATGACTAATTCTGTTTAAGAGTGTACTTTAAAGGGACGTATATTTAATTTTTAGGTAAAAAATAAATTCAGAGTATATTGTCAATAAAAAAAGTGAAAATACATATTCATTGTTTTTGAATATAACCTAAAAATTATATAATTTTCAAATTTTATAGCTTAATTTATTTTCTACCAAAAATACATGTAGACCTTTTTTAACCAAACTCCACTTTGTAACGTTTGTAACTAGCTTCACTCATAAATCTACTGACGTTTACTTGTTTATTTTTTATAGCGTACCTCAAAACTTTTTAAAATTGATTAATTTTTGAACACTTTATAGTAAAGTTTTGTTTTTTTGTATAAAGATTTTTCACAGATACAGTATTTTCTTACATATTAGTTAAATTCATTTATTCATCTAAATCGAAGAAAACGTAGGTAATTTTGACATAAAAAAATATAATACTTTTTATCCCGATTGAATCCGGACCCCTCCAAATTTCCGGCTTTAGACATTTATCCTTCTTGTTTATTGGCCTTATTAATATTTCCTAGACCAACAGAGATAATCCGCCTGTGTTCTAAGGGGCGGTAAATGGATGGAATGAAAAATAATACTGAATTTTTAATTAATATTATTTATTTCTAATTTATTAATAATAATGAACTCTAGAGCCTAAAACAATAAAATGTTCATTCAAGATAATATATGGAATAGTAAAGTAAATTCATCAATATATAAATAATGATTTTGGAAAGGTAAACGTCCGACACAGTCGTTGACCCGGAACCACTGTACATACAGATTAAATTCTAAATTGCATACACGCAAATTTACTTCTCAGTCATGCATAGCTGCATTCCACAAGACTTTGATACCCTTCACAATTCCCAAACTTTGACATTTTAAATTAAATGTTAAACTTTTTCAATAAGAATTATGCTGGTATTTTAATCACGAAAGCAATGAGAAAATTATCGTGTTTATTCTGAATAATTTGCATGCTGACTGCATTTAATAAGTAAAACAAAATCAATACTTGAAAAACATTTGAAGGCATAATACCGGTTTTTGTGCGAATCGCGATAAATACACATAATATCCCTCAATTAGGGTTGTAGTACTCGAGAGCCAGTTAAAGAGTTAAGTTTTTAAAAGAATAAATTTCAATTCTCCCTAAACACTGGTGCCGGTTGAGTAGCCTTAAAATAATTCCCAAGAGGGGCGAAATATATAAGAATTAATTACAGTACGTTTAGCAGAGGGCGGAATCGTGTTTTCCCTAAAGAGTTTCTCTCTTTATTGGTATTCAGGACGCGGACGACGGGCGCGTTACCGATAAGACGGGGGCGGCTGTGGCTGCCCGCACGCCGTTGTTTCGTCCACTCTCATTTGTCCAATTAACACTCACGTTCAACTACATACACACTTTACTAATTCCTTATTTGCAACTCTTTACACGAATCTAACACTTCTTATGAAATAATCAAATTAAATATTTACTTCAAAAAACTCCAATTCAGCCACACGTTTTTTTTTTTAAAACGCAGTGGTCTTGGTAATGAATTATTCTTGCTTTAAAAATGTCGGTGTTTTGGGGACTAAAAAAAAGCAGCTTCATATCAATCAGGACGATTTCCCAAACTCAAGCGTCGACCGACTCGACGCGCTACCTTTTGACTGATTTGTGTGGTCCTTTGGATCAATTTCGAAATATGTGCTAATAGGAGGAGTCGGCGTTATTTTTTTATTATATCTCAATCATTTTTAAATGTAATTGAACGAGGACTGGTTTGACATCAAAGTATTTTTTAAAAACATTAATATACTTTGGTTAACTTGTCGATGTACTACTTCACCTCCAATCTTGATGAAATTTAGCAAAAAGTTCCTACTAATATGTATAGGTTATGTTAGGTAAGGTTGGGTTAAATTAAATTCGGTTAGTTTGGATTAAGTTAAGTTGAGTTAGGTTAAGTTGGGTTAAGTTAGGTTCGATTAAGTTAGGTCGGGAGAAGTTAGGTTAGATTAGGTTGAGTTAGGTTAGGTTAAAGATTAGGTTGGATTAAGTTACGTTAGGTAAGATTAGGTTAGGTTCGAGTTTAAAATAAATACGATTTCAAAGTCAACCACATTCGTCCGCCAATTTTTATTATTTTTCCTATATTTGTCATATTTAGTAGAAACTTCTTTTCAAATTTAATCAAAATCGGTAGTGAAGTAGTACGTCGATAAGTTCACCGATAGGTACTTTTATTATACTTCATAGAACTTTTGCGTTGTTTTATCAAATGTTGCATTTTATGACAATGAATTTGTATCAAATGGATTAGGAGCTACCTATATAAAATATATTCGAAAAATATTTCGGATTCTAATTTGTCGCGTTTCTCTTATTTAGAAATAATTTTCAAAAAATTAATCTAACAGAAGAAAAAGGAACAACTTATCAACTTACTATCAAAATATTGTAAAAAGATATTTGTAATATTTATTTAAACAAATTTTCCTTTAAACTAGTTTAGTTTCAAGTAGGTATTTTTATATAATACTTTCTAGCTAATAAATACTTAATACATAATGAAACACTATTATTGGATTGTAATTATTTCGTAAGTATATGTGCATTATTCAAAGATCATTAATAATAAAAGTTAATTAATGTTTAATTTTCCTCAATTACATTAACTATTTTCAGGACATATTGAATACCACTTAAATTGTTTTGTTTATCGTAGTGTAATAGTTTTATATATATTAGAGACTATAGGGACAGCACACGAAGACAAACTTTGGAATTGGCGTGGGTAAGATATCAGGGTGTAAAGTAATTGAGATGCTCCGGGCGGACATAAACTGCAAACAGGAATTCTTATCTAGATGCGATATTTAGAACTCTTTTAAACAGCAATGTTTGCTCATTTATTGCCTAAAAAAGCCTTTTAACATCGCAATAACATATTATAATTTATTTTAATTTTTAATAAGTATTGTGTTGTAGAATGTAATTATTATCATGTAAAATATATCTATTAGCTATTCTGCAAGTTGGTTTACGTCGCCAATATTTGTAGAAGGAAATGTCATTGTAAAATGTGAAAACTAGAAAAACTAAAATACTATACCAGTCAAGTAACATATTTGCCTATTTCATCATGTTTATATTAGTATGATAAAATATTTTATTTCATTCATTTAAATCTTTATTTACGACTGGTTAAGAAAAAAAGAACCAACGAGCATTTATTTAAAATATTTAAATCTTAATTTACAATTGGTTAAGAAAAAAAACCAACAAGCAAATATGATAAATTAAATAATAACGTGCTAGAAATAACTCCCATTGGAGTTCTTCCAGTTTTATGTTGTTTTTACTTCATAATTTAGATGCCATATCTAAAGATTTAGTTCTTTTCAGTCTTCTTATTTCTAAGAAATTGTCTAATAAATATAGAGGTAAATTACATTATATTACCAGTACACTGCAAAATTGCATAAACCAAAAACAAAAAATCAAATATTTTTTTAATTTTGGCCAATAAGAATTTTTTCGTTCTTCAAATACTTTCCCACAAAGTTGCACCCCAAAGTATATTTTTTACTTTTAATTAATTTTGAGTAGCAGCGACAAATCTTACATCAAATCAAACATTTTTTATATATCATTATATCATTCATTTTTATTTTAACATTTTTATCTATATTTTTTATATTTTCACTCCTTGATGAAGACCTAGGTGAGGACGAAACCGGTAGGAGTTGAAATAAAAAAAAATAAAAATTGGTTGCATTCCAATAATTTTTACTTTTTATCAATCAAACTCCAGACAAGAAACTGCGACTGCATTGTAACTGCATATGTACCTATATTGAAATAAACCTGTAGCTATTTCCGCGCATTAAAATTAGAAGCTGATTCTTCGTCCGCTTTTAATCTACTAGAAATCATGAGTGTTTCATTAGGAAATCCCCGGGAACGAATGAAGCATCAAGTGCTTCATCGTCGTAATCCCAAGTTTTCAAGTTCCAAATCTCGCCCAGTTTTAAACAATACACCGTCGAATCACTAATCCTCGGATTACTATAGTCCGGAGCCATCGCTAATTGGACACAAAACCGAACGCTTCCGACATCCGGCGGCGCTGGTGTCGCGCGGGAGGGGGGGGGGGTAGCCGCAGAGTGGGGGGCGCCGTCCTCTGCCCGCGAGACCATAACCATATCTCTTATCGGGAGCGTGTCACGGACCGATAGGACAAGCACCGGCTCGGATTAGCGCGAGATTATCTTATAGAGGGGACAGTGACGTGCCAACTCACAACTTACTTCATTCTTGTTGTATTTGTTTCATAATTCCTGCATACACAGACAACTTACAGTGGGGCCTATTCTGTAAGTCAGTGGCTAAATTTTAACCAGTTGCTAATTTTTTTCTCCAATGAAAATAGAGGGGACAGTGACGTGTCAACTCAGAACTTACTTCATTCTTGTTGCATTTGTTTCATAATTCCTGCATACACAGACTTCAACTTACAGAGGGACCTATTCTGTAAGTCAGTGGTTAATTTTTAACCAGTTGCTAATTTTTTTCTCCAATGAAAATAGATAGCACCGGAGAAAATTTCAAAACATCACTTGTCATGTTTATTTTTATTTGTCAAAATAAAAAAAAATAGCATCTGGTTAATATTTAACCACTGAGATATAGAATGTAATATCACATCGAAAAATTGACGTTAATTACTACTTGGATTCAGTATTTTTCTCTTAACCGATAATTAATGTAAGGGATACTTTAAATAGATGTGAAACAAGCGGTGTTTATTACGTGATATTTTTCGCGTAGATTTTTGTTCTATACTATTTTCAAACCATTGCTTAATATTTCCCGTTTCGTGTAATGGTACAATAGTATTTCTTCGGATCATTCTTCCGATCATGCGTTTCTTTCCAATTCCCTACTCTTTAAAGGCTCTTAAGTTCCAAGGTTTCTTTCGCACAAAGTCTACACATTTTGTCTTCAACAATAGTTGTATAAAGAGATATTTGAAAGTCCTTTTAGAATAAACATTAAACTACCCATCCCTCCTTAGAAGGTTGTAAAGTCAAATTCAAATATCTTTACATATAACTATGCTTGTTGTTCAAATCTTTTTTTCTCTTCTAACAGGTATCTCGGTGTTCCAAGGTTTTCTCTCTTTGTGTATTTTGGGTACGTATTTTTGATGGATTTGGTTTTCTTTTTCCCTGTTCTTTCTCTGTCGTTTAATTTCGATTTGTTTTGTTTCGTAGCTTTTTCTATCATAATAATTTTGCCGTGATCTCCCTCTTTTTATTAGTTTGTTGCTTTCATTTTCCTTTCTTTTAAACTTCCTTTTCTCGAATTGAACCTTCCTTTCCGATCTCTATCATCATTTTTGTTATTTTTATTTCTTCTAATACCAAAACGTACTTCAAATGCGAGGCGACCTCAACACTATGTCAGTATTAATGAAAGAAATAGATAATACCTAACATTTTCAAAACATCGTTAATTATGATAACATTGTAACAATATTTCTTCCACTTTTCTTTATTTTACTACGAGTACATGTAGGACAATTTCATTAGGAAAGTATAACAATCTAGTCGGTTGCTACAAATATTACGTTATTCTTTACTTGAATATTTCATAAACTAATATAACCTACACTCGTGCTAATAATTTACAAGTGTTATTTTGTTAGTAAAGATCAAAACTGAAGAAAGATGTAAGACAGAAGGTTAAATTCATTGCAGTTTTACGTCGTTTGCAAAATTTTTACTGATATAAATTGTGTTGTTTAGAGTTTGGGATGAGATCAGGAGTAAATTGTTAACTTTTGGCCCAAACTCTGAAGAAACATTTTTTTGCTTAAAATTTTGGATTTATTACTAAGATAGATAGAATCTTTATTTGTTTTAAGATACAAGATAGCTGGAAAAAAAGGAAATATTAATCATTGTTTTTTTAAGCAAATATACAATTATATTAATGGCTATTCTTAAATTAAAAAGAAGGAAGTATAATTAAGGATTAAAAATAAAAAAAAATAGTGCGTAGATAACTTTATTTATAAATGAAATATTTTTATATGTTTTATTTTATTTATTAAATTGTCTTTTACAAACGAAAGCATGCATAGTTGAGAAGCAAATGAAACTTAGTTGTATTTGAACAACTTTACCAATTATATAATGGTTGTTAAGGTTAGAGAAATGATATGGAATAGAGCTTAGAGCCGGGCAACGTAATCCAGCCCCGAGTGGAACGCCCATGCCTAGTTGGTCGCCTTGTGGAACGCCAGCGTTCCGAAGTTGAGTGAACACCAGTGTAACTAGACGACATGTTGGTATGTTATTAGCGCAATGCAAATTGTATGTTTACTATAGGATTTAAAGCAATGGCATATCAATGTTAATTCTAAGATTAACTGACAGTTATAATGCCCAAGATAGACCAACATAACGACGGTATTAACACTTGTCATTAGCTTCCTAATATGCCGCAAAACTTACAATTGTAGCACACTTTAGGATTAACTGGTTCTCATTATACTTCATTCGGATTACAAAATGGAATTATATTCTACTTTTAATTCATATACTCCTACAATGAAATTGTCTATGGTTAATAATGAATGTAATGAAGGAAATGGAAATACAACGGTACAAATAAAAAGGCGACGTATAAATGAAGAGAACAAGTTCTACGAACCAGTGTGGCGCACCCAATGGGGGGGGAGGTTGGTAGTTCAAACCCCCGCCCCCTCCTCGACTTTAATTTAATTTATTAAAGTAAAAAATATATATAATGATTATAAAATGCATGTCATTTTATGTTACTGTTAATTATTATAATAATTTTTTGTTCTGATTCCAAATTATTTCTTTAAATTTTAAGTAGAGGATAATTGATTGGTTGTAAAACTTGACATGATCTTTATTTACAATTGTACAGATAGAAAATCTTTTTATTGTAAAAATGTACGATTCAAATCAAAAACTTAAAGATAATTGCTAGGTCCAGATTTATATTAATAGAGAGGTAATGTTTGAAGTATGTATGTAGACTGTAATCTCCGAAACTATACTTCCGATTTCAAAAATTCTTTCCTCAATATTTAGAATGGACTTTCTGAGTAGCCATAGGCTATATATTATCCAGTTAAAATAAAAGGGCTTTTCGTAGCGACCAATTTTGCAACTAAATTCGATGAAAAACGGCCTATAGAATGTGTTTTTTACGAAAGCTGCGGTGAGATTATACAGAATGTACCGAGAAAGGGGAACCGTATGGATTTTTTTTTTATTATTAATATTACAAGAAATCTTCAAAGAAAAAAAAGTTGTAGCTTTACGAGTAAGTTAAAATGACTTTGGCATTGTCAAAATTTATATAAATTACGGTTTTCGTAATCATCTACCTCAATATCTGTCTTGTTTAGTTACATTTTCTGTACTTTTAAAACGTGCCAATAATTTACTGAGGGTAGACCTATTTACATGCCACTATTAAATTCATTCATTACTTCCGTTTTATTTTCCCCATATATCAATATCAGTTCAATTCTTTCTTGCAATGTTAATTGCATATTTACTGTCATATTTTTTTATTGAAAGGGAAATACAATGAATAATGAAGCTTGTTTCTAACAAAAACATAAAAATGGGATTGCTTGTGGTACACCTTTTTGTATTGTTACTGTTTGTTTAGTACCTAATAACGTGGGTATTTCACTTTTTCTTATAAAATTTCTTCATATTTCTAACATTAATGGTGCTTTACTCTTGTAATATTTAACTCAATTAGATTTTATGAATACCCTATATAATTTTCAAAGTCATTTTAACTTAAAGCGACAATTTTTTTCCTTTGAAGTTTCTGGTAATGTGAAAAATAAAAAAAAATCCATATGGTTCCAGTTTCTCGGGACACATTGTATTTAAATGCTTTCTACAGAAAAGTTATAGAACTAAATATATATATATATATATATATATATATATATATATATATATATATATTAAAATACAAATTGATACAATATGACTAAAAGATATATGTAAAACTAATTTTAATCTGCCAAGAGTAATTTAAGTACATATATAGATAAAAACTGCCTTTTACAAAACATTGTTTACAATCGTGATTTTGCAAAAACAAAATAAAATACATAAATTACTCATTGGTGAGGGGCAAGGCGCATACTTCTACGAATTGCCGCGAAATTTACACGACTAAATGGATGTTGCTTAGATACAAAAAATTGTGACAAGTAATTAATTGAAGAAAATATATATACCGTGTGTCCCAAAAAGGTGTTGTCATAGGCATTTAGCAAGAGAAAACAGTTTTTAATAAATAAAAACTGTCCGGCTAATAACTAAGTCACCATATTGCCCAGGATAATAATTAATGTATTCCTACATGTTATCTAATACAGATTACTTCATTTTAATAGCAAAATTCAACAAAATTTACTAAATAAATAAATGAAGAAATATTATTAACAAATATATTTATTAAATGCACAATTACGAAAAAAAATATTAAAAAGGAATTTCAACACTTTTAATTGAACCAAAGACCTACGACTATGTAGACCATTATTCTAACCCCATGACCACGAATTGACAGAAATGTCACTTTGCCTATTAGCAATAAAAGCGTCACGCAAAACAAAGTGATTCTTTTATACAAATTTCATTGAATTATGCTATTTAAATGAAGTAATCTGTATTAAAAAAGATGTAGAAATACATTTAGTATTGTCCTATATACAATATGGTGACAACACTTCTCTGGGACACACGGTATATACATATATATATATATATATATATATATATATATATATATATATATATATTTCGAGGAATGTATAATACCATTCGTAACTAGAATTTTACTTGTAATTTTTGCCAACTTACTCCTGCTTTTGCTTAGTTGAGGAGAGTGTAGTAAAAAGAAAGAAACAACATGTACTAAGTATCAAATTAAAAGAAAAGGTGTAGCCTTTGCGGAACAGAAGAGGAATCTGTGAGACATCTAACATCAAGCAGGGAAGTTCGGAGAGAAAGAGGAGAAGAAAGACTTTCGTTCAGATATTTGAGGTCAGGTCAAGACTTGATAAATAAAAAGAAGATGATAAAAGTATGATATAAAAAATGTATTACTATATATTACATTTGAAGATAGTATAGCCAATAAACAGTAATTAATGTATCTACACATTGTACACATTGTACAAGTAAATACGTTTTTATGCGGTTTTAATTAAAGTACAATAACCATCCTAACCTTCAAACGTATTTATAAATATTTTGCAGAAAGTATTATTCACAGTTTATTTTTGAACAGCAAACTTAAATATGTGTTCATTACAAAAAGCTTCTATGGACGATCCATATTTATACCATACCGGCAATAAGCACCAGAAAGAGCTTGCATCCGAATTAATTCCGATCTTCATAAACCTAATGAAGAAAACAGATAAGAAATTTTTAACTGTCATTGACATCGGCTGTGCAACGGGTGATGTTACTTGGAATTACCTCAGAACTCAACTACCAGAAGGGACAAAAATTGTTGGTCTTGACATTGAAGCTAAAATGTTGGAATATGCTAAAAAACATTATCCAGAATTGGAATACGTTCAAATGAATATAGCGACTCGGACTGAAATACCTAAGTTTATGTTCAGTTCATACGATCACGCTTTTTCTTTTTGCTGTTTACATTTTATTAGGGAACAAAAGTAAGTATGCACTTTTTAAAATAGTATAGTTTAAGCAAAACAATAAGCATAAAAGCAGTGGTGGCGTTAGACTATTTTTACAGTGACTCGAGCTACTGAGAAATTGTCCCGGTCCACTATAGAAATTCTATCACCATAAGACTGAAGAAAAACACAAAATTTGACAAAATATTTCACTTCTTGAGTTAAAAATGGGTTTATACAACGAGTAGTACACAAAAAATAAAAAATTCGCATTTCCAAATAAAAATTAAAGTCTTTTTACATCTCTACCGTTATTTCCAATCACAGTTAAACATGAAAAGTTACAAATTTTTTACAACAATTAACGTAATCATAATCCTACAACACGAGTATAATCAAAAATTGTAATGTAATGCTAAAAGTTGGTATTCGTACATTTTGTCGACCTAGGCATAGAGTTTCTGGACGATTCTGAGTTCTGTAATACTAGTCATAATGGAAACGAAGCGCGAAAAATTAATTAATTCTCGATCAAAAGTATGTAAACGTTCATTAAAAATTTTAAATATGTAATATAGTTATTTGTGTATCAAGGTTATAAAAGTAATCTCTTTTGGCCGAATCCGAAGTTTGCAGCCGAGGCAAAGCCGAGGCTACAAATTAGATAAGGCCCAAAAAGAACTTTTAGCCGAGGTGCATACAACATTTTTTAGGCGATTACAACATGAAATGATGAATTTTCATTTAAAATCAATTTTTGACATCCGTCAAAATTTACTTTACGGCCGCATTTACCTTACGGCCGCATTTACCTTACGGCCACATTTACTTTACGGCCGCATTTACTTTACGGCCGCTATTTTTACTCGCAAATTCATTACTTTTTCATTAATATTTGTAAAGGAATAGTTAAAATTTTACTTACATTTGTTATTATATTCTAAAATAATTAATCACATTAATATGAACTATGTAAATCAATAATGAACAAACAAGCGGCCAAAAATTTTGACTTTGACAGATGTCAAATAAAAATTGATACTTTAAGGTTGCCAGCAGATACGAAAAAAAAACAATTTATGTACCAGCCGCCTAAAAAATATAATAAATACACAATAAAATAATAAATGCCGATAAAAATCATAAACACTTGAAAAAATAATAATTACTAATATTTTTAATGATTGTAGGCAAGCTTTGGAAAATATCTACAAAATGTTGAAACCTGGAGGAAGTTTTTTTACCTATTATCCTTGTGCTCATCTCTTTTTTGATATATTTCAAAAATCACTTGAATTAGAAAACTGGAAAAAATATTTTTCTAAAGATTTGAAAAAGAAAAGTCCATACCAAATTACTAATTTACATCCATTGGATAGAGAAAAGCATATAAAAGATATTCTTAATAAAATTGGCTTCAAAATTGTCTTTTGCAAAAGTGTTCCGAAACAATACACATACAAGAATATGAAAGATTTGAGAGGTAATAAACCCCAAAAAAGTTACCAAAAAATTACATATAGATATGTTTTGTAGATGGACTTACATCAATACATCCGTATTACAATAAAATTCCACATGAACTACAAACAAAATACATGGATGATGTAATGGAAGAAGTAAAAATACATAAAGATATGAATTTCATTGACGAACAAATATTGATAAATTACTTCCTTTTAGTTATAGTTGTTACTAAACCATTTCTTAACAAAAAGGAAAACTAATATAAAATATGACGCACTTAAAAAATGTTCGTTTATGTTTATGTAAAAAATGACATATTATACTTTAATCTATGTAGGTTTATATTTAATAACGTCAACGGTTATTTCTCAATTCTATATCACAAACATTTGTAATGATATATATTATTTGTGCTCTCGTAATATTGTAAACATATTTAGCATAATAAAATATAATTTATATTATCAATTAATTAATGATACGACTGTATGACTAACAAAAATTCCTGCACAGATGTGATTGCATAATATAGTTAACCAATTATGTCATAGCAAGATGGAAAATAGGGCCCTGGCTTCCATCTTATAAGTGGGCAACATTTCTTCTGTGGAATTCTGTTATCGGCATCTAGACGTTAATATTTTTGCCATAAAAATTAAAAATTATGCCTATGAGATCATATTTAACAGATAAAAATTTGTATTTAGATAAATAGTTGTGATTGTGAGGGTAGATTTGCCTCTCAACAAAGTTCTGCAGGGCAGTTTTAGGTAGTGTTACATGTAGTTCGGTCGTGACCAAGGTCTGATTTTTTAAATAAAATAAATCAAAAATACAAATTATAATAAAAATTATTTGCTACAAAACTATTAATAATAACCAAACATGTTATGTATATAATAATATCTTAAAGTTAAATGATATTTTTTCACTTTATTTGTCATATAACAGAAGAAAAATATAAATATTTAGATATGGAACTAAAAGTAAAAATTCTTTGTTACTCTTCCTAGTTTTATTGAGATGAATTGTTTTGGTTTTATTACAGATTTTGTTTTCGTTTATCAAACAAAATATTTTTTTCGAAAACGATACACGATATCACTCCGCGAATTTAGCCAAAGTAGTAGCTAAAGGAAAACTTTACAGACTCTTGTGTCAAAATTTAACTTTACGGACTCATCTGTCGAAGTAAATTAATCTTTTATTAGTATCATATTTTGCAGTTTATTTTAGCACTACAAGAAACATCATTCTATAACATTATTGGTGAATTTATTTATTATTTACCTGTGATAATAATTTACCTGATTTCATGCAGACGACGTCTAAGCAGGTGTAAACATAAATGAAAATTATGAAGAAATATTTGACACTTTGACAGTATGTTTGTTATCACAGCCATGTCCGTCTCAATAACTAGCTGACGAGTTAGAAACAGATAATGCTATTTATTTATGATTTAATTAATAAATTAACGATTTCGGAGAAAATATAATGTAGGATCTAAGGACTAAAGTATTTTTTATTACTCACATGGTTTATTGTCCTCGGCTATCGATTCGTAGAATAAATATACAAATTACTATATATTGTTGTGCAGTAACATTTCGATATCTTTAAAAATAAAAAAAGTAATTTAAAAAAATCAATGATTTTTTATTTTTTTTAAATAAATCATGATTTTTCCAACCCTGATCGTATCCGTTTAATTTTACAATAATATTAAATTAGTTTAATTCAGTTTTGGGCGTTTGAAATGATTAAGAAGAACCGTAGACTAATAGCCAGTTTGGTTACTGATCCACAAAGAATTTAGTTCCATTTAGATTTTTTGCTGTATTCAGTTTATGTAGAAAAATTGTAAATAAAATTTTAAGACTAATTAAAATTTATGTGTGTTCCCATCTTAAGTTTGCATCAACCAATGTTATCCCCCCTCCCCTCCTTATTACATAATACTCTCAAACATATTAAATATTTTGGACAATGAGGAAATCATTAAAATAAAACTATATGGATGTTATTCTCTTGTTCAGACAATATATCATACTACTATTTGATAAAAAATAATTGAAAACGGTATGTTGCAACAAACATAAAAACCTGCTGCATAAATTGCAATTATAATTGCTCGTCATCTACTATATATACTGTTACAAAAAATAGTTTTAGTATAGTTTTCCAGTTTATAGAACAGGCGTAAGTGTTACATAATATAACGCACTATGACCAATCCAGTCTTATATCAAAACGGCAGTCAGTTCCAAGATTTTCTTGCTAAAGAAATAATCCCTCGATATATAAAACTAATGGAGTTAAAAGAAACAGAGCCTTTAACTGTACTTGACATCGGTTGTGCAACTGGTGATGTGACATGGAATTATCTCAGACCACAACTACCAAAGGGCACCAAAATTGTTTGCGCTGATATTCAACCAAAAATGCTAGAATATGCTGAAAAACATTACCCAGAATTGCAGTACATCCAAATGAATATTAGTGCTAAAGAAATTCCAAAGTTTATGTTTAATACATACGATCATACGTTTTGTTTTTGTTGTTTACAATTATTACTCCATCAAAAACAGTAAGTATATCATGTTTTAAATCTGTATCAAAAAGTGTTTTTTTTTTTTTCAAAATTCGAAAATAAAATTTTTAAAGTAAATATATTTTACTACTCCTGTATAAATATATTACCAAAATAGTGAAATAAGGAGTCATATTTCTCTCTTCTCGGTCAATCACAAGCCCAGAAATCAATTATTCACGTTTAATTTATATCTGCTGTGCTGTGAATCAATCAGTCATTTGTCATTGTGTATTTTTATGTTGTCATTTTCTAATATATTTATGCGTTTTACCGAATGGATGATTTTATTTTCGCGAATAATGACTATCTTAATCTCTTATATAATAATATATTATTATTTATTATTCATTTATAACCATCGTTTATTTGACCTGATTATTCACTAAGGAAACTAAATTGTACAAGCTACTAACCTGTAAAAATTTTACATGTTAGTAGTTGCATTGTTTACATTATTGACACAGCTGTGTTTTGTTACTGTCATTAAATTTTGATTCAACATTGGTAATTGTCAGCATAAATGAATAACAAATATTGCACAATATACGCTAGTTATGACTATTAACATAGCTAAGATAGTTACGAGTATCATAACCACCGCAGATGTCAATTGAATTCCACGCTTGGAGAGCGAAGATTTTAAGACATCTAATTCATTTTATTAACAAATATTGTTTTATTAAATTTTCTTGTGAGTAACGTTTTCGTGATCAATTCTGTATGGGTTGATATGATATGACAATTGTCCTATATTATTTTGACAATGCTGTATGATAAATATTAATTACCAAACTGACTTGTCAAAAATTACATGGTATACAATTATGACTTAGTTACCTTGCTTACATTTGTGTAAGCAAATAAAAGCTTAATATCCTGAAACTGGTAAACACTTTTACCTTGGTAATAATGTAAAATACTACTAAACCACTGGTTGTATAAGAAATTTTAATAATTTATTTACAATTTAAGATTGTAAATTAATGGTTACACCATATTCATTTTAATATGAAAATACATCATGTTATTCTTCTAAAATAAATAAATATTTTTAATACAGTGGTACTACAATTAATTCGAATTAAAATTATATTTTTGATAAAAAATGAAGATTACAAAGGAAAAGTAAATACTTTTGGACAACAACGAAATTTCGCAAATCAGGAAAAGGTAGGGTTGAAATATCAGGTTTATTAGAATTGTAGTGTGCTTCATTAATGTTAAATATTTCAAATATAAATAATTAATACTTCTTTAATTTTTAGGGAAGCTTTTCAAAATATGTACAATATGTTGAAACCAGGAGGAAATATGTTTACTTATTACCCTACTTCTCATTTATATATGGATATATTTCAACAATCATTAGAATTAAAAAACTGGAACAAATATTTTGGTGACATGAAATTTGAGAATCCTTTTCGTAATTTATCTCAATTGGAAATAGAAGAATATGTGAAAAACATTTTGATTAAAATTGGTTTCAAAATTAACATATGCAAAGTTATTAAGAAACTATTCATCCACAAGAGTATAAAAGAAATAAGAGGTGAAATGATAAATAATTATGTTTTATAAAAATAAAATAGTTTTGCTTTTTAGATGGACTGACAGCAGTACACCCAGCTATCAAGAAAGTTCCATATGAACTACAAAATAAATTTGTAGATGAAGTAATGGAAGAATTAATTAAATCACATAAAAATACAAAGTTTGACTTGAACAATGGAGATATTCAGACAAATTTTTATATTATGGTTATTGTTGCCACTAAACCATTTTCAAAAAATCTTTGAAGGTTTATAAAATGTAAAATTTTCGAAAATAGATTCATCTATTATAAATAAATTAATATACACACGTCATTGTGTCCAATTAATTGATACATACATCTCTTTGTATCAATTATTTAAAAACTCCATTGGTTAAAGGATTTCATATTTTATTTTAATGTTATAATTAAGTCACTAATTTATTATTTATTAAAATATTAAAAGAATAAAGTTGTTTGCACAAGTTAATATTTTTTCCACTCCTGTTTAATAATGCCTTCAGTAATAATGCAATTTATTGAAAATAATATTATACATTACTCACAAATATTAATAACTCATCAACTCCAATGATATTTCAAAATTTTCATTCCCTTTACATATATAGTCGAAATAATCTAAAAATACACATTTTTGGATCCAAAATTTTGTTTTTTGAAATTATTCCGCATTAATTGATGACGATGCGCTGATAAAAAACAAAATTTTTTGGCCTAAAAATTTATATTTTTGGTGTACATGATAAATTTTAGAGTGAAAAATAAAAATTGTAAGTTTTCATGTTCAACATTGTTTGAAAATAAAATAAATAAATAAAAAATTCTCATTGATATTATTAATTCTAAACAATTGCAAATTAAAAAGATAATTTCAAACTTACAGAATGCAAAATAAAATTTGTTTTTGATACAGATACAAGATGTCCTCAAATCTCAAATGATTTTTACCTGTATAACGTTTTTTTTTTCATAAAAGATTTTTAGGTACCCGAATAAAATGTATAATTATTTATTTTTACAATACAAATTTTAACGACGTGCTGCCATCTATTTATCTGTAGAATAATGTGTATCTTCGTAACTTCTACATAGAGCAGACGGATCGATTCTTCTTCCTACCACTCCTAACAACCCTTCTTAATTTTACCGCTTGTTTATAGATGGCGACATAATTTTAAAGGAAGATGTATTTACTTGACTGCTGTAGTTAATAAAGGAAAATTATTGGAATTCAGGCAAAAGAATTAAATTTTTATTTCCTCTCCAACCGGTTTCAACCCCACATAAGTGTGGGAGTAAGTCAATATGTCAATAATATGTTACAAAATCATTATCTGACTTATTCTCTGAGGATAACCCATGAAGGGTTGAAACCGGTCGGAGAGAAAATAAAAATTTTATTCAACTGACTGAATTTCAGTAATTTTTCGTTTACTATAATATTATCCTATGACTGTTAAGATATTTGCTTGTTGTATGTTTGTTATTGCTACGGATACATAGTATATTGTAAACACATTTTCATTTCTCACGGTAACCATAGACAACGTTAAGGTATAAATTCATTTCTCACAGTTCTGTCAAAAATTATTCATATCTCACAGTTCTGTCAAAAATAAATTGTTCCAAATTTAATTAATTAGAAAATAATATCGTGGTCGTAGAAAAAGTATAGTGTACAACTCGCATGGAATGTCCATTTCATACTGGCATACTCATATGAAATGTGTACCATTCCATGCTTGTTGTACTATATACTATTAAAAGATGCACAACCAGGAACTTAAAAATGTGTTATCGTTATCCTTTTTATTTAATATGCTGTTTATCTATAGATAACCTTATAACATATAACGTTGAAATATGCTAAAGAACATTATCGAGAAATAAAATATATCTAAATGAATATAGCAACTATAGGACTTCTGAAATTCCGACGTTTTTGTGTAATTCATACGATCACGTTTTTTTTGTTTATAATATATTACGTAACAAAAGTAAATATACACTTTTTAAAATGGTGTAGTTTAAACAAAATAGACATAAAAAAGAAAAAAACTACTGTAAGAATAAATAACACGCTCTGGAAATAAATATTTTATGCAGTATATTTCATGATAAGAATTAGTCGGCAATAAAAATTTAAAAATGCACATTAAAAATTATGTATAGGTCATTATCAGTAAAAATTTGTAAAGGTTTGGTAATAGTAATTTCTTACCAATATAACAGTTTTGTGCATGAGCCAAGCGAATTCTACGATATTATTTCCAAATTAATTTATATTTTAATAATAAAGATGTCTTCATTTTACTATTTCTTAGCAACTAGCTACAAAATGAAAATTAAACAATACTATTTTTGACGGAAATGTTAGATATGAATTCATATCTCACTTTCTCCATAATTATCGTGAGATATGAAAATGTGTTTACAATATACTGTGTCCATAACAATAACAAACATACAAAGAGCAAATATTGTCTGAAAATAATAATTTGTATACCAAACCACTAGAGTATAATTTTTTTATTACGAATATGGAATTTATTCTACTAGTCGATAGTCGAAGATAATAAACCATATGAATAATACAAAAATATTTTATTGCTGAAATATACATTATTATTTTTTTTTGAACTCTTTAAATTATTAAATAAAAATATAAATAAATAACATTATGTATTTGTAAAACGTCAGCTAGCTATGGCAACGCGCAAAAATTGTAAATTTTACATTTTTTCCTATATTTATCTATTTATTTATTTAGCGTATGTCATTTACACGGAAGTGATCATGTACATATAATTATCTGTGTCTATTTTTGTCTAAATTTACCAAAGAAACTGGATAGTTTTAATTTATGTTTTCTCATTTCTTTTGTATTTTAAAAAGCACCAAAAGCCGATTCTTTTATATCACAACATGGTAATAAACGGTATATAACAATGCAAATGCAAAACTATGTTAGAATTAGGAAATTGCTATTTATTACAATAAATTATACAAAAGACATATTTCTTGTTTTTAAAAGTGAGTTTATAAAATTAATAATATAATAGTTTATTTACAAACAGAATTTAATTATCTTCTTTCCTTTCGGAGATATTTGCTGTCAAAGTTTCACCTAAAAAAAGTGTGTTTTTGAGTATATTTCAAAAGTAAGTAGAGATATAATCTTAACTATTTTACCATTCGATTCTACGGGAAAAGTTATATAAAGAAATGTTTTGCCCACATTTACGTTCTTTGGAACGATTAGGTGAAAAATAAGAAAAACGAATATACTTAAATTTCATTTTTTTGTCCCGTAACTTTTTATATCCTAAATTTTTCATTTTTTATACTTAAGTAGATATCGATGCGCTGATTCCAAATTTTTAAACAGAATTAAATTATCTCTTCCCTTTCTCGACATATTTGACTTCAAAATTATAACTAAAAAATTAGGTTTTTTAGGTATATTCCTTAAATGGTTAGGTTTAAGGTTTCGGCGACCTCACCATTCGATTCTACGGGCAAAATTACATAAGTGTAAAAATTTTCAGATTTTTATCTCAATAGATAGAATTTCTATAAGGAAAAAACTAAAAATAGCCAAAAATTGAAAAAATCTAAAGTATACCCATTAGGTTTTTTTCGATATCTGATGATTTTCAGTTTTTCCTTTCTAAAAATTGTATCCCCTGGAATTAAAATCTAAAAATTGGTACACTTATGTAATTTTGTCCGTAGAATCGAATGGTAAGGTCACCGAAACCTTAAACCTAATCATTTAAGGGGTATACCTAAAAAACCTGTTTTTTAGAAATTGCCAAAACTCAACTTTGAACACAAATATCACAAGAACGGGAAGAGATAATTGAATTCTGTTTTCAAATTTGGAATTAGCATATCGTTATCTGTTTAAGTCAGGGAAATGAAAAGTTTTTGAGAAAAAAAGTTCCTCGGAGAAATTTTGAAATTTAGGTATTTTTGATTTTCTCATTTTTCACCTAATCGATCCAAAGAACGTATATGCGGAAAAAAACCTTTCTTTATATAACTTTTCCCGTAGGATCGACTGCTATAAACATTGAGATTGTATCTTTACCCATTTTAGAGATATATTCAAAAAACCTACTTTTTTTGGTGCAACTTTGACAGCAAATATTTCAGGAACGAATAGATTTAATTAAATTCCGTTTGAAAATTTGAAATTAACGCGTTGAAATCTATGAACGTACAGTATTACCCAAAATAAAAATTTTGGTCACAAAAATAAGTATTTTTGGAATATTTCGTGTTTGTTAACACAATTTTTGGTTTAAATCTGTAGTTTGGTTTGTTTTAATTTTACGCAAGTCTGATATGAGGTTATAGGTTTGGAAAATAAATAAAAATTAAATATTAAAGCGACACGATAAAATCGAATGAATGATTTCAGGTTTTGAAATCAGCGTAACGATATTTACTTAAATCTGCACAATGAAAAGTGTTCAAGAATAAGATCTAAGATCCATAGATTTTCACTATATTCTACATAACATAAATAATAAAAAAAAAAAAAATTAAATTTATATTAAATGTATTTGTTATATTTTTTCAGAAGGTAATTTTGTTTTATTAATACCGATATATTAATCGGTTTTTAAAAATTGAAAACCGGTGTAAACCAGTTAATATATCGGTATTAATTAAAAACTAAAGTAGTACAAAGATATATATGAAAGTTGTTATTTTTAATTATATCTTAAACGGCGTCCCATATGCAGTAATTGTAAAAAATGACTTAAGTAAGTACATATAATATAACTTACACCCATAAATACTGATTATCTTCTATCGTAAAAAATTGTCTACAAATATTTTCCTGAAATTTCGTTAGTTCACTTCTAGGCATCAAACTTAAACATGTGTTCATCAGTGACGACTTCCTTAACTGTTGCAAAGCTGCCGAACAAATTTAAAATAAAAATAACTATTAATAAATAATTATATAAGAACATTATTAAAATATATATAAAAATCAAATATCAGAATTACTTTTTTGTTTTACATTATATTGTGGCTTAATAAGCGTATGTGCGCTGAGACGTGATACAATCAGTCCACAACATTGCTGAATAATTACGGTGTTCTGGTACAGTATATTACGCGATTCGATAAACGTCATTTACCATTGAAATAAGTTCGGCGTACACAATGTTATGCTCGAGACGAGCTGCATATACTGCAACTCACAAGCTGCTAGATGGTCTGTGCTCAAAAGCAGGTTTAGTAGAAGTTGATGTATATGAAACTGACTTATGCGGGTTTTACAACATTTTATGGAGGGGTGGGAAGCTTTGTGGTCAGGAGTTATAAATTATGCCAACTCAAAGGTATAACTTGAAAAGTAAGAACATATATTCTTCTCGTCATAGGATAGATATTTGCGACTCCGTTTTTTCGACATCGACGGCTGATCTTCTGCTAGATAATGAACTATTTCGTCCGAATGTTGATTTCAGCATGACTTACGTTCACAAAGTTATACTCCCAGGATCTCCACATATTCGTATTTACAATGTTATGCACACTCTACTAAAAACTGCAACAGAAATAACTTTTTGATGACTTGTTCAAATCTGACCGTGTACCTCTAAAGAAAATTTTTAATAACAAATAATGGAGTTCTTAGAATAATTGGAAATACAAATGAAAAGAAAAATCTTAATAATGAACTTGACTTAGTCAAATCTCTGTTGATCACTACGCTTCTTTTAGATTTTCCTATCATTGTAAAGCTAGTTAATTAGTTTCTGCCTTTGTTCTTCTATGTATAAATACTAAAAAATTTCTATATAGTATATTCATTAGTATTTCCTGATAATGGCCTTAGAAGACGAAATATAAATAAAATGACTTTTTTTTAACGACCAAATATTTCTTATATTTATGTCAATAACTGTTTGTATTTAAAATTTACTCTAATCCCTTCCCAATTTTCAAATTTAAATAAGAAGACATGCGTTTAAAATGCATTATTATTTGAATATTTTAATCTACCATACGACAGAAAAAAGTATCTGCCGAAATTAACCATTACCACAAGTCCCATAAAACTTTATAAGGGCCAACCGGCTTATCCGAAAGTGAATTTCATATGTCTATGCCTCAACTATATATGGCGCAATTCACACTTACTTCTTTTCCGTTAAAATTGATTATCTTTTTCATATCATACAACTGTAAGAATACGTGTATTTACAAATTAAAATTTATCTTAAATTAATTTTAATTTTAAAGTTTAAATACATGTTTCAAATCAGGAAAAATTGGTTTGTAAGCAGCAAGGTCGTCCAATACCTAAACTAAACATAGGAATTTTGGGTAAAAATCGCGGCAAACCGAGACAATTTAATAAAGCTATTTTAAGAAACCACTGTATTTATGGTTTGAATGTGAAGAATGCTTTGTTTTATTTTCCCTGTTCTTGTTAGCAGACGATCATGGTGAAATAGTATAATATATACCATGGTTAAAAAAACTATTATTATTGACCTAGCGCCTGGTTTGTTCCGATGTGCGAAACAACCGAGGGACATAAGGCGCTGGTCAATACTGGTCTTCTCAACCGTGGTACATATAGTATTTTTTTCTCTACTAGCATTTCAATCCTAATCCTACTAAAAAAAATATATTGACAATAAGAAACATTTTGACAGGAACATTAACTTGTTTCTTCATATTCACGAAAATAAAGTAGACTGATTTTGTTTTTATATTTGACGCTTCACTTTATCAACCGCACTATTTTACTTAAAATTAAGAGTCCATACTTTACACTTTTCATGAGTTAAATGATACAAACAATATTTGGATTTGGAGACTGGAGTTTCTTTAAAAAGTGACAATTTTCATTATCGACAATGATTAGCGGTGTTTCTTATGTGAAAAAAATATGAATTGAAACTAGGATTAGAGCTTTTTTGTATTAGACTGAGCAAATAAAGAAAAGTTATTGCCACAAAACTGCAATAAGTTTACCGAAACAAGGAAAGACGTATTCCTTTAAATTTTAATTTAAATTGTAATGAAAATTGAATTCCTTTGATTATTATTATATTTCCTTTTATGTTTGATGCAGCACACCCACAAATATGTGCAACGAGTCGTCACTGGTGTTCCTTAAAAAAACCGTCGATGGGTGATCCATATTTATATCATATTAATAATAAGTTCCAGAAAACAGTTGCTTCAGAATTAATTCCAACATTTATAAACTTAATGGATATAAAAGACACCAAATTCTTATCTGTAATTGATATTGGCTGTGCATCTGGTGATGTTACCTGGAATTATCTCAGACCTAACCTTCCAAAGGGCACCAAAATTGTTTGTGCAGACATCGAACCAAAAATGCTGGAATTTATAAAAGAACATTACCCAGAAATGCAATATATCAAAATGGATATTGCTGCTCTTGAAATACAGAAAAGTTTGTTTAATTCCTTTAATCACGTCTTTTCTTTTTTTTGTTTGCAATATGCTACAGATCAAAAGTAAGTATTTTTACTATTTTTAGAATGATAGTTTATATACTATTTCATATTTTTGATCAATTTATAGACAAGCATTGGAAAATATTTACAATATATTGAAATATGGAGGAAGCTTTTTCACCTATTATCCATGTACTCATCCATTTCTTGATGTATATAGGAAGTCACTTGAATTAAAAAATTGGAAAAATTATTTCTCTAAAGATCTGAAAAATGAAAATCCTTTCCATATTGTTCATTTACATCCATTGGAAAGAGAAAGACAAATGAATGATATTCTCAATAAAGTTGGTTTCAAAATTGTCTTTTGTAAAAGTGTACCGCAACAATACACCTATAAAAATATGAAAGAATTAAGAGGTAATACATTCCAAAAAAAAAAAAAACATTAAATCAAATGTAGATATGTTTTGTAGATGGACTTACGTCAATACACCCATATTACAATAAAATTCCACGAGAAGTACAAACAAAATATATGGATGATGTAATGGAAGAATTGAAAAAACATAAAAATATAAATTTTGAAACCGACGAAATTATGATAAAATATTTTCTTTTAGTTATAATTGCCACTAAACCATTCCAGAACAAAATGGAAAACTTATAAAATAATATGTAATTTAAAAATTATCATGTATGTTAATTTTGTTAGATAAAATTATTTGTTATTATAGTTTTATTCTACTTTCTTGCGTTAAAATATTATTTTAGATTATGTTAAAATAAGATTTTAGATTATTATGTTAAAATAGTATTGGATTAACATAATAAATGCCCATAAATTTCAAATATCTTAAAAATGTGTTTATATATATTTTCCCGAAATTATTATTTCCTTAGTTCACTTCCAGGCATCAATCTTAAATATGTGTTCATTAAAAAAACCTTCGATGGATGATCCATATTTATATCATATTAATAATAACTGCCAAATGGGAATTGCTTCAAAATTAATTCCAATATATATAAACTTAATGGATATAAAAGAAAAAGAATTCTTAACCGTAATTGATATTGGCTGTGCGACTGGTGCTACGACTTGGAATTACCTCAGAACACAACTACCAAAGGGCACCAAAATTGTTTGCGCAGACATCGAACCAAAAATGTTGGAATATGCTAAAAAACATTATCCAGAAATGGAGTATATTCAAATGGATATTGCTGCTTTAGAAATATCGGACTTTATGTTTACTTCCTATGATCACGCCTTTCCTTTTTTTTGTTTGCAATTTGTTAGGGATCAAAAGTAAGTACCATTTTTTTTTTGGAATGGTATAATTTATGTAAAAAATATGGATAAAAGATATACAGTGATGCGAGCTATTGTTATTTATCTGTCAAAGTGTGATGACATAATTATTTGGTTATAATTAATATATTTATGTTAGAAAACTTTATTCTCATGAGTAAATAGCACAAATTACATTCTCATTGAACTAGTATCCGTTACTCTTTTGTAAACCAGTAAAATTGCATTAATATTCGTGTTTTGTTTTTATCATACAGATTTTTTTACACAACTTCCATACCTAAAGGCTGTTTTGACTTGCCTATAAATTTTACAAGATCTTGCACCATTTTTGGTACAATATAAATTGGATACTAAGAAACAGCAAATTGGTTAAAATATTGTATACAATCGTAAATGTGTTGAAAAAGGATATATAAATTTTGTTATCTCATGCGTTTCTAACGTTTATTTGTTTTTATTGTATATTACTTCTGGTAAAGTTGTAAGTATTGCAAACTTTAAATGTAAATGAATTTGTGGTTAATTTTGCTTGTAACATTGACATATTCAAGAAAACTGCACAGACTCAGAGCCAATATATTGTACAAGAAATTGCATTAGTATCATACAAAACTTCGTCAAAATGTAGCAATTTGTAGTTCAAGATATTGTACCATTTCTTGTACTATTTATTGTCCCATATATAGGCTAGTCTAAAACGGCTTTAACTAATATGATTTGGTAACAATTTTAATTTTATTTACAAAAGATTAGCAATTATATTATTGTACAATATATGCAAGGTAACACTTTAATTTGCAAATTGAAAATACATAATCATATACATTAATTAAGTAAAATTAAAAATTGCTTAATATAAATCATGAACATTTTATAGACAAGCGTTGGAAAATATCTACAATATGCTGAAATATGGAGGAAGCTTTTTCATCTATTATCCATGTACTCATCCATTTCTTGATATATATAGGAAATCACTTGAATTAGAAAAGTGGAAAAATTATTTCTCTGAAGATTTAAAAAATGAGAATCCTTATTCAATCCACATTGTTAATTTACAACCGTTCGAAAGAGAAAGACATATGAAATACATTCTTAATAAGGTTGGTTTCAAAATTGTCTGTTGTAAAAGTATTCCGCAACAATACACCTACAAGAATATGCAAGAGTTAAGAGGTAATAAGTCTCAAAAAAAATATAAAATAGATATAGACATTTTTTTTAGATGGACTTACTGCAGTGCATCCATATTATAATAAAATTCCACGTAAGTTACAAACAAAATACATGGATGATGTAATGGAAGAAATTAAGAAACATAAAGATATAAATTTTAAGACCGAAGGTATTGTGATAAATTATTTTCTTTTAGTTATAGTTGCCACTAAACCATTTCATAACAGAAAGGAAAACTAATAAAATATAATGCAACTTAAAAATTATCATGTGCGTAATTAGTGAATTACTTAAAATTATCTGTCGTTATATTATAATTACAACTTTATTATTATTTATAATTTTATATTAAATTATGTTAACAGTATTTTATTATAAATTAATTGATTGATTTATTTTCATAATGACTATATACTGTAAAATATAATAAAAATTTCCAATAAATTATTTATAGTTTACCTTGTTTTTCAAAACAGTTTCTTAAAAATCATTTTCTAATTTGTGCTGCCATCTTTCAATGTAACTGACATATATTTGTTTCCGAATTACAAACGAGAGCAAAGGAATCGATTTCACCCCTTACTACCCTCCTGCACTAAAACAACCCTTGTTACTTCGACTACTTGCACGTAGATGGCAGCACAAAATTTAATACATATACCGCTAGGTGGCACCCTTACTTACTCTTTTACAGACAACATTTTTGTCGGTGAATCAAATAGGTACGACTGAACCCTTACCAACCGATACCCCTTAGTTTATATTCAACCCACTTAGTTTTACTTTTCAACACGAGGGTAGAATTGCACATACTAAATATAGATGGCAGCAATAAAAGAATCAAAATTATGATTTATATATTAGATTTAAAAAATATAAAGCAAAAATACATGTACGTTAGGAATTAATGTATTATGAAGTCTTTAATAGTATCTATTTTTCATAAAATTATAATTATTATGTGATTAAATTATAAAAGCTAGATAAGAATTTCTCGACAGTAAACTTTTCAGAAAATTAGACAGTGTTATATACTTATATTTGATTTCTGATTCTCGTCATTTCAATTTTAAAAATAGACTGTACATGAACTTATAGATGAGCTGTGCAAAAACCATGACATATTTAAGAAAACCAAAAATCTTTTTTTTTTTAAACTCAAATAAATTATGATTTTTAATTTTTAAGATATCTAAATGTTACTGCAATTTTTCAATTGTTTTAAAACTAATATTAATATAACATTAAATTACATAACAAAAACGAAATCTGTAATAAAAACAAAACTATTTACTAAATAAAGTAGTAAGAGTATTTTTTGTTACACATTTATTTTTCTTCTATTATGACAATTAAAGCTATAAACTATCATTCCATTTTAAGATATTATTAAATATATATTAGTTTTGTTGCAAATAAATACATTTTCATTATAATTTGTATTTTTTTATTTATTAAAAAATCAGTTGATTTAAATAAAATGATTTAAATACGGCCAATTCTTTTCTTTATTATGTTGTACCTTAGTCAGGGCCGTTCCTAGCGGGCGTGCAGTGCGTGCCCCGCACGCAGGCGGCCAAGAGAGGGGGCGGCCGTCGGCCGTTGAACGAATAGATATCATAATATCCATATTATAATAATGTAATTCATTTATCACATTACTATATGTGCGAGAACGTAGCAATATTTAAAAAAAGTTTTATATTTAAATTACTATTCCGCCCAATTGTTTATTTGACCACGTGTTTTTATTTTATACTGTACCGGAGTATTAATTGACTTTATACTGTGACTATACGGTAATCTGATTTTGATTGGCTGTATATTAAAATATTTTGCCGTTAGGATTCGCGCGCAGGGACTGTCAGTTTTTAGCTAGCTTCATTGTTGTTAGTCTTTGTTAGATTGGTATTAACATTGTTTATTCTATTATTTACAAAAGATGATTGTTCAAGGTAATTTGTTTAACCAGTGACGTTGACAGTTAAATCAAATTAATATTCTATGATTTATGTCAAGTTTATATTTTTGTTTTATGTAAAAATATAGGTGAAGAGATAAAATTTTGAGAAAAGCATTATTTAAAAAGAAACGTAATTTTCAAATAAATTACGTTTATTTTTTAACTTACATGTATCCATAAATATTTCGTGTTGCATCTTGCATGCTTATGGGTACGAAAAGCAGTGAAGTTATCTGCAAGTAATATTAAATCAGACGGCTCATACATGAACTTCATTAGTCATATTTCGTTCGTGAATTATACATTATTAGATTTGAAACAAAAACAAGAATTAAGGTGTACCTATTGTTGTTTCGTTTACTGTATCTACAATATTATTCTTTGTACAACATATCAAAACGTGAAAGGTAAGTAATTTAGAGGATTAGAGGCTGAAGTCTAGGGTAACTACTACTTAAGAATTTTATTTTGATGGTTTTAGTTGCAAAACCAATAAAAACACTAAATTAGGGCGCGGAAATAATATTTTCGTACTCATGCATTGAAATGGGTTGTTTCGCGTTGCCTAAGCAACGCCTGGAACGTCAATTTCCCAGGTCTCCACCAGATAGGTGATCGGGAAATTTTGGAAAAAACACTCCTACTTCTACAGCATTTATTAAAAAACTATATTTATAATAAAATAGTATAATGTTTTAAACATTCTTTTACCTAATAATATTAAAAGAAAATAGGGGATTATTGAACGAAATTTAATGTATAAAAAGTAAATTTAGTGCATTTGATATACAATGTTGGCAACAACTGCTGTCATGTTGACAGATTGACAGCACTTGTTAGTACTAAAACACATAACCACAAACCATTTTGTGTATACAATAAATAAAAATATTTGTACAAATAGAAAATTAATTATTGATTTTATGATTTTCGTACGAAAAATATTGTACAAACCTTTTGCGTGAACTGGGTTTCCGGAATCGTTCTATGGCAGCGCTCGCGAGCTCGCGCCGCCAAACACTCCTCCGGAAACCAGTCGTTCCCGCATTTGGTATGTAAATAACTATTACAGTGATTTTGGCATTTTTTTCTAAAAAAAAAAGTAGGGTTAATACCTACAAAAAGGATTTGACCACCCGAGTTTTGTCAAATTAAGTTCTGTGCGTTAGGTTACGTTACATTAAAGTATTTTTTGAGAATTACCAATCGAAAAAGTCACATTTTTCGAAAATACAGCCTAAAAAACTAATAATCATTTTGGCACGAGAAGCCTATAAATGCATGCATCCACCCGAAATTTGTCAAATTGAATTCTGTGCGTTAGGTTACATTATGGTCAACTTTTGATTTGTATAATTTTGCAAAATAAGTTCAGCCTAGAATCTGACTTATTTTTGCAAAAAAATATATAAATACCTGCTTTCGCGCTCTAATTTTGTGTTTTTTAAGCTAAAAGAAGATATGGCAGAAAAATTTAATTTCAAGGGTGGTAGGTATTCTAGAATCCAGACAATTTAGAGTAGGTTAGATAACAATAATAAAACTTAATCATTAAAATTCATAGATGTCAGGATCAGAAAGAAAACGAATGTCTGTCTAAAAATTGTACTTTTGTAGGTTTCAGTGACCTAGTTATGGGGGGGTGGGGGGTTTACTGGTTCAACACGTATACATGAAAGGGGAAAAACATGCATTTGCACATCCCTTGAAAAAATGTAACTTTCAATTATAAAGCATTTGACCTTGAAGGAAAAAAAAATCGCCTGCGGCGCATATCTTCCCTAAAAACCTTATCACAAGGGCGGCAAATTATATACTTGCACGCAGGCGGCAGTACCCCTAGGAACGGCCCTGACCTTAGTAAAACAAGTTGATATAATATTACTCCTTCAGTAAACTATCCTTCATTATGTAAATTTTTAATACTCTTTAAAGTGAGTTTGCTGGAAAAGTTTGTCCGTTCCCCAACATATTTGGACTATGTTTCAGTCCTCATTTCCAATAAAATGAGCCACCAGTAACTGGACATATCAAGCAATTACGTAGTCTCCCCTAATTATCCAATCTTAATACCCTCTTGGTGCCAAAGGTTTTAAGAATACGTCCCCCAGTTCATCCCCAATTTTTAATTATTTATTAGTACATAAAATTGCATAACAAATAATTATTTTTTCTTCTACAACAAAGAAATATTCAAAATCTTATTCCTTCAGTAAACTATCTTTAATTATGTAAATTTTTAATATCTTGTAAAGTGAGTTTGCTGGAAAAGTATGTCGGATCCTAAGCACATTTGGACTATGTTTCGGTCCTCATTTCCAATAAAATAAGTCACCAGTAACTGGACATATCTAGTAATTACGTTCTCTCCCTTAATTATCTAATTTTTAACCCCCTTTTGGTGGAAAAGTACTTCCCCCATTTCACCTCCGATCCCCATCATATTTGGACTGCGTCTCGGTCCTCCTTAACAAAGATATATTTTTTGGGGAAACTATCTTTAATTAAGTATGTAAATTTTTAATACTCTGTAAAGTGAGTTTATCCGTTCCCCAGCATATTTAGACTATGTTTCGGTCCTCATTTCCAATAAAATAAGTCACCAGTAATTGGACATACCTAGCAGTTAAGTACTCTCCCTTAATTATCCAATTTTTAACACCCTTTTGGTGTAAAAGGTTGTAAGAATACATCCCCCATTTCCCCCGGATCCCCATCATGTTTGGACTTCGACTCGGTCCTCATTAACAAAGATATATTTCTTAAGTAAACTATCTTTAATTATGTAAATTTTTAATACTATGTAAAGTGAGGTTGTCCGTTCCCCAGCACATTTGTACTATGTTTCGGTCCTCACCTCCAATAAAATAAGTCACCAGTAACTGGACATATCTAGCAATTACGTACTTTCCCTTAATTATCCACCCTTTTGTTGTAAAAGAAAGAATACTTCCTCCATTTCCCGATCCCCGTCATGTTTGGACTGCGACTCGGTCCTCATTCCCAATACAATGAGTCACCCGTAACTGGACATCACCCAGCATCCCACCCCAGAGCACCTTGAGTGGGGGCGAGGTCTAGGAGATCGCTCCGCCCACACAGCCAATGGCAGCGTGCCGTCGCCCCCCACCTCCGTATGTTTCGCATATTGATTCCTGGCCGTACTAGCCAACGGCTAGGGGAGCATCATCCCTCGAACTGTCTTAGCCGCAGAACATGAGGGATGAGGGATGAGGGATGAGGGATACTAAGGAGAAAGTACAACTTGAAAGGCTTTCCATTATGAGCTAGAATGAAAATGAGGGGATCAATTTTATTTATTTATGTAACTCATCTACAATTTCAAATTCAACAACAAACAATTACGTACATATGTAGGTACAAGGAATTTATTACAATATTATTATATACAGAATGGTGACTCGAACACTTGAACATAGGGATTTAATAAGTAAAATAATATTTTGTAAATTCCTGCTTCCCTAATTATTTTAAGTAAAAAAAAATCAAATAACAGACGTAGAGCATAAAATTTTGCATCTGAATTAATGAGCAAAAATAATTACAAATAATAAAAAAAAAATTTGACAGATAAACTGTTAAACATTTATTCATTTCAGTCTCAATTCCATGTCTGCTACTATTTTTGGGGTGATTTACATAATTTTCGTACCTAATTTCTGAGCTTACAAGGCACGTAATTTTTTTTTACTGGATCCGATGCAGAATTTTGAACTTTACAACTATTATTTGAAGCTTTTTTACGCAAATTAATTAGGAAAGTAGGAAATTACTAAAATATGACCAATCAACTTAATATTTTAAAATTTTATGCATGTATAATTGTATTATTATTATGTAAATTAAAGTAATGGGTTTCTATTATTAGAACAATATTATTGAAATAAAATATAAATTAATTTATTGCACCATGAAAATTTCATATTTTGTTTGTCTTACTTTAGTAGAAAATTTAAGATTTATTAGTTTTTTAAAAATTATTAATAATCATCATGCTACAAAAAAAAATATTTTTTCAGTCTACCATTTTTATAAAACATTTTACAATTAATTTTAAAACATTTAAATCCGAAATGTGTATTTTGCCCCGAATTCTCAATTATAACTGCCTGCAGTGAAAATAAGTAAAAAATTTCATATCTTTTATTTAATGCTATTCACAAAATTACACTACTGCTGATAATGAAAATAGGTAAATTGATATTACTTATCATTAAGATATGATACGAAATGACATGTTTAGAATTGAGCCCAATATTACCTTTTTTACATATTCTAAATAACTAATTTATTTAATTTAAGTACTAGGATCGTCGATATAACAAATCTCGTTATTATGGACCTCGATATAACGGACTTTGAATATAATGAATAAAATGTAAGAAATTTTAAAAACGCGAACATTTGCAATGAAGTTTAATAAATGAAATAAATTTGAATTGAACTAAAATGAAAAATTACCTACGTGGGCTTCATGATACATTGAAGGTATCTGGAAAAGTTATATTTTTATTTCAAAATTCGAGTTTTCAAGGTTTACCGGTTGGATAGGTTTTCTTTATATTTTATATTATTTTTAAAGATGTGACATATTATTTGTATAAAACTTTATAGTTCAGTTAAAGATCCTTAATTTTATGAATTACAAAAATTTATAGATCTCGAATGTCAAAAATATATGTATCCAACACCAAGATATAGTATTCTGTAGGTCATAAGTCACTAGTGAGCTAAATATATTAGCTCACTGTTTTTTGGTTCGTATCATAGTAACTACATTATAAAACCTTCTCTACACTATTTTGTTCCTAAATATCATTTCGAAATTCCATCTGTCAAAAATCTTATATGTATTTTATATCAATGATTAAAATGTGTTGGATAAAATGTTGTATGGAACACGTGTGTTAATTACCTAAGTCACTTGAAAAAATACCACACTCGGCCTAACGGCCTCGTGAGCTAAACTTTTCCCACATGACTTATCTGTAATGTAACACACTTGTACCATAAATAACTATTAAAACATTTGAGGTTATTAATTTGACATTTAAAGTGCAATTGTTCGAAGTATATCAATTTTACAACAAAAATACCAAAAACAGTTTAACAATATCTTATATTATTATACCGTTGTCGATATAACAATATATTTATAAAACAACAAATTTTGTTAATATTCCTGTCACTTAGAATAATTTAAACTAGATTATTAAAACACCATGCCTAATCTTGAACCATATTGCAAATTTCCATTCCATCCCACTTCCAACCGGAGTAGCACGCGTTGGACCCAGGTAGCGTGGCCGATGTCCAGCGGATGATTGACGGGGCGCGCTTGTTTTGACGAGCGTGCGGTCTGGGGGCACGCCTCGCTACCTGCGCGACCTCCGACCCGGCAGCTGCACCGGCCGCTACGCTCGCCGGACAAACCCGGCCAGGAAATGGGATGATTTATACCTGGGGGCAAGCCACTTCATTAAAATGTTTACTTTTGTGCTTTTCCTCTCCAACTTGTACTGGTGGTTACATTGTAGGCATTGTAAATACTTTTAGTAATTTTGTTACTGTTTGCTGGATTTGAAATGGAAGAAATAATGAACATGGAAGAAATAATTTTTGAAACGATATATAGGAAAATAAAGTGGTACGGCCATATACAAGGAAATTCAGAAAGAGTTCTCAAAAAAGTATAGATGGATATCAATAAAAAAATAAAAGGAGGAAAACCAAAAAAATCCTGGAACAGTTCAATTCGAATCAGAGTAAGGTACCGTTGCCCATAAAAAAACTGGAAAATAACGAATTAAATCTTACATATGATTCTTTATAAAAAAAAACCTGCAGAATGTTTATAGTTAATATTTATTATGGCACTCACTGAATCATTCACAAATAAAATAAAAAGTATTGGACCAAACACCGAACCTTGAGGTACACCTGACGATTGACGAAAATTTCTTGTACAATATAATACCATATGCTCTACTAATTTGAGGAGAAGAAATGTATATAATGAAATGTATATAATTGAAATTCCGAAAAGGATAGATGTTTATATTGGTGCCACCAGGTTACTTTTATAATTTAGAATAACCAAACAATTTGAAATACATCGGATAAAAATAAATAAAAGAAATAAAGTGATAAAAAAATTAAAGAAGAAAATACCTATATTACAATAAAATTAAGTAAGTACAAATACAAATTACAAATTACTACAAAATGGTCACATGTGAAATAAATTTAAACTTACTTATGATTTAATATATGCAACGCGAGTCATGGTTGACACTTCTTCTGACCGACTCTGACTCTCCCACCTGACTGATTTCGACTGACTGATTGACTAGTCTTGCTAACTTCAAAAATTTAATTCTGACAACCCATCCGCTTACAACATTTGTCTCCGTTTTCTGATTCTTCGCCATTTTAATGGTCATCTTCCTCATGGTGAGAATTCAAAAAAACAATTTCTCAATAAGGAGAATAAGTTAAGGCCGTCCCAAAGTGAACTATCAAAAGTAATACAACAGTGAACTTAAATGCCAAACGAAATTTTAACTCTTTTCCAAATATTGAACTGTTTATTACCAAAACGAATTATGAAACTAGTCAATAGCAAATATAAATAACAAAACGATCATTTTTTGTTTAACTGGATCAGGCGTTTTGTCACAATAAATACTTACAATTGATCTATCTGAGTTTAGAATCCACCGTAAATAGACTGATAACCAGAAACCTGCAACAGTTAAAATAAATTTGTCCATACTAATATGGAACATAAATTTAAGACCATGTTTGACATAAGAATTGTGTTCCTTAAACTTAAAATATATTTATTGATATTTAAAATGTAGCATTTTGATGTGATTAAAACGTTGTTTTCGATTACCAAAAAATTTGCCGTGAGAAATGAATAATTTAATGAATGCAAATCGTACCGTCACTGTCAGACAGGAGGAAGTTGCTTAGCATTTTCGATTGGGCGGAATGAAATCGCGCCGTTCGCGATCAGTAAATGAGTCAGTGAGTCAGTGCTGTCTGGCATCGATCTGACTCGTCCCATTTAAAAACGGCAAAGGAACAAAAGCTAATTATGAATGAGAGGAGAGGAGTGTTCATCACCCGCAGCCGAGTCTCGCGCGGCTGTAGTAAGGGCAGGTCGCGGTTCTTTACGACGTTTTTCTTATTCAGCGCCACTGTTTTTTACTCGTTTTTGGAAAAAGTTGAGGCTGTCTCGCTCGCGCCCGCAGCGCAACTGCTTTTAAATCGCTGTTTAAAATTCTAACTTTGTTTTAGTGCTTTCGCGGTGTGGAACAAGTCAATGGTGGCGGCAACAAATGGAAACCTGGGGCTGTCTTCCACAAATATCAGTTTTAATCATCGTCATTACTTGTACGAGTAACAGTGGCTCAACAGTTTAGCGTGCTCTGACTCAAATACAGTTTGTGACCAATATCTGTCTATATGATACTAGCCAAAAAAATCAGTATTATTTTAAATCTATACAAATTTGAGGAAGGGGTATTGTAACGTCAGCGTGGTAGAATCGTAAAAGAAGACAGAAGCTACCTTGCTGATGTTAAATATCCCTTATCCAGAACAATAAATTGCTAATAGAACTGTAAAGTAATGTTAGGTTTTATTATTATAATGAGAAGCTATAGTGGTTATTTTTTATATCTCATGAATTGTATATGAATATTCGATTATGGTCACATACCTACCCCATTAAATAAAATGAGATATGGGTTCAAATTTGAGCACCAAATAAAAAATTTTCAGTGTCTAAGTGGTCCGAAACGCACTATAAGTTGTAGGTTAACTAGCAGTGGTGCCTTAAGAGTTGGATACATCGTTCCCTTATTTTATTTTAGGGATGGAACTCGTTTCTGTAATTAGGGCGCTATAATTTATAAGAAACCGAAGAGCCACCTTGTCTATTATAAGAAATATTGTAAATATTTATTTATATAAATGTGTTAGGTATAACTATTCCTTTGTTTTTGTTATGAATAAAATTATTTTCAAAACATAAAAATCTGAATTTTCGCTCAAAACCAATAAAAATTGAAAAACAACATACGCAATGTAACGAAACTATACCCGATAATGTTATAATAACGTTTCATTTGCTAATTTTTTGTTATTATTTTGAAAATAAAATATCCACCTCGACCGGTTTCCGCCCCACTTGGGTCATTCCAAGTAGATATTAGTGATTTCATTAAATAATTACCTATCTCCTGAAGATGACCAAAATGGAGCTGAAAGTGGTCGAGGTAGATTAAATTCGTAATAAATTTGACGGCTTTCCAGAACCATACTTATTTTCTTACAAGGTCATTTTTACATTACTTATAACAAATGGAACTCTCATCTGATTTCATCTCCCTTATGTTCTTAAAAAAATAATTCTATGGAACAATGTTCCCGAATAGAAAAGAAATCAAAGATCAAATAAAAAAGGAATCAAATATCAAAGGTATACTTGTTTCGCGACAAGATTTTCTTGCAATGTATGTTATTAGCACAGCAGCAAGGGACCTACAACTTATAGACCAAAGTATTTTTATTTGGTCAATAATTGGTGACGATAAACATGGTGTTAAACCAATATTGCAGTGTTCTGACAATTTATTGCAGCAACCCCTAATTGTTCGTTCCATCCCCGTACGCCACTGGGCGGCGGTGATGAGAGGGGTCGCGGGTGCAGAGAAGTTCATTTTAAAAATACACTCCAGTTAACGCGAGAGTGAGAGTACTTTCTCTCTCAGCCACGCTGCAGTCAGCTGATTCGCTCCAGCCGAGTGCGAGAAAGAACAACTGATATTTACAATGGTAATTTCTTTATGCACTTTCTCCGAGCCAACGCGGAAGTACTTCGATGTAAGACTTGTTTTCTTTATTTATGTCACTTGTTGAATTGCTAGGATTTTCCTTCAAGCTTTGTAAACTGATTAACGATGTTTCCTTTTTTCTTCCTACAGAGGAAGTATTAACGTAAACTACTCCACGATACACCTGAAAAAGTACAGTATTTTAAACAGACGGTGTATTTTTAATCAATGTAGGAATTTACGGTAAACAATTCAAATAAAACATTTTATTTTACATTATTTGTTATTTCTAGAAAGTGACTAACAGAATTGATCAAAATTTGATGATAAAATATAAAATCAAGCATTGTGTAGAACATTAAATAGTTTTTGAGAATGTCATTTCGTTGTGTTTGCTACACGATTTCCATTCAATATTTTCTTTTTTCCACGTTTTTAAACAATTGTTATAATTTTCACCTCCTGAGGAAGACGCATGAGACATCGAAACTAGGAAAGGAAGAAAAAATATTATCATTGACTGAAATCCAGAAATCCTCTATTACCTTCCAGTCAAGCAGCTCCTTCATTCATTATTTTTTAAAGTAATAATTTTTCGATTCTAGATTCTTCAAGACAGTAACACGGTCCACTTATTGTTTTGTTCTACTTTTCTCATACTGATGCTCTATTTTTAGACCTAATTCTTCGCTTGTTCTATTTATTTTCCCCAGAATGCTTCCTAATTTCTTCCATCAATCAACATGTGAACCATACTAGAGGTCCAACGACTGTCCATAACCTTAAACTTGATTGTATAGTCATTTCTATAAATCTAGAATTTCTTCTTTTTTCCTAAGACAGGGTATTCCACTTGGCTTATGTCAAAATAACTTATTACTAAATTGATCGTTATCAAATTTGTATGTAGTAAATAATAATACATTTTATATCAAATGTTAATGCCAGAGGTCAAAACGACGTTTTATATACGAGGCACGTCTAGAAAGTAAGAGACTGACCCTTTGATTCTCAAAAGGAAATTTTATAACATAGTTGACTACATTGTTTTTTTAGGGCAAGTTCTTGGGAGTAGAATGCTTGTTTATCTCATTCCTAGAAAACTATTGTTGTACTGCCGGTTTTTAAAGAAATATATTTTTTTTGTATATGTAATAAACAACAAAATATATAATAATGTTAACAATAAAATTGAATTGAATCATTGAATTAATTAAAAAATAATATTTTACATGCAAAAAAATAAGTAAATTTATAATCTTTGTTTTTATTAAAACTTTCTTCGAATCCAACTCCTTTAATGAATTTTAATATCCTTGATATAGAAAAGCTACATTCAGTCGTAGTCATACTTGCAGGTAGCGTTATTAATATTGTTAATAATTTATTTATTTGTAAATAAATATCAGCACCAAATTGTATCAGAACTTTGTTTGCACTGCCGGGAATATCAAATTCATTATAAGTTTTCGCCAACAATATTTCGGCAAATAGTTTTTGTTCTTACCAATTCTGTTCCAAATCAAACAATTCTTTATGTCTGTGTATATGAGACGTCTTTGCGTTCCAGATTTATTTATTACTATTTTCGAAATTCAAAAACCTTGGCTGTCTAAGCGGGAGAGACGATCGCCTTTATTAAGTGTGTGGTGATCTTTTGAGTCCGCTTCGTTTCGTGACTAAAGCACAGAATAGATTTATACAGAAGCGACAGTAAGACACAGAAACGAAAATTAGAGAATGGTGAGGAAAGGTACAAATTTAAAGGTCTCATTGCTTAAAATCGGAAAGTGACACGGAGTGTCGCTTCTGTATGTAACTATGCTCTGTGACTAAAGTGTCGTTTATCAAATTTATAACACAGAATAGGTTTATACAGACGCGACAGTAAGACAGAGAAACGAAAATTAGAGAGATATGGAGAATGTGCACAAATTTAAAGGGCCCATTGTTTAAAATCAGAAAGTTTCCTCACATCTTAGAGAGAGATAGGGGAAGAGCACAAATTTAAAGGTCTACACAATGCTTCAAGGTCATAGAACTGCCTAGGGGAACAAGAAAGGTACCGACCCGGAGTGTCGCTTGTGTATGTAACTATATTCTATGACTAAAGTGTCGTTTATCAAACTTATAACACAGAATAGGTTTATACAGAAGCGAAAGTAAGACAGAGAAACGAAAATTAGAGAGAGATGGAGAATGTGCACAAATTTAAAGGGCCCATTGTTTATAATCAGAAATTTCCTCACATCTTAGAGAGAGATAGGGGAAGAGCACAAATTTAAAGGTCTACACAATGCTTCAAGGTCATAGAACTGCATAGGGGAACATGAAAGGTACCGACAGGGAGTGTCGCTTCTGTATGTACCTATTCTGTGCTTATAATAAATAATAATAAAAAAATATGAAATACGCAGCTGTGTATCTTCGGAAGCTGCAACAAAATGAGTATTTAATAGTAATTAGCATCGTCCTGGCATTGTTTAGTTCGTGAGAAACTCATTTGCGTTTTAGTTTCGTGACATGTGTGCTGCGCAGCGCAGCGGAACAGGCACACACGAGCAGCCAGGCGGAAGCCGAAGCAAAAAGCTCCTCCGCGGAACCTCTGCCTGTTTGCCGCGATGCGATGTTAATTAGCGACGGGCGTAGCTGCATGTTGTTGAGTCGGCAGCAACTGCAGCACAAACAAGCCCAACCAACATACTGATCAAGGCTTACACGCTTTTGCGTTTACTTTGGATTCACTGAGAAGACTACTTCCGTAGCTATCAATAACAGATGGAAATCGCTATTGCGCCTTAAAGCAACTAGGTTTTCAATCTTAAATATGTCTCAATTTTTGGTGTGTTAATATCATATCTAACCATGGCTATACATACTAGTGGTGGCAAAGTCCGGAAAAATTTAAGTCCGGACCCAAAGAAAAAAAAAGTCCGGACTTAAAAAAGTCCGAACTTTTCGGACAGTGTAAAATGCACCTTCACGGTCCGGACCCGTCCGGTGCATTTGTGTACCAGTGCACGGTCCGGTCCGGTGCGGTGCATAAATAAGTATTGCATTTTCTGGGAAGGTAATATAATAAAATCCTGAGAATTATTTGGATCTAACTGTAAAATGTTTACAAGTATTCTAAGATAATTGAAAAAGAAAAGAATTGTTGCCATCTGCTTTGTTCTTAATCCTCTTATTTACAACCATTATACCTTATAACACAGCCTTAGTTGGGCCGAGGTATAATACTTTTACTTATTTAAGTTAAGAATGCTAAATATTTTTGTAGGATGGAACCAGCCGGGTCCGGACTATCGCGGGTCCGGACTATCGCAGGTCCGAACACGGACGGGTCCGGACTCGGACGGGTCCGGATTTTTTCATTAATAGGGTCCGGACTTAGTCCGGACCCAAAGTACGGACTCAAAAAAATCCGGTCTCCGTTGCCAGCACTAATACATACATAGTATTATAGCTACCACAAATACCGATTTTAAGAAATCAAAGAACTAATTTGATTCATAAAATACCTGGGTTGGGATTCTATAACTCATAATAACTATAAATAACAACTGTACTTGTTAAAATATCAATTACAAACGTCAAATGTCACCATGGCCGAAATTCAAATTTGTCATGAATTTAAAACTTTATCACATCATTGTAGACATGTAGAGTGTTCTTTATAATGTATGAGTATATGGAAGTACAAATTAACCATAAATAACCATTTCTGTTATAAAATAGCACGTATTACCTTCTAGTTGATATTTTTAATTAATATCATAACAAGTTCAAATGATAACAATCGAAGATATAGAATCCCACCCCTTGTTTTTTCAATAGTTTATCGGGCACAGAAAAGGAAGATGGTATTAATAAATAGTATTTTATAAAATTTTCTTTTCAATAATGTTCAAATTTATATGAGTTGATGGTTATAGTAATTTTGCCTCCTTATGTTATTTGGCAAGTGACAAGTCTTTATTGTAATAATATTACTGTACAGATACAGTTATTACTTAATTACCTTCTTCTTTTGTTTACATATACGATTTTTTTTTTATAAAATAATATTTATTACCAAGGACTTCATTTTCTGAAACCGATATACAATTGAACAAACCAGGTATGTTATGAATCATACCGGACATTATATATCTTAAAATTTTCACTTTACAACAGGGCATGTAACCGGTTAAAAAAACCGGTTAATAAAAACCGGGAACCGATATTTTCAACGAAAATTGAAAACTTTAACTGTAATTTTAACCGATATTTTTCAGGCCGAAAATACCGGTAAATTCCAATTTGGAATTCTGAAATTAATCTCAAACAAATTGGAACAGTGTTGACCCTTATATAACAATGTTAAACCGTAAACAATTGTCGTAACTTTGTCCCAAACAATTTGGAACAATGTTAAACCTTCCAAAACTGCCTGAAATTAATCTCATACAATTTGGGATAATGTGTAACCTTGTAGAACTATCTAGAACATTGTTAAACCCTGTACAACTGTCTCATCTGAATCCCAATTATCTTGGAACAGTGTTCAACCTGATACATCTATGTTACACCCTAAACAAGTTTCTAACTTTGTCCCAAACAATTTGGAACAAAGTGAAACATAGTGCAACTGTTTCTACTTACTCTAGAACACTTGGAACATCTTTCTGCCTTCTACAACTGTCTTTTTAAGTCTGCCTAGTAATTTCCAATAATAGTTATACATTAAAACTTACAATTTATAGTTTTTCACTCTAAAATTTTTCATATACAGCCAAAAAAATCCAAAAAGACCCATTTTTAGGTCCAAAATTTTGATTTTTGAAATAATTCCAAATTGATAGTCGCCGATGCGCTGATTTCAAATTTTCAAACCGAATTCAATTATCTCTTTCCGTTCCTGAGATATTTGACCTCAAAGTTGCACCTCAAAAAAGTGGGTTTTTTGGATATAACTCTAAAACGGGTAGGGACACAATCTCAACGACTATACCAGTGGATTCTACAGGCAAAGTTACATAAAGAAATGTTTTCTCCGCATATACGTTCTTTGGAACGATTTTGTGAAAAATGAGAAAAACGAAAAAAACCGGAATTTCAGTTTTTCGCTTGGGAACTTTTTCTCACCAAATCTTTTCATTTCCTAGACTTAAGTAAATACAGATGCGCTGATTCCAAATTTTCAAACCGATTTCAATTATCTCTTATCTTTCTGGAGATATTTGCGTTCAAAGTCAGACCTGAAAAAAATTGTTTTTCAGGAATAGTCCTGAAATGGGTTGAGATACGACCTCGGCGACCTCACCAATCGATTCTGCGGGCAAAATTACATAAGTATACCAATTTTCAGATATTTATTCAGGCGGATACAATTTTTAGAGCGAAAAAACGAAAATCGCAAAAATTGAAAAATCGCCTGATGAACCCCTTACGATTTTTTCCGATTTATGGCCATTTTCGTTTTTTCGCTGTAAAAATTGTATCCATTAGAATATAAATCTGAAAATTGGTACAAAAATGTAATTTTGTCCGTAGAATCGATTGGTGAGGTCGCCGAGGTCGTATCTCAACCCATTTCAGGACTATTCCTGAAAAACTGAATTTTTCAGGTCCAACTTTGAACTCAAATATCTCGAGAACGGTAGGAGATAATTGAAATCGGTTTGAAAATTTGGAATCAGCACATTCTTCTTTAGTTAAGTCCAGAATATAAAAAATTTTGGAGACAAAAAGTTTCCGAGCGAAAAACTGAAATTCCGGTTTTTTTTGTTTTTCTCATTTTTCACCAAATCGTTCCAAAGAACGTATATGAGGAGAAAACATTTCTTTATGTAACTTTCCGCGTAGAATCGACTGGTATAATCGTTGAGAATGTATCTCTACCCATTTTAGAGATATGGTCAAAAAACACCCTTTTTTGAGGTGCAACTTTGAGAGCAAATATCTCAGGAATGGAAAGATATAATTGAATTCGGTTTGAAAATTTGAAATCAGCGCATCGACGACTATCAAGTTAGACTAATTCCAAAAATCAAAATTTTGGACCCAAAAATGGGCATTTTTAAATTTTTTTGGCTGTATATGAAAAATTTTAGAGTGAAAAACAATAAATTGTAACTTTTCATGTATGTCTATTATTGGAAATTACTAGGAAGACTTAAAAAGAAAGTTTTAGAAGGCAGAAAGATGTTCCAAGTGTTCTGAAATAAGTAGAGAGACTTGCACTATGTTTCACTTTGTTCCAAATTGTTTGGGACAAAGTTAAGGCACTTGTTTAGGGTGTAACATAAATGTACTAGGTTCAACACTGTTCCAAGATAATTGGGAGTAAGATGAGACAGTTCTACAGGGTTTAACAATGTTCTAGATAGTTCAACAAGGTTTAACTTGTTTTCGGAAAGAAGGTGGTTATTCCTATGTTTGTACTGCTGGTTTTACCGGTTCAAATTGTGACAAAACTTTAACTAAAGACGCATGTAAAAGAGATATTTGTAAGAGTGGTTCAACTTGTACTCCCCTTAAAAAAGGAGGGTTTATTTGTGAAGACTGTTATCCCGATAATGGGTATGAACATTATATAGAATTATGTGAGCTTAAAAGTAGAAGCTTTGGAAAAAGCTCGTTTCTTACTTTTCCAAGTTTGAAACAGAGACATCGTCTACATTTGACTTTAAAGTAAGTACTAAACTAAAAGCTTTTTTGAATTTTTTTAATGGATTTCTCTGTTTTTTTTATAAGACACATTTTTTATATTTTTACTTTAACTTGTACGGAACAGGTTTACCAAAATAAAACAACATGCAAAATTAATAAAATTAAGTTTTATAAGCTTGTAACTATTAAAGATATAGTCTTAAAATCAGAGCATGTAACCGGTTAATAAAAACCGGTAACCGATATTTTCAACGAAAATTGCGAACTTTAACCGTAATTTTAACCGATATTTTTCAGGCCGAAAATACCGGTAACCGTTAACCAAAAAAAAAAAAACCGGTTTTAGCGAACTTTAACCTTTATTTTAATATCATTTAGCGACAAAAAATTTAATATTTTTTTTTATATCTGTGTTTTCTATTTGTATTTGAACATGAGTCATGACAGGTTTTACAATTAACATTTTATTGGAGAGTCATAAATGCAGGTAGTTTCTTTGGCCGTTAAGGTTACTTAAAAAGTCCCAAATATATACGGCCTTTGTCAACACAGGCAAGTTTAAAATTTAAAAGTGACCTGCGTTTTTCTGAAGATATTACGGGAATTTTTGTGAATATTCTTAAATTAATTTGCTTTTTTTTAATTGTTATATTATTCTCAGATGGTATTTTTTTATTAATTATTCTGTAATTTTTTTTTAATCAAATTTTTATAATTAATTTCTTTTAATTAATTTAATTATTTTTTTAACCGATATATTAACCGGTTTAAACCGGTTTCTAATTTTCAAAAACCGGTTTTCGAACTAAAACCGTTATTATTATAACGTTCTCTATAACCAGTTAACCAGTATTTTTTTCGGTTACATGCCCTGCTTTACAAGCTTAAATAGTCCTTTAGAATATCTTCATAGTGGTCGTAGAAAAACATTTTTTTTTAATTAGTTTTATTTATCCTAATTCTTTTTATATAAAATTATTATACTTATTTGGTACCTATACTAAATTGTATTATTGCATAAATAGTAATAATAATAATAATTTAAATTTTATTTAGTTTAATATAACCAGAATCTATTCATTTAAATATTGTTAAATTGAGGTCAATGCAATTTTTTCAGGAACCTGAATAGAACTTTTAGTATTGCATATAAAATACTTTTGATTGTATAAATGTGTCTTCATTGTAATTTTTATAATGGTGGTATTAATAGAATTCATATAAAACTATGGAAAATATATTTTTGCAAATACTATAAAAGTGTTATTCGTTAAATTGAAATTGTAGAAAATTAGCGACAATATATCTATTGTACAAAAAAAAAAATGCAAATCACCAAAATTTAAATATCTATTATATACGAGTACATCCACTATTTACTTTTCATTGTTATTTTCTCTGCAATTCTACATGAAAAAATAATGAAGTATCGGATAAAGCGGTACGCATGATAAATCTATTGAAAGCAGTAAGGATCTAATTTTAATAATTTGTGCATACGTAATGTGATTATAGTTGCAACATGTAAAATAACGATACCAGCTGCAGGCTTGACGAATTATGCAGGTAGACGGTAACATTCGAAGGCGATATTTGCGTACATAAACAGACGAGCTTTTACATACACATGCATCTAGTCTAGAGTGTAGGGTTGTCACGTGGGGTGTCGTCCTTTTCCGTCCCTTGCTGGTTTGTCCGTTGTTGGTTTGTCCTTTGCTGTAAATTGTACTCAAATTTAAAAATTGTAATAATAAATTACAAATGCAATGCAATTTTCTCCACTGTTTACATTACAATTTGACTGTTTTAATGTAATGTTTCTTAGATCGGAGAATCATTTACATGTTCGGTTACTACTCTCCGGTTTCGATCCCAATTTTTAAGAAAATCTCCGATTTCCGGTTTTATAAGATACATCTCCGGGTAATTTTGTAAGTTACTTGTGAGGAATAATAACCATTGGAGTTCTTTCAGTTTTATGATTTTTGGTACTTCATAAATAAGTTTACTAAACTGTTAAGTACAGAGGTTTAGCCTTTTCAGTCTTCTAATTTCTGTGGAATTGGCAATTGTAGTACCACTAGAGATTTCATTTGACCGGATATTATTTATTTATAGGATCACTTGATTGCCATCAAGAAACCAAGTGTGTATATTTATAAATTAAAACTTTGAACTGATTGTACAGTATTAAACTGTATTAAAAATAATTTTATTTATTTGACATATCAAAATTTTTACAAAGAATGCTTTACCAGGGAGAAGGTGAAGAAAAAATATCCAATTTATCCACTTGCATTTTGTCTTCCTTCTTAGTAGTGAAATTATCTAACAAATTTCGAAACCTACTATAAGCTGTAGGTCCTCTGTCCTGTAATTGGACTTCGTTCTGTTGGACAGTGTAAAATAAAATTAATAAATAAATGAATACCAGGAAGCATTTGTAATAAAGCTGTGATATTTATTTGTTAATCTTTGAATAATATTTCAATTGGATTATTTATCGCATTCCCATAATTGTATTCCATATATCCATTGTCCATATGGGAATAATTTCGGCTTTATGTAGTAAACTCTACAATGATGGACTTTTTTGAAGTAGTTTTTTTTTTAATTTTGCCAGGGTGCATACCCAAGTATTTTGCTTCATAACATTTTCTAATTGATTTGAATTGTACAATGTACATGATAATATGAAATAAAATTCAAATAAAATAAAGGTTGGGCTAGGTTGCTGCAGTAGGTATGAAGTAGGTTATTTGTGAATGAGATGGGACGAATATGTTTGGGACATGAGCTGTTGGTAGATGATTTGCATAGTATACCTGCGACACCCAGAACGGCAGAAAGGGTTTTTAGTCCGTGTGTGCATCGCGCACGTGTATGCGAGTCTGATTAACCCGGCGGTCCGTACAGATGTTCGCGGAGATAGCAGCGGCTAGGACGGTGAGAGTTCGGCCGGGCGCGCTATTGAACCGCATCCAGTCTAAGCGCAACCCATGGAATTACATATGCGCTATGCGGACTACATAATTTGGTTACAACATTTGCATATGGCGGTTGCAGGTTCGGTGGATGGATAGAGGTGTGTAGTCCCTGAGCCCCCCGCGCCCCGATGGAGTCGCGATTTCCCGTCGCCGATAACGCGCGGCGAGACTGTGAGGCGGTGCGCGTCGCGGAGATGAGAGCGCTCACAGTCTGCGTCCGGAAAATAGCCCGAGGCCCTGGATTTGCCCGCAGCCGTGACGCGATGTCAAGTTTGACGCGAAGACGCGGCTAATGGCGGCCCTTTGTCGCTCCTCGGCTGCGCTCGACCAAACATACACTGCACCCTCACACTGCTTCTCAAACTTTACTCCGCACTCTCTAATCCAACATCCCTATCATACAAGTCGCTAGTTTCTGAAAATCAGGCAACTTTTTTCTTTCAGTCTCGACCGTTTCGACCCCACGTTAGTCTTCTCGTCTTCAGGAGATGAAATTTACAAAAGGTGTCGTAACCGTCGAAACTAAAAAAGAGTAAAGTAAAATCAAATAAGTCGTTAGTTTCTAGAAATTAGTTGACTTTATTCTTTCGATCTCACCTGGGTCTTCGTCAGGAGATGAAATTTATAAAAGGGGTCGAAAGGGTCGACATTGAAAGAATAAAGTTGACTGATTTCCAAAAACTATCGTCTTGTGAATAAAGTACCCAGTCAAGAAACATCCATTTTCCAAAATAAGTCACGTTCTTTTAGTCATCCGCCTCATCTCATCTCAAGAACTATTTCTTCGAACTAGGTGTTTATAAGGAATTATGTCCACGTAATTTACATCTTCATTTAATAATAGCTCAATATTGTCGGCCACGCAATTTCTAATCCAACACCCGTACCAAATAAATCGCGTTTTTTTTTGTCATTTGCTTCATTTCGTCTCAAAAACTATTTCTTCAAACTAGGTATTAAGAAGAAATTAGATCCACGTAATTTACATCTTCATTTAATAACTGCTCAATATTATTGGCAATGCTCTCTCAAATCCAACACCCGTACCAAATACGACGCGTACTTTTTGACATCCACCTCATTTCACCTACAAAATTATCTCGTCAATTTAGTTGTAAATACGAAATTAATGTCCACATAATTTACATCTTCAAATAATTGTTCAATATTATTGGCCATTTTATTATTATTACAAACAATTAATAATCAAAAAATTTAGTTGATCCCAACAAAACATAAACCAACTCTTTAACTGGTAATTTAACATAGGTAGAGGAGGTACAACTCTCCTCACTCATTGTCACTTTACCTAAGCTAAGTCATAATCAAAACAATACTCAAAATAAGTAAGCCAACTAAGACACACTAGAACTATAATCTTACATGTAACAGAAATAATTGGTTTTTGAATAAATTTCGTTATCATTTTGGTGATATTAATTATTTAATTTACCACTAGGTTTAAAGTCTTCTATTTTATATTATTGTATATCATCCTCGGTATCCCGCGTAGGATCGAAACGTCGATGTGAATTATTTGTTTTTAGTGACTGAAACGCAGCAATTCCTCCTTTTAATCAACGTCCAGTCAAGAAATCTTCCATTCCATAAATAATCTATTTAAAAATTAAATATATAAAATATTGAAAAGAACAATACCTGTAGATTTGGTATCTAAATTATGATGTAAAAACAACATAAAACTGAAAGTAATTCAATGGGATTTATTTCTCGTATGTTATTATTTAATTTATCATATCTGCTTGCTGGTTCTTTTCCTAACCAGTTGAAAATAAAAATTTAAATAAATATGTATAATTCGTATTATTACTCGTAGGTACCTACAGATTAATGAATTAATTTCCAATATTTATATTTGAGCCAAATTGGACCTAAGATTGAAAGTGTAGAACTGATATAAGTAACATGTACGAAAGAATGAAACTCGTCCGATGAATAAATAATAGGGTGTTTTCCTGCAACAGTTTGGCAAGCCGGGGTATAGGTGGCAGGCTCCACAACGTGTTCGGTCCGCTGTAGCCACGTCCCGAGGCACCAAACTCTAACTTCCTAAGATACACTGTGCCGCGGCGTGCTGGGTTCCTTCGCCACCGCCGCCGCCGCCGCCGCCGCCGCCGCCGTCGTGGCCGCCTTGATGGATGACTGTAGCGAGACACCCGCCCCTCCGCTATACACGCTGATCAATATGTGGAGCGAGTGACTGACTACCCTGATAGCCGGGGAGGGAAATTAGTTGGGTTATCACAAATGGAAATATCACACCAGGGAAACGACAACACTTTTTCAACATTAACCTGACATCTAGACAAAAAAGGATTATGGAGGTGACCAATTCGTGCTTTAGATAACTAGTCTTCCAATCGAATCTAAACATCTACAAAACAAATTTATCTACACTCTGTTTCCTGCAGTTGATCCTCATGTCACCAATTGTAACTTTGTGATTCAAATCATTAGGAGGTAGAGGGACTGATGACATCATCTGTTCGGGCAAAATGGAGACTATCCTGATAGCCGGGGAGGGATATTAGATTGGAAATATCACATCAGGGTAACGACAAGACTTTTTCAACATTAACCTGCCATTTCTACAAAAAAGGATTACGGATAAGGTGACCTATCCGAGGTTTAGATAACTAGTGTTCCAATCGAATAAAAAATAGAAGTATCTTCTACAAAACAAATTTATCTACACTCTATTTTCTGTAGTTGGTCCTCACGTCATCAATTGTAACTGTGTGATTAAAATCTTGTTGGGTGAAATCGTGTAATTTCCAAAATAAATAAATGACAAAACTGGCAATATTATATACACTTTATTTTTTGCTGTTAATCCTCAGGTCATCAATTGCAACCATGCAATTAAAATCTTTTAAGAAAAGGTGGATTGATGACATCATCTTGTCGAATGAAATTGAGTAATTTCCAAAATAAATAAATGCCAAAAATGACAGCATTATACATAAATATAAAAATGGATGAAACATACGCAAAGAGTTGTAACGAAACTAAGGAAACTACCACCACACAATGAAGCTCGAACTGTCTACACCAAAATCATCTTCATCAATGACAGGAATGAAACGAATGACATATTCAAGTTATTAAAATAGTTGACACAGGTAACTTATATACCCTTTGTAACACTTTCGATAATGAGATAGCAAATAAAAATCTCATCTGTACAATGCGTATACGACAAAGATGCAAGATAAAAGTTTAATAATTCTTGCAACAGAAATTGATGGCGTGAGAATCAACAGCGGGAAATAGAGTGTAGGTAGATTTAATTAATAAGTTCTAAGTTAAATTATTTTGAAATTATGGTAGACCCGACTGTGGTTAACTTCTGATAACCCGAGTTATTAATAGTATATTATAAACCAAGGTTGAAGAAACTATCATTATTGACTGCTAAGATTGTATCCCAAAGTGGAAAGCAACCGACGGACACAGGGTGCTGGTCAATAATGGTCTTTGTAATTATGGTACATATATTCTTTTACTTTTATTTTTACATAAATATTTATTTGTTTCTTAATTTATTTTATATCTGACGTTTTAGTTTGTAGTAGTAGTAGAAAGTAATAGTTCGTATTATTGACCTAGGTTATTATAGTTATCAAATAGAGATAGTGAAAAGCAATTTCTCATGTCAAATAAAGGTAAATAATGGTAGGTGTCTAAACTAATAGCGAAAAATATTATTATTAATGCTCGAGAATAGCATTGCATAAAGATAGATTGGCATATCCAGTAATGAATAAACAACCGTGGTATATATATTTCTTTATATTTATCTTGTAAAAAGTAAAAATAATTATGTAATGTTTTTTTATTGTCCAATACTTCTTGCATTTACATTCATTGATATAACAAAGTGAGTGAGTATAGAGAGAAATAGGTACGCAATCAGGGGCGGATTAACGAAATTGCCGCCCTTAGGCAAACTAAAATTTGCCGCCCCCCTCCCCCAACCTAATTTTTTTTTTTTAAGTTGGTACAATTATTTTTTTTTTTATGTTAATTTGAAGATCTGATAAATTAATGCAAATAGATTAAATATGGTTATTGAATTTGTAAACTAAATTAAATTATTTTTATTGTAAACATTAAAATAGAAACAACAAAATTTGGATCAACCGATACAGACATTTATTGCAGATATTTACGGCGTGCCTTTTGTCTTGCAAATTCTTGGATAACCGAAGTCAAATCAAGGGTATCCATCGTTTTACTCTCTATGGATAATAACGCCATAGAATTGAGCCGATCTTCCGTCATCGTGGATCGCAAATATTTTTTTATTCTTTTTAAGCAGGAAAGGAAATACTCGTAATTTTCTAATTTTTGAGATATTCTGACTGATTTTGTAATTTAAAAAAAAAACATATAGCGACCCGAAAAAATTGCCGCCCCCAAAAATTTGCCGCCCCAGGCACGTGCCTGTTGTGCCTGTGCGTAAATCCGCCCCTGTACGCAATATCAATTTCGTTAAAAATAGTCCACTCGGAAAACCCTTGTACAATTATGTCACGTTAACTAAATGAATTTCACATGAAATTGACAAATAACTTCCATCCAATTATGCGCCACCTCTGCGTTAACGCACGTCATGTAAACATGAGCGGTATGAAGTATTAATAGCAACCAGTTCTAGAACCGGCTGACCAGCCCCCGTGGCTGGCCAGCGGCTTGGAAGTGATTTATGGACTGGACGAGAGTTTAATTAGGTGGAGCGGGCGCGAGTGGACACGTGACTGGACACTGGTCAGCACGTGGAGAGTGAAGCGTGAGCCCTACAGGTGCACGTGATTTATGGGTCACTGGGTTTGTTTTAGGAAGTTCATAAGGTGAGAAATAGGGGTTGTTAAGTAATAACAGAAATTTATGACTAGTAAAATAACCAGAAATAGAATTTCTTCATTGCTTGCAACAAATCTTTACAATGCACCAATAGTATTGCAAACTCAAAGTATGATGGGTCATTGGGTTTATTTTGGGATGTTCATAGGCAGTAAAATAGGGGTTATTAACTAATAATAGAAATTTATGACAAGTAAAATAATCAGAAATAGAATTTCTTCTTTGCTTGCAACAAATTTTTACAATGCACCAATAGTATTTGCAGATTCGACTAAAAAAAAAATTATCAGTGTTGTGACAGATTATTTTAAAAAGTACATCTTCATTTCTTAAATGTTCCAGACCAGATCAAAGATCAATCTTTGTATTGTGATCTATTTCATTACGTCAGGTCAGGAATTAGTGATCCTTTTTAAGATTGTTATTGTTCTAGTATTATACACATTATAAAAAATATTACAATATAAACAATAACACAAAAGGAAGGACAAAGTGAAATTCAAAGTAGCATATTCTTATGGAAAAATCTGTAAATTTGCAACACCAATATTAGATATCATTTGTGCAAAAAATTATTTTATAACATTTACTCATCATAGTGTTATAAAATCGTACCTATACAAGTGGAACTTAAATCATCCATTCATCCACCCCAAACGTAACTTTGCTCGCGGTAATATGCCACATGCTGTAATGCACAAGTTATAACTTGCATAACCTTGAAACATATTTAATTTTTTTAAGATCATAGATCTTATTTATTTGATACCTTTAGATGAAGATCAAGATCTGAAGATATTAAATGATCTAGATCAGCTCAAAAGTTCACGGAATTGATTTAGATTAATGATTAATTGATCTAGTTCAGTCCCACAGTGAAAATAATATACCAAAGTTGAACTTTGCTGCAAAGGAGAGGTTAACACATCATCACCATCAAACACAGGCAAATCATTTATACTTCTTTTATCGAAGTAAAGGAATTATTGTAATAGTGAAAAAATTCGGTTTTCAGTTATCAACGAACATATCTATTTGACCATCCCTAAATCCATTTAGACTAATTTTTATGTAGATACGGAAGTGTCTTGCATAATTAAAAAAAATAGTAGTAGAATGTTGAAATTTTGTATATGGTATTGCTGTAATATCTAGTTGTGCAGCTCTCTTCTTTATTGCAATCGACATTACCAACATAATAAGTCATTATTCCTTCATTTGTTCAATAGGTAATTATTTTTAAAAATTTCAAAATGGAACTAATATCTAACATAATTCATTTATGTTATTGGTATTTGCCGATGTTGAGGTAAATTAAATTCGATAGTGCAAAACATAGTATAGGTATAAGCATTACAAACGATAAAGAATATCGATCTCAGACAATAATTGGAGTCGTTGCTTCGTTCTTACTTCAAACAATTATCTTCGATCTATAAAATGGCCTTACCGTTCTGAATAATTAATACCTAAACGATTATTTTCTCCTTGAGTGAGTATAATAATTTGGCCACCACAATAATGCTTATTAGTTTATATTTACCATAGAAGTAAAATAATAAATACAATAATTAATTTTTGAGAAAATACCTATCAAGAAAAACAGGTATTGTACTCATAGCAAAATATACATATATGATACTATGTACACACTCCCTTTCCTAATATATCACTCCTCAACCAAACCCTTAATTACCCTCCCCTATAAATCACAATATCAGCCCTCATCTCCCACATAGCCAGCATAACTCATCCCTGACTTCCATATCCCGTACACTTATCCAGCTTCCTCTCACCCCTGGTTAGTGTCCAGCCCTGGGCCCTGGTCCCGCCATTGTGAGGGGGTGATGTGAGCGGGACGCAGTGCTGCAGTAGGCTGGACCGGCGAGACCACGCCCTCTGACGGTCACTTCCGGTCGCGCTGGACCGGGAGGCTGACTGGAGAGTGGACCATGCGGGAACGGGACCTGCAAGAGTAGCCATGTTGAGAAATGAGATGGGGGGTTAAATCAGACGAAATGAAATAAGAGACAATTATAAAAATGACCATAAGAAAGATAAATTGGTGTCCTATTTAACTAGAAGCAAAAATATTTGTGTACTGTCAGTACAGTACTGATTTTTAGACCCATGTACTGACAAACAATTTGAAATACATTTTCTACTGACTTTTTACATACCGTACTGGATGTACTGATTTTCTATATTTTGTAAATATTTAATGACTGGCATTTATACATTTTAATACAATTTAAATATTAACTTAAATTTCTGCCTCTGCTACTAATGACTTGAAAACATTTTTGAAAAGAACTGTTAATTGTAGCAATATCAATAGCAATAAATTAAAGCAATAGTAATAACAAAATTTTCCCATTATTTGCCCAATAATACCATACAGAACAAAGGTCTTGAATTGATTTCATTTAAGAAATAAATGGTCACTCTAATATATAGTAATATTAGAATTAAAACACTTTGTTATTCCACATTTATTTTTTATTACTATATCGATCGTTTCTTTCTTTCGGTTATCTTTAGATTACGCATTAATTATAATTTAGTATTAAAAATGCAAATGATAATGTAAATTTAATAAATAAAAGTGTTATTGGCATTATATTAATTACATACAAGAAATTTCGGAAGAAATAACAAAAAAATTCAAAATAAAATAAAAATAATTTGAGAAAAATTTTATGCAGATACATAATATCTAATAATAACAAATCAGACAAGACAAAACTAACAGAAATGTATGAATAGGCCAATAGGGTATGTGACCGTAATCGAAATTCAGTACATAAGTCATAAAATTTAAAAACTAACCACAATTGCTTCTAATTATAATAATAAAAACTAAACATTTCCTTTTAATAATAAAGGTATTAGCAATTTAATCTTCCGGAGAAGGGACGTCTGTATGGCAGGATCGCGAAAAAAGGCAGGTAGTCTGTTTCTTAAGCTATACCTCTCGTCTTTTAGGATTCCACTAAGATGACGTGACAGCGTACTTTTCCTAAATCTTTAATAATTATTTTCTCGTAAACTACAAATAATGAATCGATTTAAAAAATAGGGTTTTTTTTTGTCTAGTATCATATATGGAAAAATCAAAATTTGGCCATTTACAACTTTTTTTTAATTTTAAGCAACTAAAGTCTAACTACGTCTATGTGTAACAGATAGGTAAGAGGTAGAATAAATTGCCTAAGAAATCTAGAGATTAAGAAAAATATTTCTAAGAAAATAATGTTAATAACTAAACCGATTAAATCATTCATTTGTACGTAACTTGTATTTTTTTTAATCCTACACATATTTATACACCAACTTTTTGTCTGTAAATTATACTAATTTTAACTATCTAGTCGAAATAAACGTTTTATTTGTATATTGTAATTGTTAAAAAAAATTGCGATATAATTAGGTGTTTTAATTTAGTAAGCTTAATTTATTCCACTAAATATTAATTAAAGCATTTTTCAAAAACAGTACGTTCCAGTATAAAGTTTTTTGATTGTTACAAATATAGAAAATATTTCTTCAGGATTGTAAATTTAATACAAGAATACTAAAGTAGGTCAAAAAAGTCGTTGAAAAAATTATATTTAGAATCTATAATGATGAATATAAGAAGTATTATAATGCAGCATATCATTACTAGGTGTGTCACCCGAGCCGCCGTATTTGTCCTGGGACTTAACTATAGCTCCCAATATTTGTGTCACATCGCAGATCTAAAGAAGGCAGCATTCTCATTGAGTCACGTAACCTAACCCACATATACATACAAATCACTACACTGCTTATTCTCTAGACACCCCTTTCCTTACTTCAAAGCGTATTCAAATAGAAATATCTTCGTGTGAAAAAAATATTCACAGACAACACGTTAGGAAGTATTGAATATGTATCGACTACTTATACCTGCCGTTGCCGATCAAGGGGCTCGTTCGTCTTCAGCTGCCGGCCCATGCATATGTATTTTTATGCTAAGGGGAACATTCCGAGAAGGGTTGAATCATTTTGCACGTAGGGGCGTTATTCTACCGTGTGATTAAATTTCTCTCCAATATTGGATTGTATTTCCTGATTATAACTTGTTTATTGATTGCTGATAGCGTAGGAAATAGTACAGTTACGCAGATCCCATTAAGTTCCTGTTAATTGATTTTCAACTTTGTTAAGCACATTTTCACTCTGGAAAAATTTCGCTCGACTCCCTAAATAAATTTATTCAATTATGCCAGTGTTTCATAAACTTGTTGCCTGGGGATGTGTTTACGTATTCAATTAGACTTTTATTAATTGTGTATTTTTTATTTCTTATATTTTCTGGCATGATTTACATTTTAAGTACTCTAAACTTTGCAACATTTTGTTGTTGTGATTTTTGATGACTAGAATTTATTTCTCGAAACAATTTACTGCTATTAAAGATATATGTGAACTTAAGTAAATTAATAATATTTTTTTTGCACGATTCGATATTTTTTGTTTTTCAATGCAGTCAGTTTTGTTTACAAATTATTCATCAGTAAATAATTTCGAAAATTTGTTATTACCAGGGAATCGGTAAATAAGTAACAAATCTGTTAACTGTTTCTAAATTTTAAATTTGTTACTGCGTAGATAATGCAAGATAACGAAACCATTGCGGACAATAAATGATGTATAGGTAAGGAAGGTTTGGAATTATTGGAGATTCCGACTTTGTCTCATTATCAAAATTATCTTCAATTGGTAGAAAGCACTTACTATTCTTCATACTTAAATAATTATCTTGTTTTAATTCTTTAAATACAATATATTTTTTTGCAATACTTGCACAGTAAGTTACCCATTAATAACAAAATTTAAACACAGTAAGTGGAACTTTTATTGCAGATTTGGTTTCCATGGTTATAGTACACACTTCCCGTGCACGGTGGACAGTAAGTGTGTTACTTACAATTCATTGTGGATGGTAAGTATTTAGTTTCCACATCATCATAAACATTCATGGCACTCTTACTCTTAATTGCAATTCAACTTTTATTTTTGACATCAATCTGACAGACGTTAATTTTGAAACCTATGTTTCTTTTTCTATTATTTTTGTGGGTATTGCAAAAAATAGCTTACTAACCTTGAACTGTAAGTGATATTTGAAGTCTCGAATGTTTAGGAAATCTCGACGATTCAGGTCTCGACTTCCCAAACAACATTCTCGACCTAAAAACTGTCATTTACAGTTCACGGTACATAATATACTATTTCTACAACTGTCAAAAAATATTAATATTTTTATTCTAATAACAATGCATAAAGTAAGCGATTTTTTAGGTTACCTTGACACCGTAGGCAAAGTATCTGGGAAGACGTTTTTTCAATGCTCGGAGAACTTTTTTTGACGGTGATGGAAAACAGTTCTTCACTCAATTTATATACATTAATAAAAATATTATAATCAATGATGTAAATTAATTATATTTTGTGCGCGAAATATTTAATACAAAAATATCTATTTTAAAAAGAAAGTGTTTCGAATAAAAAAAATTAAATGTACCTATCAATCTCTACAATGTAATATGTAATAAATAATTAATATTATGTTTGTTCAAATCATTTCTTTAATATTGCATTACGATATCTTGGGAAAGACGCTAATCTAATAAACTATAAAAATATCGTAAGAAGTTTGACTTATTATTGACTATTATAAATAAAAACAAATATATTAAGCCACAGAATATTTAAAAGTTATTGAAAATGAAACAATATATAAAAGAAAAGCCGAAAAAATAAAGAATGAAAAATAAATTGAATTGAGAATTTCACAACATCAAAATCATTCAACAATACCTACTTACGTTTCTTGTATTAAAGGAATGAGTTATAGTATCTACAATAAGTCACCTCAAAAGTTTTTAATATATTTGTCAAGTCATTTAAAATTTTTGTTGTATGTATGGTTGTTGCTAATGAGTAGTGTATAAAACAATGAATAAAAATAGTTTCCATGTGTATAAATAGATAGATTAAATTGAAAAGAGCGAAAGTTTTTGTGTTTGCGTTCCTTTGTGTAGCTATTAGGAATATTTGTATTGAGATTGTGAAGAAATTCTTTTGTAAGACTTCCTTTAAAACAAAACCGGTAAGAATGCATGTAAGAAAACGCAGAAGAGAAAATAAAACTATTTGTGCAAATCCAGCATGTTCGCGAGAGAGCAAATTCCTCTATTGATTTCAAAATGGGGCTGAATTCATGGTTTAAACGACCCTGAGGAGGACCAGTGGTGGCGGGGGCGGCGGGGCCGGGGGGCTCCGTGTGCGCACACACGTGCGCGGCCCGGGGACCGAACGAGCCCGGAATAATAACAGTCCGGGGGAGCCGGAATAACATCGTACGACTGCGATGTCCCCGGCTTGCCCGGACCCGAGGGACAAAGAATTGAAATCAGAAATGGCAGAATCGCGAATGAAATACGGATATTACGTATTCCGGGCATCGGGGAGTCATCCACGACGCCCGCTACTGCGGCGATATTGAAAAACGGCCCAACTCTTTACCAGACGTCTACCCGAACACTACACTTTATTTTTTTGTCCTCATGAACTGTAAACTTAACAATCACACATCGTTGACGTCTATGGTAGTTGCGATTTTACACATGCGCGGAACTTTACCGCACTCAGTAAAGTAATACGCACCCACATTTTTAAGTTTTAAGAGACCACTAATAAATAAAGCTGCTTTGTAATAATAAAGAGTACTTACAAAAACGCTAGCTACCGCAGTTCATCGTTCAATAATAATAATAATAAATAAATAAATAAATAAATAAACCTGAATTTCTTTTAATTTAATCTGCTGGCGCCATCTGTTAGCATACAATAATAATCAGTGAGAATGTCAAAATATTCAATGAATGACTAACGAGAATTGATTATTTTATTTAAAATATATGGAATTAATTTTAATAATGTTAAAAACGGTAAGTAATATTAGAATCATTCATGTAGTCTGTTTAGGACTAGATATATGTAGGAATCAATTATAATAGTCTACCTAACCTTAATTTACTTGATGACGAGAATGGTTTAATGTTAACAAGCAAAATTTATAGAAAATTCATATTTTAATAGATATCTCGGACAAAAAATTTAATACATTATGTGTGCGTTAGGTATTTGTACAACGCTCGGTTTTATTGCAGCACTCCGCTGCGCGTCGTGCTTCAATATGAAACCTCGCGTTGTAAAATAACACCTACCGCACGTATAATGTAAATAACTATTACACTGCACTTCTTTTCATTACTTATTCTTATCTAACTTTACAAAATATATATTTCTCCATCCTCCATTTAGAATAACTCATTTATAAATAAAAGGGAAATAAACAAAAATGGATGTCTCACTGTTTGTTTGACACTTGACAATGACCGTGAGGTCGAAACGATTGTCGTTATAACAAATATTTTTATTCTAGTGAAACAACCAAGAGGTTTTATTTCTCTCTTATTTTTAAACATGTTTTTCCAAGTGGCTACCATTGAAACAATAAATAATAACTCATTTATGATCTTCATGATAACCAATCACCCTAACATTTAGCTAAAGCCGGATTCTCACGAGTCATTTTTTTATGAATTATTTCCAATGACGAATTTGTTTTGTTTATAAGAAAAGTTTATAAAATTAATAAGATAAAAATAAAATATAATTATTTTGAATTCTTCTTATGGGTAGATAACAATGAAATGTAATAATTTTAACAAAGAATTTACGTTATACCTAAATAAAATGTCACTGAATTAATAAAGTTAAACTTCAAACTTCTTGAGACAAGATAATTTTATATTTTAATATAGTTATTTCAGTCAATAATATATACGACAATAAAGATATGTTAATCTTAGGTCTACTAGAAATTTTATAGATTTCCGTTTAACCGATCTATATCAAAAGTTGATCAAGTAATGGCGAAAATTATATCAGCGTAATTTTCTTTATACCTGTTCACGTATATTCAAACATATGATAAAAATGAAATGTAAAGCTTATATTTTTGAAAATATTTCAAAATGTCTCGCGGAATTAGTATTAGAAATATAAATACTCGTAGGAAGTTTTATTAGTAACATTAAAACCTAATGTAAAATCTTCAATCTATAAAACAGATATGTATGCATTAGATGTTTGCTAAAAAATAATTTGTAACATTTACTGTAGAAGTAGTGTAATTTTAAATTTGATGCAAGTAAATTGACCAAGAATATTACACAAAAAATATATAAAATAATCGTTTGTAAACTATGTTAAAAAAGAAAGGAAATGTATAAAAATGACAAAACCAGTGTAACTTTTGATTTTTATGTAGAATAAATAATTTTGTTTTTATTTTTTGCAGGTAAGATTTAAATCTGGCATAACAATTGAATAATATTAATCCATCGAGCTATATTGAAATACGATTGAATTAAAGATTTATTATTTGACAGTTGTGGATAAAATATTTAAAATATTTAATTAATTCATATCGAAATTGAACCAGTCAATTAAAAGTTTACAGACTTTTCAATTCGTCCAGTCAATGAAAATGATTTGATGTAACAAGTGTTCTGGCATGAATACTACAAGGATATTTATAAAACTCATGAATTACAAATTCCAATTATGTAAAATTATGCCAACATAAGTTGTCCCGGCTTCCAAAAATGAAGATGAAAAGTGAGGAACGCTTATTATACAGAAAATAATGATTAAATCGTGCGTTGAAATACAAGGTGTAGTCATCCCAACATCAGCATCAGCAGCGAAGCCTGCTGATTTAGCGAACCTGGTTGTCAAGAAACGTTTTCCACTTGAGGGGCTTCACATAGCCGTCTACTTGGCCATTGAAAGCTTCCAGCTTGGTGTAATTGATAAGAACTGTTGCTGAGGAGGTAAATAAATAAATGATCAGATACTCATGGCCATGTGTATACACGCAGACGCATAAAGAAGGTATTAATGGGGAAACCGCTAATGATTGTACTGTACGGGTGTTATACCGTGTATAATCCATCTCGTATGAATGGGACGAGTTTTTAATCCTGTCATTGTGTTACGTGGACCAGATGAATACTTCACGTAACGTTTCTATTTACTTTTCAAGTTTTCCAGGCTGGTGCTTCTCAAACGATTTAGCCTCTACAAATGTCCATATCAAATATAAATGTCGCTATAAATAACAAATTATTTTGTCATGTATTCATACAGCCATTATATTGCAGACAAATCGATTTTGTAATTTCTACATTTTGACAAATGTTGCAAATTGCAGTCTGTACATAATAGAAGAGAATAAAACTAGATTTTTGTCAAAAATTTAGAACTCCAACTAGTTTTGGTCTTCCCTATAGGCTATCTCTAGGCAGTGTATGTCAATTAATAAAATTTTTAATTCATTCTGGAATCATAAATTTGTTTTTGCTATGACCACTATGGAAAGTGGCCCTTTTCTCATACTATATATAGCTTGAAAGTTGTGTATTTTCCACAATCTCGGGATAAAGTGTGAGAAATCATCTCACAGTATTTGCCAACATTGCGCATGTGCAGTGTGGGAAATATCATTTCTCACAATAATTGCCAACACTATGCATGCGTGAAGGTACACTTTTTGAGGTTATCTACACTATATTTTCCAATAGCTTTCATGGATTTTTTTTGTTTTGCAACGTTCAGCAATGTGCCATTCATATAGGATCATTTATTTCCCACTTTGTGTAATTCCGAAGCTTTCACACCTTCTGAGAAATAGGCGACTTTATGCACTTGTTGCACAATATACTATTATACGCCTTCAAATGCGGGCGTAATTTGTCTTTTATCGTCGGCGTATAAAGTTGCTAAACAATAGTTACTCAAACAAATTAAAATTGTCGTTTATAAATAAAAATCAAACAATAAATTTTAATTTCTACTTTTTACTAATGTGAAATACAAGTTTTTATATCCATGGTTTTCTATCTATCCATCTATTTTTTTAATGATCCGTTCAGATCGACTGGTGAATTTGTTTTATGCAGAACGATCTAATAAAATTTCCTTATTGACTTTATTATAAATTTAAATAAATTTTTGTTTTATTCATTTCTAAATTAGAATATAATATACCTAGATCATTTGGAAAACGGGCAAGACATAGCATAGAATACATTATCTACATAATATTTTTATAGTGATAAATGAATAGATATTGCTACTTAATTCCAAAACAAGTACAAACGTCGATGTTCTTTTATTATGGTTATTGAGATTTGAATTGATAATAAGCGAAGTAAAGTCGAAGGAAAGTTTGGCAAAGTCTCAGCTGAGAACTGCACTGGGCGATTGCGTTTTCCTTGCTTGGGGTAAAACGTTAGTCCGTGAACTAATACCTTTACAGAAGCGTCTCTGTGAAAGGGAGGTTATAGAGAAACAGAGTTTTGGTTTAAAATACAAACAAAATACAAACTAAACCTTTCTGTTTATTTCGTCAAGCATTACCTGCGCGGTGACGTGCTATTCTCCCTGATGCTGGATATCGTGCCACGCCAACTTGACTTTGAGATACACACAATGCTGTTTGTACACAAAGTGAAGCGGGATGTCGATACCCATATTTATGTATTTAGTTTTAAATGCTATTCATGCTGACAGTATTAAATCTTCTTACCACACAACACCTGTACATTTATTTTCACTTATTAACTTTATCCCTATACTTCATACATATATTGAATTATATACTTTAATTACTAAATAAGTATTAGACATTTATATTATACATAAATATCTTGAATTACATTTTTTAAATGAGGGAGTCTAGTTCAATCGAATTTAGAGAAATTAGTTTGAAAAATAGAAAGAATATGCTTAATAATGAATATTAATAACAAAATACTTCCAAAATACGGGGCCTTTTGTTTTTCTTTCAAAGACCGCCAATGTTTTGATTGACAAATGAAAAATCCCTCCATCAAGTCTAATAAATGAGCTTGAAGAACACACGAGCATGACCTTGAGTCACAGTAAACTTCAATTGTGTACTTTTAAAGTGTTATTAGTTGAATTCGTGTCTTATATATTAATTTTTATTATTTCTTTAACATCTGGGGCAGTATTATTCAACAGATTAGAGCACAAATTAGCTGTTTGTTTGTAATTTGTTAAAAGTTTGAATTACTAGCGCTACTGCATTTCTCAAAAAGTTTTTATTTGAATATAAATATCACCAATAGTCTTACTATACCTCATAATTTAAATTGAAATTATAAAAAAAAATGGTAGAAACCACCACTCTATTTGTATGTCGTATTTTTGTTCATCAAATGCTTCTTGTCGTCTGTCGTCTAAGTCCAAAAGAATATATTTGTTAATTTTCGTTTGTATTAATTAATTATATAGAGTAACAAGTGCTGAAAATTACCTTTTTCTAAAGAGATGTGAACATTTTGGCACGAGATGTTTTCTGTACTACACTTTTTCTATGACTAAATGGTACAGATGAGATCTACATATTCGGAAGCTATTTATCATAAAGAACAATGTCCTACAGCATCAGGTAAAAGAATATCTATGCGCAAGCGCAAAGTTGGCAACAACTGTTAGAAATTATTTTTCACACTGCACATGTTCATTGTAGTCAACTACAGTAAGGAAGAATTTATTTTTCATTCTCTATTACTGGCTATACGTTATTTTAAAGTTCTAAGTACCCCTAAAAACCTTGAAAAAGTAAGTTTCCATAAACAATTTTCCAAATAAATTATTATTATTATTGAATTCTTACGGTAGAGAAATCTGGCAATTATTTTTAAATTCTATTGTTATTAAATTGTTTTGTTATATTCCAATACCTACTTCTTTCTTCATCGACATAAGATCAGTGACAAATTTCTCAATTTTGTAATTATTATTTTATCACAATAGAAACCGCCGAATTCAAAATTATGAATGAAATTCTTCACATTATTCCCCACAAATTAAGAGTAAAAAACACGCAACAATTACTTGCATGGTTCAGGTTAATCTTGTACAAAAATTTCAGGATGTTCACAATGAATATATAGACTATAGACAAATATATAGATAGATTTTTTTGTTTGTACCATTAAAAAGTGTGATCGTAGATAAATTATAATTTGTTTCTCGTGCCGAATCACCTATTTTCCACTCATGTTACACCAACACTCGATTTCGTTTTTTGATAAAACTTTCACACTAAGTGAATACAAGATAATTTATTCATACAAAGGTATAATTGTTTTTTATAATTTTGTAAAGGGGAGTGTAGTTGGATGTGTGAAAATCGTAAGAGTAGTTTATAGAATAGAAAGTAATGAAGAAATTCGTAGGATGTCCGGATATAACCCAGGCAGAGAGCGTAATGAGGAAATTGCTCAGTGATTGAGTCTACACTCGCGGTTATCGGCTCCGGCAGCTGACTTCCTGGTGGCGCAACGTAATTATCAGCCTCGTTACGCCACCTGGCGACGCAGCCGCTAACTACGCCCACCTTGTTTCACTCCCACTGCTAATAACATCAACGTTTTTCTATTACATACCCGGCTACCCTCATTCAACTGACTTGCATTCGCTGCAAACCTATAAATACCTAAATTGATACAAATAATATTGGCCGTGCCAAAAGTTTTACCTACAACCTAACCTAATTTAATAACTATAAGGAAATTATCAATATAGATAGCTATGATGTGTCATATACAAGAAGAACAAGTTAAACAAGAAAAAAATTTAATTATGACGAATGACATTAGAACTAAAAGGAGACAACGTTTGGATCATCAATAAAGGAAAAGAAGGAACAATAGTTAAGGAAACAGAAGAACCACCATATTATCTTACAGAAACTGGTAAACAAAGAAACAGAAGATTAAAAAAAAAAATAACCAAGAAAAACACAGCATGAAACAAATAAAAAACAAATCGAATCACTGCAAAATACTTTCGATTCTTTCGAAGAATTTGACTCATTTTATGCTAAAGTAAAGAATTACTTATGGTTAAAACTTCAATAAGTGTTATTTTTTGCATGCAATTTTATTTTATCAAATTTGCCGGTTGATTTTTAAAAAATTAAAATCAAAATGACTATGTATATCTTGTAATATATTCGTAAAATAGGAATTTATTGCTTTAAGGCCCGGTCTTTCCAAGTATGAATAAAGTAACGGATAACTAACTTATAAATAAATTTATTAGAAAGCGGCAGATACAGCGTGAGAGTCTTTCAAAGTCACTTTATCTACTGGATTATTATTCTGTAAATAAACATAACAAAATTATTATTTCAAAGAAATAGTGATTACTGACTTCAAAATGTCAAAATTTTATATGTAGGTTTGTAGTGATAGATGCTTCAATTTTGCAGTGCCGTTTGGAAGTTTCAAAAAAGTGATAGTAATGATTACTTGCCCTTCTATACATTTCCCTCTGTAAAAGATTATAGAGGAATAATTACTCCTCTAGCAATAGAAAGAAAAACAATGATAAATGTGTTTAGGGAAACTGATAATGTTTAATATATTTAACGGATTTTGCTCAGTTTCTGTCCTTTCATAAGTAATTGTATCAATAAATAATAAAATATATAATACTCGTAATATGCGATTATGTAGTTAGGCATATATTTAAGGATTGGTAGTGGAAGATATTGTTGAGGAGATATTTAGCGTTGGACCCGAATCTGCGTTGAATGCACGCTACATCGCGTCGTGCTTTATCTGAAGAGCGACTTAGGAACATTTTGCATCCCGGTTCAATTTATGGACATCAAGGGGTCGTAGGGTGAGCCGGTTATCGTCTTTCGAAGGCCGTGGTTTCATAAAATCGATATTTTAAATTATATTTTCCTTCGCCGCCTTCGCTATACATTTTTTCTTTAAAAAGAAACTACATTCATAATGCTGTTATAGGTAAATTTTATTTCATCAAATTTATTTCATAAAAATAACTTTCTCACAGTAACGTTTGTTTCTTCATTCCTTCCTACTAACTATATCATCTAATTTGAAAAGTATGTTTTTCTGATATAAGGGTTATTAATTAAAAAGACGTATCATGGACCTGTCACATAATATAACAGTATAATTTTTAAATTTAATTTAAGAGACTGTTATTTGAGAAGTTAGGTCAAAGGACAATTGAATTTTCAAACGTTACATTGATATTGCCAGTTAATTTCCTAAATATGTAAAATGCGATTTTTTATTTAGAAAATGGCACAAAGTCGTAGAAGAGACGATTATTCTGTTCGAAGAATTGGGATTAGACATTTATGAAATGCGTTCCTTAATACATTATTTCAGAATCCCGTGTATTTCTTTATTTAGGGTAAGTGGAGGAGAGATGGACCGGTAGAAGAGATGGACTTTAGATCTTAAAAGTACATTACAGTGACAGTGTAAGTAGCCGCTTGAAAATTAATGCAGTCAACACTAAATAATCCAACATTTCCTTAAAAATTGCAAAAAAAAAAATTGTTCCTTTTGTTCACAATTAGTTAACTACTACTTCCGTAGATTTAAACTAAATATTTATGTACATACTTTATAAACATGTTCGTAAGACTTAAGGTGATTCTATTTGTACACAGTCATAAGTATTTTAGTGGTCCATTTAACCTCTGCTCTGAGGACAGATGACCCACCTATGATGAGGAGAGAAGGACCAGAGGACTTTTATTATTAAAAAGTTGCTGTTCCATAAGTTCTAAAGAATTGTTCTTAAATGGTTTATCAGATAATAATATATAACAAATGACAACAATTTCTTAACCAGTTCAACTCCTCATACCTACATAGACTAGATCCGTCTCACCTACATAATAGAGGAGAGTTGGACTTCTTTGAACCCGAATAAAATATTTTTTTGTAGTTTTCAGAACATAGTTTAATTTTTTTCTTTATTCTTATATGTAGGCCTAGATTACGTTGTTATAAATGAGTTTTCTTTTTTAAATATTATTCAATATTGCAGAATAATAATTATTTTTTCAAAAAGTGGTCCATTTCATCCCCACTTACCCTGCTAATATTCTGTAGATCAGTAAATAGGAAATAATATCTTGGAAAAACTAATTCGAGAAGTATATTTTTCTGAGAAAATATGTATTGCTTATTGCAAGTTGGAGATGAAATTCGATAAAGCATGAAATAGTAAAATTTAAAATGATGATTGAAGTCATGTACGAAATAGTGGTAAATCAGAGTGGCATATAGCATCAGAAAATCCAATTTATAAACAGACAAAACCTGAGTATTTCGTGACATGATATCATATTTATTGCTTATCGATGCGAATGCGATTTTTACGGTCGCCTGGGTTCAATTTTAATACGAAATAAATCAAAAATGAGAACCGTGACAGACAGACAAACGGAATCGCCGTATGGTTGTCAATAGACAGACTCTGACATCTATCAATTTCGCATTGATTAACGTTGTACACACTGACACCGATTTGAATAGAGTCTAGTTATACATTCATACAATCCACAAAGCGAGGATTCAAATATATTAAAAAACCGACACCGCCAATACGGGTTGCATTTCCTTATGCCGCTATCGCATAACAACCAAAATCGCTTGCCTTGTTTGTATGCAGTGCACCGTGGTACCCGCACCCTTTTTTGCATAGGGTTTTTTCATAACCCTTTTAAAAAAATTCCCACCCCAGAAATAATGTATGCGCGTCACCCTGGGGTTGTCTTCAGGGTGTCTCTCATTGTGCCTCTAACCCTTTCACCCCAAAATATGACACCGATCTTTTATTTTCGCGAACACAAAAAAAATTGAAGCAAACGAACTGTGTCAAGATTCTTCTACGTGCCGTTTTTGGATGCTCTACACTGCTAAAAAGTTTGCGAATAAATTATCATGGGAAATAAGCTCATTAAATTACATTTCCTTTCAATCTTTATTACTTTTCAGTAAAATGCGAACAATTTCTTTGACTTATCTATAACTCTAAATAAAACTGTTGTTTAATAAAAATAAAATTGATTTGTTCTTTAATTCGTCACAAACGAATAGAAACAAAAAAATACTTTTGTTCGTTTTATGTATTATTGTTATTTTTAATTATTCTAATGTTAATATTTTAATAACATGAAACAAATACTAATTCAAATTCAAAAAAATTATTTACCTATACACATTTGTCCAATTCATAAATATTATAGTTATTTTCGATTCTAAATTGCGAATTGGTAATTTTGTAATCGAGAATATTTTTTTTGCGACCACGGTAAGCAAAAAAATCTTAAGAAAATGGAAAAGCATTTCACAATCAAGTATCAAACATTTTTTTGAAACACTGTCTCCCATAATTGGTAACAATGCAAATATAAATTTTTGACGTTTATCAAATAAGATATTCTTTCATAATTAACAGCAAGTTGACAACAGAAATCAAACAAATGTTTTAAATTATATCAATTTTCAAGTGAAATATTTTAATACTTCTTTGTTTAGTACTATTAAATGATATCAGAAAGCGACGAAGACAATAAAGTGATAGATGCAATTAAATTGTGACCTTTTATTTTACCAAAAAAATTGGTGAATGCAAAAAAGTGCTGAATGCAAATTGATAAACAATAATCATTCCGCGTGTTGATAGTTTTCATGTAAATATTAACTTCTCATGACAGTTTTTAATTTAAATAATATGGATTTTTTATAAAATTTATTTCTTAAGTTAAAGAAATTAATTCTTAGTAGGTATATACGAAATAATATTATATTTTTTGAAGGTGTTAAATAATGATACTTATTTTTCGTTTTAAATCTATAATGAAAAAGTTTTTTTTTTAATTAGCAAAATTAAGGTTTGTTAAGAATTAAAAATTTTCGTATCAATAAATCATCTTCATCTGTGGCATAACATATCTGGATGGATCAGGTCTTCAAGTACCTAAGATACTTTTGTCGTGACAAATTTTACTTTCATTTTAATGTTGCAGGATTTCAGTCCACAGCCTCTGCTAAGAATCTGCAGCTTATAGTGATATTTTTATTTGAATGAAGATTGGCGAAGCTGGAATTTGAACCCTAAATCTCACACAAACAAATACTCTACATAAAAATTTGTGACCTTATTTTTAACACTTGTGTATGTAACTAATTAAAAGAAATATATCTGATTTATTTTCAATTTATTGACAGCACGGGTAGTAAACTGAGTAAATGAATAATTAATTCGTTAGAAGTTCATACATTATCATATTACATAGTAGATTAATTGAATAAAATATGATTGGGGAAGCTTAGTAAGCAGAGTTATTGATTTCCAGTAACAGTGTAGTAAATTGCAAGTGGAGAGGACAGATACATACGGTAGCGATGCGCACGTAGGACGAATAAATTTAACCCAAATCTATAACGGAAGTGTTTTGTGCACACTAACGGGTTCGAAGGCCACAATGTTGTCGGTAATCCAAGTATTACCTGTGCTAACTAACCGTGCCGGAAATAGACCAGTTAGCAAACTAAGATAAATATGGGAGTATGAGAAGGCATGTGGTAAGTGAAGATAAATATGAGAACAAACGTACAATAGGAAACTGTAAGAATTATCGAGAGCCAATTCTCAACTTTTTTCAAAATAAATTGATATTAATATAATTATCAATCATTTTAAAATTATTATTAAACGTTATTTTCCAATTTAATAATAAAATATAACCTTTTTTTAAGATTTTAATTTTAAATTTTAAATGATAATTGAATTCACATCTTTGCGTTACGTGATAAATTAAAAAAAATAATTACATATATATGGGAAAATAAATGTTATATAAAATTTTATTTCATTCTTCCATATATTATTTTTTGACAGAAATACAAAATGATCTTATTGTTTTTCATTAACTAAAGATTTCATTAAATTGTAATGTTTATTTTGACAACGTGGATTTATAGTTATTATATATAGGTATGTATGAAATTATATAAAATTAGTAAACAACGATGTATCTAATTAAAATCCCAGCGCTGCCACCAAATTTGTATTATATACTTAAAAAATATTAAAAAAAAATTATATGTTTCATGAATTCATTTGTTATTAATAAATAATAATGTAATAATAATTACATATTTACAATTTTATTTTTCTTGGAGGTGTCGGTTTGGTACTTGAGGTTATTTCATAACTTTGATTCTTAATACTTTGAAATCTAACAAAAGAGTCTTATGACTTGCTTTTGCCCCATTAGTAACTTAAAATATCTTAGTTAATTCTTTTGAATTTTGGCGGGTTGTTACATGGAATCACTCCGTTAAAGAGCAACTAAATGGTGAAACTTGAATAAAAAGAAAATATCTACGAACGTTAAATCTCTCATTCGATATTTTTCCTTAACGATAATTGTTAAAAGTTTACTTGGTAACAAAAATAAATAAATAAAGAATTCGGTCATTTACCACAGTAGAGTGTAGTCTCATTTTTATTTGTGTCAAAATTATTTAGTTGCCAGGGAGTGTTTTTACACTTATGACAAAAATGATTACAATTAATAATTCTTCCACGTGAGCTCAACTCAGCTACCAAGTAAAATTTAATAAAATGAAGCCGCATAGAAATACATAAACGAAAGAATATGCAGGACTTCAAAGCAATCTTCCACTTGTCGTAATCTGCTTTGATAAGATTAGTGTTCGGTTAGTTCAAAGTGCCATCGCACTCATCTGAATTCTTTTTATCTGATAGATTTGATAGGAAAGCTCCATAAGTTTCGCCTCCCGCATCCGGCTTTCAAACTGGATTCTTTCACCCCATATGCGTTACCCGCGCATGCAATATTAATTCGGCAACAGAGCCAATTCTGCTCCTCCATTGCTGCCATTATCAATATCAGAAATTCCGATTCAGTGGCAGTCCCCGACGTCCTGGGGGACTCCATGTAGTTTATGTCCCGTGCTGCTTTGTCCCCTGTAACTAATGCTGTTTATTACGCAAGGGCAGGAAATGGAAAACAGCGTCACATGCTTCTGTTATTTATTTAATGCAAATCATTGCGAATATTAAACTAATTATTTTTTGATGTTTTTTTAATCCAATGAAATGTTTCATTGTTATAACCAATTCTGTTAATATTATAGTGAAGAAAGCTTCTTCCAGGGAATTCCAGGAAATAATCTCTGCAGCTTTTGATTTTGTTGACAATTGTCAGATAGTTATCACCACATAAGTAAAGTTTGAGGAAAAGACTTATTATTAAATTTGTGGCTTCAAAATTTATCAAATTAAATATGCTAAACTCGAAAGTTCGAAAAATTAAAATGATTCTTAATTTATTCTCATTCTCTTGTTATACCTATTATTGCTCAATATAAGATATTATATTGTAATATTTTTTTACTTCAAGTAGGTTAGTTGAAAAAGAATAATTTAAATAGGACAACAGCATATTACCTTATTAATTAAAAGATAAAATTTTTCATTCATTATTTTGATTAATTTTTTAATTAAAAATCTAGTGCGAATGTAAATGTAATATACCAATAATATTCGTAATATATCTCCTGCTACTGCTTTATCAATTTTATTTTGGAAATTTAAGTCCTAAATCATAAAACACATGTTATTAGTTTGGTTGATAACTGAGGTTAAACAGAGTGTTACATGCAATGTTATTTACATTCATAGACACATCAAGTTAGATCCTTGTGTTTTATTGTTCTTTCTTTTTTATTACTTTAGAAGAAAACAAGATATTTAAAAAATATATATAATAACCACCACAAATCCGACCGCCACTACCGAATACGATAAAAATATCACTAAATTATTATTATTTTTAAAATAAATATTGTTACTTTTCATATTTTGCAGTAACATCTCCAAACTTATTTTTTATTAGAAAATATAAGTAGATACTGAAAAAAATTAAAATAATAATTCTCACCTTCGATTGACCAGGAGGACAACAGACTTAAACACAATTAAAGCCTCCCCTTTATTATAATATCATTAATAAGTGTATTATACCTATGTGGCGGTTCATCTTTTAGATGGTGAAAATCTAACAACCCTAAGAACATTTTGGCCGTAGTTGAAATTGACAAATGAACATCAATCGTTCCAGGAGAATTTTAACTTGCTTAACCTATAAATAAATATATAAATATATATATATATATATATATATATATATATATATATATATACATATATATATATGCAAGTTGGTTATCAGTTTAAAGCTTATACAACAAATCTACAGCTTATAGTTGGTTCCAAACCACTCGGTAACAGCATTATATTTTTTACTTGATTAATAGTTTGCGACGCTAAGAATCACAAATTTCATCAAATTCGAAAAAGAACGCGCTAACCAAGTGGACCACCGTTGCCCATTAGCGACATTCATTAATTCATCACTTTCAGTTATGATCAGTTTTTGATTATTGATGAAAAAGTCGAACAACTTCTGTGCGATCAGAACATGTAATGAACCAGCACTATCTCGTTCCTCTCTCAAAGATAATTCCGCAATAGCATTGGAACGAGCAAGCACAGGACGAAGAAGTATAGCCTGACACATCCTTGGGGACAGGGCCGACGCGTAGCCCCACGAAGCGCCATCGGTGTATCGTTTCGGCCCATTTGGTGCGTCGGAGTAACCCCTCGAGCTCGTGTGAGATACGCGCTCGCCCCAGACCCCCCACCCCCCCTGCCTGCAGGCCGTCCGCAGGACTGACATTACCGCCATGTTGACATTTACACTACCAGGGAAATGTTTCGGCAAAAAATATTGAAAAAACTGTGGCGAAAGCTCCAAGGAGAAATATACTTCAGCGACAAAAAATTGTCTACATGTGGCTAAATAATGGGTATTACTAACTTAAAACCTCGTACATAACGTTTTATTTATGCTGTTTTGTTTTCATTTTTGTTTGGATTAATAAACAAGAGTTTAAACTTTAATATACTTTTTCTTGACTACAAACACTTTCCCTTGCAGCGTAGCTCAGATCTTATTGTAAAATCTTCTCGCTCTAATATTAAATTTTACTAAATAGGTAGTTCTTTTCATAAAATAAAATAATAGTAGGTACTTGAGTTGGTAAAATGTAAATTTACGTATCTATTTTTGTAGAATGCTGATTTTGATAATAAATGCAGTTTCCTTTTTGTAATAGTATATGTAAACATAATTTGAAATAATAACTCGACTTCCGAAAGCGGACTGCGGTTGCTCACGATCTAGAGATGCAGTGTTTCTCAACAAAAAACGTATCGTGAACCAATAAAATATTCAATTTTTATGTCGTGGACTACTAAATATTATTATTACTACATTCTTCTGTATTAAAAAATATAATAAATGTGTTACTAAACTAATTAACTGTTTATAAAGGAATATTAACAAAGGTTACAGTAAATGATAATGTTGTCGTCTAGACAATACTTGAATAAGTTTAAATCTAGTTTAAAAAGTCTTGACTAGATATGAAAACTCTAAATTGTTTTAAAATTCTACATTAACCGTTCTTTTTCTATTTCACAATCAATGTTTCAGCTCGAATAGAACAAGCTTCGCATAATGTATTTATATAGCGAAAATTTAATATTTTTAATTAATCTAGAGTCTTGAAAATTGTCTAGAATTTTCTCGTTTTGATCTAAATTCTAGAACAAGAAAGTCTTGTTTTTTCTTGAAATTTCAATCTAGACAAGACAAGAGTTCACTAGAAAATGAACAATAGACCACAGAAAATTGACAATTGTAAAATATTTTTGAAGCCTTTTGCAGACCACAATAATTAATGGTTCGGGAACCACCGATTGAGAAACACTGTTGTAATGTACATAATTTATTTTATTTTTCTACACAGTTTGTTCTCTTTAATAAATATTAATGAGAACTTTAAAAAATCGTTTCTATAAACAGTTGGGTTTTAAAGAAGAAATATGACTTTTGAAAATATAAAATACATTTATCAACTGCATTTTACTGTGTGAGTTTTGTGGTATGTTCTAAATATTCAAACACTGGTACTAAAATTTTTTTCCTAATTAACCTATCCTTAATTTTACTAATTAAAAAAAAAATGGATCGTTCAAAATAAGTAATCAAATTTGAATAGAGTAAAGTTAAAATCAAATACAAATTTTAAGATGAGTTTCAAAATAAGCTAGTGTAAAAAGTTTTATTTCAATTGTCAGAATATAAGAACATTCAATGGTGTATGTGACCGTAATCGAATTTCAGTATACATAAAAAAAATAAGCACTATATTTTCCCATTATAATTATATACACTAAACATTATTTTGCAATAATCAAGTTGTTAGCAATTTAATGTTCTGGAAAAGGGATGGCAAGATTGTGGAAAACGACAGGTAGACGCTCCCAGTCGATCTCTCTTCTATTACGATTCTACCACGAAACCACGATGACGTTACAATTCCTCATTCCCAAACTTTTAATAATTATTTTCACGTAAAAATATAAGGGTTTTTTTGTTTTTATATCAAAATCAAAATATGGTCATATAAATACCACACTGTTGAAAGAAAAACCGATTTTCCAAATTTAATGCTTACTAACCGTCTAAAATTTTTCTAGAATATTATTGGTATCATCTGTGACACAACATTCCTAGATGAAACAGGTCCTCAATTACCTAAGAAACTTGTATCTTTTTAAGTTGACATCTTTCAAGGAATCTAAATTCAAAATTTGGTCACATACCTCATTTTAAATTCCAATAAAATTTTAAGATGAATTTCAAAATAATCTACTACAAGAAGTTGAATTTCATATGTCAGAATGTAAGAATATTTAATTAGTGGTATAATAATTTGAAGTAAGCGTGATCTGATAAGTTGAATATAAATGGTTGGGAAAAAATACGATTGCGATTGGGACACTTTCACCGCTGACGATATGGAGGGTGACGGGAGGGTGCGGGGTCCGCCCGGAACTAGTTCGCAACTAAATTAAGTCCGGGAACCGAAGCACCGAAGCTCGGGAGGCATCTGTGACCACACCCTGAGACGCAGCACTTGCTCGTGACGCGTTTTATTGCGTGGAGGCGCGACGCGGGTGAAGTATGGCCGCACAACACCCCCTAACGGACAGGGAAATGGAGTTGGACGAGGGAGGACGAAGGACGAACAACCAACGTGAAATGCTATAGATTTACTTTATTGCACGGAATCTAACATGCTGATGTTATTGGTAGGGTAGGCGCGCCTAATGAGATTCTCCTGGAGACTCATTCTACGGAGCTGTTATTTCTCTGATTCAACGTATATTTTACACATACTTTGTGGTTAACGCACACGCTTTACAAACACACCTTGGAAGAAAATATCTACAGTTGTACTTATTTATCAAAATTGTTTTCAGTAAATATTGTACCATTTATTTATATTCATTTATTTATATACGACAGTATTTATCTATATGCAATTTACATTCGCTCGATATCAAAATTAATTTTTACTTCAAATGTCAGGTTTTTAAATTGGACTACCTGAGCTCCTCAGGGCGCAACAATTTATACCTGTGGATAATAATTTCGGAATCTCGTAGAATATTCTGGAGGCTGAGAGACAGGTCGGTCGCGATGAATCATCGGTAGTGAGTAATGTTAGTTACAATATTCAAAATATTTAATTGCTGACACTGTTGGGTTCGTACGGGCAGCGGTGCCTCACTTGGTTAGCGCATTCCGCGGAGTGTGAACTTCAGCAATCTTTATCCAAATCAAAATATCGCTGTGTTCGAGCAGTAAATTGACGACTCAAACTATTACTAATTTTACTCAAGTTTCTGGCAATTGCTGTACTTATTTATTTTAGAATAAGATTTATTTATTGGATGTATTTAAATACATCTATAATATTTTTTATTTTTTTCAGTTGATGTGATCGAACCTGGCGCTTTATTTCGTGGACAAAGAAACAATCACAGCGTTATGTATGTAAGATTATTATTTTTATTAGGTACCCTTTAAGAGCTGTGGTCATACAAAGTCGAAAATAAAATAAGAAGTTATACAAATATAATTACACTTTTTCTTTATCATTTTAATTTTTTTAATTAATTATGAAAAAAGTAATATGTAAAATAAATTATATTTATACTTTACTAACTAAAACACATATAATAGTATATTGTATAATAAGTGTAGAAAATTGTGTGTTCCTATAAGATGTGTAAGTTTTATGATGAGATGAAATTGAGTGTTGGAATTATAGAAGGTGGGAAATAGGTGATTCTGCACGTTACAGAACAAAAATATATGCACGACAGCATTTTGATATAAAAAAATATGGTGTAGGTTTCGTCATAAAAAATACCTTACGTAAGCGCAGTGTGATTTCTCATATTTTAATCTACAATTGTGGGAAATACGCAACTTTCAAGTTTTATTTAGTGTGAGAAAAAAGCCATTTTCTATAGTGGTTGTAGAAAAAATAATGTATATATCAATTAGTTGATAGAAAATAAATAAGAATATAACTATATTAAATATTTACCTAATGGAGAATAGGATTTCACTTGTAATATATCCTAAATTATTTTTTTAAGTAAGATATTAAATGGATAAATATTGTGTTTCCAGGATCACTGGAGCATATTCTTTTTGTCGGTAACGGAAAATTAAGCTCATTAATAAAGCAAATCATAATAATAGGGATATCAATTGTTTTCGAATCTGAATCCTTTGGAAAATCGATTAAAATGAGTATAATATACATCGCCATTCGTTTATGAACGTAAATTAGGCAAATTAATAAATTAGAACATAAGAATAGGGATATCACCTGATGTTTTCGATTTCGTGCCCTTAGAAAAATCGAATAAAATATATTGTTGTTCGTCACATATTCAGCACGAAGACGAATTCGTTTACGAAAGTAAATCAGGCTCATTAATAAGTTAGGAGCGGCGGTATTACCGGGTATAATGAATGTAAGTGTCCATATTTCCTGTTTAGTTTTGGTTCTTGTTCGTGCTCGGTGTCCCGGGTGACATAATTACTGGCATTGGGGAGCAGCCGCACCGCACACGTGTAGAGGAATACTAGAGATCAATTTGGCGGCTACGCGTCACTTGTCAGAGCCCGTGGAGAATATTGCCGCGCGAGTGTTCGCTACTGTTCCTCCAGTCCTCCAGGCAAAGTCCTAGGCCCGGGGATTCCACTGTCTCTTCCATTACGCGCCAGTGGCGTACGGCATATTATCCAACAACAAATATTCCCCAAACGATTCTATTCATAACTGCCTACGAAAGTCTAGTACAATTCATTTTATTAGAACAGTATATTATAAAAGGTTTTTTGTTCAATCTTGCTGTTGAAATTTTGAAATATTTTGTTTACTTTATTTACGTTATCTCTATGGCAATGGATGGTTAAAAGTAGTGAGTATAATTTCACTTCGATCCATTATCTGTCATTACTAAAGAGGTAATAAAATACAGCGGGAACTTAAGCACCAGAAAATCGCGAAAAAACGTAGGAGTTTTAATGAGGCAGCTATTAATGTTGGCGCTTACTAGTTAATTTTTCATACTTTAATAAAAATATCATTTGATAAAATACATAATCTTGATTAAAAAGATTAATAACATTTATTTATTGATAGTTTAATACATGATTTAATACAGAATACTTCATATTTATAACATAATTCAGTGAAATTTACAAAAAAAGAATTAAATGGTTTCACTTGATGTTTTTATGTTTTAAAATAACAGCTGTCAATTCGAGGTTATGAAGTTAGAGTAACAATCTTCAGAATCAAAGGTCTTCAGTTCGATTCCGACTTATGAACTAATTTGTTTATAAAAATTTCTTGATTAATTCTGTTGATAGTTTATTTGTTAATAAATTTAATTACTGCACTATGTATTATTTTTTTGTAATTCATCTAATTTTAATTATTTTTCTTTAAATTAATAATATTATTAACATCGAGATTAAAATTAAACTGAAGACCTTTGACTATGTAGGCCGTTACTCTGAGCTAAGAACTACGAATTGAAAACTGTAATTTTGCGCGTGTAAAACAATTATGCTGTTAAAATGAAGTAATCTGTATTAAATAAGATGTAGTAATACATGTAGTATTGTCCTGTACAATATGGTGACTTAGTTATTAGCCGGAAAGTTTTTATTTATCAAAAACTGTTTTCCCATATTAAATGCATATTATAACACTTTTTGGAATATACAGTATATATTTCACAAAACTTAACTATGATTAACCATATAATGTTGAAATTATGTATATGGGACTACTATAACATCTACTTGGGTATTTCTCTTTTTTATTTCAATCGGTAGAGCCGAAAACGATCTTTGTTCGAAGTGTATTTTGAATAATCCAATATGAATGCCAAAAACACTTAATTTAAATTTAACAGATACAAAGAAATTTCTTTTGTTTTGTGCAAGGTTTTATGTATAGATATGGATTCATACACAGTCCTTTTCAGAAGTAAACAAATTAAATTAGGAAATAAAACTGTATTACTCCCATATAAAGCAACGTGTAGTAATAAAAATACAGCTGTCAACAATGTAATTAAATACAATATTGTAGTACAAATTATTGTTTTAATGGCAAATAAACCGAGAAAAGTGGAAAACATGGTTATATACTCAACACGTCGGCGCGTACCTCGCGACAAGGAACTATTATTTACGAGGGAGAAGCTTCAAAGAAAAAGACAGGTAATTGTTGACATAATTAGTATCGACGTCCTTACCGTTATCAGCGTCACTTATTCATGCCTCAAAGGATGTTTCACAAGCAAGGCGTAGGTGTGTGTGATCATATCCTTTTACAAAGGATCACAATGTACATACTCGTACGAACATCACAAATATTTTAAATAATTACTATTTTTCACATTTAAGGAAAATCCAAATAGTTTATATTACTTTATATTTTTATATTATATTTTTTCTAAAAAACAAACGAACACCGTTAGGATCAATTATAGACTTTGGCATAAAATAGCGTTAATATCCAAAATAATCCAAAAATTAAAGTCCTAATAGATAGAAGTCGATGGACTGATTTTAAATTTGCAAACAGAATTTAATTATCTTTTTTCCAGAGGTTTTTGCTCTCAAAGTATCTCTTGAAAAGTATACTTATTTTGTAAATGGGTAGAGATACAATCTCTAGGATTATAACGCTCGATTCTGCACGCAAAATTATATAAAGAAATTATTTCTTTAGAACGATTAGGTGAAAAATAAATAAAACGAAAAAATGTCTATTTCAGTTTTTCGATTGGGAACTTTTTTTCCAAAATTTTTAATTTTCTAAACTTCAGTAAATATTGATGCATTGAATCCAAATTTTCAAATATAAACTCTATAAATTTCCCAAAGATATAATTCAAAATAAAATTAAATTCTATTTGAAAATTTTAAATCAGTGCATCGATTAGAACTATTATCAAACTTTTTTGGTCATCAATAATAATAGATGAAAATTCTAAAGTAAGAAATTCTTATGCAACTAGATAACAGACTAAGAAAATAAAGTTCTTTTTTGCATTTCCATTGATAGTTATGTATTCCTTATATATATTTTATAAAAAAATCTTTAAAATGTCATCAGTAACTCTTTTATTAAATTTGATGAACATTTGTCATAAATATCCGAAGTTTAAATGCCAAGTTTTATTAATGTTAATTTTATTAATATCTGTATGTGTAATAAAACATTAGATTTCATCCATCCTGTACCTTATTATTTTTGATACAGTTTCAGCAGTTTTGTCTTGTCTTATTTATTACTCATGAATTGAGAAAATTTGACTTATACAATAATAGTTGTATTATACTCGTACATATCTAAAGAATTTTTCTATTGTTGTTAATTATTAATATCTTGAATTAACTTGCATAAGCGAGCTTAATCAATAAATGAACATTGTTCGATAGCGTGTTATTGTAATATGACGTAAGTAATTAATGCATCATATCATAGCTATAGTTAATTTTCCTTTGTTTATTGAAAGCCAGGTATATTCCCAATTTGCTATGTTCATCTTGTTAGCTAGATACATAAGAGGTTCGGTGTTCTTTGCTTGGCGTCTCCCGTCAGATGGTATTTGGACAAAGGAGTAATAGATCCGTCGTGGCACAGTGTAGTGTTGAAGTACATATAAGTTCATAGCTTCGTATACCTCAAACATAAACTGATACATGTGCGCATCGCCCTAATGAACATAGTAGCAAATGGCGCATAACGAAGCTAATTTCTGTGCTCTCTGTAATCAGGCTTCCGTTTGAATGGTTACAGAGAACCACGGCAAAGTCCCGTAGACACCACGTGTACTCCTTATATTTCACCATATAGATATATTATGTACTCTGCAATGAGCTTGTGCATACATCCGTATAATTTATCCTACTCTTCTCATCTACTGTAATTATGCATATTGGAAGCAGAGTGGATGCGCCACAATATCTCTCCATGTTGCAACTCCACATTACTATTGTATTAGAAATGTGTGGAGCTACTTAAGTGGAACTACTTCACATAAAGATACATTTCATTTCTGATATTATATTCATGAAGTCTTATAACATCAATTAAAAAATTTAAAAAAGAGTAATTTTACTATCATTCAATATTTAAATCCTCCAGTCTTAAATTCAAATCCTCGTATGTAGTTATAAATGTATTTAATATATTTTTGGAAGAAATGTATTTCTCTTTTTCTCTTTTAAAATTATGTTCGAGTAGGTAGGTATATACTATATATATTTCTTAAATCTTGTTTTTATATATGGCATTTTCAATATCACTAATTTTGAAAATCAATGCCATTGGTTCTTTTTAATAAGAACATATTAAAAAGCAATTTTTATTTTCACATAATATTTTAGTGCCTGAGCCGAGTAATAAAAAGGTAGGATGATGAACGCCCGGATTTAAGGGTGGGCAGACTGGGCTGCAGCCCAAGGGCCTCCTTCAAAAGAGGGCCCCCACCAAGTTATCTATTTTGTCAAAAATTTGCATTACTGGAAAATAAGAAAGACCCAACCCGGAAAACATCAAAATTTATGTATTTATAATTTTATTAAACTACAACGAAATGAACTAATTTTACTATAAAAATATTATAGTGTTTTTAGTTGAGAACTATTAATGTTTAATTTAATAATAGAAAAAAAGTGCAGGATCGTTTTCCCAATGTGGAAGTCATGTTACGAATTTGTCTTGTTTTCATGATAACGAATTGCACCGCAAAAAGATTATTCTCAAAATTAATAAAAAAATAGGCTGAGGTCTGTTATGATCGAACAATAATATTTTAAGAATATGAAAATATTATAGAATATTTGTTGAAAGGAAGAAAAGGTCGAGAACTAAATTTTATGTTTATCAATACAGAATTGTTTTTATTCAACGGGATAATTAGAAAAAAAATTTAAAGTAGCAGTCATTTAATAAAATCATAAGGTAATAAATCGTATTAGAAATTATTCAAAAATTTATTAAATTAAAAATTCACAATATTTTTACAGTAATATCCAATCATGTGTTTATTTGTAATATGTTAATAGCAGAAGTGCATTCCAAGAAATTTTTATTTTCGTAGTAATATGGTATCTGGTAACTTGTAACGATTTTCGTGCAAATTAAGTAAGGTATAAAAAAAAAAATATTCTAAGATAAATCGAAAAGAAGACAAAAAAGTTTAATATTGAACTAGTAAAAATGATATCCAAAAAATATGGTGCTGAATTTTTCTCTCATATATAATTTAAATGTACAAAACAATTACACTAATTAACTTCCGAGAGAAAGGGGTGGAATATTTGACACGAAAATAATCTTAAAGCTGCAAATTACACAAATATTTGCGTGAAGTACCCTGAAAGTTGGTACCAGCACATTTAGGGTCCGTGTTAGAGCATGTGGGGCTAGAGCCCCCCTCGGCCGCCCGAGTGTCCGCTGCCTCCCTCACAGACCCTCAACCCTCACTGCTCCCTTCGAAGACATCGCGGGCTTGCAATTCCTTTGTTATCTCTCACTACCCACTGGGTTAGACTGCTCTCCTGTGCGCCTTACACCGCGGGTAGAGTCACAGTCTCGCGGCGGAATGTAACAGTAACCACCCTCTATATGCTTTCTGTTTGATCCGAGACATTTCCTGAGCGCCAGCGGACCAGATGAGAGGTCGCCTTGCCAGGAGCTGACGAACGGCAGTATTCCACCGGGTGGCTATGTTTGATACCTACAGGCATGCAAGCTCTTCAAAGACTTGCATATTATTTATTGCGTTGCCACGGCAAACATTATATTACCAACACATCCACAAAGGTACCGATGTGTTTTTGTTGTCCATGAAGAAATGTCTTAGGGCTTATAGTCTTTTGATTTTCATTGCCTCCACGTGCTGTTTTGCCGGTTTTATATCAATATAATTTTGTTAATGTTATTCATATAAAAAAAAAAGTATTGTATAATACTGTAAAAACATTAAAATATAGAAGTTGAATGAAAATTTAAAGATATACAGTTTTTCGCAGTTTTCTCGTCATTAATTTATGTTGCAAGAATTATTAAACTTTTATCTTGCATCTTTGTCGTATACGCATTACATAAATCATCCCTATATCATTATCGTACGTGTTACAGAGGAGTATTTATGCTATCTGCGTCCCAACAACGATAATAATGAAATAGAAACAATATTGTAACGGTGAAGGATATTTTCAAATGTTAAAAAAATAGACTGTCATTCGTATCGTTCATGTTATTTATTTATGACAGTGCACTAATTTATAATTAGTACACTAATTGTGTAAATAAGAGTTTCATAATGGCACTGAGTGTCGTTATGAATTATTTATGTACAAATAAAATCAGTAATACAATTAAACTTTATATTATCTATTAAATATGGGACCGAAGCCGAATAATTATTGGGCCATATTTTCACTATTCGGTATTCAGCATATTTTAATACCGAATATTCAGTCACAAGAAATAAGTGAAGTAGAACTTTATTTTGTTATGTTAAAATAATAAATGTATAGATAATAAATAAAGAGAAAATAATTTATCTAGTTTTATTGCTTGGTGGTATATTTCTTGAAATTGGAATAATTAAATTTAATAATAGTGAAACTAGAAATAATCTTAATAAGAATTAGGGCAAGCATTTCAGAATAAATACACCCTTCCTCGTAATGAGATCCACAAATCACGCTTTCAGATTTTACAAAAACATATTATTCAGTAATACCGAATATACGGTTAAAATTATTATTAACATTATTATGTTATAAGTATTATGTTCCTAGAACAATGTAGTTTTATGTTACTACAATTAGACTTTTTTTTATTGTCTAATGTACCGCAAGGTAAAAAGTTTGGCAGACACTGTTATATTCTTTTAAATTTTGTTGTATAGGTTTCTTCTGTGTGCGAAATGTTTCACTTTTTTACATGAAATGTACAAATTACGCACCTGAAAACCAAAGCCCTCGTTTTAATATCCGCTATTTAAATTATAAGGTAGTCTAAGGGTGTACTTAAAATCTTATCGAAATTGATTTTTAAAGTATAAATTGCCGAAATTTGAGATCATTACCGAACTTTGTAGAAAGGAATTGCGCAAAATTTATTTGTTTTATCGAACTCCTCTTTAAATTGGGAATATTCTATAATTTATATTTATACATTCATGTATTGTTTATTCTTGTAATAAATACAATTTTTCACTACGATGTTATCTCAAGTTAAGTAATTATTTTCTGTTCGATGAGCAATTGTAAACCTAAAGTATATCTGGATGAACAAATCCAGTAGGCATGTGAAGACATTATTTATAATTTAGTGTTTTCTTACCATGGAATAAGTGAAATATTTAATACATTAAAATTCATATTTTGAATGTGCCATATACTCACATTGTACATATATCTATACAACTGAAAGATACTCGGAAAGAGTTGTTTAGAGATATAAGATATAAAAAAACATCTATTTACAAGAAATAATAAATGAAAATGTCGCAGAAGTCAGATAACTTGGCAACAGAAAATCACACAACCTTCATAATTTTATTCTATGTCAATATTCTTCCAAGTTTCCTTGTTGAATTGAAAGAAATATTTACTCCATTTATTATTTGCCTTTGTTCCTCTATAAAAGCATATCTATGGCTTACTGTTGTGAACACGCATGATAAGAAAACACATGTGAAATTGTGAAATTAAATTAATTCAATTGATATTAAAAATAACATATTCTTCATGCATTGCTGATCTAGAGTGCGCAGAATTCGAGTTGTGTTCGAAAAGGAAGTGCACTACATGTCAATTTTTGTGCCCAAAATTTTGATTTTGAGAAATACTGTATGTAGTAATAACAGGGGTAGTATTCTCAAAGCCGCCTATGTTGTATTTTTACGTAATCTCGAAAATATTTGAAAATATCGAATTTTTAACTCGAAAATTTTCAAATTTTACATAATTTTGTTTGTAATATTTTTTAAAGAATTAGCTACGCTGATAACAAATTTTCAAACGGATTTTAATTATCTCTTTTCGTTTCTGAGATATGTGCTGCCAAAGTTGCACTTCAAAAAAGGTGGTTTTTCGGTCATAATTCTAAAATGGATTGAGATACAATCTTAACGATTATACCAGTCGATTCTACGGGAAAAGTTACATAAAGAAATGTTTTCTCCGCATATACGTTTTTTGGAACGATTAGGTGAAAAATGAGAAAATCGAAAAAACCTAATTTTCAAAATTTCTGCGAGTAACTTTTTGTCTCCAAAACTTTTCATTTTCTGAACTTAAATAGATATCGATACGCTGATTCCAAATTTTCAAACTGATTTGAAATATCTCTTTCCGTTCTCGAGATATTCGTGTTCAAAGTTGAATTTTGGCAAAACTTAAAAAAACAGATTTTTTAGGTATACCCCTTTAAGGGTTAGGTTTACGACTTCGACGACCTCACCAATCGATTCTACGGGCAAAATTACATAAGTATACCAATTTTCAGTTTTTTATTCCAAAGGATACAATTTTTAGAGCAAAAAAACGAAAATCGGCGAAATCGAAAAAATTGCCTGATGAACCCCTTGCGATTTTTTCGATTTTTGGCCATTTTCAGTTTTTTCCTTCTAGAAATTGTATCTGTTGAGATAAAAATATGAAAATTGGTACACTTATGTAATTTTGCCCGTAGAATCGAATGATGCGATCGCCGAAACCCTAAACCTAACCATTTAAGGGGTATACCTAAAAAACCTGATTTTTTAGGTATAATTTTCAACTCAAATATCTCGAAAACGGCAAGAGATAATTGAATTATGTTTGAAAATTTGGAATCAGCGCATCGATATCTACTTAAGACCAAAACATGAAAAATTTTGGAGGCAAAAAGTTTCGTGGTGAAAAATTGTAATTTAGGTTTTTTTCGTTTTTCTTATTTTTCACCTAATCGGTCCAAAGAACGTACAAGAAGGCTCAACATTTCTTTATATAACTTTTCTTGTAGAAACTAATGGTAAAGTAGTTGAGATTGTATCTCTACTCATTTTTGAAATATACTCAAAAAACACGCTTTTTTGACGTGCAACTTTGACAGAAATTTTCTCCGTAACGAAAAGAGATAATTAAATTCTGTTTGTAAATTTGTTATCAGCGTAGTTAATTCTTTAAAAAATATTACAAACAAAATTTTGTAAAATTTGAAAATTTTAGAGCTTAAAATTCGATATTTTCAAATAATTTCGGGATTACGCAAAAAATACAGCATCAGCGGCTTTGGGAATTACTTTCCCTGTAATTACTACATATATAAGCTATTACAATATTAATTATTAATTTTATTAATGCACTTTTGAAAAGAAGAAAAAATATGTTTTTTGTATAATTTATTGCAAAGTCAAAAGATACGTCAAGATCTGATTTTAATATACAAATATCTAATCCATTACCCCGTGGTATTAAAGAAAAACAAGTGAAAAAACATAAATTAAAACTGTCCAGTTTCATTGGTAAATTTATTTTATTTTTGGTAAAGCTTATATATTCCGGGGCGCCGAAGTTATTTATATACAGGTATAACACGTGTAACTCTTTAAAAAGTTTAAACAATTTAGACGAAAATAGACATAGATAATTATTACTTTTGGATAAATGTCATACTCTAATTAAATAAATCGATAAATATAGGTAAAAATGTAAAATTAAGTTTTTTATATTTACAAATAACTTTTTTTTTCGATTTTTTTTTCATTTATTCATTTTGGGGATACAGCGCCCTTCATATTTTGGCGCCCTTCTGCCACCTTTACCTTACTTACCGTCTATATTACCAACAACATGGAATAAATTTATTTGCTCACTATATTTCCATGTTTTCTAAATTTTCAAAAGAGCGATTAATTACATGTAGTCATAATAAAGTAGATGATTAAATTAAAACTTTTTTCTTGGAAATCAGTGTCTACTTGATTACTTCATAAGAGCTATAAAGCTGGTATTTAATTTTTAGTGGCGGTACGGGTCAGGTTGTTCTTGTTATCGCACAAATCTCACTCAACTGTGACCCTTATAGTGTGAGTTATAAGGAGCATTGTCCGTTGCTGGTGTGCTTGGTGTGGTATTTGCAAACTCGCCGCGGGCTCACAGAGAATGGAGGTGAGGGGAGTCAGCGTATGTGTGTGTGAGTGTGTGTGTGTTTGTGTGTGTGGGTGAGCTTATACGAAGTCTTACCCTCACTCGCTTTCTGTGGACGCCTCACACCACTTTTCTCCACAATCGCCGAATATTCTAGATATCGCTCCTCAATTAAGTTTTGATTTAGGTGTGGTTCATTATCAGAACTGGATGAGGATACATTATATTTCAACCCTCACTTGTAATTCTACAGATTTCGAGCAGAGGCGTTCGGTCAGAGAAAACAATTTTGATGAATGTTTCCGAATAAAACGTTATATTTGTTTTTAAAAGTAACAAAATGTATTAAATAAATTCTGATTCGTGATTCAGATGTAGAGTTTATTGGGGTATGTGACTATAAAGCTAGTAGCTCGTGTGGGCGCCCATAAAATATTTTTCAAAAGCAGGGGGAGAGGGAGGCTTCAGAAAATATTATTATAAAAAATACATATTATTATGCCCAGTTGTGCATTAATTTAAAACAACACTTTAACAAAAAATGCTACTTTAATCGAAATTTTAACAGCAATATTTAAAACGTCGTTTGACATTTTATTCCGATGTGATATTGTCCATTTTAGAGAAACTTAAACATAATAGAGATAAAAAGCAAACATATACTTATTAGTAAAAAAAATTGAATTGTTCACAAGCAGAGCATAAAGTAAAAATTCTTACTTGTTTTTTGGATTGGTGTGTAAAGGTAATTTTTAAATTTCTGTCATCTTTTAAAATCTTCGGCAAATTCATTAAGAACCTCTTCAAAAGTGGTTATTAGAAATTTAATGTTTTGGTAGTAGTAGGATCGTGGAAAAAGGCAGGTAGACTATCTCTTTCGCTCCCAATCTATCTGTCTTCTTTCAGGATTCTACCACGCTGATGTGACAACATTCCTTCCCCAAATTTAATAACTATATTCTCGTGAACTAAGAATAATGAATCGATTAGAGAAATAAGGGTATTTTATATTTTGTATAATATGAAGAACAAATTTTCTAAATATAATGCTTACGGTCCGTTTCAAATTTATCTAAAATAATATTGTTATAATCATTTCTAGATGTTCTAGATGGAACATGTTCTCAAGTACCTAAGAAACTTGTTTCTTTGAAAGTTTTCCTGTATTTTGTGATGTCAGTTGACATCTTTCAAAAGATTTACAGCTTATAATGGGTTCTTATCTTATTTGGATAAAGATTGCTAAAGCTGGACTTTGGAGTTGGAGCGCACTAACCAAGTTCTTTTGTCTTCGATTTTTTTTTTAAACTATTGGTTATAGCAAAAAAAAAAGTTATTTAAAAGAAATGTTCAAGATAAAATGGTTGATTGTTTAACGTACACAATTAATGTACCTAATAAAATAGTAAATTTCAAACAGCAACACAATGATACATGAAATGGAAGATTTCTTGACTGGACGTTGAGGATTAAACGTCGATGTGAAGTAATCGTTTTATTGACTGAAACAAAAATACATGTTTCTAAATAATAATCTATAATTTTTGAACACCGTTCGATTATATTTTCTTACTTCAGGTTTCGAAACGATATATAAACATAAATAATCAAACAATCGATTCGAAAGATTACTACCACCAACATAAGAAACCTGAATACGTAAAACTTTAGTTGTTGGTCCACCTGCCACTAACATCATGTAGCGTGTCGACGTTGTGTGCTCCTGGTGGCTGGCGTCGGGGCGGCGGCGCCCATGTGCGCGTGAGGAACGACCGGGCAGAACCGATCGAAGGCTCAGGGTGTGGCCGAGTCGGACGCCGTCGCCGCCGCCGCACGTGTGGGGACGGCGGACACCAGACCCCCCTGCTGGACACAAATGTGTTTGCTCTTTACATAACTTAGGTAATGGTTGGCTTACGATGAGGTGTTCCAGTTTTTGTTTTTGCTAAACAAAGTTTTAGTTTGTAAATAACTATTTTTTCCTACGACCACTGTTAAAAATAGTCTTTTTAACGGTTGCTTAGCAAGTTAAAAATAACAGTTTATAACACAGTGAATACTTTTAAATCGTTGTCATTGACAACGAATTAAAAGTAAAAAACAAATTTACTTTTAACACAAGTGTTAAAAAGGAACTAAATCTAGTTACCTGTCATAAATGTCATTCTATAATCCTTAGTTTTTATTTACTAATACATAACTAGGGTCGTAGGAAAAATAGTGTATGATATTTGTGTTAAAAGTGATTTTATTTCGTTCGTGGGGTTCGTTACACTCGGCTTTGCCTCGTTTCAAACTTCCCCACTCACTCATAAAATGTCACTTTTAACACTTATATCATAAATAACTATTTTGTGTTGTGAATAAAGTTGAATCGGTTATAATTTAGCACTAAATTTATAAACAATAATAAGACTGAAAAAAACTACATACATATTTAGATTTGACATCTAAATTATGAAGAACCAAACACAATAAAATTGAAAGATCTTGTATAATAATAGAAAATAATTCGGAAATCAAGTATAAGTGAAAAATAAGGGCTGTGTTTCTTATAATAAATTTTTATTTATTTTAATATTGGATAACATGTATAATTTTATAAAATTAGTTCTATATTTATTTTGTTGAAATGTTAAAAATTACTTCACAAAACAATCCTAGTAATAAAGGAATAATCAAGTGCTTTTTTAGTGAAATTAAGAATTGTAAATTTCTGGAAAATTAATAGATGTCTTAATTATTATTACTTACTTACGGTGTAGGCTGTATAATTATTTTCACGCTTTCAAATGTTTCAGCGTATAAAGTAGAACTTAATATAGTTTATTAATATAATTATTATTAATAAACTATATTAAGTTCTATTTTTAAACGCTGAAACTTTATATATAATTATTATTAGTAAACTATATTAAGTTCTATTTTTGAACTGAAACATTTGCAAGCAAGTAAATGATTTGCAAACAATTTGACAATCCGGGCAAACGAGATTCCTCTTAGTGTGGAACTGCGTCATTCCGTCTCAAATGAAATGTATGTATAAAGTGGCGCACCTACGCCCGGCCGGGTGTCGCGCAACACACGTCTTCGTCGCCGCCGCCGCCGCCGCCGCCGCCACCGCACTTCGATTCCGCGCAAGAGAAACGTCTTCCAACGCGGTAATTAATATTTCGGAACACCGGGGATGGGGCTACCGCTACATGGGCTTCACTTTGTTAACGTCAGGGCGGAACTGAGGGGGCGATGAATTCTCTACCAGAAACTCAAATGTTATTTTCCGTGTCACTAAAACAAATGTTTATATTCAATGTCAATATATAATGTATTAAACAAATGAAACACATATTTATGGCATATATCAGATGTAGGCAACAAAAAATTTTAAAAATCTCAAATAAATATAAATATAAAAATGCAACAATTGGAAATATCGTTGAAAATAAAAATTAGCACCTTATATGTGAAATTCGAATAGCAGCTCAAATGCTATTTTCCGTGTCACTAAAACAAATATTTATATTCAATGTTATGTATGCTTTAATAAACAAATGAAACACATATTTATTGTTTATATCTGCTGTGGGCACCAAAAAATTTAAAAATCTCAAATAAATATAGCTAGAAAATTGCAACAATTGTAAATATCGCTGGAAATAAATATTACAACGTTATGTGTGAATTTGAAATAGTAATAAAAATAATAATATGAAAATGCCATATCAAATTTTCATCGTTTTGTTTATTATCGTGCAAATTGTAAAAATTTATTTTTTATTGAATTTCTTTATCTAAACCAAACCGTGATTAATCATTTTTCTTCATTTCTATAATTTATAACAGCCTTCTTCATATAAGATTTTATATGCATTATTTCTAATAGACTATGTTAAAAAAACTTTAAAAGGGCTCAAAATTAACTTTTGCTCTTGTCTTAATTGATCAATTATATCCTAAATTCAGCAACTTAAAATATAAAATTAATCAAATCGAAGCAGTCGAATTTGATTAATTTTACTTATTTTAATTTTTGCTCATAACTTTAACCAAATTTAAAAGTATAGGTGATTTTTGTATGCACCTTCTGCGGACACATTTTTATAATAAATTTAAAGGGATTTTCAAAATATTTTTATCGCGTATCATTTTCAAGATATCGGCCGTAACTTTAATTATTTAACGTTGTATCTTTTACTATTCTTGAGATTCCCATGCTTAACAATTTATTTCGGACATCACAAATTTGTATAACGTTGATATTTTTAACAAATTTTGATCTATGAATAAATTCGTAAATTTCTTTGAAAATCTAGAAAAATACAAAATAAAATTTAAAAAAAACGCCATTTCATTACTTCTATTAAAATATACGAGTATAATTACAAATAAGTAGATATAAACATATGGCCAGAATACTTGACTATAACAAAGGTTATATAAATCATATATATGTATATGATCTGTTGTAAATAATAATAATGATTTTAATTATTGAAATCACAAATTTTCACACATAATACCATTAGTATCAAATGGTATTTGGTACGACAATTTCGCATAATTAACCTTAATATAAATCATTTACTTGACACAATTTTGAAGGACATTTTATCTAAACAACGTGTATTTAGTCCTGTAATTTCCGCAGCAATTACTAGTAACTTATAATTGTCGTATGTAATATCACTAGTAACTATAATTTTACTTGAAATTTTTGTCATTATACTCACAACTGATTGTTGCGACAGGTTAGGACAAAATTACAAGTAATTCTAGTTACGTATGGTATTCGGCGTGACAATTCATCGAAATATATATTTTTCAAATAAATTGTCACAATTTTGACGAACGTTCTATCTCAGCAACGGCTATAGTCGTGTGACTTCTGCTGCAATTGCCAGTAACTGATAATTATCAGTGAGATTTAAATCTGATGGATTAAGTTCACCAAAATACTGTGATTTAATTGGATGACAAATTATTCTTTTATTTAAATCTTTATTTATAATTGGTTAGGAAAAAACTAACAATAACGTGCAAGAAATAACTCCTATTGTTTTTACTTCATAATTTAGATGCTATAAATCAAGAGGTTTAGTTGTTTTCAATCTTCTTATTTCCGAGGCATTGTCTAATAAATTTAGTGCTAAATTATGACAAATTATGAGTAGAATTGTATTTTTTGTGGCAGAAGATTTCCAAAAAAAAAAGATCAACATTTTAAATTATAGAAATTTCACTGTGTAGTAATCAGTTAATTAGTAAGATATTAAAAGAAATAGTAAAGTTTGCGATTGTTTATATGTGCAATGTATCTGAATCCAACCCTGCCCCATCGTGAAACAGTTAGGAACACGTCTTCAGGTTGCTCCCTGTCCCCTAGCAGGGGTGTAGTGTAGTAGCTAGCAGGAGCCAGGCGGGTATTGATGTGCACCCACACAGCTCTGTCATATGCAACTTGGATCGCTCGAATCGCTCTCGATGCTGAAACTAATATATAAGGTGTGCCTGGCTGTTGTCTAGAGATAGCACACGTTCCGAGACCAACTATGCCTTTAATATCTCCGATGAGAAAGACGACGTGCGAACGAATCTCTTTTACACAAACTTTTCTTTTTGTTTACTTTCGCTTGACTTCTCGTATTTTTTATTAGAAATGTTGATAACATCAAACCAATCTTCCCAAGTTTTTACACGTAGAAAATGAAATTTATGTTCGCTTCGTTGAATTGTTTGTCCCACTTTTGCTCTTATTGAGCAAAATATTTATTTCAAATCAAATAGTGAATACACTATCGTTTATTTTATAACTTTACTTCACAGATATTTTTTTCCAGATTGACGTTTTACCCTGCTAAATTATTATAAAAAATTCACTTTATTAAAAACAACGAAGGTTAGGACATTTCTATGTATGAAACCAGTTAGAAAATGCCTCATTTTTTTACGAGCGAAGCGAGACCCCGCAAAATCATACAACTTACACAAAATTAGGCATTTTCTAACTGGTTATTTTTTGTAATTGTCATTTTAATTTTTCCTTCTAATTTTCACAAATAAACTGTCACTTTTCCAAATTGAATAACTCTTGGAAACGCTAGATTTAGATTAGTTTGGCATTTCGAAACGTGAGTTAGTTTTGATAAATGATACTTTTTTATTATAATTAAAAAAATATATTTATATAATTTAAATGTGTAAGGCATCAAAAAAATTGAGAAAAATTTAAAAAATATATTTTTCTCTCCTTATTTGATTTTTGAAAAAAAAAAATATACGTAGACCATCATTTCATTAAAGAACATAATAGATCAGATAAAATCGTGATTAAAATTTAATTTAATAATGTAGTATGTAGTCTTAGGAGTTAGGAAAACTGTAATATGTATCTCCCAAATCTTCAAATCATATGATTCCAGTATTCGACCTCGTCTTGTGGCTATCTGCCTATACTTTCACACCTTGAACCTTTAAATCTTGTATAAACTTAATAACTATGTACTTATAAACTTACAAAAATTATTTACCCGGTTTTAATTATTTTTAACATACACATATTATATTTTATATTAAAATAAACATACATATACACATTTTTTTTAAATATAAAAACATAATTTTACCTTTTATAAGTAAATATATTACTTTTTACTTAAAATGGGTTGAAATGGACCGGGCCGATTTGCAAAATATTTTATAAGCGACATAATTTTTCCTGTTTCAACCAAGTTCGTGCGTTGATACATATGTAAGGTTTAGCACTGCAATATTCAATTAGTTGTTCTATAATAGTGGAAGTGAGTGTATGTACTGTATTTTTATAAATACTTGTGGTTTAAAATAAATATCTTGTGTGTGACGTACATTTTTATTAATATAAAAGTGAAATACATATATGTATAACGATTATAAACTAAAAAATGTTAGTTTTGAAACGCAGTACGAGTGAAGAATTATGGTTAAATTTATCAGAAATATGGACAATGTAAGTAAAAACGAAAGATAATTTATACATACTTATATTTATATTAATCAACTGTGATTTTATAAATGCATGAAAAAATATATTTCTGTACTTAAGGATATATTATTTGATTTTATATTATTCCGTAATTGTAAAACATTAAAATTATTTATAACAAATTAGTAGTAGTTGTAGCAAATAAACTATTTTTTACAAACTGTTTTTATACAGTAAAGTTTATTGGTAATTTGAATAGAATATTTGTAACTTTTTAGCTTAGTTGATAAAACATCTAGTGGCTGCTTGTCCTTAAGTGCTACAGAGCTACAGAATCACTAAAAATTTAAAATAAAAATGTCAGTTATTAATTAATCATGTAAGTACATTATTCATTATTTGTGATCAAATTACAAAATTACTAGTTTTCCAAACTTATCAGAAACAATTGGCAGTTAAACAGCCAGGTCGTCCAACACCTGTACTAAACAGGAATTTCGGGTAAAAGTCGCGGTAAACTATATTAAAACACAATTTAAAAAAGATATCTAAAAAACAACTGGATTTGTGGTTCTAACGAGAAGAATGCTTTGTTTTTGGTTTTCGTGTTTACTGTTTGCGGACGATCATGTTAAAAAAATATACATAAACTGAAACTAGGGTGACAGATTTTTTGCATTTGATTGAAAAAATAAATAAACCCGAAAGTTTATTTCCACAAAAATAGAATGAAAAATTAATAAATAAGTTTGCCGAAAACGTATTGATTTAAAATTTAAATTGAAACTAATATTTTATTTCCTTGTTTCGTTTAATGGAGCACACCCACAAATACTAAAAACCTCCTATTCTAAATAAGTTGTTCTTGGATTCAAATCCCCATGAGGTTCAAGAATAAAAAAATGAAATATTTATAGAAGCGAAGGCAAATAAGAAAACTCTTCGTTTTAAATATATTAATATGTAGACATTATTAAAGCGTTAATTGAATTTGTAGTTATAATTGAATGAAGGCAGACATGCAATGTGATCAGTTTATAATGGAAACAAATCTCACATGTAAGATTTTCCGTGTTTGGTGCGCGGCTGCGATTTGCATGATAAACGTGTTGGAGATCCCGCGTCTTGCTCGTTCTCGGCACGTCGCCTTTTATAAAAGGATGCAGTTTAACCGCATCGGGCGTATTTCATAACGCCGCTCAGATCTCGCTGGAAACTGGGTTATCTTTCAACGAGGAACTGATTCAACGTTGACGCTTCAAATACGCGCGTTCTGGAAAGATAGGTTGGCCAGTAGACCCATACCATTCAATCGTCTTAAGCAAATTCTTCAAGTGGATCAGAAATACTCTAACTACAAAATGTCATTTTAGTTGTCAATTCATTGAAACAAAATCATTCGTGTATGTACCTGTTTTTAAAAAAAAATGAGCAAGTAATATAATATACCGGATGGTGACTAACACTCGAACTTAGGGATGTAAAATCATATTTTTGTGATTTTCTACTTCCCTAATTATTTTATGTAAAAAAGCTTCAAATAACTGTTTTAGGTCATAAATTCAATAAGCGAAATTAATTTCACATGCCTTGTAAGCTCAGAAATTAAGCATGAAAATGCAATAGCAATGAAATTGAAAAAAAAAAACAAATGTTTATTTATCTGTCAAGTTATGTCAAATTATGCTAAAAATTATGACAATATATTTTCTTGTTATTTTTTAAATTCGAAATTATTTTATATAATATTGCTTACTTTGACAGTAATATTAAAAAATAATAAAAATAAATCAACGCAGCTAACTCAACAAATAAACCGTTAAACATTAGTACATTTTTGTCTCAATTCCATGACTACCACTATTTTTGGAGTGATTTACGTCATTTTTAGTCCTAATTTCTAATGGTGCAATTCTAAGCAGTTTTACCAAAAAATCGTAAAATCGTAAAACTGTAGGGTACGAGACAATCGTAACAAGTCATGTTACAGATTTACGATAAATGCAATTCTATACAGGTAACTGTACCGATTAACGTTACGGTTAAAGCCTTACGAGTGACGTCATTATATTACGATCGGTGTCTAACATCATTGCTGTCAAAAAATTGGATCTGTCAAATTTTTTGGATTTGTCAAAAAAAATTTTGTGCGTTATACATATTAAATACAATTATAAGGTAAGTTTTCACTTCTAATTTAAAATGAAATTGTTATGAATGTATATTGAACTATTTTTAAAATAGGATTTTATCTATTATGTGTTTACTTTGTAGTTAGCATTAAACATAAAAAAATATTTGTAGCGCGCCTTTCAAGATGGATTATGAAGCCCAAAAAAAGAATAAAAAAAGAAAAAGGACCATGAATACGACACGAGAGCAATATGAATTATACTTATCGACTATGGAATTTATTTAGTATTTTTTGTAATATGTATATATAAACATAAATTTCTACGTTTTAATACTTTAATATGCAAGGGAATTCGCGAATTTGATGGATGGTAAAATGGTTCAATACTTCTAATAAAATTCATAGCCCATTGCTGATCCAATCTGTACATTTGTTTAAAATGTACAACGGGAATATCAAATGGATTTCCCAAATCTCGTATATGTCTGCGCAGTATACGCAAGTAGTTTCTGAAATAAGGTTATTTTTTAATTAGATATAAGTAATAACACAATTTTTTAAATTACCTGTTATGTTCTTCTTCAATTAGTAGCGCAATATGTAAAACGTTCATATTTCGATTTATTTTGTTGACAAAAAGTTCACTACTTATAAAAATAAGGTACAAATCGTATTGCTACTGTCAGTCACAATGTGATCGTAAGGTTTTCGAGAAATCGTAAGATATTTTCGAGTGATCGGAAGTAGTCAAATTGCATAGAATTGCTCTTGTCTCGTATCTCACTACGAGTCTTACGAGAACAACTTACGAGAGCTTACGATACTGCTTAGAATTGCACCATAAGCTTATAATTTCCATTTATCTAAATTATTAATAAAAGAATAAATAATAAACATTCACATTAATTTTCAAACACTCGTTAAATATTAATACTAACGATTTTTATTTCATAAAATTTCCAATAGTAAACGAGTAATAAATAAATTTTTCGTTCCTATCAGGTAGTGCTGACTTATTTAGAGATTGTTAACTTTTATCAAACCCTTCATTAACTGGGAATTAGACTTTACAAGGACACATGTAGATTTTTTTGATTTTAATTAATTTCTAAAGACAGTTGTATATCGTTATATGTACTGTATGATATGTACTTTTCTTTAAAACCTTATTGGGAACTAAAATTAAAATTAGAGCAATTATGTGAAACCGTAAATGATTAGATCAGAAATTAGAAACTTTCCAGCACATGAGTATAATTAAATCAAATAATTTAAATTGAAAAATAAAATAACGCCAACAAATACAAAATTACCTTCTTTTTTTTAAAAATAATAATGTAAGGTTATATTTTTATTTGTAAATCTGTAAGAATAAACGCTATTTTGGATGATAGCAAAAATATAGAGTTCGGATTACCGAGATAATACATATAGACAGTTTTATATAAAATTTAAACAAATTGTTGCATACTCGAATTATTTCAAAATATGTAGCAGGTATATTATTCGTAATGTAGAGTATTACAGAGAAATTTATTACTCGCTCTTGACCTATTTAAAAGTTTTCTTGAATTTAAAGTTAAAAGTAGTCCATTGCGCTTCCTATAATAAAATATAAGTTTGAACAATAATTTGCCATTGATGTTTTCTCTATAAACGAAGAGTATTATACATCAAAATATTTTATTAGGTGTTTTATATAGTTATTCACTTCATATTGTTCTAGCAATGCACCTTTATGGTATAAATTAGTTAAGTAGGTTCTAATAATATTTTGAGAGAACTTGCAAACATGTAAGATATTTATTGAAGTTTAAGCAGCATGAATATAGTGATATGGTGTAATATAGCCACGTAGTGCATAATTTTGCATAAACATTGGTTTTCAGAAGTGCAAATACACTTAAGACCTTCGTATGGTAATCAAGGTAGGAATCAACATTTACATACGGATGCTAAGGTTAGGAATGCTCCGTATACTCCATTTCAAAAGCCCTAGATCCTGGATCGCTTTGCAAATATGCCGAATAAGCATACTAGTTTTACTAAAATAGGAATTACTGAGTTTTATCCCCGAAAAAAATCGAATGAAATAATAATTCCCTAAATGCAATACAAGTATCTGAGTAGAAATTTAAGTAAATAAAAATATACCATAAATATGCAAGGAATTGTGCTATGAAACCTTAGGTCTGTTTCATCTAAAAATGTTGTACCACACAGGATAACAATAATATTCAAAATAAATTTTAAACGGACCGTAAGTGTTAAATTTGGAAACTCAGTTTTTCTTTTCGCAATACTTCCAATGAAGTCTGTATTTTGATTTTAACATATGTATATAATGCTAGACAAAAATATAAAGTATAAGTATAAGGGATAAGGAGTGCTTTGAAGTCGCGTGGTAGAATCTTGAGAGAAGACAGATACCTTTTTCAGAACATAAAAATGCTAATAACTATTATTGGGAACTAATATTTAATTTTTATTTTTATAATGAAAAAAATAAGAGTACCTAGTTACATTACCATAGTTACAAAATGACAGCAATGTATTGAAACATTTATTTTATTAGTAAACATAGGGAGTACTATCAGACTCACCACGATTCAGATCGGACACAACAACTGAAAAAGTAAGTGGGGGCATGATTAAATATATGAATTAATATATTTCAATTCGAAGTAATTTGATTTTTACAATATCCAGTGGAAGTTCGAGATGAACGTTAAAAATCAGAAGTAAAGTCATTTCTACTAATTGTAAAATAAAAAAGATTAATGCAGGATTGGTTTTATTGAGTGGATATTAATAAAAAGGATAGTTGGTTTCGGAGTTGCAGTCATTTAATGAGATCCACTAATACACCAACGTTTCGACTGTAATTTAGTCTTAATTAGGGATTTTTTCACTCTGATGAAAACTGAATTACAGTCGAAACGTTGGTGTATTAGTGGATTTTATTAAAGGACGGCAACTCCAAAAACAACTTTCCTTTTAAAAAATCATAAACAAATTATATAATTTCTAGTTTATATGAATTGGGATTGTAGTTAATTTGGCATATCAGAATGTTAACAAATTAACTTTGAGACTAACTAATCGGGGTAAGTGGCTAAATCCTTTATGAACCTGAGTGCAATTGTTTAAACATATATAAATAATTTATAATTTCTTTAATTAATGTTTAATATTTTTAAGTCTTTATTAATTGTCACTGTTTTCTGGTCAAATAAACTCCCGGTATACCTCTTCATTTTAAAATAAACGCTTTGATACATTTCTGTCAAATTCGAAACCATTGATACGACAAATCCCATAGTGCACATTAAAGAAACTCACGGTATTATACTATTTTTAAAATTATTTTTTTTATGAAAATTTGATGATATATTTTTTGTAAAGAATATGAATCCCAAAATATCTGGCGATCAATTTCATTTGACTGTCACCCACCGTTTCATATTTTGTAATGCAAAATTAATATATCAAGAGGTGAATACTTTGGTGAAGTTACATTGCGAGTATATATTACATTCCTCGTCTCAATAAAACCTTGGTGTGGTGGTTGTATTTGTTTATGTCTGGTATACATTTCGGGTGTTTTGTCGTAAGCCTCCAGACATAATTTCTAGAGCGGAATAGGAAATGATAATAATTCATTCGAGGACGATTGAGCACGCAATCCTCCAACATTTCCCTCCTTCGTTGCTTAGTTGTGTTTCCACCTTTCCGTGTGTTTCTTGCTGTCTCCCTGTCGTTGGATTTACCCATCGTGCTTCTACTGCTCCTTTTCTTCATTTCTTCTTTCTTATGAAGAATAGGTTAAGGCTAAATGGTTGTCAATATAAATAGACTTCTTATTACATTTCCAATAATGTGAATATATAACGCCTGTTCAAGTACTAAGGTCATATAGAGACAAATAAGGCGATAAGATATTTACATACGTATCTAATATTTATGTACTGTAATATTTAACCATCTCTCGCTTTATAAGGTTATGTACACACTGCCACACATATGTGCCTCTGCAAGATTCGAACCCATGATATCTGAGTTGCAAAACTTGTGAGATCGAACAACTACTACAACTATACAGAATCAATAATACTAAATAAAATTTTTGTAAACAATACTTTGTTTAATTTTTATATATTTTCAAATGCCATTGTAAAATTTCACAACCGCATATTTGTTAAAAATGCAAACCTTTGAACAACTAATGTTCTTAAAAATTCACTGCTTGAACTTGATCCAAAGGTAAAAGTCACATAAATTATTTGAAAATGTACGAGCAAAACAAATTTTAATTAATTAATGTATGTGATTGCAATTAACACCTTGTAATTATAACGCTATAACTATGGAGTTTTTAGATAAATAAAGTAGGTTACAAAACACATGTGTGTTAAAAATTATTACACACTGTTTGTTGGTTCGTATCATAGAATCTACGTTATAAAACATTCTTTTCTCTATATTTTATTAAATGTCATTTTGAAACGCCAACATTCAAATTTTTTTTATATATTTTATATCAAGAATTAAAAGGTGTTGGATAAAAAGTTATATGGCACACTTATGTTAAATACCTAAGTCATTTGAGAAAAATATGTCAGTCGGCCTAACGGCCTTGTGAGGTAATCATTTCTCACGTGACTTATTTGTAATGTAACGCATTTGTACCATTATTATTATTATTTTAATTTTGACGCCCATATATGTGTTATTAATATTTTTCATGTTAATTTTAATTGTCTTTGTTTTCCACGTTTTTAAATATTTTGATATTTTCATCTGCTGAGGAAGGTTCATATGGCGTCGAAACTAGTGCAGATTGATTTTCTTTACTGAAATTCAGAACTTTCTTATACCTTAACATTCTAGTCAAGAAGTATTAGTACTTTAAAAATGATACTTCTAGACATCCCATACCTAAGTGAAGGAATTTCAATAAGTAATATTTTGAGAAGATTATTTCTTTGTTTGTAATTATATTTATTTTTATTAAAAATAAGCGGTCAGACTAAATATCCCAGTTGTTTTGGGTTCTTCCAAAGAAATGAGTATGGCAATAAGTTTTTTTCATTTTATTTATCACCCTTATTCGACTGTACTTAACCTTAGTAATTTTCTGTCTTTTAACATAAGAGAAATAAGATAAATGAATATTTTTGTGGATTCTGCTACAAGATTAAGAACATCCAAGAAAATTAACGAATTCAAGATGAAATTGATGCAGCTATTGAGGAAATATTGACGTACGCTTGCGATATCTGGTATGCATTTCCGTCCAGATGCTCCAAAACTAGCAAATCTTGTCTGTAGCAGCGCCGTGTAGTGGCTGGCACATAACTCCATGCAGTTGACAGCAAGCATCAGGGAACTGACATTTGTACAAACGGCGCGCCGCGGATCCAGACTGCTGCGATAGCAGCGCAAACCCCGCGCACTCCGGAGCAGTCTCGCATCCTCCTCAGCATAATATCTGTCAAGTATGATAAGAAGCATTCATGTATGTGATAATTAGTCTTGGCTGCGAGCAGTCGATCAATCGGCGACTGTGGATCAGCAAACAGGACGACATGCTCGGCACCGCCACAACTCTCTTGGGCTGCTGGGCCTGTTAACCGAGTACACAATATATTATAGAGCCATTGTTTTAGTGCGCTGCAATATATTAGTGCTCTCCGGATCTCCTGCGAGGTTCCATGAACGCTAACGGTTTCAAAGGCCTTTCAAACGGTGGTTACCCCGTCAATAAATCACCTACCATCGCGTTTTTTCAATCGTACTCACCTCACCACAGCTGGGTTTATTCTCATTGTCATCTACACAAAGTGTACTGAAGAATAGATTATTTTTAATTTAAAGTTGACGCCTTATGTAAATAAACATTAAAATGATTTCAGCAAAGACATAAATAAAAAAAATCTGATGTGGATTTTTGCTACATTTCATTTAAAATTTCACTTGAAAGTGAAATCATTCTAGGGCTAATCGTTCTTCAACTTCTATTCGTTTCATATCTTCCAACTTCCCTTCCGAAATTAATCATCTTTTGTAAAACATTTTAATCGTTCAAAAACTTGCAAAGAAAGAGGTACCCGTATTGTTTTTATTTATTTTCTACATGATTCTCACGAAATACATTCTGCTGTTATTGTTGTCAATCATGTACTCAATTTAATAACAAGAAATCAAATGCTACAAAAATTAAAAGCCAACTAAATTATTATTTTTACGTTTCTGTAAAGTGCCCTTTTGTAAAGGCCAATTAGAACCAAAAATGGAGGTACACAACTTGATGCTATAGCAATTCCATAAACATAATTTCAGAATTTTACGGTTAATCGTTTATGATTTGTGAGAAAAAGTAAAAAAAAACGCTACGAGGAATGTGCCTTTTTGCCACTGCAGATTGCAATAAAAACGGAGATGCACAATTGGATGTTATAGTAATCCCATATAAAAAATTTCAATATTTCACGGCATTGTGAGATACATACGTATGTATGTACAGATGTCACGCCGAAACAAGGCAGGGTAAGTCAAAATGGATATCTCCGTTGAAATCTGAAAACAGATTTTTTTCGCCATGACAATATACTTCCTTTACTTCGTACAAGAAAATAAAAAGGTTTATTATCGATAGGATAGGAAAATGTGTTTCTTCTATTTTTGTTTATTATATGATGCCATGTTTAAGCGAGAAAATTGGCGATTTATCATTTCAGTAGAAAATTAACCAATTGATAATAAAAACCACGAAACACTGAACTAATAATCGGTCTTACGCACACATCTTATGTGACATTTGTAAAACCTCCAAACAAAATGATATGTTTTCTGAGTTAAACTAAGTTCGATGTTCTGTCACAGAATAGTTACATACAGAAGCGACACTCCGTGTCGGTACCTTTCATGTTCCCCTATTCAGTTCTATGACCTTGAAGCATTGTGTAGACCTATAAATTTGTGCTCTTCCCCTATCTCTCTCTAAGATGTGATGAACCTTTCAATTTTAAACAATGAGCCCTTTAAATTTGTGCACATTCTCCATCTCTCTCTAATTTTCGTTACTCTGTTTTACTGTCGCTTCTGTATAAACCTATTCTGTGGTTCTGTGTCAGTTATAAATCCAACTTAACAGTTTCCTAATGATGAATAAATTTTTGAAAAATTTATGGACTTCATTGGGATTTAATCCAGGGCCTTCTCATTTCTAGTAGGATGCTCTACCAACTGAGCTAGAAAGTCCCGTGAAGTTCATGAATCTTTCTCCTGTCTTTTGCCGTGTTTTACAAGTATACTCTCTTTGGAGCATTGAATACTTGCTGACGACTTGAAACACTTGGTGATTAACGAACCGCACCGCAGTAACTAACTGACACACTATTTTCTCACAGTATAGTTATAACATTAAGAACCGTAAAATTCATAGACTTCACTGGGATTTGAACCATGAATTTTTCAAAAATTTATTCTTCATTATTAAAATATTGAATCGTCATACGGTTCTGAATGTTATAATTTTACTGTGAAAAAACAGTGTGTCAGTTAGTAACAGTTTTCTACTGATGCAAATGATAGGGAGTTGCTGAGGAACTAGACGTTGGGAAGCACTGGAATTGCCTCAGCGTCCGCTCGTTGCGGAGACGTCGCTGGCGGCCGCGACGCCGGTGCTCGTGATTTGTGCCACCGCGGCCCGGCGTTGACGACGTCTGCACATATTGCCGCTACTACCGCTGCCTCCCACACACCGGCAGCTGTTACCCTCCCACTGTCATTTGCAATCACATAAGCCCCAGTTTTTATAAGTAGGGTAAATCTAGAGATGGCCATAGATAAAGGTTGTTCAGACCTATACTTTCATAATGCTGTAACAGACAGTATTTATTTGCGCAAGGCAAAATATAAGTTATTTTATACATTTGATTTAGATATCCTCTGAACATTTTAGGATTTCATATAATTTATCCAGAAATAAAAGTAAATCAATATACATTATCTGTATACTATATAGTATATATATATGGTCCACTTTTTCCTAGGATATATGGCCATAATGTCATACTGTGTTACGCTGATGTATTTGTCAAAATACATATTGTTATTTCAATAAAGAAAGCACAATAGCAATATGTACAATTTTAAAACAAAACTCAAAAAATGTTAACCTTTTTACCTTAATAACAATGCATAAAGTAGGCAATTTTTTACAGTTGTTATGTTACTTTGATACCGTGCGCGAAATACGGTGATGAAAAACATTTCTCCACTCATTTTATATACATAAATAAAATATCATAATTAATGATGCAAATTGTTGGTACTTTGTGCGCGAAATATTTTTAGTGCATACGACTGACTTTTGTTTACTCAGCAAGCCTCGTCAAAAAATGACATCTCAAGCACTAAAAACACAAACTTCGCACACTTAATACAAAAATAACTATTTCGGTTAATAAAGTATCTAGAAGTAATGAATCTGCTAATAATATTTTTGTCATATTTTGTTTTTAAGAACCTATTTGGACTTAGTTCATATTTACACTACCTTACCTTAGCATATTTAGGAGACTTGGTCCACTAGACAAATTTTGTTTTTGATTATCGAAGATAAATGTATATTTAATCTTAATTGGTAATTTGGTCATATTAATAACAGATTTTCTTTTATTAATAAACAGAAAATTGAAAAAGCCATGGCCATATATATTCTACTCTAACCCTATCATATTTTGTTTTTAAGAATCTATTTGGACTTAGTTCATATTTACATTACCTTACCTTAGCATATTTAGGAGACTTGGTCCACTAGACAAATTTTGTTTTTGAATATCGAAGATAAATGTATATTTGATCTAAATTGGTAATTTGGTCATATTATTAACAGATTTTCTTTTATTAATAAACAGAAAATTGAAAAATCCATGGCCATCTATATTCTACTCTGACCCTATATAGGTTCACACAGATAGGTTAAAATTATATTACGTTGATCAATAATATTAAATTCAAAAGAGTTTAATGTAGGTACATAAAACTTCAAACAGTGTTCGCTACAAATTTGAATGTGTAATATAATTCAGCAAGTTTGAACATTATTCCTCTTCCCTTTATCATGTTTGTGAAGAAGAAGTCCGTTAATATGATGACCCTGTCCACTTGAACCCATGTCACTTGGAATTATCTGTGGATTCCTTGATGAACTGGTCAGTGTTGAAGTATGAGTTAATCAAGTCGTTCCAACCAGTTGTATCCTCCACGAGTCGCATTACTTCCGCAAGCTTCGAATACGCAGCCTTCGACCTTTCAACCCTCGGCGAACGGTCGCTGGACAATGTAAGACAAGGGATGTAAAGGAAAGGGTTGTTAGGTGAGAAAGGTTGAGGTTATTTATGGGGTAGCTCAAGGGGAGAATGACATTTCCTGATCTTACTATCAGTTGGCAGTTCCTAGCACTTCTCAGCACTGTGTTGGACTATAAAATATTCCAACAGATTTTATTTTTATAATGGTTTAATAGTATATTGTGTTATTAAGAGTAAAAGTGATACTTTGTGTGGCGAGTATGGAAGTTTGCACGACGAGCGAAGCGAGTCGGACAATTGCATGCGAGGCACACAAAGACACTTTTACTCTGAATAACACATGCTATTTTTTTTTCAAACTTAGAAATTTTAAAAAATAAACTACTATTTGACGTTTAATATGTAGGTTACCTGTCAGGTATTTATAATTTTTAGTAACTTTATTCTTAGGTTACCTAGTTTCTATAGTGACATTTAGGGCGATATTACAGATTTCTATTGTACAAGTTACTTCTTATTGGCTGATTCTACATACGGCGGCGAATAAATTATACGGCGGCTAGAATAAAAAATTATATTACGGAGGCATAGAAATTAAACTTCAACCTTGTCAATCACGTCACAGAAGATGTCACTTTTATGACGTTTGAAGAAAAAAATTTTTATTGGTTGCCACTAATTTGTATGAATTTTAAGTATTTTTAATATGTGGTTCTGATGTAATTGGGAGGAGTTGATCAAATTATATCAAAAGTTAACAATTGTTATTTTTAAGATTTGTTTTGGAACTATTCTGTGGTAATAGTACAGTAGAAAGCAATTTTTTTCGAGGTGAGCTACATTCACTATTACTAACGAAAATATACGGCAATTGAATAATTTAAAAATTATTATTTGACATTGCAGTATTTGACCATATTATAATTTTTACAAATATTATACCAGACAAAATATAAAATACCCGTATATTTATAAATCGTTTAATTATTTGTAGTTTACGAAAAAATAATTATTAAAGATTTGGGGACGGGATGCTGTCACATCATCGTGGTAAAATTGTAATATAAAGGAAGTAGACTGATGAGAATGAGAACCTGTAATAGCTAGTTTTTATATTTTATGACTTGTATACTAAAATTCGATTATAGTCACATATCCCATAATGTATTAATTTGCCTGGGAGCGAATATTGTGTGTAATACAAAGTAACTAATAATTTAATTAATATTTCTACAGTATGGGATGCAAAAATTAATTACAAAAATTACCAGGTTCCAATTTTTACTAGTTAACTATTTTTGAAAGTATTGTGAAAGTTACAGTCTATAATCAATATCAAAATTAAAAAAATATCTACATTCACATATTTTTATAATACTTTACAAGTTTCCAGGGAATTAGAATTTTTCCTATAGATATTTAAATTTTTATTTATTATTTGAAATTCTTTTATTTTAAAAGAAGGTAGTTTTTGGAGCTGGATGATAACTGTTAAGTAACATGTACTTGTGTTTGTTTTATCTATATTTGACGAAAGATTTCTGTAAAATAATTTACATGATTTACTTGATAATGTTTTTATACCATTTATTACCCTGATGAAGATTGATTTACAGTCGAAACTTTGGTGTATTAATGGAATTTATTAAATGACTGCAACTGAAAAAAAATACCTTCTTTTATTCGATAAAACCAATCCTATATTGAAATTCTTTTATTTTGTCTAATAAATTTTTCCAATGATATCTGAAAAAATAAATATTTTATCCAACACCGTGTAATTATAACGATATAAGTATGCTGTTTTTAGATAAATAAAGTAGGTAGGGCATAAGTCACTAGTGAGCTAAATATATTATCTCACTGTTTTTTGGTTCGTATCTTAGTAACTACGTTATAAAACCTTCTCTACACTATTTTGTTCCTAATTGTCATTTCGAAATTCCATGTGTCAAAAATCTTATATGTATTTTATATCAATGATTAAAATGTGTTGGATAAAATGTTGTATGGCTCACGTGTGTTAATTACCTAAGTCACTTGAAAAAATACCACACTCGGCCTAACGGCTTCGTGAGCTAAACTTTTCCCACGTGACTTATCTGTAATGTAACACACTTGTACCATAAATAACTATTATCTATTTGAAATAAAGTGCAATAAAATATGAGCAAATTTATTGTGACAGATAAAGCATTTCGGGAGACAAAATGGCCGAGTCGGTCCACGTACGCGTGGGTCCGACTGATGTATCGAGTGGCCGCCACGGCCGCCTCGCGCGCATGACGGAGACGGCGCGACGCCCAGCCGCCGCGTGCGACAGAGACGCCGAGTGCGCGGAGGGTTACTAGTGTGATCAATACGTGTCCGTGGCTAGTGGCTAGCGGTTGCTAGGGCGAGGGCGGGTTGCTAGGCACGGTGTGGTCGCTAACAACCCTCGGGGGTAGCGTCGGAACATCATGGCGTCACGCGGCCATGTTTACCTGCGTCGATATACCGGCCGCTCACTACATCGATAACAGATCACGCACACTGACCAAATCACCACAAAAACTATGTTGTACATTTAGATTATTTATTGACCATATGACATTGAAATGTTTATGACTTACTAAGTTATTTAATATAATATTCAAAAAAAAGTTATAAAAGTAAAATGAAATTTTATGCCATATGCAATAATTATTGTCTAAAAATTCTTTTTTTAGGCGGCTGGTATATAAATTGTTGTTTTTCGTATCTGCTGGCAACCTTAAAGTATCAATTTTTATTTGACATCTGTCAAAGTCAAAATTTTTGGCCGCTAGTTTGTTCATTATTGATTTACATAGTTCATATTAATGTGATTAATTATTTTAGAATATAATAACAAATGTAAGTAAAATCTTAACTATTCCTTTACAAATATTAATGAAAAAGTAATGAATTTGCGAGTAAAAATAGCGGCCGTAAAGTAAATGCGGCCGTAAGGTAAATGCGGCCGTAAAGTAAATGCGGCCGTAAAGTAAATTTTGACAGATGTCAAAAATTGATTTTGAATGAAAATTCATAATTTCTTGTTGTAACCGCCTAAAAAAATGTTGTGTGCACCTCGGCTAAAAGATCTTTTTGGGCCTCATCTGATTTGTAGCCTCGGCTTTGCCTCGGCTGCAAACTTCGGTTTCGGCCCAAAAAGATTACTTTTAGAACCTTGATACACAAATAACTATATTGTGTAAAAGCATTGTTTTAATTTTTGGAATTTGATTTCTTCGAGTCTTTTAATATTCTCAGGCAAAACATTTATATATCCAAATATAACTTTTAGCTTTACAAACTTCGGATTCTCAATAATCTCAAACTGTTTAACCAAATGACTTAATAAAACCAAACCATGTCGAGAGATAAAAATTTTAGTTAATACTTAAATTTTATAAAAATGTATAAACATCTATTACCTAATAAATAATTATAAAAAATTCAAAATCAATATATTCACTACAGTATGTATAAAATCAGTACAAAATATGTTACATTTTGTTTAGTATTAGGGTCTGAAAATCATTACTGTACTGACAAAATCAGTACGAATGGTTACTCTAACATCACTACCCCTATTAACGGCTTAATTTCATTTTATAAAATTATTGGAAATTTCATTAACTTCTCTTTAATTATTCTGCTTTAATGAGACACTCATGATGCACTTATTCATTTTAACTAATATTACACTTGCTATAATTACAAGTCAATTACCACCTGTATTTACCTTTTCTCTTTGCTTACTTCATTTTAAATATATTTATTTTCATATTTTCTTTGAAATTTATTCTCCTGCCACTATTAGATGAAAAGAAAGTAAAATATGCAAATTATTTCAAAGTTTTATGGCCAGTTCTATCAACGTAACTTCAGATATGTAACCATTTTTCTACAAAATATTGATATTTACAAGCAGAATTAGCCAGATTTAAATAATTTATTTATTAAAGATAAAAAAATACAATATATAGTGCAAATTTAATTATTAAGAATAAACAAAACATGATCTACATATATATAATAATATCTGACAACATCGATAACAGATCATATCACTTAGAGTGACCGTTTATTTTTTTAATGAAATCAATACAAAATTATGTTACAGATTTAGATTATTTATTGACTATAGGACATTGAAATGTTTATAGTAAGTCTTTTAATATAATGTCAAGGAAGTAAAAATTGGACGGCAGTGTTAATATTGAGAAATTTTATTTCACAACCAACGTTTCAACTATTCTATAGTCTTCTTCAGGGTTAGAAATAGTCAGATGTAAAATTTGTAAGACACATGTGAATGATGTACATCAGGATTTGTCAAATTATAAAATAAATAAATAAATGAAAATAATACATAATTCACAGAGCGAAATATAGTCACAAATTACAATGATGGTTGTACCATTATATAAAATCTTGATGTACATCATCCACAAGTGTCTTATAAATTTTACATCTGACTATTTCTAACCCTGAAATAAAATTTCTCAATATTAAGACTGCCGTCCAATTTTTACTTCCTTGACATCCACTATCCAGTCGACTATCATCTTTATCATTAACTATTACCATTTACCATTTAATATAATATTTAAAATAAGTGATAAAAGTAAATGAAATTTGATGCCATCTGCAATGATTATTGTCTAAAAATTCTTTTATTGTGTAAAAACAGTGTTTTAGCAAATACTGTTTTAATTTTTGGAATTTTTATTTCTTCGTGTCTTTTAATATTCTCATTCAAAACATTTATATATCCAAATATAACTTTTAATATATTGTGTTCGTTTTTTGTAGATTAGCTTTACAAACCTCTGATTCTCTATAATCTTTATAAACTTTTAGATCACATGTACGGACGAATGGAAAAATTATAGCAATATTATTGCTATTGCTAAAGTTTACCGTTCTTCTCAAAATCAAACTGTTTAACCAAGTTACTTAATAATAAAACCAAACCATGTCGAGAGATAAAAATCTTAGTTAATACTTAAATTATATAAAAATAAACATGTATCAATAAATAATTATAAAAAATCGAAAATCAGTACATTCACTATAGTATGTAAAAAATCAGTACAAAATATGTTACAATTTGTTTATCAGTACAATTAAGGGTCTGAAAATCAGTACTGTACTGACAAAATCATTACGAATGGTTACTCTAACATCACTACACCTATTAACGGCTAAATTTCATTTTATAAAATTATTGGAAAATTCATTAACTGCTCTTTAATTATTCTGCTTTAATGAGACACTCATGATGCACTTATTCATTTAACTAATATTACACTTGCTATAATTACAAGTCAATTATCACCTGTATTTACCTTTTCTCTTTGCTTACTTCATTTGAAATATATTTACTTTCATACTTTCTTTGAAATTTATTCACTTGGCAATATTAGATGCAAAGGAAGTAAAATAAGCAAATTATTTCAAAATTTCAAAAGTTTTATGGCCGGTTATATCTACTTCAAATATCTAACTATTTTTGAACAAAATATTAATTATTTGCCGCAAAAGTTATTAATAATAACCAAACTATTTTGTATATAATAATATCTTAATGTAAATGATATATATTATCACTTTAAATGCCACACAACAGAATAAAAATATAAGTATTTAAATGTGTAACAAAAAGTGAAAATTCTTTGTTACTTTGCCCAGTTTTATTCATATAAATCGTTTTGGTTTTTGCCAATCCTGTTTACAAGTCATAAAAACAAGAAAACAGTATCAATAAATTTATAGAAAATAGAATTTAGTAATTATTAAGTAGTTTTAAGATTTGTTTTCCATTTTTTTAACTTTTATGTTATCTAAATATCAAATCAAACTTAAATATTTAATGACATTGGTTGCATAAAAAATTAGATTTTTAATTAAATCAGATTTTTATTTTTTTTTTTAAATCTTATAATAAAATATTAAAAACGTGTTTCACAAAATAACATTTATTATGAAAAAACATATTGTAAAGAATATGTGAAAATTTAAACAATAAAAAACTACAATAAAATCCGCCAATTTAATATAATATTTTTTTTAAATTAACGTAATTTAAATCAAGTGCGTTAATTCAATGCAACCCAGGTAATGATATCTTAATTTTTTATTACAGTAAGCAGTAAACAGGAATATTACTTTGTATTGTGGCTGCTTTATGAAATTCATTATCATTATGTTAAATTGTTGCTATATTAAGCTGATTCTAAATTTTAATTACAATTGCAAAATTGTAGCTTTGATTAAGGAAAAATAATATTTATATACATTTTTGTACTAATTTATTCAAGTAGGTACGTATATACTGTACTTTTAATTTATAATGTTGCCAATAATTTAAGATAAAATTAACTTTGTTAAAACTTTGAAATTGAACTTGTTTTATAACAAACAAATTACTGCAAGTAATATTCTTCATCAAAATATGAACCAAATCTAAATACGATAAATAATCAAACAAACCCCTAAATATTTGCACTTTCAATTTGAAAAAAAATGTACTCCTATTACCTATTTGCTTAACAATACTTTCATATACATTACATATTATAATAAATATTTCAAGTACCTATGCTACGATGTTCTTAAAGAATTATACTGTCGTTTAAATTATTTCTATAGATATCAATTCCATATTTTTCGCCTTTTATGATCACTGACATAAACTACAGAATTTTATTAATACATAAATAAAGTATTTCACGTAATATCTAAAGTATTTAGCTGAATAAAGCACACTAAAAATATGACTAAATAAAATCGCAACAAATAGAGAAATATGAACAATGTTCATAGTGTCATTATTGTAATTTAGTAGTAGACTACAAAATTTATATTAGTTTAAATAATACATATTTTTTTTCTTCAGATTCCATGATGTTGCCACGGTGTCATCATCGATGGAGTGTGCAGTAAGTAATTTTATTACACTAGTATTATAATATTATTTTTGTTCGAGGTCGCACTTAGTGCAAAATATTATTTGAGTTGAGATTATTATCCTTATTTGTTGCTAGTAAACCAAACTGGAATCACACTATTATTGTCCCGCAGTTGATCCTCACGTCATAAATTTCTGCTGCAAGAATTATTAAACTTTTATCTTGCATCTTTGTCATATACGACTATATGTGGTACAGAAGGGAATATGTACTATCTGCGTCTAAATAAAGACAAAAATGAAATAGAAACAGTAGTGTAACCGTGTGGATACTATCAAAAATTTAAAAAACTTAAATATGTCATTCATGTCGTTCCTGTCATTAATAAAGGTGATTTTGGCGATAATTTGTAGTTTAGTGAGTGTGGTAGTTTCTTTAGTATATTCCACAACTCTTTTTATATGTTTCATCCATTTTTTTTATTTTTATATAATACTATCCATTTCGTCATTTTTTATGTATATTATAATTAATTTCATAATAGTAAATTGCTGAGAGTGGAATTATAAAGGGTAGTGTTTCACGAGAGTTTTGTATTTTTTTCAATTCTTGTACTGTTGCATTTTTATATAGTATGTGCAGTTATACAATTTTTGTTTTTATAATATTTATTTAATAAAACTAATTGTATTATAATATATATATATATATATATATATATATATATATATATATATATATTTGACAATTGACATTTATATTATTTAAAGAAAAAAATATATACCTACGTGCGATACAAGATTATTTATATGTTTAAGATCATTTGGGAATATTAACATGCAAGACAAGAAATATGCAAGAAAATGACAATGAAAACAAGATTCTTTTATACAAGAGTAATAAAAGACTAACATACTTAAATTTCCTGTCTTGTTTTTCAAGACAAGACAAGAAATATTAAAACAAGACAAGAAATCTTGTTTTGTAAAACACTAAGAATTATAAAGGACAACATATTGAAATAAATAGAAAGTTTATATTAATAAATAAGTAGGTATTTGTTGTGTAGGCCGGGTGGCATATGTGGGACGTGGGGGCATTGGTGTGAGTCAGGGGGTGTATAATACAAGTGATGGCGTCGGCAGTAGTGGCTCAACGTGTAGCGCGTCCCGCTGAATATAAATGTAAATATTACCATGAAAACGGCGCCGAGAACGTTCAGATAAAATAAAATTATAGTTTAAAGATTCAACGTAAAGTAGATGAGTGGCTGCGCATTCAATTACAAAACTTTAAAATCTCGTTTTATTAATACACCCCTGTACGCCAGGACCGCACTCTCTATTTTTACTTTGACAACCACAATTTATTCATCTTCTTTTGGGTAAGTGAATACGTCACGTTTTGCATTTGTACAAATATTAATATCATCATCAATCAAATTAATACGAGATACATATTTATAAATCAATTATACATATTTTACAGCTTTTTATTAAATCTTGTTCCCAGTTTTCATTTTTAATAGCTAATAACTATTAATGAAATAACGTTTATTATATTTTATTTCTGAACGCCATGTGTTAATTTTTATTTATTTATTTAAATCTTTATTTACAACAGGAACCAACAAACAAATGTGACAAATTAAATAATAATATACGAGAAATAACTCCCATTGAAGTTATTTCAGTTTTATGTTGTTTTACTTCATAATTTAGATGCCAATTATAGAGGTTTAGTTCTTTTCAATCTTCTTATTGTCTAATAAATTTTGTGTTAAATTGTAAATATAGTTATGTAAGCGATTTTCATATCGAGTAGAGTATGTTTCTATTATTTCCTTAATATGTTTAATTTTAATTTGTAACATACCACGCAGCATATTAAAAAGTCCCTTTAGTTACATCAAATAAAAAAATTAGATTAAAAAATAAATAAATTATTGTACGACTTTTCTTTTCGCAATGTTCTTCTAGTACAAATATATTTTCGATTCTGATTACATAAAAGAAACGAAATTAGAAAAAGATGCATTCCAAATTGTGTGTTGAAACAAAGCAATCTATTTTGATCAGGACAACGTAGAATATCTTCATTATTAGATTAATGTGATCTGTGATCTTAATTCAATGTAAAATATGGAGTTATGGTATTCGATTCCCAGAAATAACAATTTTTCACGTATCAATACCAACCAAAATCCATGTCATTCCATCCATCCATTTTTCATGCGATTTTGATATTGGTAGTAAAATTATAATTAAAAAAATAGAAGAAATAATTTTACTGTATCACTAGATCAAAGTATACTGTAAACCAGGGTTTAAAAACATCATTATTTTTTTATAAAAATCAAAAATTATTGATGAAGTATTATTGCATTATTAATTAAAAATAATAATATTGAAAGTGGACATATCTTATAATCTAACCCTTCAAAACACTATTATGAAACAATTTAACTTATAGATCCACGATGATTTGAGTATGTCTTATCGTATACCAATAATTACAGATTTCATGTGAAAATAAAATTGTGACTCTTCTCCAACTCTTTTGTAAAATCCAGTAAAATTCTGTAATTTGTAATTTTATTCTTGACTGTCTCTGAGGTTAAATCTATCTAAAAAATATAGTGCTAAGGGAAGAAAATGATTAGTTATTATATGTGATTTTGAAGAATGCGTGGGAGTAGTAAATCCGCCCCTGGCTAGCTGTTGAGCGGAACGTTGTTTCTTGCAGCTCGAGTAGAAGTCGGCGGTGGCGGAAGAGCCTTGCTGCTCATTTTTTAATGATCGGCGCTCAACAGGTCTCTCCTCCGACAACTCACAACTTCCCGAGCACTCTGATAATTTTTAATTTTCTTAGTTTGCGACGCCGTACGCCACGGCGCTTACGCTCGCTGTTACGACGTCAATGAAATTTCATTTAGATTTAATGCAATGATAATAAAATTCTGCTACTTGCTTTCTCTTCCTCTTCTTTCTCGCATAATTTCTCTTCCTTTTTCACTTTCCGCGCGGGATGAATTGACTTGTAATTGTTATTTAAACGCTCTGCTCTGTCTTAATATAACGATTAACATGAATTATACACACCGTGCCCGTGTTTTACAGCCGCATTATTATTCTATTACCAAACCTAAAGAGATAATTAATTATATTGATGCACTTATAGAATTTACATTTATCTACAGATACGCAAATAATAACAACCTTTCAAATCAACGCCGAAATTCAGCAGAAAATTAAGGTATAATTGATAAATTATAATTGTACAGTGATCTACATTATATTTAAATAAGTAGTACACAGCTATTTACAGAGCAAAAATCTTTTTCCAATATTATAATAATAGGAACAATAATATCTTTTTGCACATCCGGGCGTAAAAGTCGTACAAATAACATTGTTTTAAGGGCGAAATGACACGCTTTTTCGCCCGAGGGCGAAAAAGTAGTCATTTTCGCTCTAGAGCTTTTCGTGCCCAGTTTTTTGCTACTTTGTTTACTTACTACTTGCTTGTTTTCATTGTTATCCATGACAACGTACATATGTCAAATAGACTACTATGATCTGAATTTGATTTGAACATCGTTTTACTTTGATCGCGGTGATGAAGTAATACTACTTCGGATGTGCAAAAAATATTGTATGTATTACGAGCGAAATATATTTTGGCCCTAGGTGCATTGTAACCCTCCGCTGCGCGTCGGGCTTCAATTTTGCACCGCGGGCCAAAATCTATATCATTTCGCCCTTAATACATAAATAGCTATTTTGATTCACATGGATTTTATTTCTAAAACTAAGTAACTAAGTAAATAATTTAGAGGAATAGTTTTACGTAAGTATTCTTTTTCTAATTTAGATGAGACAACACGTAAAAAAGGTATATAATAAAATGAAAATTTAATACTACATTTTACTGTCTACTATTAAATTCAAAGAAAATTATCTAATTTTACTGAGTAAGATAATAATAAGAAATACCTACTCTTTTGGCATTTAGATACAAATCTAAGTATCGCATATTTTACAGCAACTGTAAGAGTAACATTTTTGTAAAGACCTCAATTCGTGGACAAATATTAAAATTTCGAAACGTGAAAATATAATGCAATAAACCTCATATTATTTTATTTATAATTATATATTTATAAATTTACCTGCTTAGGATACAGCCTTTAACTAAGTATCTTTATTTGAATTAATACTACCATAATGAAATGTCAAAATAACATGAGACAAAATATATGTACCGAGTATCTAATCAACCCATACAGATCACGAAATAGTTATTTACTTAACAAGCCTTTCTTTTATGAGGAATATGGATATTGTTTATAGTAACCTTGAATGAGCTATGAAAAGGAACGTCGCTGACGAGATAAGTATTATATTTTTTCAGAAATCGTACGATAATTTAAAATCAGTTATTCACTGATTTTAAATTTTATATACTTTTAAATTTATATATTTATATATTATATATCTATATATATATATATATATATATATATATATATATATATATATATATATTTATTATTATAATTTCTTAAAAGTTTGGTCTTTTCAATTTAATTTATTTAGACTAGATAGGTACATGTTAACGTTTGAAATTTATTTACTGGTCACCTAAATAGTCGTGTTTCTTATTGAAATATTAAAAATACATGTCAAAAGATTTGGCAACATTGCATGTTACCACAGCCTAGGCAGGTAAATTGGATTTCCCTGCCGAATTTGCAGCGGCCATTTAGTGGATTACTAAACGACTTCTGGAAAACTTTATTGATAAGAGAATATTATAAAATAACATTTACTAATGTCATCGTATTTCTGAAAACTATTGAACAAACCGAGTATGTTATGAATCATATACCAGGTCTCACAAGACTTAAAATAATAAAATCCTTTCTCTACTAGCTCGGATTTCAAATCTACTACGAAATGTTATTTGCAAAATATTAACCTAAATGCCAACAAATAAACTTTCTGAAACGAATTACTTTTAAAAAAAATGCTAAACATATGTACATGAAGTCCATATTTAAACAAACTGCATGCCATATACAATAGTAATAGCAAATCTGCAAAACAGCCCCTGTCCCGTGCCGGGCAATTGAAAAATTTATTGATATAGGAATTTTATAAAATAATATTTATTAATGTCTTAGTATTTTTGAAACCGATAAAGTATTGAACAAACCTAGGATGAAACCTTATGAATCTTATAACAGGTCTTAAATGTCTCAAAATAATAAAATCATTCCTCTACTATCTCGTATTTCAAATCTATTGCGAAATGTTATTTGCCAAATACTAAACCAAATGCCAGCAAGAAACTTTTTGAAACGGATTACTTTAAAAAAAATACTAAACATATGTACATATAAGTCCATATTTAAACAAACTGCATGCCATATACAATAGACGCGCAAGTCAGCAAAGCAGCCCCTGTCCCGTGCCGGGCAATTGACCCAGGGTCGCGCCCCTTGGCGCATTAGGCTGACCAGTGTCCCGGCGACCTTTGCCCGCCCCTTGCGTATAAACACGCCATCCATCACGCGCGCGCGGCCTGCGTCACCACCAGCCCCGGCTATTAGATTCGTATTCGGACCCCAGACGGACACGATGACCACACTGCCCATAAATCACAAGACGGCCACGCCGTGTTTGTGTGCGCTGAGGTGGATCATTGCCAGTGGGTTACACAAACAAATATTACATTTGTTTTCTATTTAGAAAGTAATAAGGAAGTTTGAGGATAAATTCCAACGACTAATGTTATGTCAACAAATGGAAACAGTATTATACTGGTGAAGAAATTCAAGAAAACCACGGTATCAAAGTCATGGTTACATTTTGTTGATATTAACAATTTTATGGTCGAACTGTTGTCATTCGTGAAATAATCAAGCAAATATAATTCCAACTATGAATTTAATAGGTAAAATTTACTTATAATTTCTGCGAAGTAACGGCAACTTTATGGAGGGTGATCTAATTACATTTGGGCAAGATGAACCAATCTTTAAAAATAATTGTTACTCTATAATATTCAATAATATTTTAAAAAACCAAATTTATTTATAATAAAAAATATTTTATTCAGGTTCAAAAAAGTTCAATTCCCCTTAACTGTGTAGATGAGACGGACCAAGGCTATGAGGAGATGAACTGGTATTGGTTAACAGATTTTTGTCATTTGTCATATGTGGTACACACTTCTTGTAAATAGCGCCCTCAAATTACACAATTTATTCAACTATACTTCTTTATCGTTTATGATTTTCCTTGCATCCTGCATATTCGTTTTCATAATCTGCAGCTTCTTCATTATCATCACTCTTTGATTAACCATTAAATGCAAGTTCTTCAGAATGATTTTTTCCTGTTTACTGATTAAATTTATATTATTTGTCATATCTCGTATATGACTAACAAATATTAAAATCTGACAATTTGAATTTAAGTTTTGGATGAAGCAGGACGTTTTATAAAGAATAACTTTTTTTCATAAACCCAAGAATAAAAAAGTTTTCCATTTGTCGCGAACTTAGCTAGACACATTGTATATATATATATATATATATATATATATATATATATATATATATATATATATATATATATATATATATATATATATATATATAAGGTAAAAAATGACAATTTTTTTTAAATAATTCTTGATTTATTATTGTTGAGTTTTGTTAATTTTCAAGCGGCTACTTACACTGTTTCTAAATAAGAAAATTAACGTTCCCTGTGACAGATATCAATCTAATGTACTTTTAAGACCAAAAGTCTATCTCTCCTACCATGTCAAATTCTTATCTCAATATACAAATTTGGACTGTTAACTAGTATACCGTAGTCATCTGATCCCATAATTTTTAATTATATGACAAACATGCAGTACCATAATAGTATATTAAAACATAAGTTGTAGAAGGCAACCTTTTCAAGCAGCGAGTGCCCGAACGAACGAGTGCTTGAATTGCCTTCTATAACGAATGTTTTATACTATTTTCTCTGTTTCGGCTTTTATTTACATTATTTTTTATAATAATATTTGACAATTTCCATTAAGGGATTTTTTTGATAGAATAGTTAGGTTGGTGACAGTGATTTCTGTCTCGTTTATACATTGTAACACAAGCAATTTGTTTCATGGCCTCCCAAATAAATTAGAATTACTTTGTCAGTTGCCTAGATATTTTGTGTATTTAATGCAGTCATGCCAATCTCAAATAACAAAATATAACCAAAAATCGTTTAAGAATGAAGCTCCTTCCAACATCAATAAGCGTGCTGGAATATGATATTCTAATTCCGAAACAGAGAAATAAATTTTTAAGCATTATTTTTTTTTTGGTTTTTAGCAAACTCGTACTCCTCCGAAGTTGAAATTTACCATGCAGTTTATTTTCAGATTTGTTGTTAATCAAAAAATCACTATAAAATCAGGAGATCTTGTGGTATTACATCTAATAAACTTGCAGCAACAATTTGCTCTTCAGCATATATTCCACATAAAAATAAGAAAAGAAATAATATTTTTAAAACCATATGTGTTAGTATAAACAAAATTTGAAATTTAAATATATCATCGAAAATATTGTTGACAAAATATAATAATTTTTACACAAAGCAATACATATTGATACTCTAATTTATATATAAATAAAATTTGTGTATTTCACATATAAAAAGAAATGAAAGAAACAAGATTAAATTCTCTGATCGTCTAAACTAAAGTAATTTATGTTGAAGTCGAAATAAGTAAATGTTTAGTATTGAGTTCTTCTTATTTGATAAATCTTATTTAAGATATGTAGCAGATTGTGTCGTTATCATGCATTGGCATCAAATTTAGTGGTGGCTTCGTAGCCAGAAGCAATAGGAACTACGCCTCAGCTAAACTCGGAATGAAACTATTTGTATGGTACGGTGTATAAAGCCAGTGTTTTCCATAAATTTATCTGCATGAATAGTTCTACATACAAATTCAGCATCATACACAGCGGCAACTTAATATATATGTTAATCAACGTATAAGACTTACTAACATGCCTCGTGCTTTATGGATGCAACATTTAATGCAACATCAACCTCAATGAACTGTATCTCATATTTCTATGAAGATGCGACGACGAAATTCTCTTTGACGCATTTCCTCTAATTACTAATTTCGATAAATATCCTGTAACATAACATTTACTATAGTTACATATTCATGTGTCGAGCTTCTATTATTTAAAATTCTACTTCGTACTTCTATTCTAAAATTTTGAACTTAACAAGGATATTGTTAATGTACTTTTTAACTTATTAGTATAATACTGTTGCATTTGATTGAATTTTCAAGTCTTTTTTGCATTATGATTCGTTAAAAATTAAGCCTTGGCATTTGACAAATTAATTTTCTTTTCTATATTTTTAATTTGTAATGTTTGGTTCATAAAAACAAGGCTTACGACATTTGTTTGAAATTTTTTTTTCTAACTTCAAAATATTATTTACATTTGTATTTATGCATAAGAAATTTTAAAATAACAAAAAAAATAAATAAATAATTTAATTTAGAAAACTTATATAAACAAAATCCAACAAAACAGTTTATTTCGCGTACAGTTTTTTCTCGAAAAGTATTTTTATTGCCTTTTTTTTGTACGAACTACAAAGAAGTATTGTAATCGCGAAAAAAATCGGTTTTCACGATAATATACGTTTTGACTATCCTTGAATTCATTTTGACTTTGACGTTTATAATGATTAGCAATAAAGTTTTAAAATTTTGTATATGGGACTGTTATAAAATCTAGTTGTGCACCTTCCTTTTCTATTGCAATCGACATTGCCAAAAGGGCACTTTGCTCTTAGTGCTTTTTTGAATTTTTCGCATAATTTAAAAACGATTAACCGTAGATTGTTGAAATTTTGTTTATAGAATTGCTATAACATCTAATTATACACCTCCATATATGGGCACTTTCCTTTTGGCAAAAACTTACTAAAAATAATCATTTATTTAAAATTTAAAATGACTGACAACTGTGAGAAATATGTACGAAATAAATAAAAACAAAATTTCTTTCTTTGCTAGTTTTTGAGCGATTAAAAAAATTTGAAAATAATAATTTGAAACGAATGGAAATTGAAGAAGGATTATCCGTAAAATTATCTCACTTTGAGTTTAAATGAAGTGCAGTAAAAATGTATATAATTTAGCGTATAAGGAAGCCATGTGGTGTACATTTTTTCTTTCTAATAATTAACTGACCTCTTAACAGTCTTAACTATTTAGAGTATTTATATACACAAATATAATTCTTAAGTACTCACATTTTATAGTACTACTATGTACTTATTTCAAAATTGTATGTATATAATTTGTTTATAGGTAATAACATGTTAATGTCATAATTAACCTAAATATGAAAATGATGTATTACATTTTAATGAATATTTAACAGTGATAATAACAAATTTGATGTAATTTCGCGAGCATCTGTTAGTGATGTGCGTAAGACATTTATTACACCATGCATTACTGCTTTCTCATATACACAATAAGAGAATTAAAAGCCGTCGTTTCTGGGATTACTGCAGCACATATTACCCATTATGTTACCTAAATTTCCCGACATGTACACTGGGGCGCCATTGTCGCACTTATTAAATGGTAGTGTCTCAAATACCCGGAGGAAAATGACAGAACATTGTCGTTCATTTGATCCCTTGATATACCGGTCCCTTTACATTTACGGTTACTGATTCCTTGTAGCTCCGTCTTGACATTTTCTTATTAACCCTTATATTGTAAATCATCTATATTAATAAATATACAGCACAGAGCGTATACCTAAGTAGGTACTACTCATACTATTTTAATAGTATATTATGCAACACGAGTTGTAAAATACAATTCTACGAGACAAGTGCATAATTTCTTTACTACTTGAATTATGTGCTATACTTTTTCTATGACCATTGCATAATTATTTTCGAGCACACACTACACTGAAATAATCCAGAAATAACTATTGTCTATCTAATTGTATATAATTTCGTTAAATTAAAAATTCCCTAACTGTGCAATCGTCGTATTTTACGAATGGTTTTGCGTAAAGAGACACAGGTAGCTTAGCTGAAACTAAAAGTCAAGCTATATCTCTAACTTAAGTATTTTTTCCTGTTTGCTATACCTATTATTTATAAGTGGTTATTAATAAACGATAAATTTTATTTATATTACGACCAGTTACACCAATATTTCTTACCCTCAAATGAACAATATGAAATCGAAATAAAATGTCAAATGCTGCCAAAATTCAAGTAACATTACTTTTTGTTGAATTGTTGCTTAAAATTTAAATCTTATTAGTGCATTAAGTAAATAAATCAATAAAAATAAATAAGTAAAACACTGATAATAATTTAAACCGAAATTCAATCCATACCAGAAATTTAGAATTGATGACTGAAACAAAATCAGAATGAAAACCGTTATTATAGTTTTAAATTTTGAAGAATAAATAATTCTAATTGGATCTACTACATATTTCATGCTAAATATTATAAATTTAAAATCTTTTAGTAAAACCACGTACGGTCTCCATAACATAAAATTAAAATACGATTTTAATTTAAAATATTCTCCCATTCCATTGTTAAAAATATATAGAATCATAATTGGAAATGAAAAGTAGAATTACTTCCTTATTTAGGCGTGAAACTGAATTTACAATTGAATAGCTGGTTAATGAGTCGTACCGACATATTTTAGTGGTCATTCGTTGACGTGACCAGCGGCCAAGCCAGTTCTGCACAGCGTGCGGCACTGCCTTTCCTCATTGGTCAATCGACCGTGGTCCCGGTCACTACAAAATGGCGGGCACTGGCCAACATCAAAATGCAGGAACTACAATAGCAATGTAGATATTTGGAACAAGTTGAAATAATTATATTATTTTCACATAATAATAGTAGATGTACTAAATAAAACGAATATATACTCAAATTTTGTTAAAAAGTAGTGTTAATAAATTTACTAATAAAATAAAAAAAGGAAAACTAATATTTTATTTCTATATATACATAAGCATATTAATAATTTAGCATTAAAATTATTAGATAATTGATTATTGAAATTCTCGACATGTTTGATGAATATAATCTCATATAATCCAAAATTTTCTTTCGTCTTGTATAATTTATGAATATTTATAAAAATGTATTTTTGCACTTGCGGGAGTAAAGGTTTACTTTACTACTTTACTCTTCATTTTGAAAGACTGAAGTAGCATTTTTAATCCCTGAGGGATTAAATATGAATTTAGTCCTCGGATGATTATATTAATAAACAAGCATTATGTTACCACAAAAACAAATAGGTATATGTATATAACCTAGCCTAGCTTACCAGAAAAATGAACATAACGATAATTTAGTTTCAAGTCTGTTATGTATTTGACAGATGAATAAATATAATCAGATCATTATAATTTTAAAATATATATGCGAAAGTTAAAAAATAGTGTATATACCACATGACTAAAGTGCCTGTAATAAAATAAACTTTACTCTCAGGATTAAATATATCTAAAAAACTGGTTGAAACCGGTCGAAAATGAAATAAAAGCTTACCAAAATTTAATGATTTTAAGACATTTATTGCACCATATAAAAAAAAATTATATAAAAAATATCGAATTTATATAAGCAAGCATAAAGTAAGGAATAATAATTATGAAAAATCGAAATTGAAATATTAAGAATTTAAAAAATTATAAATTTCGTTCAGCCTACCGAGCGTACAGAATATTTTATTTGCTACAAAATAATTTGCGGTGTATTTATGAAGTAGGTCTAGAAATCTGTGTGATATGGTAAACAGGCGGGATTGTAAAGCGAGTGAAACGTATATTTTTACAGCTGATATAATTTGTAATGAATTTTAAAGAGCGAAACGATGCCGGGCAATCCCGGAAGAACGTGCCTGGAATCCGGAGTCCGGAGCTCCGGAGTCGCTCCGGCGCTGCACACCGCCTTATCTTCACAGCGTCAAATAAAATATTAAAGAGGAACACAATTTTTATGGCCGTTCCGTGTTAAGCACTTTCGGATGGCTTATCGCACTAAACGCGGCACTGATTATGTTTAACTTGTGGGAGCTTTTATAGCTTCTCCGCGATTTTCTTATTATAGTTTTAGTTGGTTAATTAATTTGCTCCTGCACATTCTTTTGAAGAAGATGTTGCTAGGGAATTTATCTTTATATCCCCAACAAAGGGGAAGTATGTATTTTACCTTGATATAATCTTTCTTGATACCGACACTCTTCTTGTCCAAGATAATTCTGTTTTTATTTAATAACTGTATTTCCATATTTTAATCCAGCACAAAAATGTTTCATTCTTTATGGGACGTACTATTTTAGATTATTATACTGTTTTATAAAATAAATTGTCATTTGTTGGCATTCTCCAGAAAAAATTTTAAACAATCACTTGCTTTTGCTTTCGGTATCATAAATAAAAGTCTGAAGAAACTAGTACCTATATTGTTTTTTACTCGTTTTATTATAAACTTTAAAGTTTGTTAATTCATAAGCCAGTTGGAATAATGAAAAATATAAATTTTATTATGTTTTATAGCCTAAGATATTTATAACTCGGAACTCAGGGTATAAAACATCTAAAAATAATTCCTGGTGCATACAATATTTTATTTCGTAGAAGAATTTTTTGAAGAGAATTTTCCGAAGTTATTTCATTTTTGCAGTTTTTCTCTTTATTCTGTTTATTATCAATAATTTCATAGCAACTTATAATTCCTAAGTTATAGTAGGTATTATATAGCATGTTTCTATAAGCTTGGTTAAGTTAGCGAATATTTGCTATATTGCAATACTAATAAAATGTGCCAAATAATTTTTATAAGCCAGTGGTTCTCAAGATATGGAGTCTAACTTTCATATTTTAAAGGAGACACCCTAAATATTTTTAAATATTTGAAATCTACATAAAATTCCAAATCCAATGATATGTTCCAAGATCATTTTTAGATGAAAAATAAAATCATTATATTGGCATTAAGTTTGTATACTTTTACTTATGTTTATGTAAAAATATATTGAGTGTTCCAAGTAAAATAAGAAAGTTGGAGCCCATATCTTAAGAACCGCTGGTTTAAAAAATAAATTGGCACATTTTAAAAGTCTTATAATATGGCAAATATTTACTAATATAACCAACTTTGTATCTCTTATAGTTTTCGAGATAGCAAAAATATATAGGGCGTTCCATTTAAAATAAGAAAGTTGGGCCCCATATCTTGAGAACCACTGGTTTAAAAAAATGTTTGGTACATTTTAATAATAGATAGCGATGGTGTGCAAGCTTATAGAAGTAATAATATACGACAAAACATATTATTCCTAAGTAAAAGTGACGACATAATTAAGGGATGGTAATATAGAAATTGATGAATTATTCTAAATTGTTGTTTGATGGATTTCATCTGACAGTATGTTGAAAAAAACTTGTTGCTCTATAAATTACATTTTTAATTTTTGCCAGATTGGCTTCATTATCTTATTATATTATTCATTTTATAATAAGCGACTAAGTTATTTTTTGTTTAATCACTTATTTTACAAAATAAATGACACTTTAACATGTGTTTGCTATTTTACTCAGGTAACTGTCAAATTTAAGTTCAATCGTGACTCCAAACATTTTTTTTGGTAAAAAATAATATTTTCGGGTAACAATTTCTGACTGACAATGTCATATGGGATAATTAAAGTTATGAATGTAAATATATGTATTTTATGAAATGTATAAACAAAATAAACAAATGAAACTTACCATAAGCAACAAAACTTCAACACTCCAAATTCACAGACAGCTAGGAACTAAGTTCACCATATGTAACGATACCTAGAGATCCGCTAACTAACCTCCCATATGCATACATGCATTGTTAGTTGTCCCGTGGTCTGAATGCATTATGCTAACATTCAAAGCTACCTCTTCCTAAACCCATCTCTTTCCCTCACACTGTGCTGACAATACGTCCATCTCCGTCTACCTGTGCATCAACGGGCGAAAGGGTTACGTGCAACCCTCGTGTATTTCCGGGACGAATATTTATAAGGGATGCTTTTTTCTTTTCTTTACCCTCGTAGTAACTGTATTTTAATTTCTCGTATTTGCGTGATTCTGTTCCGGCAGGTACAAGATTGGCGCATTGTTGTTGATCTGAACTGATCCGGGTTTTATGGGACAGGAAGAGGAAACTACATTCAAAGGATATGATGAAACTGGGTCGTATCTTTTGTGAGTTTGATTAGATGCAGGGTTTTACCGCTTCGAACGGAACTTGTGCTCGGGTAATACGGATATTGTTAATAAAAATTTTAGATTCGACCTGGAATACAAAATCATAAATGTAATATTTTAACTACATTTATTATGATCTACATAAAATAAATTTATACAAGTTTACATTAACTTGTTTGAATTGTGAATAAGAAAACATTTGTTTGGTAATTTTTAATTTCATTTTTACTTGTTCGAAGTGTTGTGCATCTCCCTTTATATTACGATTAGCCTAAAGAACACTTCGCTCATAGTGTTTTTTTTTTTGGATTTTTCGCATAACTCAAAACGATTAATCGTTGAATTTTTTATTCCAATCCACCTTTTCAACACTTGATTTCTTGTTAATTAATTGACATTGTCAGAATATATTTCATGAGAAATATGGTCAAAAAAATTAAAACAATATCTCTTTCTTCGCAAGTTTTTTAGCGATTAGGTAATGCAATAAGGCATAGTAATAACTATTTTAGAAATTTTTTTAAAAGATAATCCATTTTGAAGGAAAATTCGAAAATATAAAACGAACGGAAGTTGAAGAATGATTAGCTGCAGTATGATCTCAATTTCGAATAAAATGAAGTGTAGCAAAATATGTGTACCTAAAATTTAGGATACAAGGAAGTTATGTGATGCCCACATCAGATTTTTTTCACTGTAAAAAAAACACATTTGGTTCTAATTCTATTTCAAATATTATATTACATTTTATATTTATTAGTTTTTAGTTAAAACTTGGTTTAATTTATTCTTTTAACAAATAATATTCTAACATTATACCTACATTTGTTTATACATAAAAAATAAAAAATATTGTTTGTAGTATTGGATTAATTTAAAACAAAATATTACAATTTTTTGTTAGTTTATCTTTTGTATAAAAATGTTTGAAGTAAACAAAACCAAAGGAATTTAAATATATTTTTGTTAAGCCTTTATAAAAACTAGACATGTTAATCAAATAAATGTACTTAGAACTAAAAAATCAGATTTGTAAATTTCTATCTTTTATTTTTTTCTCACTTTTTACGAAAATGAGACATTATTTATTAAATTATAACTAAAGTGAGTAATAGATTGTAAAATTTCAAATTTTAAATTACATATCAAGATTTTGTGATATTATTTGGACTCAAATAGAGTGGAGTGTGGAATACGAGATTCGATTTTTTACATTACCAATTATTAACCAAAGTTAATCCAGTACAAGCTGTAGGTCACTTGTTAAAACTGTAATCTGAAAAGAAACCTATAATATGTAAGAAATATCTAGAAATCTATAAATTTTATTGAGACATTTCATTGCATTAAAATTTTATTAAATGATTTTAATGTATTCTTATTGAAACATTAAAATTTATAAGTAAGGAAACGAAAATAAAAACAACATAAATTATAAATGCAAATTTATATTCCTTGGCAAATAAACATAAGATAATATTGAGTTACTGAAGACGATATTAATAGCAAACATATCACAGGAGTTACCTACAAAATAATATTTGTTTCTTGCGAGCAAACATAATAATCTGAAGTTAGTATTTGTCAAATACTGAGTGCATGCATACGTGGTAGACAAAGAGGGCTGTGGAAATGAAGACAACCGAAGTAGAGTTTATTTTTGTCGGGTTTACACCGTAGGGCGAACTAGGAATTCTCGTAGCTCATTAGCTTGCTGAAAAATTGGCTTTGTCTTCCACATAAAGCGTTAAATTTATAATTTCACTAAGTACACTGTGAAGTTTGTGGAGCGAGTAATCTCACACACACTACGCAAACTAAATATTATGCCGGGCGGAGCGGGGACATACATGCCTCACAGACGAGCTTTCAGGGATTATGACGTCACCAAGCTATCTTCGGATATACAAATACAACATTTATTCATTGCGCTACAATGACATATTTGTTTTTTGTCTACCAGCTAATCTGAATCCTCTACATAGACTATACTGGTACGTATTAACTTTGTAATATTGTAACAGAGGAAGAAAAACAAATGTAATTATAGAAGAACAAAGTGTTGCTTCTCCTAATAAAAAATATGACAAACAACAACTGCATTTACTTACTTATTTTGATGTAAATTTGATTTATTTTGTGGTACTCTTAATATTAAATACAACAGGCGGCTCCATTAAATAATAAATATTAAAGTAAATATCGAATATATTTAAGTTTTTGTGCACTCAAAAAAAGTAGCACCGGACAATGACTAAACTAATCAAGAATTATACATCTGCTGGAGAAAGAAATACGGAAAACTAAGAACGAGCCATAAAAAATACAACTTATAGGTTTACACCCAAAAGAGTTGAAAACTATAAAATCTAGGGTCCAAAATTTTGTCTTGTGAAATAGTCCACTTTTATATTTGTCGATGCGGTGATTTCAAATTAACAAAGAGAATTTACTTATCTCTTTTCGTTCCTGTGATTTTGCTCTCAAAGTTGCACCTCAAAAAATTGTGTGTTTTTGAGGAATATCCAAAAATTAGTAGAGATACAATCTCAACGATTGTTCCAGTCGATTCTACGGGCAAATTCACATAAAGAAATGTTTTTTTTTGCATATACCTTCTTTAGAACAATTCAGTGAAAAATGAGAAAAACGAAGAACAGGAATTTCAGTTTATTATTTATTCAATTATCTCCTCAAGATATTTACATTCAAAGTTAGATCCAGAAATAGAGGTTTTTCAAGCGTAGCTCTCTAATGAGTCAAAATACGACCTCGGCGAACTGACCAATTGATTCTATGAGGAAAAATACATATGTGTACCAATAGAGTTTTATTCCTACGGATACAATTATTAGACAGGAAAAACTGAAAATGGCTAAAATCGAAAAGTGATCAGTCCTGACTAATTTCAAATTTTTGACTCAAAAATAGGTATTTTTGGATTTTTTCGAAATATTTTATACTGAAAAATTTCAATTTTTGTTTAAATTTTATAAAATTTATATTTATTTGCTAATAACGACAAAATAATAATTATTTTAGAAAATACTTCAATTAATTTAGGCATCAATAAATGTAAAAATATTTCTAACACCTAAACAAAAGGGTGACAAAAGATGAATGACATGAATTGCAGTGAAACCTACCTACATAAATTTGTTCGTTATAGGCAATAAATCCAAATAACAAGTATGAAATAAGCAAGTAAGGTAACATAACACCGCACCGAAAATTCAACGTTAGATTTATATCTGAGCGCATCGAATCGAAAACATATGCCGTTGCACATATGACCTTCCAACACTGCATTATAAAAGGCCAGACGAAAATATCATTTGAATAAATAATACTTCGTCACACCTTTGAGTGCTGCCGACCAGATGAGGTTTCACCCTGGCACCCCAACTCCAAGTCGGGAACTGCACTGGTCCAACCGCTGACAATACAGCACTCAGCTTTCGGTGCCTTATCGAGATCTGTCAAGTTGCCAAAGAGTGGCACTCAAAATGTACCGTGCAGTGTCATTGACTGACGCTGGATTGCTGGCTGCGTAATTTGGAAATAATGTTATCTGAATTGCGATTCGTCCAAAGATTTCGCATTTGTTCGTTGGTTGATGGAACCCCACCATTATTGGAATCAAGTGCTAAATGATTCAATTGGAGTGGATTATTACTTATTACGTTTCATCAGATAATGAAGATTTCGATGTAAATAATTTAACGCAGTAGTATTAAAAATTCACACTATCGTTATGAAATAAAGAATTAGAACATTTAATGTGAACACATTTTTTTTTATATTATGTATTAATTATTAACATTAAGCTAGAAATATATCACCTGGAATATTGCTTTTATAAATTCTAAAAGTGTAGATTAAGTTTGATTAAATTATTGAATACATATTCGTATTTTTAAAACCTTAGATGAATAAATTTAAACTATGAATATAAACGGTAATTGTCATCGAAACTCGACTTAATTGCCATACATAAGTGACCATACATATTTTTAAATAATTTGGACTAAAGATGAAAAAACTACTTAGGATATCGACCGTTTTGTAAAGAGGAGAAAACCAGAACATTTTTAGTTTTGAAAAAGAGGACTAAACCAAAACTTTTAGACATCTGTAAGAATTAATTAGATATATGTCATGTTAGATATCAAATGAAAGCACTCGATAAGGAATGGTTTACAAAAATAAGAAAAATTCTGGTGTATTCATACTTAGTCTCTGAAGAATATCCATGTGGGGTCGAAACCTGTCGTAGTCGAAGTAAAGCCTTCAGATATAATTACTATATAAGAAACTCCTATAACTGAACTTATGCAAAATTTTACATTTTATCCTGCAGTGTCTAAGGCTTTAGAAATCCTAATTTGGTTGCCTCCAAGCACATATACCGTGGAAAGATCGTTTTGTATTATGACATGGATTCATTCCATTATTAAGCTTATTCACATCTATCTGATTACACCAATCAATTGTAACACTGAAAGCTGAAGTTTTTTTATCGTACACGACAAGTTTCATCATACATCGTTCTGAATCAAACTGGTGTGACAAAGGCTTTAGTGCGATTTAATTAACTTCGATAAACTTTATTTGATAGAAGAGGTATTAAATGAATTTTCAAAAGATGGAGGGAATATAATGTGGAAATATATTATAAGACCGATTTATTTTACTAAGGTAATTTAAAAATATTTTGAATGGAATTATATAGGATTACAATTTGTAATACAGTGTTTAACTTTAAAGGGTTTTAGATACGGAAGGTTATACTTGTGTAAGAATTGCCATAGATTATTGAATAAATCCTTGTATGGATAATTGGAAATGACATGACTAGCTGTTTCATTAGACAAAATCTGCATAGATTAGCATTTCATACATGATATTCGATCACATCTGGAAATTAGATCTGCTGATAAATTCGCAATCCTTCACTTTGGCTTGAATAGGAGCTGGATCTGCAGTGTTGGGTAGGACCGCACAATGCTCCATACAGAACCCGGTGTCTAACTAATTAAAGTTTCTTAACTAGCGTGGCTTAGTGCGCAGGGCACAACGCGCATGCGCAGCGACCCGACCGCAGCTGCCACCCACGCTACCTTGGCAGAAACGGAATAAGCAGGTGTATTATATGACGATATGTAATTAGTGCCCTGGTTCAACACGCTTGAATAACTTCATTCCAACACTGTTTCATTCTTTCACTATTCACTCCCACCTACGAAACAGGATATCACTTATGGTTTATTCGTTCGGAAGTAATTAATAGTTAGTACGTGTGTTGCTATTGTTTTGTTTTTTATATTGTTAGACAATTTAGGATGTTGGAAAGGGAAAAATGATTATATAAATAATAAATAGTATAAAACTGCAAATGCATTACTTTATGATTTAATATATACCGTGTGTCCCTAGACAAATGTAATCGTATAGGCATTTAACATGGGAAAACAGTTTTTGATAAATAAAAACTGTCCACATAATAACTAAGTCAACATAATGCGCAGGAGGCAGGACAATACTACAATCACACCAATTAGTCTCCGTACGTCAGTAAAGGAAAAAAGTTTTCTATTCTTTAAAGTTTTTTATTTGTTATTATACACACGTCATTTTTACCTAATAAGAATGTTTCATTTGATGGCCATAGTATCATTGTCATATTTACATTTTGATGACATCAAATATTTTATTTGAACTGTTGTCATTCGTGAAATAATTATAATAATAATAATAATAATAATTAATATATATGCACGAAATAAATTTTGTTATTATATTAATAAATAAAATAATGTATTGCCTTTCCAAATTTTTCGCAATAACATCGAGAAAAATAAAAAATACGCCAATTTAGTCTCCGTACATCTGTAAATTATATAGAACCAATGATCTTTTGAACCACCATTCATTAGGATACTTCTCTTGCTTTACACATTTTTTTAAATAAATCACAGAGATGTTTAATAGGATTCCTATCTGGAGATTGTGGAGGCGTTTTTAATTGATGTCTACAATTGAACAATAACTATTCTTAGCAGTTTACATGTAGTATGTTTAGGGTCATTACCTTGTTAAAATTTAAGAATCTCTTCAACTGAATTTTTCAGTATATTTTTCCAAATTCTTCTATTTCCATCAATAAAAAAATCCTATCACTTCTGCACTCATACAGTCCCATACAAGCACAGATACTGCTCTATATTTTACTGTTGGGCATATTTTTTTTTGCATTTGTTCATTTTTCCATTTCAAACAATGAATCGTTATTGTGATCCAGAAAGGTTCGTCTGAAATAATTACTGGGTTCCAGAAGGTTTCAGAGTGGTTTATTATTTCAAACACAAAGCATAAAAATAAGTGTACGGAGACTAGTTGGTTTGAGTTTACATATTTTTCTTTCATTTTTTTTTTCAACTTTTCCAGTTGTTTAAAAAACATTAAATGTAATTCAGGTTAGTCAATTGTAATTCAGAAGTCATCAAATATAATCAATCAAAGACCAAATATTTTTAGAAGGGTTCAGTTATTATTTGGACAATGTATTTGCAAAGTAAATTGTAAATGCAATTTATAAAGTGCACTTATGTTAATCGCCAAGAATAACTATTTTCTGAATTACAATTGATGTTATCTGATTTACATATAGGTAATCTGAATTACAATTTATGCTTTCTGAATTACATTTGGAAAAGATGTAAAACCTCAAAAATGTATTCCCTTCATCTTGTTCCTAAAGCATGCTATAATTTAAAAATTTTAACACATCATTTTTCATATCCTACAGAAAATTTAAGAACTTTGCTCGCCTCCCATTATCAAGAATTTAATAAATTTTTATCGGGGAAAAAATCTTCCTGTTGTTCATGTTGATCTTAAATGTAAAACGGTTATATAAATGAAACTTTATGATGTGAGAATAGTTTTCGGTTGCAATAGTGAATAATAATGAGCGAGCAAAAGGAACAAATGTGTTTTACGGGAAGGAGTGGTAATTTTACATTTGCAATGTAATTTAGTGCATTAGGATTTAATAAATTTTTATCGAGGAAAAAATGTTCGTGTTGATCTTAAATGTAAGACGATTAGATAAATGAAACTTTATGATGTGAGAATAGTTTTTGGTTGCAATAGTGAATAATAATAAGTGAGCAAAATGAACAAATGTGTTTTACGGGAAGAAGTGGTAATTTTACGTTTGCAAAGTAATTTAGTGCATTTCTAATTTAAGAACTTTGCTCGCCTCCCATTATCAAGAATTTAATAAATTTTTATCGGGGAAAAAATCTTCCTGTTGTTCATGTTGATCTTAAATGTAAAACGGTTATATAAATGAAACTTTATGATGTGAGAATAGTTTTCGGTTGCAATAGTGAATAATAATGAGCGAGCAAAAGGAACAAATGTGTTTTACGGGAAGGAGTGGTAATTTTACATTTGCAATGTAATTTAGTGCATTAGGATTTAATAAATTTTTATCGAGGAAAAAATGTTCGTGTTGATCTTAAATGTAAGACGATTAGATAAATGAAACTTTATGATGTGAGAATAGTTTTTGGTTGCAATAGTGAATAATAATGAGTGAGCAAAATGAACAAATGTGTTTTACGGGAAGAAGTGGTAATTTTACGTTTGCAAAGTAATTTAGTGCATTTCTAATTTAAGAACTTTACTCGCCTCCCCATTATCAAGGATTTAATATATTTTTATCGGGAAAAAAATGTTCGTGTAGATTTTAAATGTAAGACGATTAGATAAATGAAACTTTATGATGTGAGAATAGTTTTCGATTGCAATAGTGAATAATAATAAGTCAACAAAAGGAACAAATGTATTTTACGGGAAGGAGTGGTAATGTTACGTTTACAAAGTAATTTAGTGCATTAAGAATTAATACATTTTTATCGAGGAAAAAATGTTCGTGTTGTTCATGTTGATCTTAAATGTCATACCCCACAAAAAATTGAAGAATTTTGCTCGCCTGCCATTATCAAGGATTTAATAAATTTTATCGGGGAAAAAATGTTCGTGTTGTTCGTATTGATCTTAAATGTAAGACGATTAAATAAATGAAACTTTATGATGTGAGAATAGTTTTCGGTTGCAATAGTGAATAATAATAAGTGAGCAAAAGGAACGAATGTATTTTACGGGGAGAAGTGGTAATTTTACGTTTGCAAAGTAATTTAGTGCATTTCTAATTTGGCAAAGAAGCTCATTGGAGTAAAAATAATTAATAGCCGTTTACAAAGTCAGGCAAACGAGAACACTTCGCAGTGTTGCTCACCGTTTCAAATCAAAGTGGAAGTTCTGCGCGAAGCCTTGAAGCCGCAACAACTCAACTAAGTCTGCTCCGTTCTCCGTTCTCGGAGGCTGCGGTTCGAATCCTCCGAGGGGCAGGCGGGCGCATTCACACACGCACACACAGCCGCGCGAAGCCGCAGCAGCGCACAGGAGCAACTTTGTTCGCTTGGAAATTAATTTAGGGGGCCAGACACAGCTTGAGGGGGAGGGAAACGGCGGCCATCTTGCTTTGAGGTTACACCAGCGCTTGTCAAACTACAACTATGCACGACATTGCACAGATTACTCCACAAATTATATCTAATTATCTACAAATTGCTCTTTGCCGTGCCTCTTACTTAGTCAAACTTCAATACAAAAAATTGTAGCGTACCATCCAGATCCCTTTCATGTTAAATATTTGAATTTGTACTTTACAAATTTATCTTTTAAACCCTGAAACTTCTAGCATCTCCTTTATAAAAAAATATTTCACATTAAAAAGATCTAATATTAGAATTCTTCAAATTACATCTATCATACTTACATAAATAAATGGTAAAACCAAAAGGTTCATTTCACTCATTTTATTCTCTTACATATTAAAATTAGTTTTTATTTATTTTCACTTTTGTAAATCATTTATTTCTTGTCATACTGTAAAATAAAACAATAAAATCCTTTTCCCAGTCTTAAAAAGATGTCTTAAGATTAATTAAATAAGCTATACCTCTAATATAATTCGTTCTAAAATGATTTTTCTTCTTCTGTACAGCCAATTTAAAAGATGTGACTGCAGATTGTAGATGAAATCAAGAAAGATAATTTTACATCAATTTTAGTGCTGGTTAGTAAGCATCACTAGCTTAAATTCCGAAGTACTTAAAGATTCATTACTGCCTAGATCCACAAGGCTATGGACTAGGACCCTCATATACGGGGTACCTACGCAAGGCCCGGTTCCTCTAAAATATTTTTCAATTTTAATTTCTTATTAATTTAAAAAATACCGTATCTACTTCCTTTGAAACATAACCAATACAATCTATAATTCATTCGACTCCATTTGCCTTATAAGGGGTAATGATTAATGTGGAGAGGGAAGTTAGGTACACTTTTTTAAAACAAATTCTGTAAAAAAACGTCGGTTTAATTCAATAAATATACATAGTAAATATATAAACAAGAGTGGCCCGAAAATTTTATAAAAAGGCTATGGTATCAAGCAAACATATAATTAAAATCATTACGTTATATATAATCAAATTTAAGAGTATACTCAATCAATATGTTTATCACTTTCTAGAATATTAATTTCTGTTAATATTTATATATTAAAATCTGACTCTTCTTTGGCACATGATTATTAGAACTTTATTTACATTTATTTATAGTTTGTACCTTAGAGCAGTAAAATTGTTACCTTGCTTATATTGTACAATTAGAACAAAATACTGTCGGTTACTAATGTTGTGTCAAGCACTTGTATACTTTCACAAAAAAACTATTTTGAATCATGTAAACAATGCAATTATTAACTTGTAAAGTTTTTATACGATAGTTGTCAATTTTACACGTTAGTAGCTTGCATGCAAAACTCCAAATACATGAAGGTTTACAACGAAGGGCATGTAACCAAAAAAATATTGGTTAACTGTAAACCCATATATAGAACGATACAATAATAACGGTTTTGTTCAAAAACCGGTTTTTAAAATTGGAAACCGGTTTAAACCGGTAAAAATATTGATAAAAATTAATTAAAATATAATTATAAAAATGTGATTCATATTCAAATACAAGTAAGGTAAAGGTTTATTTGCTTTGTTTAACAGTTACCGGTTTTTTCGGCCTTAAAAATATCGGTTAATATTACGGTTAAAGTTCGCAATTTTTTTACTGGTTTTTATTAATGGTTTTTTAACCGGTTACATGCCCTGTTTACATGTGATTAAGAAATAATTTAAAATTTGTACCTGTAAGTAAAAAAAAGGAATTGGTAAACTCATATTTAAGCATATGTTCCAGTAGAAAAGAAACAATATGTAATCTGTATTGAAATAGTTGTGACTAGGTTATTAGAGAGACAGCATTAAATAGAAGTTGAGCTAATGAGCATAATGTAATTATGTACATGCAGCAGTAGTTGTGCATATTGAGAATCACTGCGCGAGCTAACAGGCGCCATGTGACGACGCCTCCCTATATGCCATGTACGCTGTACCCGTGTTATACGTAATTAAATTACAGTTTGATTGTGCCCGGGTTTTGGACGGACTTAGCCGCTGCCGGTGCCGGATTGGCCCGGATTCCGGATTAAGATGGCTCTGCCGCTGGAGCGATGGATGTGTACGGAGAGATTAGAATGGTTTGGAGCGGAGAAAAGAGGAACACGTGTGGGACAATGTTCTATAACGAGCTGGAAACTGCCTGTAATGAGCTCATATGCGTTTTCAAGCTGACTTGGGACTTTTAATATTAATAAACCTTTATTTTACATACACTCCATGTCTTACAAACTATGTTCCTTTTACATTGGCTTTCATAAGATACATTACGTCTTACAAGTGAGATACAGGGTAGCATAAAAATCCGATTTTTTACAAAAAAATATAAAATTAAAAATTAGATTTTTTTATTCAAATCTGATTTTGTTATTTACCTCAGATTATTTTTTTTTGATTTTTTAAAAAGGCATAATTTCAAAACGTGTTTCATAAAATAGCATTTATTATGTAAAAAAAAACATATTGTAAAGAATAAGTAAACATTTAAAGAAACAATAATAAACTACAGTAAAATTCGTTTATAACGATACCGCTGGTTCTCATGACATATGCTAACGTTATTTTATTTTTATCAGCTATAGCGATGACTTCCGACTATAGCGACTAAATAGTTCCCATCGATGTCGTTATAACCAGATTTTACTGTGAAACATTTCAAAGTAGATTTAACAGAAAATTGCACAAAATATACCAATAACATTGGTTTACTGACTAGAACAGATTTAGTAGTTCTTGAAAATAAATAAAAAACTTTTTTCTGTAAGTAGTAAAAAAATTTCCTAGATCTTTCAATATCTGTGACGGATTTTTATATACTTACACAGCAAGCTCTAACCATTCTGTAGTAATCCATTGTCTTATAGGGCCACGTTGCTTACCAGTCAGATGTTAGACGATTCTTGTTTTCATCATACAATCGCATAAGCTGACATTTAAAAAATATCTAAAGTTATACTCTAACGAAATACAGAGTTTGATTTATTATTTGGTGACACAAGTTTCTTTTCATTATTTACTTAAATACATTTGAATATGTTAACAATCGCATTATAGGACCACGTTAACTACCAGACAGATGTAAAACTATTCTTACCTTAACTACATAAATAAATATCAACAGTGCAAAGCTTACACTGTAATATAATAATTTGGAGTTTCATTTTTTATTCTACATATGTAAATACTAAAGATACATGAATTTTCTATGTTTATTTATTGAGTTGTACAATTTGTCGATACATTACTTCCATAGAAATGTTATACAATTTCAAAAAAAGAAATAATAATAAAATAATGTCATATAGAATAGCAGAATATTCTTCTTTCTTCTAAGAAATATTAATTATATATATTTTTGTATTGTGCATATATAATGTGTTTAATATTTCAAAAAACATTACCAACATTTCAAATTTCAATAAATTGCCGATCAAATTATTATCTTCTTCATTTTAAAATATTTACAGTAATGTGTACAAATTAAAAGTTATTTATTATTTTCAATATTCAATCTAAAACAAATATATGATAAACATTGATCGTTAAAATATTAATTACTAAATGATTACATACTTACTTATTTAAAAGAGCACCATTTTATAAAAACAAAGAAAAGATGTAAGAAAACACTTGAATCACAATAAGCACGTGACAGCAGCAGCCAACTCCTGCAATTAACACAATCAGCCATAACCTTATTTCCCAGCGCACGAGTCGCGTACTACGCTGTGAATGAACTTGTTGTCAGTGTAAAAATGGAATAATGAGTGAGCAACTGACTCCATCTACATCGCTGGCGGATGAATGAACGAAAGTAAAGAAAACGGAACGCCTTAATGAGCTCCGCGCCTCGCTCCGTCCTTTTTCTTTTCTTGTGTCAAGGCGAAGGATGCAATTAAAAATCGATCCGTCGCGTAAAACTACGCCAAGCTGGCTGGAGCAACTGCTGCGCGCGCGTAAGCTCCGCTCAATGAGAGAGTTTTTAAGAAGTTGTGATGACGTGGCATGCAACAGATTGTTGCCCTACTTCAAACTCAACTCTTCTCATTTTTAATGAGACTGGTTCACGGGGACTTCGGTTGTGCCTTCCCTTTTTCTTTTCTACTTCACTAACATAACAATTATATTTTTTTTCATTACTAGCCTAGACACCCACTATTATTTATCCTTATTTTACATAACTGCTTACTTGATAACCATGGTCACCTAGGTCAATAATAAATTATTATTAACTATGGTCGATAATTAAATCTGTCACTTTTTAAAGAGACATATCTCCAAATCCAAATGTTGTTTGAATTATTTAAATCAAGAAAAGTGTAAAGTATGGATTCACAATTTAAATATGCCGTCTAAATTAAATTTTAAATATACTTCATTTTATAGTATTCACATAAATTAAAACATTGCAGACAAAATATTTTACTAAATTTTTAAGTTGTTATATTTTGTGACAGTACTGATTTAGATTACAATGACTACATTTACATGAACATTAGAAATTTAGTTTGATTTGAGTCTGAAAAAACGTTTCTTTTTTTATAAAATAGTAATGAAACTGTGTTTACACACTGTTACGAAATGTACTTTACTTTAGAATTATGACTTATCATTGATTTTATCTTACAGAAGATCAGTTCATGTGATTGGCTCGAAGCACATACATAACATCTGACAAAAATTTTATTACAAATTTTGACATATCTTAAAAAAATTAACTAACAAAAATTATGCTAGTGTTTTCCAAAAGTCGAGTCAAAGAATATATTTATCATTGGTACTAGTAAAAAAAATGATGATAATTTCTGTTATGTGACCTTTTATACATACAAATTATTTGAAGTTGATACCTTCTGATGGCGCGAAAACTATAATAAGCAACTCGGAATGTAAGTACCCAATAAAACTATTCTTGTACGGTAACATGAACTTCGGTTTTGCAGACTCCACCTCAGTTCATACCTCCTCGAAAGTTATAATGTACTTACCTGTAGCTTAAATAAGTATAAAATAAATAAAAAAATATAAATCACGATCTAAATCATTGTTGAATGTGCCAATCTGCAAACTTCGATAGTGACATATTTAGTATTCTATTGGGTAATTAATTCATTTTTATTGAAGACAAAGACCGTGCAATTTTTAATTTCGCATAATGCATTAATTAAGTACAAATTTTTGTCGTGCTGGTAAGTTACTGTTTATAAGTTTCATGCATAAAACGTAAATTCACACATTTTATAAACAAAAAAAATTGTAATACGTAAAATATTGTAAGTAGGTACCACGAACTATTAAATTATATTTGTATATTTAGGCATAAGTAACGTCAAATACATTTAAATTCAAATAACTTTGATAATATCCAATAATGAAAAGCTTTAAAAAATTACCAAGCTAAATCATGATTCTGTGATTTGAAGTAATCGCTTCATCTGCTTTAAAAGTTGTTAACCATGGTTAATTTTAATTTCATTACTGAGGCTGTACTCCCCTCTTTCGTAATAATAATATCGCAGACAGCGTGGCGGCGAACGACGCCGATGACATTTTTATGCTACGCGAGCGGCGCCGGCGTCGGCGTCAGCTGCTGGCGCATTCCAAACACGTCCCGAGCAAAAGTGCTTTTTCAATGGACAGAAATGAAGACGCGTTGACGAAATTAGGAAATTAGTTTGCGAGACGTCGTTTCCTGGTTACATTTCAACGACTGTCAATGCGTTTTCTTTCATGGACAGAAAGAATGAGCTTTTAACTTCAAATAAATAGGTAAACACCAAATCAATCGACTTTCGATTTCGCCAAATAGAAACGCAATGAAACATTATCACATTTTATCCTTTGACATAATGAAATTCTTCTTTCAATCACAATAATTTCATTTCTATTATTTAATCCTAGTCTTACAATTTGTAGTAAATAATTAATTTTGTAAGATTCGGACATCGTTATATTTTTTCAGTACCTACATAGGATTAGCGATATTAATGATTTCCAGATATTATTGTGACAATGTGATAATGAAATATTTAATCAAAAAATTTAATTAACTTATAATTAATAATACCTATACCACGAACAAGTACTATAGTTTCAAAATAAACTAATGGCAACTATTAATTTTTATATACTATTACAGTAATAGAAAAAATATACAAAAATAATCAACAATTAAGAATTTACCAATTTGCGATTCAATTAAACAATTTGAATACGCCTAAACATAGGCACCACACATGAATATGATCCTAAAATTCGCTTAGCATCCCTCTTTATAAATTTTCTACCTGCTATTTGAAGGGGTCTTTTGATTATTTTTTGTCCAGGGTAGTATATAAGGGTGCGAGGTTTATATAAAACATTATATAATAAACACAGGGGCTTGTGTTCGAAGATCTAAAATTTTAGATCTAAAGTCTGTTTTACACCATACAAGACGTATAAAATACTTTAGAAGCAATTTATATTGTAGTAATATTTAAAATATGTCAAATTGATTATAAAAAACTGTTTTTACATTTAATTAATTTATTTTTTTAAATTTTGTGTTGATATTATTTATAAAATTGATTCTAATAATAATATTAATAATATATAGTGATACTTATTTGGAATTTAATTGTTTACAGATATGCAATAAATAAAATAAGATTCTAATAATATCGAGTTCAGTTTATTATATTTAAAAAAATAATTAATTCATAACCGCTTTTTCTTAAAATTTTATTATATTTATCATTTATTTATTTATAAACAATAATACATTTTATTTTATCTGAACCTATTATAAGTCAGTTTTAAAACGGTTGTCATATTCTGTAAAAAAATCTAGTAGTAGAATTATCATAAATATGTACATCATAAGTAATAATAAATATATTTATACCGGGTGTTTTTTTTAAGATAAAAAAATTCTGCATCAAATGACACCAAATACATGAACATTATGTCATATTTTAGTCGTATAAATAAATTTTTTAATTTCTTCAATTTATTAATGACAATAGCTATATGGTATTTCAACAATAAAATAAAAATGTTTGACGTTACACATTTTATCTGTGAGAATTTTTTATTAGTTTTTTTATAGTTTTTTATGTACATAATTATTATTTAATAAACTAATAAACTTAGTTATAGTAAATATAAAACTAACTTCAAGGATATAAAATTTTAAAAATCTACCAATCTGCAAAAAATTGGTTTCCCATGTTAATCTCCTATGTGCACCTTGAAAATATACCTACATCCCTTATATGAAGACAATATTAAAGATATCTGTGTAACACATATGTGTAAGTTTGGTTGCATATAAATTTTGCCTTTTTGGTTACCATATACCATAAGTGATTATTTATTTATAATACATTTCACAATTACTATTCCTGAACTGGCTTACAAAAAAAATAAATTCTCTACTTTTGAATTGGGGGATATAAACTGAGATTATTTATCTACTTCATCTACTTGTACTTCAGTCACAAAGTCCCAAAAAGTGAAGAAGCTAATAAAAAACAATAAGCTCATGAAACAAAGACAAGGTATACAGAGCAGTTCCTTAGTTGGTGATTCTTTACGTGTCGCTAATTAAGATAGGTGGAGTGTACAACAAACGAGCGCGAGAAAAACTGCCATAAATATCCCGAGAAAGAATTCCGGAAGTAAACGAAGCCGGAGAGCAACAAAGCCTCGGCAAGGAAGAAAGATGTGCGGTACTTCATTTGCACAATACAGCGCAGCTCGCGTTTATTTGTACCCATGAATGAACTACAAATGTACAAGGAAAAACGGGGACTTTTCCCTTAGCTGTTTGTACGTTTCACTTGCTGCTCTCCTTCCAATACACTTTTGTTTCTCAACCGCGAAATTCTTATTTCGCCACTGCTCCCGCTAATTAGCTCCTTACTTTTTTGCTCTTTGTTTATTGACATTGTCTTAAATTTCATATAAACTCGTGTAATTTATTCCAAAATTATGGAAACATAAAATCAGGGCCGTAGCCAAAAGAGTACCAAGCAAGGTTTTTTTTAAAAAAATAAATAAATCATTAATTGTTATTTTTCAAATTTTTAATGCACTTTTTAAATTGTTCTAAAATCAGTATAAATATATTATTTCATAAACGAAAACGAAATCTGTAATAAAACCAAAATGATTCATCTGAATAAAATTAGGAGAGTAATAAAGAATTTTTTGCTTTTAGTTACACACTTAAATTGGTACTTCTGTTATATGCAGGGATGGAAAATATAATGAAATGATACCTGATAATTTTATAATAACGTTTAACTTGCAATTTTTTGTAACCATAACGTAACAATTATCGATACACTATAACGTTATTTGCCGTTGAGAGAATATAAATTTGTAATAAACCGATATTTTAATATTTTTCATTAAATGTAATATTTATACATATGTTTATGTTACTAGTAGCGTTTAAAGATTGTTTTAAATGCTCCAATCACAAACCTTCTAACATCCTATTACTAGTATGACTGCACGGATGTTTTCTTATGTTTGTTATTAATAATGCTTGTCTTACAGCAGATAATTACTAAATGACGTTGTCTATAATATTCAAATATTAATTTATAAATAAATAATGAAATGTGATCAAATCATATTAAAGTACATTATAAACTGAATTATATTATTAACAGTGCACAGCTGAATTTTCTCAGGAAAGGATATTTCAGTATGTTTAATATTGGAAAATATACTTTATATGTAACAGAACAGCATTGCGAAGATAAGCCGATTACCTTGATATCAAAGATACGGAAATAGATTTTTGATCTTGTTATTTAGTCGATAATAGCTCTGTATAATAGAAAATAGATGTATGAATCCTAAATACGGGTATAACCTAATCTAATCCCTCAATGAAATATTTCATAAATATTACGATAGTAATCCTTTGTAATCCCTTGTAGTTTGTTATTGATTTTTTCTCAGACACTGAAATAAAATAATCATTTGTTATTAATATTTTTTTTTATTTATAGAGAAAAAGTATGGCGCGCCGTTTCGGCAAATATTATTACTGTAAAAATAAATTTATTTTCCGTTAAAATATTTATTTTCGTACGAAAATATAAAGATTATTGTTCAAATATAT